>JARQOC010000001.1:506599965-507203420 GCA_033576535.1 Allobates femoralis | reverse complement strand
TACTCGAAAAGTATCTAATTCACAAATCCACAAGTAATTCTGCGATAAATCGCCCTCCACACTCCGGGAGTCCTTGTCAACTGCTAAAGCAAATCAACAAGACACCAGAGAAGGTGGGAGCGGAGTCTTAGAGGATTCCAGTATGTTATGACATCACTTCTGATGATGTCACCAATGCACCATGGCAAAAGCTTCAGAACTTTAACCTCCCAATTTACCCCATAACTGCAGGTTAATGGCATCTTTTGATGTGACAGGTTCCCTTTAACCCCTTCACCCTAGAGCTATTTTCAGTGTGTTTTCATTATTCCCTCCCCTTCTTCCAAGAGCCATAACTTTTTTATTTTTCTGTCAATATAGGAACAAGTTGAACTTTTGAATGAAAATAATAATGATAATAATAATAATAATAATAATAATCTAAACTATTAATATAATAATAATGTAAAAAATAATTACAATAATAATAATGGAAATAAATATAATAATAATTAAAAAAAATAAAGAAAATTAAATAATGTACAAAATAATTAAAATAATAATAATAATGTCAACAATAATTTCAATAATAACAATGTAAAAAATAATTTCAATAATAATTGAAAACATAAAAATAATTATAATAATTTTTTTTTCAAAATAATAATAATATAAATAATTATTTTAAAAAAAATAATTTAAATAATATTTTTTTTTAAATATTATTATTACATATATGCCCCTCCTGGTATATATGTCCCCCATCCTGTTATCAATATAGAAGTAAATCCTATCTATTTGAGAAATACAAAGGCAGGTTGCCTTTGATTGGAGTAAGTCCTCCCATTTCCCAAAAAATGTATAAAAATGGAGGCTTTGATAAGTCCAAAGAAAGACATGCATAGCAGGTTAGGGACCCATCAGATCTAAGGTCACCTTGCTGTGGTTAATGGGACAATTGCTTTTTTTAAGAACACCAATGACTGTATTAATATTTGGGAATTTTATGGCACAGGCCAAGCAAAATGTGACCCCAAAAACATCCGGGGAAAGAGGACAAATACTTTTTAATGGACAGCAGAAAAGCCAGATACTCAATTTTACAGGATTTAAAGCTCTCACTAGGACAATATTAATATTTGTGACTTCTATGGCCGAACAAAATGTTACCCCAAAAATGAAAGGGGGCAGAAGGACCAGTGATTTTATTAAGGACACCAGAAAAGCCAAATACTGCATTTGACAAGATTTATAGAGCTCACTAGGACCGTGTTAATATTTGGGACTTTTATGGCACAGCCCAAGCAAAATGTGACCCCAAAAAATGACCAGGGGCAGAAGGACCAGTGATTTTTAATGGACAGTACAAAAGGTAAATACTATATGTGACAGGATTTTAAGAGCTCACTAGGACATATTAATATTTTGCAACTTAGATGAGAACAATGCAGTTTAATGGGTCGCAAGACAATAGCAGGCCAGGGTGAATATTATTAGTTTGTTATTAATTAGTGTAGGGGTGCACAACTACATAAGGTTAGTAAGCTTCTATCCCCTGCCTCTCTGTTCTTTTTGTTTTACACATATTAATAATTTGAACTTTTATGGCACAGGCCAAGGAAACTGTTACCCCAAGAATAAGAGGGGGCAGAAGGACCGGTGCTTTTTTAAAGGACACCAGAAAAGGCAAATACTGTATTTGACAGGATTTTAAGATCTCACTAGGACCATATTAATATGTGTGATTTTTATAGCACAGGCCAAGCAAAATGTGACCTCAAAAATGACTGGGGAAAGAAGGACCAGTGGTTTTTAAAGGGAACCTGACCCCTAAAAATCAGCCCCCAGCCTATTAATACCTGTCCCTGCACCATCATTAATGTATTCTAGCCATCCCTTTGTATAAAAAATGGGCATTTATAAAGTTTATAAAAGTGATTTTAGTACCTTCTGAACTGCGGCTTCTCAGTGCTTGAGAAGTCACACTGGGCGTTCCCTGTGGCTTCTCATCGTCGCCTGTAATTCAATTATTCACGCCCCAATTGACGTGCTAGGCTATAGTGATCCTCCTTGTCCTCCTACATGGGCGGTATAGCCGGCATGATGCTAATCGCGTCATATCCGGCTATACTGACGTCAGTACACCCATTTGGGTGTAGAGGACCGCGCGATGCTCATTGCGCATGCGCGAGTTTGCTTTACGTCAGCATATCTGTGATGAGTTGATGTAAAGCAACCTCGCACATGCGCAATGCGCATCGCACATATACCGCCCATGTAGGAGGACAAGGAGGATCACTATAGACTAACACGTCTATTGGGGTGTGAATAATTGAAGTACAGGCGGCGATGAGAAGCCACAGGGAACACCCTGTGTGACTTCTCAAGCACTGAGAAGCCGCAGTTCAGCAGGAACTAAAATCACTTTTATAAACTTTATAAATATCCATTTTTTATACAAAGGGATGGCTAAAATACATTAATGATGGTGCAGGGACAGGTATTAATAGGCTGGGGGCTGATTTTTAGGGTCAGGTTGCCTTTAAAACACCAGAAAAAGCAAATACTGTATTTTATAGGATTTAAGGATCTCACTAGGGCTATATTAATATTTGTGATTTTTATGACACAGGCCAAGCAAAATGTGACCCCAAAAATGACCGTGAAAAGAAGGACAAATGCTTTTTAACGGACTGCACAAAATGCAACTATTGTATTTACAGGATTTAAAGAGCTCGCTAGGACCAGTAGAGAATAATAGAGATTTTTATGGACAAGCCAAGAAAAGTCTGAACCCAAAAATAATCGTGTGAAGAAGGCCCTGTGCTTTTTAACAGGCACCAAAGAAGGCAAATACTGACAGGATTTTAAGAGCTTACAAGGACCATATTAATTTTTGGGACTTTTTTGGTGCAGGCGAAGCAAAATGTTACCCCTACAATGATCGGGAAAGAAGGACCAGTGCTTTCTAATGGACAGCACAAAATGCAACTACTGTATTTGACAGAAATTTAAGAGCACACTAGGACCATATTAAATAATAGTTGATATTTTTATGGCACAAGCCAAGCAAAGTCTACATTCAAAAATGACCGGGGGCAGAAGGACCAGTGCTTTTTAAAGGACACTAGAAAAAGCAGATACCCTATTTAACAGGATTTTAAAAGCTCAGTATGACCATATGTGTCAGTTTTATGGCACAGGCCAAGCAAAATATGATCCCAAAACAATGAAATGGCCAGCCCAGGGTCCTGATCTAAACCCATGACTCTGGTAAGGTCGATTCTTGCGATCTGATCACTAACACCGATCCTACCTCTTCCCGTCAGTTCCCCAACCCCCTTCCGTGAATAAAAACTCAAACAACAATCCATTTTTCTTTGCATAAAAATGGCCATAGCAGCTGTTTTATTGACAACATAAGAAAAACACATAATTTAAACAATTGGTGAGGTCCTCGAAGCTACAAAAATCTGGTGATTTTCCCATGACATTGCCCCTCCCCTCTTCAGACTTACTTTTAGCCGCGTTCACCTGCTCAGGAGCCAGGGAAGAGGTTGTCTTCCATTGAGATGTACCCGACATTCCATCATCAGGTATCACCCAAATCTCACCAGACCACCTTCAAATAATCATCCAATAAAGGGAAACACATATTTAATGAATCCCCAATCCTGTGTTTTGAACCAACTTCGAGGACCCACCAACGTTGCCAATGATTACCACCGTGACCCACAATTTCTTCCTCTTGGGGCGGGCAGTTGGGACTTTGCTGTCTGGTGGTCCAAGGACTAAGAGGGTCACTCAACCTCGGTCAGTCCTATATAAACTATTGATAATCTTACATGAGAAGAGAGATGTGCAATTAAAACATTGCAAAATAATAAATAAATTATTATTAAAAGCATTGAAATTATCATTATTTTAAAAGAACTCCCACCTTCCAAAGTGCATTTTCTTCACTCTTGAAGTCAACGTTCTATACTCTAGAGCAGTGATGGCGAACTCCAGGCCTCGAGTGCCACACACAGTCCAGGTTTTCAGGATTTCCATTGCATTTGACAGTTGGCAATCAAATTACCAACTGTCAAACTCTAAGGAAATCCTGAAAACCTGGACTGTGTGTGGCACTCGAGGCCTGGAGTTCGCCATCACTGCTCTAGAGTCTATAGAACTATATGTTCTGTTAAACATATTTTGGGTATAGAGAGTATCAATCACTATTTTGCTGGTGATGCTGCTCTTTCTCCCCTTCTCAAAAGCAATTTATAATAGATTGCATAGAATTTATATGACACCACAATACTTTTTCTTTACAGGATTCAATTTACCGACAGGTGCGGTGCTGCGCAATGGGGACCAGATTCACCCCAAGTTATGCTAATTTGTTCATGAGGTGTTTAGAGTCCCTTTTCATTGCATAGGCCCTTCCACCAATGGGTCATGTCCATTTTTTTTAAGCGCTTTACAGATTATGTCTTTTTCATCTGGGATGAGACCCTACAAGAGGTAAATGAATTTGTTCTTAATCTACTGTAAATAAAAATCCATGGAGTCTATCCTTTACTACTACCAGTTCATCAAACCAGATCCAATTTTTGATCTTACCATTATGAAAAACAAAGCCATAAATATTAGTGCATCCACTTTTTTCCAAAAAGTGGATGTTAATAGTTATCTGGAATTCTCTAGTGTTCATCTGCCCAGATGGATACGTAATATTCCTTATGGGCAATACTGGTGTGTTTGAAAACATTGCACACGTCAGTCAGATTTTGTTCAGAAAGCAATAATACTCAAGATAGATTTTCAGAATAGGGCTATCCCCAGGGGTGTAACTACAATAGTTGGAGGGGTTGCAATCACACCCGGGCCCTGGAGCCTAGGGGGCCGCAAAAGTCCCTCTGGCCTATAGAAACAGACTAATGCTATTAAAGATTTGCAATAATTGGGGGCCCCGTTGGAGCTTTTGCATCGGGGCCCATGAGCTTCAGGTTACGCCTCTGGCTATCCCCAGCACTTACTAGTAGAGGCATTTGAAAAAACTACAAATTTGGAACACAACGATTGTTTAAAGACAAAGGGGGAATACAAGGATAGTGCAAGTAAAAACAATAAGTCTTATGACTATATAGGTCACATAGGAATGGTAGACAAATTATTAATAAACACTGCACATTTTAAATTGTGGCCCCATTTTATCGTCACAATTACCTAAACAAGATTCTGTTATTTTTAGGAGGAATTTAATTCTAAAAAATGTAGTTGCTCCAAGCAACAGCTCAAAAATTAATCATGCAATCGTAATAAAAACCTTCCATATCCACCAATGTAGAAGTCTATAGATGTGCACATGGGAGATGTCTGTGCTGTAAATGAGAAAATGCCTGAATACACATACAGCTGCATCTCAATGAATTAGAATATCATCAAAAACATAATTTATTTCAGTAATTCAATACTTAAAGGTGAAGCCTCTGATATTTCTTTAGGTCATATTTAATCCCTCAGACCCTTCATCCTCCCTACTTTAATTTTCTGAGATAATGACCTCTGAGGTTTCATTGGCTGTAAGCCATAATCATCAACATTAACAGAAATAAATGCTTGAAATAGATCACTCCGTGTGTAATGACTCTATATAATATATGCGTTTCACTTTATGTATTGAATTACTGAAATAAATTCACTTTTTGATGATATTCTAATTCATTGAGATGCAGCTGTAGGCATAATATTAAAGCTGGAAGTTAAATCCACAGCGTCTCCAGACACTTTTCAATGGAACAGAATAAAAACCCCGATTCATTGAGGCTTGTTATTATCAATCACATCCCAGATTCTCACCCAGATAGATTGGAAAATTAATTTTAGAGTCTTATTAGATATTTAAATTGGGCACATTGCACCTGGAAGGGCTGACCATCAATGCTGAAAAAATCAAATATCCTTATCTCTAATTATACATTGTTCTTTTGGGTCGCTTCAATTTTATAATTGAATTGAATATATTTTATATACATTTAATATGATCATATTGTGAGTTTACTTTTTACAATTAGTTTGTATGAATTATGATGTAATTTGAAACTATAGATCGTACTTCATATTTTTAAAATAATATTAATATTTGTATCACAAAATTATTAAATTGATATTTTTTCTCTGCATCATAGGTGTTTTTTAATGTATACAATTGCAGACTAATTGTGTCAATGGCTTCCAATGGTATCATTAGTATAAATATATATATATATATATAGTGCATCTCAAGGACTTAGAATATCATCCAAAATCAATGTAATATTGTCATGTTTATGGGTATTTCTGGGAGCCCTGAAACGCATTGACTAATAAATCAATATTCTATTCACCCTTTGATGTCTTATGGAATACAGCAGCGCAGTTTTTAACCCTTCATCCCCCTACTTTAATTTTCTGAGATACTATAATGACTTTTGGGTTTTCATTGGTTGTAAGCCATAATCATCAACATTAACATAAATAAGCACTTGAAATAGATCACTCTGTTTGTAATGACTCTATATAATATATGTGTTTCACTTTTTTTTTAAACCTATTTTATTGAATTTTAGTAACATACATTAAGGTTTAACATTTCCAAAAAAAAAAAAAAAAAGATCTTGTGCTTCATATTCATATATAAACATATAGAAAGTTACTACCGGTACACAAAAAGAAGAAGACATTGTGGTAAATTAAACCATATCTTACTTAAGTCCCCTTTTCCCCCCCGAGCCCCCTTTTCCCACTCTCTGCAGCGTTGATAACTATTTTTATGGTATTGCAGTATTGCCCTGAATTCTTTCTAATAAGTACTGTCGAGCCCACTGGGACAGGGTACTCGGTACCGGACCGGGCCTGCTACTGGGGAAGTCACGGGTGGTCCTTGTCCGAACCGTGTCCCGTGCCCTGGCAATAATAAGGGTGTATTTACAGGGGATAATGTCAGTCGTGACGCCACCCACGGTGTGCGGCCAGTAATGGGGCCGCCGCTGCCACAGAACCTCCGGGGATGATGTAATGGCAGCAGGGATGGAATAGTTCTCCGTGGGCAGAACTGTGTTCCCCGGAACCCTGTCCAGATGCTGCAGGAATCCTCCTTCAGTGTTGGAGCCTGCAAGCTGTGGCTCTCCAGGCTGGGATCTTCTGCAGACCTGTATGGAGGGAGTCGTGTTCAGGCAGAGACATGCAAGGGAGTCGTGTTTAGGGTTCACTGTGTTAACTTCCCAAAGCTCTCATTTACAGTTCACAGTTACAGTTACAGTTCACAGTTCACAAGTTAAACTCTTTACATGGGCACACTCTCCCTTCCGGGTTCCCTTATTCTCTGCAGCCAGGTTGCTCTTTCTGTGACCCTTCACTCTGTCTCTCTGTCCTTTCAGGCTGTTACTTCACTCTCTGTATTCACTTAGTGTGTGTGTGACTCCGGACAGTATGGCGGTGGCTCAGACTCCTATGAGCCCTCCGGGTTGACACTGAGCTGCCTGTCCTTTGGGGTAGGGACCCTCATGTGTAGCTGAGGTCCCCCGTCGGTTGTCTGGGGATGCTGGGTAAATCTACAGTCCCCTTTAGAGCCGACACTCTACTTCCAGCCTAGCCTCCAATAGTCCTCCGGGTGAGGCTCTACCAGGCTCTCTCTAACTGTGTCTTTGGGTTCAATAGGAGGGCTACTCCGCCTGCAGTCTGCCGTCTAGACCGTGGTTCTAGGGCCCAGTGTCACTGTCCCTCACACTCCTGGGGTGCTGGCTCCGGTTAAGCTTTCTCTCTGCGGCTCACACTGGCTCTTCCAGATTCTGCGTCCCTTTCAACCCACTCTTCCAGGACCTGTGATTCTGTCTTTCCTGCTCAGCCTACCTCGGCCTACTGACTCCTTTCTCCTCCCCCTGCTCTACATCTACCCTCTGTCACCTGACTTACGTGTTGGCCCACCCACTGTCTCTAAACCCTACCACCCCTTGCCTGCCTAGAGTTCCCAGGCTCTGGGTTGGGTGCTGCTCTCTACTGCTACGTGGGTTGTGTGGGCAGTGAGGGTGTTGGTGTTCAACTGTCGTCCTACCTTCATAGCTGCAGTTCCCTTTGTGGCCTCCTGAACGCAGGGGCGCCACAGTACCATTGGGTGTTTTCAAACTGACTCTTAAGTTGGTTTTTCATCTCTTCAAGTATTGTTGGTAGAAGCATCGACCAAGTAGTCAAGAATTTCTCCAAAATGTTTTCTTTATCAGTCAGAGTGTTTAGCCAGTCCATACGAAACAGAAACATTAGCTTGGATTGTATCAGGGCCCTGGTCATTGATTCTGGACGTAGCCATTGTTGACTGCTGATGCCAACATTATTAACATGACTTTTATTTTTTTTGGAAGTGTGTTTGAGTTTTCATCTAGGATATTAAAAATTGCCTATTGTGGGGTCAATGGGAACCGCGCTCCACATACCCTTTGAATTTCATCATGTGTTGATTTCCAAAGTCTATTGATTTTCTCACACTCCCACAAATGATGTAGAATATCTGTCTTTTCTGCATTACACTTTCCACATCTAAATCTTTCCCTTGGTGTCATTTTGGATTTAATAAGTGGTGTAATATATGCTCTATGTAGTATTAACATGTCCATAGCCATGTCTGTGTAGCTGCTGAACCCCACGACTTGTCTTTGTCTGTCAGTGGCTCTCACTATGTCTTCAATCGTCACTTCTTTAAGTTCCGTCGCCCATTTTGCTGGTCCTGTGGTTGTCCCCTCCCATGACCACTCTCTTCTTAATAATGTATAGATGCAACTAGTCGACACTGGCTGTGCCATAACATTTCTGAGAAAGCTATTCATCCTATGACCTCCATGTCTTATCTGGCTATCTGGTTCGCCTTTTTGAGCTAAACTTCTTGCCTGTAAAAATAGGAATGGTCTATTTGTAAAGAGTTGTTTTGCCGAGCTATGTGTTAGTACAGTGTTGGCCAAAAGTATTTTGAAAGAACAAGCAGATAGTTTAGAGGCTAGTTTTAAAACAAGAGGCTATCCAGATAATACAGTGTTGGCCAAAAGTATTGACACCCCTGCAATTCTGTCAGATAATACTCAGTTTCTTCCTGAAAATGATTGCAATCACAAATTCTTTGGTATTATTATCTTCATTTAATTTGTCTTAAATGAAAAAGCACAAAAGAGAATGAAGCAAAAAGCAAAACATTGATCATTTCACACAAAACTCCAAAAATGGGCCGGACAAAAGTATTGGCACCCTCAGCCTAATACTTGGTTGCACAACCTCTATCCAAAATAACTGCGATCAACCGCTTCCGGTAACCATCAATGAGTTTCTTACAATATTCTGCTGGAATTTTAGACCATTCTTCTTTGGCAAACTGCTCCAGGTCACTGATATTTGAAGGGTGCCTGCTCCAAACTGCCATTTTTAGATCTCTCCACAGGTGTTCTATGGAATTCAGGTCTGGACTCATTGCTGGCCACCTTAGAAGTCTCCAGTGCTTTCTCTCAAACCATTTTCTAGTGCTTTTTGAAGTGTGTTTTGGGTCATTGTCCTGCTGGAAGACCCATGACCTCTGAGGGAGACCCAGCTTTCTCACACATTATGCTGCAAAATTTGTTGGTAGTCTTCAGACTTCATAATGCCATGCACACGGTCAAGCAGTCCAGTGCCAGAGGCAGCAAAGCAACCCAAAAACATCAGGAAACCTCTGCCATGTTTGACTGTAGGGACCGTGTTCTTTTCTTTGAATGCCCTTTTTTTATCCTGTAAACTCTATGTTGATGCCTTTGCTCAAAAGCCTCTACTTTTGTCTCATCTGACCAGAGAACATTCTTCCAAAACATTGTAGGCTTTCTCAGGTAAGTTTTGGCAAACTCCAGCCTGGCTTTTTTATGTCTCGGGGTAAGAAGTGGGGTCTTCCTGGGTCTCCTACCAAACAGTCCCTTTTCATTCAGACGCCGACAGATAGTACGGGTTGACACTGTTGTACCCTCGGACTGCAGGGCAGCTTGAACTTGTTTGGATGTTAGTCGAGGTTCTTTATCCACCATCCGCACAATCTTGCGTTGAAATCTCTTGTCAATTTTTCTTTTCCGTCCACATCTAGGGAGGTTAGCCACAGTGCCATGGGCTTTAAACTTCTTGATGACACTGCGCACGGTAGACACAGGAACATTCAGGTCTTTGGAAATGGACTTGTAGCCTTGAGATTGCTCATGCTTCCTCACAAATTGGTTTTTCAAGTCCTCAGACAGTTCTTTGGTCTTCTTCCTTTTCTCCATGCTCAATGTGGTACACACAAGGACACAGGACAGAGGTTGAGTCAACTTTAATCCATGTCAACTGGCTGCAAGTGTGATTTAGTTATTGCCAACACCTGTTAGGTGCCACAGGTAAGTTACAGGTGCTGTTAATTACACATATTAGAGAAGCATCCCATGATTTTTCTAACAGTGTCAATACTTTTTTCCACCCCCTTTGTTTATGTTTGGTGTGGAATTAGATCCAATTTGGCTTTAGGACAATTCTTTTTGTGTTTTTTTCATTGAAGACAAATTAAATAAAGATAATAATACCAAATAATTTGTGATTGCAATCATTTTCAGGAAGAAACTGAGTATTATCTGACAGAATTGCAGGGGTGTCAATACTTTTGGCCACAACTGTATGGAAAATGTAATGTCCATTGCACAACCCTGTTCTACCATCTCTTTATATATTGGGGGCGGTTTTCCTCCCAGAAAGTCTGGATTATCTAGAAATGGCATGAATGGTGACTTCCAAGCTTCCACTCCACTTATTTTGCTAGATTTCCTCCAAGTCTTTATTGTTTGCTATATAGTCGGGAATTGATCTAAGTTATTGGGGAGTTTTTCATTACCTAGATGCATCAGTGCCGTCAATGAGTTATGTGGATTAAGTGCCTGGTCCAGTTCTACATTAGTGTAGTGTGATGTTCCTTTCATCCAGTCAATAATGTATCTTAAGTTCGCTGCCAGGTTATATCGTCCTATATCTGGGGAATTTATACCTCCCTCTTCTATTCGAGCCTGCAGCTCCGTCAGCCCAATTCTTGATCTCTTCCCCGTGCCCCATATAAATTACCTAAATGCCTTATTTATACGTGTATATCTTCCTTGCGTAATAATAAAGATAGTGTTTGGAACACATACCTTAATTTAGGGAATATGACCATTTTAATTAAGTGACTGCGCCCTGAAAAAGATAGCGTTAAGTGTTTCCAAGATGTTAATAATTGAAGTATTGATGCTATAAGGGGTTTTATGTTTATTGTATATAGTGTGGATAAATCCACTGGAATATGGACACCCAGATACTTTATGGAAGATGAACTCCATTTGAAGGGGATAGTCCCGGTTATTTTCCCCTTCTCCCCGAGAGCCAGAGCTTCTGATTTGTTGTAATTTATTTTAAAACCAGAGCATCTACTGTATTTTCCTATGATTTTCATTATAACTGGGATTTCAATCTCAGGGTTGGAGATAAACAATAGGATATCATCCGCAAAGGCTGCTATTTTGTAGGGTACCTCTTCAATGTTTATGCCCTTATATACCATTGAGTTCTGTAAGGTTCTGTAAGGTTCTAATTAGTGGGTCTAAGGCTAGATTAAACAGTAAGGGTGACATCGGGCATCCCTGTCTTGTGCCTCTTGGACCTGAAAGGGTGATGTAAAAGTACAGTTTATGGCCTGCCTGGACACCGGTGCACTGTAAATGCTTTTAATAGCATTACAGAACAATGGACCAGGACTTCAAATAAGTAATCCCATGACAATCAATCAAATGCTTTATCGGCATCCAGGCTAGCCACCATTGCCCGCTTATCTACCCCAATCCTCCCGTATGAAATTACTCCCAGTGCTGTACGTATATTGTATGTAATAGATTTACCGTGGACGAAGCCGATTTGTTGGGGTGAAATGATTAAGGGAAGTATCTTTTGAACTCTGTTTGCTAGTAGTTTTGTGAATATTTTAAAGTCTGAGTTTAACAGTGAGATCGGTCTATAGCCCTCCACTTTCAATGGGTCTTTGCCTGGTTTTGGGAGTACTATTATGTCCGCATCTGTGAACCAGTCTAGAGCACGCTCCCCCTCAATCAGTTGGTTAAAATTTCACATAAATGTGGGCCAATCACTCCCCCATGAATCTGTAATATTCATTACTATACCCATCTGGACCAGGTGCCTTAGAGGTCTTCAATGTACTGATGGTCTGTATCACCTCCGCTACTGTCACCCTGCAATTAAGTAGTCGTCTCTGCTCTCCCGTCAGTCTGGGGACCGTCTCAGGTGTTAGAAAGTCAGAGATGGCATCCGTTTCCCTCGGTTCTGCCCTATAGAGTGTCTCAAGGAATGACTTAAACTCCCATTAATTCCCTCGTCAGTAGTCTGGGTTACACCGTGTTTATTTAAGATTTTATGGACTCAGGTCGCTTTGCGATATGGTCTTGTGAGTGATGCCAGCAGTTTCCCTGGTTTGTTTCCCCATCTAAAATATTTCTGTTTCTGAAAATCTACACCATATGCCGCTCTTTCATGAGCTAGAACCTCTGCCGCTTCTTTTGTCTCTAGGTATTTCTTTTTTGTGAGTGGCGTATTATTGGTTTTAAATTGTATGTATGCCTCTGTGAGCTGTGATTGTGATTCCAAATTTTTTTGCATTAAATTTTTCTTTTTATTACTCACAATAAGATATAATATGGCCTCTCATGACCACTTTGGAGGTATCCCAAAAGAATTGGGGTGTTGCTATATGTTCTATATTGTTGTTTTTAAAATTGTTCCATTCCAGATGGAGATCATTTTTAAAGTCTTCAGACGTATATAAGTACGAGGGGAATCTCCATCTCTTGTTAAATTTGATGGGTTGTCTTAGTTGGATATGCATAGTGATCGGTGCATGGTCAGAAATATATATGTCTAAAATTTTTGTTCGTTGAACCAACGACATCAGTGCAGAATTTATAAGCCAGTAATCTATCCTGGCGTGGGAGTCTTTCTTAGGCATGTGAAAAGTGTGAGAAGTCTCTCTCCAATGGGTGTTGTGTCCTCCAAGCATCTACTAGGTCTAAACCACTCAATAGAGACCGCAACAATTTTCCCGGGGTCCGTGTTTTTGGTTGTTGTGGCTTGGATAAATCCATAACGTTATTATATATTTCATTAAAGTCTGCTATCTGTTCTAGTATAGAGGTCTGGAATTGGGTGTCTGGCATATTCGGTGCGTAAATATTAACCACTTCATATGGTGTCCCCTCAATTATAAGATTAACGCATACATATCTACCTGCTGGGTCCGCCATTACATCCACCACCTCATATCTGATATTATTATTAATTATGCAAATAGAGTCTGTGGAGCCTCAGTTAGGAGTCTCAAACACAGGACTAGCCATATATCCCTCCAGGGGAGGACCCAGCCAAGGGGTGGCTCCTTGCGGAGTGATCCTGGAGGGATATATGGCTAGTCCTGTGTTTGAGACTCTTAACCGAGGCTCCACAGACTCTATTTGCATATTCATATTTCCCAGGGGGCAATGTGCCTAGGAATTCACTGTGTTTGAGCGCTTTAGCCAGCTGCCCGCAGTGTTTTCTTGGACTGGTCTCCCTGAGATCAGTGAATACTTTGCAATCTTGGTCTACTAGGCCTTGCTCCCACCTAGCCAGAATCCTACTCCACACTGATGAGGGGCAACACCCCGAAACAGCTGTATGTGGATGGATACCTGGCCTTGGTATTCCCTTGTCATATCTATAAACTTGTAAAAGAGTTGGATATTGACTTAAAGGGCCACTTCATATGGTGGTTATGGTGTTCTCCGCAAGGAGCCACCCCTTGGCTGGGTCCTCCCCTGGAGGGATATATGGCTAGTCCTGTGTTTGAGACTCTTAACTGAGGCTCCACAGACTCTATTTGCATATTCATATTTCCCAGGGGGCAATGTGCCTAGGAATTCACTGTGTTTGAGCGCTTTAGCCAGCTGCCCGCAGTGTTTTCTTGGACTGGTCTCCCTGAGATCAGTGAATACTTTGCAATCTTGGTCTACTAGGCCTTGCTCCCACCTAGCCAGAATCCTACTCCACACTGATGAGGGGCAACACCCCGAAACAGCTGTATGCGGATGGATACCTGGCCTTGGTATTCCCTTGTCATATCTGTAAACTTGTAAAAGAGTTGGATATTGACTTAAAGGGCCACTTCATATGGTGGTTATGGTGTTCTCCGCAAGGAGCCACCCCTTGGCTGGGTCCTCCCCTGGAGGGATATATGGCTAGTCCTGTGTTTGAGACTCCTAACCGAGGCTCCACAGACTCTATTTGCATATTCATATTTCCCAGGGGGCAATGTGCCTAGGAATTCACTGTGTTTGAGCGCTTTAGCCAGCTGCCCGCAGTGTTTTCTTGGACTGGTCTCCCTGAGATCAGTGAATACTTTGCAATAATTATTAATTAGGATGACCACCCCCTGTTGTTTCTTGGACTATTGTAATGGATGCCCCCCACACCTTTCGGGTGGGGCTGTCATCTTAATTGTCTGCCGCCAAATTGGATGCTTTGTCTACGTGTGTGCACGTCACGAAAGAACCCACGCTGACACGTTGTCAATGTAGAGGCTTAATGACAAAGACCTTTATTAAAGGAAAAGCTAGCAGTATTATTACTTATCCTTAAAGGGATGTCCAGAGGGGTGTAACTAGATAATTGCGTCACGTTATGCTGAATATACATTTTATTCTGGAAAACATTTAATTATATTTTCTGCGTGGTAGTTAGTTTAACTAGCCTTGAAGTTGTACAGGACGTTCAGAACATGTTGATAAGAACTTCTATAACTTCTATACGGCTACCTCTAAATCAAAACATTTACACAGAATCAGAGACAGAAAATTCTAGAGGAAAGTGCAAGGATCACATAACCATGTTTTTGGAAGGGTTCTGAAATGGCTTCAATTATTCCAATAAAATTATTAACTATTTATTGCCATAACATTCCCCGTTTGGAGACATTCAAAATCTTACCCAAAATCCTTGCCCTAGGTGACAGAGGGGGAAAGGTAAATAAAAGTGGGAAAGGAGTCTTCACCAATATGGAGACAAGCATAACGTTTAACCGTAATGACAATCATAACGCCTTTGTAACTTGTCTTGCCGCACCCTAAACGGTTATCTAAGATGATATCTCACCTCTCTATTTAATACTACTGAAATACATAGTAAAAGTTATACATACAAAAATATAGAGATTATATTTACTAAAATAGGTTCTAAATATAATAAAAATGAATGCTGCTCCCACAGTTCCCTTCTCCCATGGCAATGAGTGAATGCTCCAACCAAAGTGCATGCACACAGACCTACTCAGGTGGGTACATTCTCCTCCTCTAGTTGACGGAGCCTGACTTCCTACACCACTTCACCGGATTCCCCACAAAGGTCTGCCCATTACACCATCGGATGGACACAAACACTCACAAACCATGGCAAACAGGGAAACTATACGAATGCAGCAATCAAATACCAGTCATAATTATCACTCAACTGTTAGTCATTATATTTGACATTCTCCATAAGTCGGTCCTCACTACGGTCTAATTCAGGAGGACATGGCCTCGTACCAAGTCAATGTTGCTTCAGTCTTATCTAAAATAAGTCAGTCCTTGATATTCAAAAAATAAAGGTGTCCTAAGCGGTCAGTGTCCCTTGGGATGTTTATATCCATCACTTATAGGCCAGTGTCTGTAGTAAGAGACATTCGGTAGTTCTCCTGGGCTCGTCTGCCTTGTAGTGTAGATCTTCGATCTAGTTGGGCTGCCATTTGAGCTCTTCAGCTGTCTCAGTCATCTGCAGAATTTCTGACGTTTCTTCTGACCATTACTCCATCTCCAGATTGTGGGAAGCGACTTCGGTCCACAGTAGCTGCATGTTAAAGGGGGAGAGAAAGCTCAAAAATACATGTTAGACAAGCCCTTTATAAGTGTCAAAACATAAGAAAAACCTATCTCGGGGAATCTATTACCTGAACAACATTTTCAACCATAGTCTCATAAAAATTTGTACCATTTTCATAACTATCTATGACATAGTAATACCCTGCAACATAAAAACAAATCCCAAAATTTTACTTATAACCTTAAGAATATAGGTCACCCCCCCTTAGCATCTTATCATCTAATATTACGTATACACACCATCTTTCAAGAAAGAGATATAAAAAGAATATGGTATCAGTTCTTGACTTACCAATAGATGAAAAACAATCACCCCTGAGAAGAGGAAGAGATATACTATATATACAGAAACATTACATTCTTTGGGTTCGTGAAAACCAAATCATGAATTCTAAATCATACACTTATGGTTCATGTCAAATAACTTCTATATAAGGATCTTATATACAATCAAAAATCATTTTCTATTGATCAAAATTAATTGTCACCCAAGATAGTTTTTGGAAACAAAAACATAACATTTACACAATGTACAAATGATATACCCACTCCTAATAGTACCCTAGTAATGTCCTTAAAGCTGGAAACCTACCTAACCAGCGGAGGTCGACACCCTCTTGAAACTCCTGTGGTGCTCCCGCTCCACGTCGACTCACCCTATCTGTCCCTAACCTATCCCTGATCTTATATACCTTTTTCAGTTTGTTTGTAAAGTGTTGTCTAGTCCATTAACTTCCATAAACATGTAAACCAATTGCTCAGTCAACATATATGTATGAGGGTCAGTAGATACACTGTCAATAGTCTGTAATTGAAACAGGTCTCAGCAGGTCGGTCAGAGCACAAATAAACAATATGATACAATGTAAAGTCAAACAAATATAACATATAGTATAACATTAGACAATATAATTACTATATACTTATCATCAGTGGTCTCTTCTGCTTTTCTGAAAAACAGGTCAAAAAGGTAACTGGATATCTGGGAAAACTTCCAATTATTTATTATACAACTACCATATTCTTTTTTACATGTATATTTACACATTTACCTACTCACTCTGCTTCAGAACATTGTTAACCAACATATTAGACATCTTAGGGTAAGTGCACATCAGTCGTTTTCTGGGCTGTTTTTGGACGTTTTACGTCGGCGTTTTCTGCTGAGTTTTATGTTAATTTATGTTAATCCTAGCCACCGGCTGGGTTAACATGATACTCAATGGAGTTTAGAATACGCTGTCTTCATTAGAACGTTTTTCTTCTGGTCGTTTTCAGTCAAAACTGAGTTTTTTCAGTCAAAACTGAGTTTTTACAACGTTTTTCAAAGAATAGAGCAAGTGACTTCTTTCCTCCGTTTTTCCAGCGCTTCCAGCTGATCAAGTGCACTAAAAACTCAGTTTTCAAAACAGCCGAGAAAACAGCCGAGAAAAACGCTGGAAAACCCGGCGTAAAACGAGCAAAAAACGAGGGACACTGCTGAGCACAGAAAACTCAGTTTCTGCTAAAAAAACCCAGGTTTTTGGACGTTCTGCAGAGATGCACAAACGTCAGATGTGCACATACCCTTATGGTATTTTATATAGGAGAGAGAGATCCACACCTACTAGGACATGTTTATAACTTTCCTCTCCTTGTCCGCACCCTATTTGCAATTCTTAAAGCTTGTGGAGCGGTTGCGGCTTCAACTCTTACCTTTCTGAGTTGTGTTGTGTGTAGGAATAATGCAGGATTGTACACAAGGCCTTACCTGTAACCAGGAGCGAACCAGGAGGTATTCATCTGACTACATTCGTGACCGGTTGAGGTGTATGTGGGCCAAGCAAAGACTATTCTAACTTTTGCTGAAGAGAGACGTCATCATGGCCTGTCCTTTTCCCCATCCTTCAGCACAACTCCCTTTTTGTTCTTTTAGTATTTATTTAGTTCTGTCTGGGTAGTCCGATACCGAAGGGGTGCTTAGGCAGCCAGACGTAACAAGGCTGGGATGGATGACCTCCCGCCATTTACCTAGACAAACTTTATTTTAACTTCAAATTGTACCTTGCCCTCTACCTCTAGGGGTCACCTGTAGTGACTGTCAGCATGATTATACCATCCTAGACTGATAACATGGTGTCTACCTCACTGTGATTTACCAATTCTGCATTTTGTATGCTTACCGTTTTTGTAAGAATTGTACTTAGAAGAAGCTCCACCTGCTCATGAAAAAGTGCAAAAACTCAGAATCAATTGCTCTGATTACCTCATGCGAGGATCCTATCAGTCTGCAGCGTAAGATCAGCTCTCCTATACGTACAGCTGAAATAAAACACTCAAGAATTCGTATTAGCTTCACAAATCAGAAAACCTTATTCAACAAAATTCTTATTACAATTCTCTACTAATTATATTGATAGCTATAAACTATGACTGTTTTATGCTTAACCAAAAACCCATTTAAATTCTGTTATAAATGTCTCCATTGGCGCTATATTTCTCCATATATGTCTCCATCCCCCCTCCGCATGAGGGAATCAGAAGATATCAGAGTAAAGAGTAAAGATATATATACATTATTCTTGTATAATCATAAATGGATATATAAACTGGTAAAATGGCTGCCACAGGAAGTTCTGATGGGAAAAACTTCCTCTAAGTCGTACATTCCTAAGATGGGGGGAACACTCTGAGCTGAGGTTTTCTTTCTGAATCTGAAAACAAGTCCATCCCCCACTTGGAGCCAGTGCCATAACAACAAAAAAACTACTTTAGAAAACAATGGGATTAGAATCTGAAGATTTAAAGGGAACCTGTCACCTAATTTTAAGCCCTCACACTATCTCTAGCTGTCCCTACACCTTCCTAGCAGCTCCCTATCTCTCCCTTTCTTATCTAAAGTCTCCCTATGAAAGAAGTGTAAAATAAGATAAAACTTACTGCAGTCCCCGTAGTTAGGGGACTGGGTAGGGTTGGCTACGCTTCCACAGCACTCCTCCATGTTGTAATGCATGCCCCGCTGGGCGGCATTATTCAGGGCCCTCTCTGCCACCATGTCTTTGTAATCTGCCGCCATGTTTGTAGTTCTAAGCACGGGCCGGACGTCACTTCCGGCGCGGTGCATTATGGGGCCGGTCACGTGATCGGCCCTAGTGCATTATGGGGCCGATCACGTGATCGGCCCGGCTCCGCGCATGCTCAATGCGCTTACTGAAGCCGGGCCGGTCACGTGATCGGCCCCATAATGCACTAGGGCCGATCACGTGACCGCCCCATAATGCACCGCGCCGGAAGTGACGTCCAGCCGGTGCTTAGAACTGCAAACATGGCGGCAGATTATAAAGACATGGGGGCAGAGAGGGCCCTGAATAATGCCGCCCAGCGGGGCGTGCATTACAACATGGAGGAGTGCTGTGGAAGCGTGGCCACGCCTACCCAGTCCCCTATCTACGGGGACTGCAGTAAGTTTTATCTTATTTTACACTTCTTTCATAGGGAGACTTTAGATAAGAAAGGGAGAGATAGGGAGCTGCTAGGAAGGTGTAGGGACAGCTAGAGATAGTGTAGGGGCTTAAAATTAGGTGACAGGTTCCCTTTAACACACATATACTAAGTATTATCATCTGTTCTCTATGCCTCTTCTAAAAACTATTGTTCCTCCGTAAAATTTAGACAGAGACATAAAAAAATTATCCCGGGCATTAAAGTTTATTATGAACACTCTTAATAACCAAAATTTTTCTACACAGGGGATAATAAAAACTCTAAAAGGTATATGTTGTGAAATGAGTAAAGCTTACTTAGTATGCAGAACAATAACCATTGTATTTACCCTAAGGTGGCCCCTGGACGTACCACGTGTGGAACAGTTAAACCCAAATTTCGTACCACCGTATATGGATAAACTCTTTGTGAAAAAAATAAATATTCTGAATACAGACGTCCGTGGGCCCTCTTCTCTGCCCAATAGATATATGAATGTCCAACAATCCAGACATGCTTCCTAACGGCTCCTGTAGCCGCCATATTACCTCTAATATAAAGACAATTTTCGGGGAAGACACTAAGGGGATCAATACCTTTTTGCTAGGGGTTTCCAAATTAGAAAATTGACCTGATAACTGTAAGCAAAAATACACATCTACTCAGTACTTGTCAGTCAGTCAGAGTTGGTCTGAGGACTGAGACTGGAATGGTGGTCACCAAACAGATAAAACAAATAAACATCAAACTGTGTCGGCCCCCTCTACACCTTAGTGGGGCAACAACTGGGTCAGATAACTTTCTTACATATACTTCTTGCAACAAGACTCCTTATATTACTATCGTTAACTGGACACGTATATTCTGTCTGAATACCTTGTTTACACAAGCGGCACGTCATCTGGAGTCATCTGGAGAGACGGAACAATAGAACAATATCATCACTACTGTCATTTACGTAAATTATGTACTCATCCACCACCACAGCCAGGAGCGGGGTGGGAAGACTATCAACCCTTTTTAGGGGGTCGGAAACCCATCAACCCTTTTTTAGGGGGTTGGTAAACTATCATCCCTTTTTAGGGGGTCGGAAACCTATCAACCCTTTTTTAGGGGGTTGGTAAACCATCAACCCTTTTTTAGGGGGTCGGAAACCCATCAGCCGTATCAGAGGCTGGAACACCAGTAGTGAAATAAACCATCAGCCCCCCCCTCTCCGGGGACTGGAAACCCATCAGCCCTATCCCCTGGGAATAGGGCTGGAAATCAGGGAAACAGAAGCTCCCCACTCAGCCCCATCTCTCCGTTCTCCTCCATGCCTTTCTCTCTTTCTCTCTTTCTCTGTACTGAAACTGCAGCAATGATAGCACTGACATAAACACAGATAAACTCAGAAACTCAGGATCAGGTTGCAAGAACACAAATAAGGCAGACAATTAAGGAATTCTCAGGACCGGGTTACAAGGGCTAGGACTTCTCAGATCCGGTCATCTATGTCCGAGTCTGACAGCCAGCTACCTCCATCCCTGCACGGAGTTACAGGAGGGTCTTAGGTAAGATAAATAATTTTCTTACCTCATTGTAGCCTGCAGGTCTACCCCTCGTGTCTGGTCCATTCAGAGAATGAAGGTTCAGTTGTGGCTGTCATCCCCTGGACGTCTCGTCCTAGCCCCATGCTGGTGCGCCAGCTGTAATGGATGCCCCCCACACCTTTCGGGTGGGGTTGTCGTCCTAATTGTCTGCCGCCAAATTGGATGCTTTGTCTACGTGTGTGCACGTCACGAAAGAACCCACGCTGACACGTTGTCAATGTAGAGGCTTAAGGACAAAGACCTTTATTAAAGGAAAGGCTAGCAGTTTTATTACTTATCCTTAAAGGGATGTGCAGAGGGGTGTGACTAGATAATTGTGTCACGTTATGCTGGATATACATTTTATTCTGGAAAACATTTAATTATATTTTCTGCGTGGTAGTTAGTTTAACTAGCCTTGAAGTTGTACAGGACGTTCAGAAGATGTTGATAAGAACTTCTATAACTTCTATACGGCTACCTCTAAATCAAAACATTTACACAGAATCAGAGACAGAAAATTCTAGAGGAAAGTGCAAGGATCACATAACCATGTTTTTGGAAGGGTTCTGAAATGGCTTTAATTATTCCAATAAAATTATTAACTATTTATTGCCATAACACTGGTGTAGATACTTCAGGATCTTTTTCCTTTTGATTGGGGAATTTAACCCGTTAACATTCCACGAGCACCACTGGATAGACGTCAGCTCATCCACCCCACCACTTTGTTCAGTGGCCATTATCCTACTCCAGTTTTAGGCAACTTAAACAATATGAATGTTGTTATGAAGTTTAGTTGGGACCCCCACCCATCCCAGCGAGTAGGCCTTTGGGTCACCAATGTTGGCTGATTCTGTTGTTTGCTGCAAAGAAATTCTTCCCATCCCACCCTCTCCCGTAACTTTCTCAATAATAACATTGTAAACATCAATATAAAAAACATTGAAAACATTATGAACCCAGAGACATACCAGACTTATCTGGACACCACCTTTCCGGTGTGTAATGTATACCGGCTGTGTATGGCCAGTATTTTCAAGGTGGCTCGACAGCCTCCTGCAGGCAGCTTAGAGCCTTTTGAGGATCAGTAAAGACCCTACTTTTCCCTGCCAATGAGAATCTCAACGTTGCTGGGTAATTTAGACCAAAACGAATATTATTGTCTACCAACATTTTGCAGGCTGGTTGAAATGCTCTGCGTTTAGCCGTCACCACTGCCGAATAGTCCTGGAACATCAGGACCCTATGGTTTTGGTAAAGCAGTTTCTTCTTTTTCCTGTAAGCATTTAATAGTCGAAGTTTATCTTGATAGTCCAGGACTTTGAATAGAACCGGTCTTGGTCCATCTTTTTCTCCCGTTCTTGGTGGTTCCTTTCTATGTGCTCTCTCTACTGCGATCTTTGCATTGTCCGACGGGATGTCTAGAGCCTGTGGTAGCCAATGAGACGTTAGCTGCACCAGCTCTGCTGGGTGAACCAACTCTGGAAGGCCTACCAACTTCAGGTTATTACGTCTCAACTTGTTTTCAAGATCGTCCATTTTGTCGTATAGTTCTGTAATTGTTTTGTCTTTACCCTCCAGGCTATCTCTAATGGCCCCAACCGTGTCCTCCAACTCAGAAATACGTTGTTCCGCCTCTGACAGTCTGTTGCCCTGGGTTGTTAGTTGGGACAGTATGGGGGTCTATGGTCGTCTGGAATATAGCCAGTCTGGCATCAATTTCGGGCATAAGACGTGCTAGTATAATATCAGCTATAGATTGTAATTTGTCTTTGTCCAGATCTTGATCCATGGTGGGCGATGGTGGGGCCACCTGGCTCTTAGAAGATGCACGATTGCTCTTCTGCTGTTTGCCCACGTATTTGTCTATTTTGTTAACAGCGGCCATGAGGCTGTCAATATGATCGGTGGTGTCCTTAGTTGTAAAGTGTTACATTATCAGGATTCTCTATACAAAAATTTCAAGCTTTAAGCCACTAGATGGCGATGTTGTGTTAAAGTCACAGCATTGTACAATAATAATTTTCAGTGGTTATAATATTGTGGTATAGCAAGGGTTAATTTTTCTTTTCACTGCTTTCTGCAGTTCTATTTGCACCCCTTTTTCTTTATAGCTATTTAAATGATGTACACTTGTCAGATATCCCTCCAAAGGTCTGTCCCGTCTCTCCAATGTCGTCTGGGGGATCAATACCCCTCTCCCCCTGGTGTATAGAGACCTGAGGTACAAGTTGTAATGCAATGTGGCTGGATAAGTACCGTTGTCTCTAGATTTCAAAGGGTCAGAAGTACACCAGGCAGCACAGGTTCCCCTCTCCTCCAGTTGCCCACTGTACTCTCACCTCTCCACTCCACTGAGGCCTTTCAGATCTCCTTTCCACCTCGTGGTCTACCACCTGGGGCTTCTGGTTCTCCCCAGCCTCTGGATTGTCCTGCACCACAGTGCCTTTGCTCCCTCTGGTCTCCGGTGGTTGTCCCCTTCCTCCTCCGCAGCTCCCTCCTCTCCCGCCACCTGGATCCGCCGCTCTGTCTGCCTCACCAGGCTTCCTGCCTCTCAGTGCGTCCAGTGCCACTGGGTCCCAGCGATCCCCAGCCTGCGGCTTCACAGCTCCCTCCAGTCTCCGGTGCCTCTTCTGCTCTACGGACTTCCGTAGTGGTGATTATCAGTGGGCTTTCTGTCACTAGCCCGCAGTCTCTGCACCTGCCTGCTTCCTTCCTTCTTGTGACTCGTGGCACCTGGCGCGGCGCCTGTGGTCTCTATTTGGGCTATGTGCCCAGAACTTCCAGGGGTCTCGGTGCCCAGATGTCACCCGCTGGGTCACCGCAGCAATCCTCACCCCAACATGCAAGGTCAGCGGCCTGCCACTGTCCAGATGGGCTCGCATGGTATTAGGCCCTGGGGAAGCTCAGTATCAAGCGGCCATTTGCTAGGCCCGCCTCCCGGAAGTTCCTGTTCTCTGTTCTTATTTATACAAGGTCCCTGCCACGTATTCTCTGCATCATCTATATGTGCCTCATTCCATCCTCCAGCCAGTCATCCAAAACCGCTCATGGGGTGTATTATTATCTTGTTTTACACATATAAACATCTCAGGAATTTTCTTATTCCAATTTTAGACCTTTTTTTAGCGTTTCTATGCTGTAACTTTTAATGCTGGTTGCAACAGCGCCATCTATCTTCCAAGAAGGGTTTCTTTCTACAGTTATATCCTTTGTACCATAAAACTTCTAATTATTTTCATTTTTATGTTTTAAATAGTTATGTTTATGATTCATCTATGTGTTCCAGTTACTACTTGGCCATAAATGTATTCAATGCTTTTTTACTGCAAGTATTTATAGATGTATTTATACTCAAGAATCTATCTGCTCCATATAGTAATGTTATAAATGTTTTGGTATATTGATCTACATATTCTTTATTTAAAACCGAAAAATTCAGCATCCTGATTTAATCCATTTGGAGCGAACGTGTTTAGTGTAAAAATCCATTTTGTTTCAGTACGTGACATTTTCTCCAGATGATTGCCTCCTCTATTTCTATTTACATGTTATATCGCTAGGAATTGTGTGTCACTAGTTTTATGTTTCGATAATTTTTATTGGTTTGAAATAGCACAAGAAATATAACAAGTTGATCATGTTAATCATGGGCATATATAAGTACAATACATTACATCAAATTTGACATAAGATCATTCAGACTGTCTCATTTTCGAGTAAAATCAGATGATAGGTGTTAAATGTTATATAGTTAAATTGCATTCTAGCAAATGTCTTAAATGTAAATACATTTTTGAGTATGAAAGTGAACATAGCTCACTAAATATCAAATTATCTAAATTATAAACTATGAACCAAGTAACTCTGGGTTCCGGCTCGGCTATAACTTGATGATAGCTGACGTAAGAAGGAGTCCAACTAGTATTCCAAAAGTGCTACGGTTAATAAAGGTAAAGTACCGTATATACTCGTGTATAAGCCGACCCGTGTATAAGCCGACCCCCCTGCTTTTGCCCCCAAAACCTGGGAAAACCTATTGACTCGTGTATAAGCCGAGGGTGCACCCCAGCACAGGTGTACAGCCCCCAGCAGTGTGGTATACAGGCCCCCCAATGGTAGTATACAGCAGCCTCCCCAGTGGCATATACAGGCCCCAGTAGTGTATACAGCAACCCCAGTGGTATACAGCAGCCTCCCCAGTGGTATATACAGACCCCACCAGTATATACAGCAGCCCCAGTGGTATATACAGCAGCCCCAGTGGTATATACAGCAGCCCCAGTGGTATATACAGCAGCCCCAGTGGTATACAGGACTCAGCAGTATATACAGCAGCCCCCAGGGGTTATACAGCAGCCCCCAGGGGTTATACAGAACCCCCCAGGGGTTATACAGCACCCCCCAGGGGTTATACAGCGGCCCCCAGGGGGTACCCAGCGGCCCCCTGGGGTACCCAGCAGCCCTCAGGGGGTACCCAGCAGCCCCCTGGGGGTACCAACAGCCCCCTGGGGGTACCCAGCAGCCCCCAAGGGGTACCCAGCAGCCCCCTGGGGGTACCAACATCCCCCTGGGGGTACCAACAGCCCCCAGGGGGTACCCAGCAGCCCCCTGGGGGTACCAACAGCCCCCAGGGGGTACCCAGCAGCCCCCTGGGGGTACCAACAGCCCCCAAAAGCTGGCACTGTCCCCCCTTGTAAGGGCCCCCCCCCGCTGCTTATACATTACCATCCCGGTGTTCTGATCGGCGCCGCTCCTCGGTGCTTCTTCTTCATCCTCCCGTCCTCGCTGGCTGCATCCGGGATCTCCGGCCGTCGCGCGATGACGTCATATGCCTGCGACGGCCGGAGATCCCGGATGCAGCCAGCGAGGACGGGAGGATGAAGAAGGAGCACCGAGGAGCGGCGCCGATCAGAACACCGGGATGGTAATGTATAAGCAGCGGGGGGGGCCCTTACAAGGGGGGACAGTGCCAGCATTTGGGGGCTATATGAACTGCTTCCCCCTGCCGCTGATTGACAGGGGGAAGCAGTGCATATATAATGAGCGGCCCCACGTGACGGAGCCGCTCATACAGCAGCCTCCCCCCGCCTCCTCCAGCCTCCACAGCCCCCACCACAGCAGCCTACCGTATAGACCCGTGTATAAGCCGAGGGGGGGACTTTTCAGCCCAAATTTTGGGCTGAAAAACTCGGCTTATACACGAGTATATACGGTAAATTACTAACAGTATATAGTAAATCACTAACTATTGAAATTATAATTGCAATTTCAAATACATTTCGATTACCATAAGAACTAATTAATTAATTCTGATGGAAACTCTAATTGTTGCTCGAGTTTTTTTTTTTAAGAAAAAAAAAAAGAGGGGGGGGGGGAAAGGATCTTAGGTACTCTTGATAATGATGTATTTATGCAAGATATTTGATCCCTTAGATGCTGGTCTCAAAGTTTGTCCAGTCAACTGGGTTTTATATGCTATTGTCTTTTTATTTTGTATATAATTCTATGATGTTTCGGTCTCTCTCACCAATGGGAAAAGAGGATACAGTAGATTCCAGTCCTTCCATTTTGATTGGTACATATTCAAGAGATTATTTCGAAGAGAAAAGGAGAATTCGAATACATTATGGGAAGCTATTGTATCTATTGTTTCCTCGATTTTTGGGGGAAGGTCTTGTCTCCAATTGGCTGCAATTTTGATTTTGGCTACAAGTATGATGTGTATTATTATGGCTCTGTACCTGGTTGGTAATAGTTCTGCACCAACTAATACTAATTAATATAAAGTATACTCTTTAACTTTTTGATGATATTTTAATTCACTGAGGTGCACCTGTAGATTTTCTACGGGATTCAAGTATGGAGAAAGTACAGGCCGCTCTATTTGAGTTACTCAAGTCTCCAGCAGCCATTCCCTAATGATGTGCCCTCGATAAGCTGGAGCACGAAATTTGATTTTTAACACTTAAAATCTGTTTCTCATAGTCTTCACACAAAATCCTGTGATAGTCTGCTGCCACCTGGAGGCTGACACAGATATTAGATACAACTAAAAGCACGTTCCCAGCAGAATATACCTAACCTGCTGGAAAAAAAATGGGTGGGTGCTGTGTCCCCCAATGAAGACTACAAGGAACAGATTTTACGCCAAGTACAAAAAATGTAATTTTCTCATTTACTTAATTGGGGGACACACAAAGGCTCATTGGCTGCTACCTGTGAAATCTTCCTCGTCAAGTTTGCATCAACCGAAGTGTAGGTATGGACCCTGCAGAACTTGAAAAAAGAATTTAGATTTACCCAGGTAGCTGCTTTGCAGAGTTCCATAAAGCCTGGTGGAGAATTTCCAAGGAAGCTACATCCACCCTAGTGGAGTGTGCCCTAACATTCATAGGAGGATATAGCAAGCGATAGTTCCTTTGGAAGCAGCTTGACCTCTACAAGGTCCCTTTGGTAAAATAAATAAGGAATCAAACATTCTAAAAAGGTGTGGTGACCAACATATGGTACCATATGGCACTAACCACATCCAGACAATGTAATCTCTTCTCCCAAGAATGAACAGGAAAAGGAAAAAAGAATGCAATAGAATATGATGTGCTCATAAAGGTGGAAGGTAGAAACCACCTTAGAGATAAAAGTTTGAACCAGTCTCAACACCACCTTGTCCTGATGAAGGACTAAATAAGGGATTGCAACAAGGAAGTGCCGCTAATTCAGACACATTTCTAATGAAAGTGATGATTATAAGAAACACCTTGTTCTGCGATTGTAAAAGAGACAGGATTTCCTGATATGCTCGAAGGGGGTGCCCTCAAGAATCTCTAAAACTAGGTTAAAGTCCAAGGAAGGACTCAAGGGGTTGCCGATAGGGAGGCCTGATATGTGCTGCTGTAAATTCTGCTGACAACAGGCCCCAAGGAAGACATATCTGCCTGAACACTGCTGGGTGAAGGGCTCATTTCCCCAGATATATTCGCTGGCGGATGAGAAAATCTGCCTTCCAATTGTCTAATCTGTCTATGTGAACTGGCAAGGTCAGAGGAACCCTGTCCACTACCCACCTTAACACTCCAAAAATAGCACCACTGTGGACTTGTCCTACTGAATCCTGACTAGAAAACCTACAAGCAGGTGTTTTAATGCAGTAGAGGTAAATGGATCACTCTGAGCTCCAGAACATTGATTGAGAGAAGCCTCTCTTGATCGTTTCAAGTTCCCTCTGCTGAAAAAAGGGAAACACAGCCCCCCACCCATCCAGAAAGTCTGGCATCCGTAGACAGAATCTGCCACTGGATGGGACGGAAGGAGCGTCCCTGGGACAAGGGAGTGTGAGTCCAACACCACCTGAGGGACCAGCGGCATAGAAGGACAAGCTGAACTGGCCAACTGAGGAACTGTAAGGACCTGCCCCAGAGATATTTCTCCAAACGTCTGAGAGGACGAATAGAGGACTGCAGAGACACGCTCTTCTGTTCTGGTAGAAAAACTGATCCTCAAGCTGTGTCGAAGATTATCTCCAGAAAACAGATGTTGAGAGGGAACTAGCATAGATTTCTTTTTTTTTTTTTTTTGTTAAACTAATAAATCTTTCATTCAAATAAATCTTTTAACAACATATATTACTTGTTTACACAATTATATTAGTATAACTGTGGCGCCCCGCAACGAGTGCGTCACAAGGGAGTATTGCAGCCGCAATATTCTCTGACAAAGCAGTGAAATAGTTAACTCTGAGATCCAACCCAACATGCAACACCTAGAACAGGGGACCAATCATAGGTCCTAGGGGGTGGAGTGTTAGGGTAGTGTAGTAGAACACACAATAATCTAGACAGTCGAGAACAGTCCAAGAGAATCTAGAACACAGAACTTGGAGAGGAGCGGGGGCTCCGCACTCCGTGCGGGCCCCTGGGCCGTCACCGGTCGGGTGTCAGCACCTGAGGCCTTAACCACCGGGATTGGGCTTATCTACACGGGTTCCCAAAAGACTCCCGTGCCCACAACTTACAGCCGGTTCACTGGTACCGAAGCTGGCAGCAGTTCACCTCTGTCACGCGAACCAGCCCTGTGGAGGAGCAGCTTTATAGGAGCACCCCACCACCAGCCAGTTTCCAGTCGTCTAACCAGCGGTGTACCCACTGAGGGACCCAAGGCTCCCCAAAGCATCCAGAACGTACATCATGGATAGGGCATTGAAGCAGCCTCCCCGTACCCGATCTGGTATTCCTGGGCGACGCTGGCAAAAGAAACTAAGTAGGTAGAATGGAGGAACACTGCGGATCCCTGAGGAACACTATCACTGCTGAGTCCACCCGGTCTACTACTCAACCACTGTAAGCCATGTACTGCCTGCTGGTTACAGTAAAGACCCGTTGCAGAGACTATCGGTGTCCGTGCTTCCTTATGAACTATCCGTCCGCACACTAAGGTAACCGCAGCTGCCGCACAACATCTTGAGCAGCTCCAGCCCCCGGGGATCACCGCTCAGCCTGTGGGGAGCGTAACATCTTGCTGCTGTCCATCCCCCGGGGGTCCCGCAGCGTCGGTAGCCCTTACCGAACTACTCATAGGTGGCATCACGAATAAAACAAATTAAACCCTTTTAATCTGTTCCCGCAAGACGTCTTCAATTTTGATCTGCACTACACCGGGCCCCACTACCGGCAGGCGCGGTCCACCCGTGACAAGGAAGGAGAAGAATCGCCTGTATCAACCGGAGTCAGCCGGCCACGGTGAGTCAGAAAATGGCGTCACGAACAGGATACGAGCAGGCCCGTTACCCAACGGGTATGTTGTGCTTAAAATGGACTTTATTGTCTACAATTGGACTTTGTTCGTCCCTAAAAGAACTTTCCCGCCTTTACACCATTGGGTCAAGATGGCGCCCAAGATGGCGTTCCCGCCACAAGAAGCCGCCACGTGAAGCCCAGGAGTGAGTCAACCCCCTCCTCACTGAGGGAGGGCCAAAGACGAAAGGCGCCAAACTCTTTGTCCGCCCTGATTGCTCGAATCAACCATGGGGGCGGACCCCAAAGACTTTTCCCACCATTGGACTACAAAAGCCCAGAGGAAATGGGAGTGTCAGAGACATACCGACAGACGGAGAAGACTTCTTCACCAGCTCTACCAGAACGTCTTACCGGTTGAACGGGTGTGGTTTCCCTCCAAGAAGAGAATGGCCAGCACGAGACTCCAAGACCTGATGCGGGAGGTCGAGGCGGAGGCTAGAGCAGCCATAGGCCAACCGGGTCCGGATCCTGCCCTTACTATAGACGGCAGCCCCGACTTCTGGCTAGAGGCTCTACAAGACCTCCGGGTGCGACTACTTGAGACTGTGGAGTGGACGATTCGCAGCTGGAGCGCGACCCTAGGCAGAAGACTCCATCATGCGATGCAGCAGAGCTGACCGGGTACAGCTTCTCCAAGCCCAGACGACATCGCCAGCTTTTCCACCACCTCACCGTCGCCCACCACCTGTCCAGCTTCGTCACCGGAGCCCATAGACTGTGTTATTCCAGTGAGGACCACAACTCGACCCGTTCCAGCGGACGATACCGCAGCCGACCCCGTTCCAGAGCCGGAGCTTCCAACACGCTCCCACGAAGAAGCCGATCTCTACCTGGTTCCACCTGCGGAACCTGCGACTGGTTTCCACACTACCGAGACTGTCGCCTGTTTCTCCCTTGAACCGGAGGCCTCCTCTGCAACTACAGAGGCCTACTGGGTGACCGGGATTGAAACACCACTTCCCGCTGCTACAGAAGAAGAGGCAGGCAGCCTGGAAGTCCTGCACAACGACCCCGAGGAGAACCTTGCAGCACAGCCATCCACCGATCCAGAGGATTCCATCCCATCATCTTCGCCAGCCGAGCAGCCCGACGTAGTCATCGAGGAGGTCGAGGAGGATGACGAGGAGATCTACAGTTCACCTGAGGATCTCTACACCGGGTTCGCCTGGGGAGACACAAGGTACCCTTCTGCCGGGCGATCAGCTCGGGTGCACTGGTCGGGTGCCGCCGCAACAGTATCTTCTCCGGTTCCGTTGAACCGGGCTCCACTCCAGACTGCCCACCAAGCTCGAGCGGTTCAACAACCAGCACGCCGTAGTGACTTTATCCACACGCCGCATCACTCCGACGAAGAGGTACGTCGTATCCGGAGAGACGAGTGGCACACTCGACTGCAAGCCAACATGCAGGCTCGTGCCGAGGCCCGCCGCCAATCTCCATTGCCTGAACAATTCCGTAAAACCGGGTGGGTAAGCACATTTAACTTGTCCACCGGGTGGGGATTCGTAAGGGAGGAGGGTGTGAGTACTGAAGTGTTTGTGGGGCGCCGTGATGTGGAATCGCACCTACCGCGAGGCCATCCAAGCCGAGACTTGTATAGAGGGGACATTGTAACCTATGAGCGCCATATATGCCGTGATGGGTGGTTCGCTATACGGGTCCGGAACACTGCCCTCCATAAGTGACTGTTGTTGTTTGAACTTTGCTATTAAACGAGACTTCTTCCTGTTTGCACCGTAACACCGCGACTTGGCGGCTACAGCCTGAACTTTTATTCTAAGGACAGCCGACCGCCCGCCGAGTCCGCGCAATGTGTTAACCTGTTCATCTACCTCACTTTTATGCATATATGACCTGTCATTAATAAAAGTGTATTACCTGTTGTAAATTATAAAATGTAAAAAAAAAACCTCTGTAATGTGAGTAGTTTGACGCTTGGGGACAAGCTGATTTAACCAAGGGGGAGTGTGGCGCCCCGCAACGAGTGCGTCACAAGGGAGTATTGCAGCCGCAATATTCTCTGACAAAGCAGTGAAATAGTTAACTCTGAGATCCAACCCAACATGCAACACCTAGAACAGGGGACCAATCATAGGTCCTAGGGGGTGGAGTGTTAGGGTAGTGTAGTAGAACACACAATAATCTAGACAGTCGAGAACAGTCCAAGAGAATCTAGAACACAGAACTTGGAGAGGAGCGGGGGCTCCGCACTCCGTGCGGGCCCCTGGGCCGTCACCGGTCGGGTGTCAGCACCTGAGGCCTTAACCACCGGGATTGGGCTTATCTACACGGGTTCCCAAAAGACTCCCGTGCCCACAACTTACAGCCGGTTCACTGGTACCGAAGCTGGCAGCAGTTCACCTCTGTCACGCGAACCAGCCCTGTGGAGGAGCAGCTTTATAGGAGCACCCCACCACCAGCCAGTTTCCAGTCGTCTAACCAGCGGTGTACCCACTGAGGGACCCAAGGCTCCCCAAAGCATCCAGAACGTACATCATGGATAGGGCATTGAAGCAGCCTCCCCGTACCCGATCTGGTATTCCTGGGCGACGCTGGCAAAAGAAACTAAGTAGGTAGAATGGAGGAACACTGCGGATCCCTGAGGAACACTATCACTGCTGAGTCCACCCGGTCTACTACTCAACCACTGTAAGCCATGTACTGCCTGCTGGTTACAGTAAAGACCCGTTGCAGAGACTATCGGTGTCCGTGCTTCCTTATGAACTATCCGTCCGCACACTAAGGTAACCGCAGCTGCCGCACAACATCTTGAGCAGCTCCAGCCCCCGGGGATCACCGCTCAGCCTGTGGGGAGCGTAACATCTTGCTGCTGTCCATCCCCCGGGGGTCCCGCAGCGTCGGTAGCCCTTACCGAACTACTCATAGGTGGCGTCACGAATAAAACAAATTAAACCCTTTTAATCTGTTCCCGCAAGACGTCTTCAATTTTGATCTGCACTACACCGGGCCCCACTACCGGCAGGCGCGGTCCACCCGTGACAAGGAAGGAGAAGAATCGCCTGTATCAACCGGAGTCAGCCGGCCACGGTGAGTCATAACGTCATGCCCAAATAATCACCACCAGTGTAAACCAGTTCCAAACTGAATATTATAGGGAAAGAAAGGAACACACAGAAGGAAAGGGGCAGCCAGGATTGGGCACAAAAGGTAAATTAATGGATAATGGGGGGGGGGAGATAAGCTTTATGAGCTTTGTTTTAAATATTTTTGCATACCAATCTATTTATGAGAAGACCAGAATTAACCAGGAAAGACATTAAAATTATCCTAAGTATGAGCTATCACCAATCCAGAATTCTCCCAAATCTCCCAATGGTGACTGACTCGTTCTTTTTGCTTTATCGCGTGAACCAAACAGCGTTTATATACATAATGAAAATTTATCCTATCAATGAGTTCCTCCTGTGTGGGGGAAAAAGCTTCCTTCCGGTGTCTTGCCAAGCTCTGACAAGCCGCTATCAAAACATGGGTTATCACTGGAACTAAGTTTGGGGGAAGAAGGTCCAACCCAATATTTAAGACTGCCAAGACCCCACTAGAGTTAAAGGGAAACCTGTCAAGGTTCTGATTAAGTCTGCCACTCGATTCCAGAATTATCCTATCTTGGGTCACCACATCACCACACATGACCCAGATCCTGTTTTTTTATCACATCCTTCCAGCATAATGGGGAATAAGATTTGTTACATTTGGAAATTTTATAAGAGGTCAGATACCAGTTCATATGTATTTTGTTTAGCTGTTCTAGATGGTTAATGCAGGAGGAGTGCATTTGAGTAAATGTGGCTGCAGTCCACCAGGGTTCGGGGATGGATGAGAAAGATTGTGCCTCCTCCCAGACATTCATATAAGGGAGTTTGACTGACTCTGCTGGAGAACAACAGAGACAATCCATGTTCATTCAGGTATTCTACTTTAAAATATTTCTGCATCATCTTTGATGGGTCAGGGCCACCAAGATGGAAACGTGCACGACTGGATAAAATTACGGATTTGGAGGTACTGATTAAAGCACGTTTTGAGAATCTTGTAAGGTTGGGACATGTGTGCTTACACCTGATTTCACCCACAGGTCTAGAGACAACCTAGAGATGTGTGCCTCAATCACTTTTACCGAAATGTATTTAAATAGGGATTTTGTCAGTGTTCTATCAGGGTTATTCCAATAACAAAAGAGGGGGTAGCTGAGAGCACCACTCAATATTGAAAGGATCTGCCCCTAACATCTCAATCAAATAATATACAAAGAAAGAGGAAAGCTGACATGTAAAATTAAGGGCGATCACTATAATAACAAACGATCAATAGATATCAAAGCCAAAAATGTATTAAACACCTACAGCACAAGACAAGGACAGTACTTAAAAACAATTAAAAAGGGTAAACAAGAGCCTATGCATCAATGCCCTCTTCCCCAATTTAATTATGGTAAACAAAGCGGTATAATCACGGCAAAAAACATATCCATAAGGCTATGACACAATCTAAACAACCATATAGCTGCACGCCATCAGTCCCTGCATACAAAAAATGTAACCCCAAACCGTACGTAACAGGTTCAGCAAGGACGGGTCTAATACCTCATTGATGAAAAATGTGTCTCTAGAGCTGTGTTAATTCAATACTCTTAATGCCCTATATTCGTATTCCACATATACAGTTGTGGCCAAAAGTATTGACACCCCTGCAATTCTGTCAGATAATATTCAGTTTCTTCCTGAGAATGATTGCAATCACAAATTCTTTGGTATTATTATCTTCCTTTAATTTGTCTTCAATGAAAAAACACAAAAAAGAATTGTCCTAAAGCCAAATTGGATATAATTCCACTCCAAACATAAAAAAGGGGGTGGACAAAAGTATTGGCACTGTTAGAAAAATCATGTGATGCTTCTCTAATTTGTGTAATTAACAGCACCTGTAACTTACCTGTGGCACCTAACAGGTGTTGGCAATAACTAAATCACACTTGCAGCCAGTTGACATGGATTAAAGTTGACTCAACCTCTGTCCTGTGTCCTTGTGTGTACCACATTGAGCATGGAGAAAAGAAAGAAGACCAAAGAACTGCCTGAGGACTTGAGAAACCAAATTGTGAGGAAGCATGAGCAATCTCAAGGCTACAAGTCCATCTCCAAAGACCTGAATGTTCCTGAGTCAACCGTGCGCAGTCATCAAGTAGTTTAAAGCCCATGTCACTGTGGCTAATCTCCCTAGATGTGGACGGAAAAGAAAAATTGACAAGAGATTTCTATGCAAGATTGTGCGGATGGTGGATAAAGAACCTCGACTAACATCCAAACAAGTTCAAGCTGTCCTGCAGTCCGAGGGTACAACAGTGTCAACCCATACTATCCGTCGGCATCTGAATGAAAAGGGACTGTATGGTAGGAGACCCAGGAAGACCCCACTTCTTACCCCGAGACATAAAAAAGCCAGGCTGGAGTTTGCCAAAACTTACCTGAGAAAGCCTACAATGTTTTGGAAGAATGTTCTCTGGTCAGATGAGACAAAAGTAGAGCTTTTTGGGCAAAGGCATCAACATAGAGTTTACAGGAGAAAAAAAGAGGCATTCAAAGAAAAGAACACGGTCCCTACAGTCAAACATGGTGGGGGTTCCCTGATGTTTTGGGGTTGCTTTGCTGCCTCTGGCACTGGACTGCTTGACCGTGTGCATGGCATTATTAAGTCTGAAGACTATCACCAAATTTTGCAGCATAATGTAGGGCCCAGTGTGAGAAAGCTGGGTCTCCCTCAGAGGTCATGGGTCTTCCAGCAGGACAATGACCCAAAACACACTTCAAAAAGCACTAGAAAATGGTTTGAGAGAAAGCACTGGAGACTTCGAAGGTGGCAGCAATGAATCCAGACCTGAATCCTATAGAACACCTGTGGAGAGATCTAAAAATGGCAGTTTGGAGAAGGCACCGTTCAAATATCAGGTACCTGGAGAAATTTGCCAAAGAAGAATGGTCTAAAATTCCAGCAGAGCATTGTAAGAAACTCACTGATGGTTACCGGAAGCGGTTGACCGCAGTTATTTTGGCTAAAGGTTGTGCAACCAAGTGTTAGGCTGAGGGTTCCAATACTTTTGTCTGGCCCATTTTTGGAGTTTTGTGTGAAATGCTTTTTGCTTCATTCTCTTTTGAAAATTAAATGAAGATAATAATACCAAAGAATTTGTGATTGCAATCATTTTCAGGAGGAAACTGAGTATTATCTGACAGAATTGCAGGGGTGTCAATACTTTTAGCCACAACTGTAACTACATTAAACTTCACTTGGCATTTCTTAGCCCAAGCTTCCATTTTACATAAATAATTCTGTAATATTAAATTAACCCCCACGTTTTTCCTATCCCTGAAACAGTTGTTAACCCAATTACACGTTTTCCCCTAGTCCCATTTCTCTCAATTTTTATGCCAACCTTTTATGCGTCATAACGTCAAATGCCTTTAAAAACTCCAGCTAGACAATATTCATTGTGTTACTTTGGTCCAATCTGCATTTACCTTTCCATAATAGCTAATCAGATTATTTTAACAGGACCAATCTCTCATAAACCAAGGGTGATGTTCGGTCACGAGGCTTTTATTATTTAGATACTCCAGGATAGCATCTTTTATAAAACGATCAAATTTTGCCCACAATAGAGGTTAAATTTACCAGCCTATAATTTCCAGCCTCAGATTTTGTCCCCTTTTTGATTGTTGGCACCACATTTGTTATGTGCCAATTCTGCGACACATACCTAGTTATGAAATCTGTGAATATTACAAATATTGGTCTGTCTATTACAATACATAATTCATGTAGTACTCTGAGGGTGTATGTTATCTAGGCCCAGCGATTTGTCTGGTTTAGTGTTTGATTGACGCTGTACTTCCTGCTGGGTTAAGCAAGTGATATTTAATTGAGAATATATGGTACCCCTGATAATGTCATTTGTCATGGGATTTTCTTGTGTAAACACTGTGAAAAAGGAGATTGGTCTTTTCCACATTCTCTTGGCCTTTCCTTCATCCTTTTCCATTACAAGAGCTTGGTTAAGAGTTGATTTGCCTGGATTGTTGATGTTTTTATTTATACCATTTTGGATTACAATATATATTGATAACTTTTTTTGCATATTTTAGGAGAGAAGTGGCGTCTGAAATTGGCAATTGTGGTGGGTGTTGATTTTTTTCTGTACAGTGTTTACTTTATGGGTTAAATTATTTAGTGTTTTAACATTTCTTCTTTTCTTCATTTTAAGAAGGGAAAAGGGTGTTTTTTTTTACTTTTATAGTTTTTTTTTGTATTTTTATAATAACTGTTTTCTTTCTGCTTTCTTTTTGAATCTTCCTAGGGGACATCAACCTGTGATCATTTGATCGCTTGTACTATATTATTCAAAACTTAGATATTATAATATGTAGTGAAAATCATGGCCATCTATGAATCCCAGCATGCAGAACACCAAGATGATTGCTACAAAGACCTTCCACAAGTTACCAGTAGCCATGGCCATTATGGAGCTGAGGGCCAATGGATCCCCCAAGAGAATGTCAACTAACATGCCATCATAAGGTATTAACTGTGGCATACAAGAGGTATAGCACAACCAGAACCCTCACTGTGAGGAACCGGCACAGCTCTTGAGTCATCTTCATAAACCCATAAACACTCCATGATCTTACAGTATATCATTGAGTAGGAAGGAGTAAATATTTTTCTCAGGATTCATAGTGACAATGTAAGAGTGAACAGAAAGTCAATTAATCTCACCCTATTACAGTATAATCATAGAATTCATAACTTCTTCTATTAACAGGGTGTGAGAAATTGCAGCAAGATGGGAGTGATCTGTGAAAACGTACCAGAAGAGTAACCTCGCCCAAGAATTTAGCAACAATAGGAAAACTCACACACTGTTTATGCATGTCTTCTACTTGTGTATTGTGTAACATAGGGATAGAGCAATTTTTTTAACTGAGTCAATGCTGTCGCAGCCTCTGTACACGAGAATAAGATCATTCACAAGTCATTTTACCATGTTAAATAGTCTCAGATTTGGTTTCAATCTGAAGCCACGTTCAGATCTGTTTTATTACATCCATTAATAAAAATAGTTTTTCACCAGTGTGCTGGGTCCAATTATCACCCACTTTTGATCGGTGTCCATCAGTTTCACCATCGGTGTGGCATCCAAAAAGATCCAAAACAAACCACCCAAAAATCCAAGTTTTTCCTACCCATTAATAGGCAGCAGTCAGATGCCACACAGAGGGCATCCAAGTGCTATCAGTTATTATCTTGAACATATTAATTGAATGGAATAAAAAGATGGATATGACTCTTTTTTAGCACACAATTGGACCACAAAAAATGGACATACCCATAGCCTATAATGGTTATTTGTTCTATCCGTGAAAAAACATGGATAGAACATGGCTGTAATACTAACAATAATTCACACTTTAAAGTTTTTAATGATGACATAAAGGCTGGTTCATTGCAGAAGTTATAGAATGTCTGCAAACCTCTAAATCCCTTCAAAATCTTGAAGTAAAAATCATGTAGTGGAGAATTGTGTTATTAACAGCTCTTGACTCTCAAGGAGTTGATTACTAGCTAGAAAATAATGCAGGGCAATGTCTTTAAAATATATATCTATGCTATCTTATAGGCAATGGTATAATTTTATGTACCTGGGCTCCATTGCAAAATTGGTAAAATGGCGCAAACTTTCAAGGAGCCAGTTACAGTACTGGTATATTCTTTTTTGTCAGAGGGTTCTCAAGCCCCCTTCAAGTACCAAGGTTAAGATTCCAGTGCAACAACCATCAAAAAACTAAAACTAAAAAATGATTACCGTATATACTCGTGTATAAGCCGACCCGTGTATAAGCCGACCCCCTACTTTTGCCCCCAAAAACTGGGAAAACTTATTGACTCGCGTATAAGCCGAGGGTGGACTCCAGTACCATGTATACAGCTCCCAGCACCCCTGGTATACAGCTCCCAGCACCCCTGGTATACAGCTCCCAGCACCCCTGGTATACAGCTCCCAGCACCCCTGGTATACAGCTCTCGGCACCCCTGGTATACAGCTCCCGGCAGCCCTGGTATACAGCTCTCGGCAGCCCTGGTATACAGCTCCCGGCAGCCCTGGTATACAGCTCAAAGCAGCCCTGGTATACAGCTCCCAGCAGCCCTGGTATACAGCTCCCAGCAGCCCTGGTATACAGCTCCCAGCAGCCCTGGTATACAGCTCCCAGCAGCCCTGGTATACAGCTCCCAGCAGCCCTGGTATACAGCTCCCAGCAGCCCTGGTATACAGCTCCCAGCAGCCCTGGTATACAGCTCCCAGCAGCCCTGGTATACAGCTCTCAGCAGCCCTGGTATACAGCTCCCAGCAGCCCTGGTATACAGCTCCCAGCAGCCCTGGTATACAGCTCCCAGCAGCCCTGGTATACAGCTCTCAGCAGCCCTGGTATACAAGCTCCCAGCAGCCCTGGTATACAGCTCTCAGCACCCCTGGTATACAGCTCTCAGCAGCCCTGGTATACAGCTCCCAGGAGCCCTGGTATACAGCCCTCAGCAGCCCTGGAATACAGCTCCCAGCACCCTGGTATACAGCTCCCAGCACCCCTGGTATACAGCTCTCAGCAGCCCTGGTATACAGCTCCCAGCAGCCCTGGTATACAGCTCCCAGCAGCCCTGGAATACAGCTCCCAGCAGCCCTGGAATACAGCTCCCAGCAGCTCTGGAATACAGCTCCCAGCAGCCCTGGAATACAGCTCCCAGCAGCCCTGGAATACAGCTCCCAGCAGCCCTGGTATACAGCTCTCAGCAGCCCTGGAATACAGCTCTCAGCAGCCCTGGAATACAGCTCCCAGCAGCCCTGGAATACAGCTCCCAGCAGCCCTGGTATACAGCTCTCAGCAGCCCTGGAATACAGCTCCCAGCAGCCCTGGAATACAGCTCCCAGCAGCCCTGGAATACAGCTCCCAGCAGCCCTGGAATACAGCTCCCAGCAGCCCTGGAATACAGCTCCCAGCAGCCCTGGAATACAGCTCCCAGCAGCCTTGGAATACAGCTCCCAGCACCCCTGGTATACAGCTCCCAGCACAGTAAGGCCTCCCCATGCTGCGGCTGCTCACTGTAAAATAAATAGTGTTATTATCTCTCACCCTCGGTCCTGGCTGTTCATCTTCCCTCCTTCCTGCTTGTCCTGTGACCGGGGCTCACTTCGATGACGTCACCGGCCGGTCACATGACACGCAGGGAGGAGGGAGGAGGGAGGAGGGAGGAGGGATGATGCACTGAGAGAGGGCGAGAGCTAATAACACTATACATTATACACTGAGCAGCGGGAGCATGGGGAGGCTTTATTGTGGTGGGGGCGCCATATTGTTATGGGGAGCCTGTAATGGGATATGCACTGCTCCCCCCGCAGATGGGCGGGGGATGCAGTGCATATCATGAATAAGTTATGAGCGGCTCCACTGCAAGAGCCGCTCATATTACAGCCTTCCCCACCTCCTCCAGCCTCCTCCTGCCTCCTCCTGCTCCCGGACACAGCCCCCACCTTGCACAAAAGTATATGACTCGTGTATAAGCCGAGGGGGGACTTTTCAGCCCAATTTTTGGGCTGAAAAAGTCGGCTTATACACGAGTATATACGGTATAAAAAAAAGTTATGCCACAAAAGTTTCCAAAAAATGAGGCATGTGTTTATTAGGCTGTAAACACACTGTCTGAGTGAAATAACACCAGAAGGGTCACAGCTTAACTCAGCATTAGTAGAACAGTCAAAACTATATACTAGTAGCAGTCAGGCTAGGGTCACATTACCGTTTGCAGCGCGCTCAGAGGGTAGCGTTAAAAATTTAGACTTTGGCAGCATAAATGCTGTGCTACCGCCATTGTAGTGCCACGTTGACGCTGCCAGTGTTACCTTATGGAGCTGCGGCCCGTAGCGCAACTCCAACGCGGCCATCTGATTGAAATCTCGGGTTAGGAAATAACTCCTGGAGGGATAACTGGCTAGTCCTGTGTTTGAGACTCCTAACCGAGGCTCCACAGACTCTATTTGCAAAGTCTAACTTTTTAGCACGACCCCCTGAGCGCGCAGCAAATGGTGATGTGACCCTAGCCTCACTTAGTCATATCTTAGGCAGCTTTCACATCAGCGTTTCTGCCTGTTCGCGGCAGGTCCAGCAGCTTTGTCACATCTGCCGTGTACTGGCTCACATTCATTCCCTGTGGGATTTGTGGTCAGGTGTGGAAGTGCAGTTTGGCCGGATCATCAGCGCTTGCAGTGCTTTTTTTACTTGGCGCAAGTGCCGAATTCGGCAAAACCGCACTTGCTGCACCTAATATTAAGTCCCATAGGGAATAAATGGGGCTTGCCGCAAGTAGGCCGTTACACGGCAGATAGCGGCAAATGCGGGAAAATTGCCACAAAAGATGTGAAAGCTGCCTTACAGGAGTTTTTTCATCTGCTATTTTCACCTTGTGAAAGTATTCGGCCACTTAAACTTTTCAATCTTTTGCCACATTTCAGGCTTCAAAATAAAGATGTGAATTCAAATTTTTTTGTGAAGAATCCACAACAAGTGGGACACAGTCGTGAAGTGGAATGAAATTTATTGGATATTTTAAACTTTTTAACAAATAAAAAACTGAAAAGTGGGGTGTGCAATATTATTCGGCCCCTTTACTTTCAGTGCAGCAAACTCACTCCAGAAGTTCAGTGAGGATCTCTGAATGATTCAATGTTGTCCTAAATGACTGGTAATGATAAATAGAATCCACCTGTGTGTAATCAGGTCTCCGTATAAATGCACCTGCTCTGTGATAGTCTCAGGGTTCTGTTTCAAGGGCAGAGAGCATCATGAAGACCAAGGAACACACAGGCAGGTCCGAGATACTGTTGTGGCAAAATTTAAAGCTGGATTTGGATACAAAAAGATTTCCCAAGTTTTAAACATCTCAAGGAGCACTGTGTAAGTGATCATATTGAAATGGAAGGAGTATCAGACCACTGCAAATCTACCAAGACCCGGCCATCCCTCTAAACTTTCATCTCGAACAAGGAAAAGACCAATCAGAGATGCAGCCAAAAGGCCCACGATCACTCTGGATGAACTGCAGGGAGCTACAGCTGAGGTGGGAGAGTCTGTCCATAGGACAACAATCAGTTGTACATTGCACAAATCTGGCCTTTATGGAAGAGTGGCAAGAAGAAAGCCATTTCTCAAAGATATCCATTAAAAGTCTCGTTTGAAGCTTGCCACAAGCCACCTGGGAGACACACCAAACATGTGGAATAAGGTGCTCTGGTCAGATGAAACCAAAATCAAACTTTTTGGCCACAAAGCAAAATGATATGTTTGGCATAAAAGCAACACAGCTCATCACCCTCAAAACACCATCCCCACTGTCAAACATGGTGGAGGCAGCATCATGGTTTGGGCCTGCTTTTCTTCAGCATGGACAGGGAATATGGTTAAAATAGATGGGAAGATGGACGGAGCCAAATACAGGACCATTCTGGAAGAAAACCTGTTGGAGTCTGCAAAACACCTGAGACTGGGATGGAGATTTATCTTCCAACAAGACAATGATCCCAAACATAAAGCAAAATCTACAATGGAATGGTTAAAAAATAAACATATCCAGGTGTTAGAATGGCCAAGTCAAAGTCCAGACCTGAATCCAATGGAGAACCTGTGGAAAGAGCTGAAAACTGCTGTTCACAAACACTCTCCATCCAACCTCACTGAGCTCCAGCTGTTTTGCAAGGAAGAATGGGCAAGAATTTCAGTCTCTCGATGTGAAAACTGATAGAGACATACCCCAAGCGACTTGCAGCTGTAATCGCAGCAAAAGGTGGCGCTACAAAGTATTAACTCAAGGGGGCCGAAAAATATTGCACACCCCACTTTTCAGTTTTTTATTTGTTAAAAAATTTAAAATATGCAATAAATTTTGTTCCACTTCACGATTGTGCCCCACTTGTTGTTGATTCTTCACAAAAAAATTAGAATTTATATCTTTATGTTTAAAGCCTGAAATGTGGCAAAAGGTTGAAAAGTTCAAGGGGGCCAAATACTTTCACAAGGCACTGTAAATAGAAAATGTCCAGCAATGTAAAAATGATCCTAAATAACTTTATTCCATCATGGTTAAAAAAGGTATCATAACTAGGGATGAGCGAGTATAATCGTTACTAATCGGTACTCGCCGAATAGCAACGATATTCGGGCTACTCCTTACTACCTGAGTTTCTTGTGATTACTCGGGGTAGCGAGTAGTCCATTCATTTTTACAGTGTATCTATATACACTGCAAAAGTGCAATAAAAGTGAATAAAAGTTGTTAAAAAATAGAAAAATATCATACTCACCCATCCGATGGCTGCACCGGGGACCTGCAAAGAAAACATCCATGGAATGGAAGGACCTATCCCTCTGATAGCCAATCAGATGGCCAGACGTTATAAACCACTTGATCGCTACCAGCCACCTGATTAGCCAGATTGCCAGGTCTTGAACGTGCATCAATAACCTGGCAATCTGGACGATCAGTTGGCTGGTAGGGATCATGTGGTTTGTGACGTTGGGCCATCTGATTGGCCAGATCACTGCTAGCCATCTGATTGGTTGTCAGACTCACAGGTCCTTCTCGTACATCGGATGTCTTCTTTTCCGGTCCCGGTGCAGGTGTCGTATGGGTGAGTATGATATTTTTTTTATTATTTAACAATTTTTATTCACTTTTAGTGCACTTTCACAGTGTATACAGTGCCTACAAGTAGTATTCAACCCCCTGCAGATTTAGCTGGTTTGATAAGATGCAAATAAGTTAGAGCCTTCAAACTGCAAACGAGAGTAGGATTTATTAACAGAAGCATAAATCTTACAAACCAAAAAGTTATGTTGCTCAGTTGAATTTTAATAAATTTTAAACATAAAAGTGTGGGTCAATTATTATTCAACCCCTCAAACCACCAGCATTCTGTTTGGTCCCCCTAAAGTATTAAGAAGTAGTTCAGTCACAAAGAACAATGAGCTTCACATGTGTGGATTAATTATATCTTTTGCCAGCCTTTTCTGACTATTTAAGACCCTCCCCAAACTTGTGACCTGCACTCATACATGGTCAACATGGGAAAGACAAAGGAGCATTCCAAGGCCATCAGAGACAAGATCGTGGAGGGTCACAAGGCTGGCAAGGGGTACAAAACCCTTTCCAAGGAGTTGGGCCTACCTGTCTCCACTGTTGGGAGCATCATCCGGAAGTGGAAGGCTTATGAAACTACTGTTAGCCTTCCACGGCCTGGACAGCCTTTGAAAGTTTCCTCCCGTGCCGAGGCCAGGCTTGTCCGAAGAGTCAAGGCTAACCCAAGGACAACAAGGAAGGAGCTCCAGGAAGATCTCATGGCAGAGGGGACATTGGTTTCAGTCAATACCATAAGTAAAGTACTCCACCGCAATGGTCTCTGTTCCAGACGAGCCCGTAAGGTACCTTTACTTTCATAGCATCATGTCAAGGCTCGTCTACAGTTTGCTCATGATCACTTGGAGGACTCTGAGACAGACTGGTTCAAGGTTCTATGGTCTGATGAGACCAAGATCGAGATCTTTGGTGCCAACCACACACGTGATGTTTGGAGACTGGATGGCACTGCTTACGACCCCAAGAATACCATCCCTACAGTCAAGCATGGTGGTGGCAGCATCATGCTGTGGGGCTGTTTCTCAGCCAAGGGGCCTGGCCATCTGGTCCGCATCCATGGGAAGATGGATAGCACGGCCTACCTGGAGATTTTGGCCAAGAACCTCCGCTCCTCCATCAAGGATCTTAAGATGGGTCGTAATTTCATCTTCGAACAAGACAACGACCCAAAGCACACAGCCAAGAAAACCAAGGCCTGGTTCAAGAGGGAAAAAATCAAGGTGTTGGAGTGGCCTAGTCAGTCTCCTGACCTTAACCTAATTGAAAACTTGTGGAAGGAGCTCAAGATTAAAGTCCACATGAGACACCCAAAGAACCTAGATAACTTGGAGAAGATCTGCATGGAGGAGTGGGCCAAGATAACTCCAGAGACCTGTGCCGGCCTGATCAGGTCTTATAAAAGACGATTATTAGCTGTAATTGCAAACAAGGGTTATTCCACAAAATATTAAACCTAGGGGTTGAATAATAATTGACCCACACTTTTATGTTTAAAATTTATTAAAATTCAACTGAGCAACATAACTTTTTGGTTTGTAAGATTTATGCTTCTGTTAATAAATCCTACTCTCGTTTGCAGTTTGAAGGCTCTAACTTATTGGCATCTTATCAAACCACCTAAATCTGCAGGGGGTTGAATACTACTTGTAGGCACTGTATATAGATACACTGCAAAAGTACTCGCCCGGCCCATTCATTAATATTGGACTTGCTATACTCGCAACGAGTACCGAGTATCGGGACCTACTGTTGCGAGTATAGCGAGTCCGATTAGTTCTGTACTCGCTCATCCCTAATCATAACTTGCAGTCCAGTTTGTTGGCTATTTTTTTTTATACATTATTTTAACTATGATGGGATAAAGATTAAAGTGGTCATCCCTTTTGAGAAAAGTTTTTCCAATAAGTTTCCTTATTAGTAAAAAAGGTTTTTGCTTATTCTTTCCGAGGTCCAGCACTGAATCTTGTGGGCAGTCATGTACACCGTGCAGTCAACTCAGCTAAGCAGCTCTGCTGAAGTACATAGCATTAGCTGCTCATAGCTACTGAGCTCACTGACTGTCTATCGCACAGTCACAGCAGCCAATCACTGAGCTCGGCAGTAGTGAGCAGCTTGTGCTATCTAAGGGTACCGTTACACGTCGCAATATTGCATGCAATTTCACTGGGAATTTGCTGGTTCCAGTGAAATCATGGACACATTGTTTTATTTTGTGGCCATGTACAAATGTAACAATGTGTCCATGATTTCACTGCAACCAGCAAATTGCCAGTGAAATTGCATGCAATATTGCGACGTGTAACGGTACCCTTAAGGCCGCTTTACACGTCGCAATATCGTTCCGATATTGCATACAATTTCACGGGAGCGCGCACATTTTTGCCACTTGTCCAAGATCGCATAGGAGATGTTACACAGGGAGATATCGGCAGGCAACGCAACTACAATGTCGTACGCCCCTCTTGCACACGGTGTCTGAGCAAGTCAGGGAACGACCAATTAACATTGGAGTGAATAGGGGAAGTTGTGCTCCAAATCGTAGTTGCGCTGTCACACAGCATGATCATGCCAGATCGTTAAGCCAATATTGCACCTTTGAAGAGCATGCACAATTCAAAAACGATATCGTAGTTGCATCGTTTTTGAGTTGCGTTGCCCATTTACATGGCACAACACACAAACGATATCAACTGCAACACCCCAACCACGTGACTTTTTATCGTAGTTGCGTTGCGATATCGTGACATGTAAAGTGGCCTTTAGTGCTGGAGCCAGGCAAGGTAAGTAAAACACAAAGGCCCTGATTCTTTAATGCCTTGGTGCCTGGTTTTTTTTGCCTAGTTTGTATGTTTGCTGATGTTTTTTTGTTTTCACCCAATTTATTATTCTATGTGTACCTTTTTATAAGTCTATATTTTATAAGTGCTCACCTGTTTTGTTTTTTGTTTTCCACTTTGTGGATGGAGTTTAGCAATTCCAGATGGTTTTGCTTGATTCATCGATTCACTCATTTAAAAAGTTGCAAAGTTGGTGCAATTCAACTTTAGGCTACATTCACATGGTGCGCTAATGCACCGTTCAGGTTCACTTTGTATGGATCCGTTATTGAAGTGAAAATGCAGTGAAACACATTGATGTAGGCTGTCCCACCCAAGTCAATGCATTTGACTATTTTGCATTCAGACACTGTGCTTTTTGGGGACCCGCTTTTGGGCTGAAAAGTGGATCCGTCAAAAAAAAGGCACATGTCTATTTTGTGTCTTTTTTGCGCTGCACTTTCACTCACCTCGCCGTGCTACCTCGGCAATCTCTCTTCATACCGAGGCAATAGGACCTGTGGAGGAACTTGGACAGCACCATGTGACCAAGCGATGTCACTCAATCACATAGCAGGCCGCAGGGTCCTAGAGGACACTGCGACCTCCGGGGATGAGTGGAGATCACTGGCAATCATCGAGAGAGCGCGGAAAGGTGAGTAACTGCAGGCGAAAAGCACAGCAGCATTCACACACAGAATGCTGCGCTTTGTGAAGATCCGTTCTTGGTGCAGTTTTTGCACCAAAAACGGATCCTCCCAAAATGCAACAATACGCTGTGTGTGAACATAGTCTACGTCCCCTCTAGTGTATTCAGCATTCTACTTGTTTGGTGCAATTTTTTGTGCCTTTTAGGGTACCTTTACACGCCGCAACCGTGGCGAGAAATGTCAGCTATATTGCGACCCGGAAAACTCGCTGCCACATTTCCTCCCAATTGCCTCCTCATTGCGGTATGTACTTCGGGAATTTGGCGGCGATAAAACCAATATCCCTTGGTTTCCATTTTGCAGCACTGCTCTAAAATCGAAACAGGCGACATTGGTTTTATCGCCGCCAAATTCCTGAAATACACGACGCAAAAAGAAGGCAATTTGGCGACGATAATTCCAGATAGAAATATCGCCTCCAAAAATGTCTCCGCTGGTTGTGGCGTGAGAAGGAACCCTTACAAAACCTGCAACTTCTGGTGCCAAAAAGTCATGAAAAGAGTTTAAGGCAGAATAAAAGACCATTTTTGCCCCAAACACCAAAAGACTTAAAACGAAAGTGACTTTAAGAAAAATGCAAATAATGAATCACGGTCATTTTGCACTTTTACTACTAATAGAACTCACAGTAAAAACTTTTCTGAAAAGAGAAAAACTTGTTAAAGTCCAATGGGATTATCTCTGCATTGCTGCGCTTTTTGGATCAAAAAGTTTGTGGAACCAGGCAAATATCCTGAACAGGTGAGCTATCAAAACAGCGGCGAACCGCTCTTCGGTACTTGTTCAAATGACAAAAGGTATAACAAAAGTATTACATTCCACCCTTGTATTATTTTTTCATACCCCTATTTCTTCCTAGTGGGGTTCTTATGGACTCCTAGTTTAACAAGTTTCCTTGTGTCTGATTTGATAAGTGGGGTGTCTTGGCAGTTTTGTTAGCTTGTTGCTATTAAAACACTGAAAACCAGTTACAGAAGCAATATAATAATAGATACTTTGTCAACATGTTTTCTATATTTTGCTTAGCCTTTATCTATTGGCTGATATAATTAAAAATACTAGATATTTCAACTTAACTTAATCCCCCAAAAAATTTAAACATATAAATAGCTTTTCATTAGAAAACATGGAAGCAAAAAAATCACTGTGGTGTTAAGGAGCGCTAAAGCAGAGGGAGATATTGATTAGGGTGCGTTCACACACTGCGTATTTGCTGCATATTTTTACGCGATTGCTGTTGCAGTTTTTGTAGCCAAAACCAGGAGTGGAACAATCAGAGGAAAAGTCGAAGGCCGGCTTCACACCACGTTTTTTCGGCTGTCAGGCTGTGTCCGGTGCTTTGCAGGAGGCACCACACACAGCCTGACAACTCCAGACAAATAGAACCAGAGGGTTAATATGCCCTCCGGTCCTGTTTGTACCCAGATTCTGTGGAGCGCAGCTGAGGTAGCTGTCCCCTGCTGAAATGGTGCTGAACCACTTCACAGGGGACAGCTCCCTGGTGCTTAAGTTCAGCGTAGCTCACGCTGAACTACAGTCACCGGTGTCCGGATCCTGGATCCATAGACTCCCATGTTAGGGAGCGCCGGATTCCCCGGGTGCGGGAGGATCCAATTTGGGCAGATTTTTCGCCCCGGACACAAAAACGTTGCAAGCAACGTTTTTGTGTCCGGGACAAAAGTCTGAATTGTCCTGGGTCCTCCCAGACAGATGGAAACCGGATGGCAGATAGCTGCCATCCAGCTCAATCCAGCCCCATAGGGCAATATTACTGCAAAATCACCCCGGACAGCCCCGGACCTGATGGTGGAAGCTGGCCTAATAGAAACAAGTGCTACACTTCTGTATTTAATCACCAACTGCTGGTTTTAATCAGCCACTCCTGGTTTTGGCTACAAAAAACTGCAAGACCACTTGCGTAAAAATACACAGCAAATACGCAGTGTATGAACGCAGCCTTATAGTCAAAAGGCAGATCCATACTTACGTCCCTTGCAAGGTGAACTTGCCAATATAACACTTTACTGAAGGGAGGTAGTTCCTCGTATAGGATACACTAAGTATTTTGCATATAAATGAAGGTGCACTTGCACTTTACTGATTTCAGAGTCAAATCACAGTATTTTTTCTTATGCCAAATACAGCGGAGATAAACTAAAAAAGCAGATCTACACTGCCTAATTGAGTAACATTGGTCCAAGTGCAATCCTTTTTTTATCAGATTGCACTTGTCTAATTTATACATTCATGTGAGCAAGTCTTTAGGAGAATTACACAGGATCACAAAACTGGTAAGTCCGGCTTCACAACAGGGTGTGATCAGGTCCGGGGCTGTCTGATGTGATTCGGACAGCCCCGAACCCAATTTGCAAATAGAACTGGAGGGCAAATATGCCTTCCGCTCCGGTTTGCAGCCTGAGTTCTCAATTGCAGCCTCAGCTGCTGAAATTTCCTAAAATCTGTGCAGGGGACAGCCGGTGGTGCTGAACTTTAAACTTCATTCGCTGGTTTCCGGTTCCCGGATCCTCCAGGGCGATCCGGCGCTCCCTAACATGGGAGTCTATGGCACCAGATCGCCCCGGATCCGGGAGGATCCGATTTGGGCAGGATTTTCGCCCTGAACACAAAAACGTTGCAAGGAACATTTTTGTGTCAGGAAGGAAAATCCTACTTCACCCAGATACTCCCGGACAGATGGAAACCGGATGGCATATAGCTGCCATCCACTTCCATCCGGCCCCATAGGGCTGCATAATGACAAAATCAGGTCCGGGGCTGTCAGGTTTACACCAGAAAGCTCCGGACCTAATCACATCGCGGTGTGAAGCAAGCCGAAGAAGTGATGAGGATAGATCACTGACTCTTCCTTTGTACACAAATACCAAAGCAAGCCGTTAGTGCTCTCCCATTGATGTCTGGAAGAAAAAACATTTTAGAATAATAAAACAATTTTTTGCAGTATAGATTTTCAAAGAAAGTAGGGTGATATATTCCTATTTAAAGGTTATTCCTATTAATGCATTTAATGGCCCAGATGGTAATCTCTTCTTATACGTCCTGGTCATCCGAGGCAGAAGATCTTTTTACACTTTTTGTGTCACTTCCATAATAATAAATTAGGCTATGGAAACAGAATTATGATGAAGGCCACGAAACGATCGTAGGGGTCCGTGGTCCCCCTCTGGTAGTGTTACTGGTAACTATAATCAATGCAATTTGATACAATGACTGTTGGCTGAAGCTCCTCTTTGAGCCTGTTATACTGTTTCTCTTGCTGTAATGAGATGTGGAATCAATTGTATATGCAATTGTATATGCAATTACTGGGGATAGTATACTATCTGATGTAAAGTATGGCTAATGATTTGTGCACACCACTCTGTTTATGTACCTGTGGTGCTATTAGGGTATGTGCACATCAGTAGTTTTCTGGGCTGTTTTTTGGCGTTTTCCGTCGGCGTTTTCCGCTCAGTTTTCTGTTAATTTATGTTAATCCTAGCCTCCGGTTGGATTAACATGCTAGTCAATGGAGTTTAGAAAACGCTGTCTTCATTAGAACGTTTTTATTCTTGTCATTTTCAGTTTCTTCAGCGTTTTTCCACCGGTTTTCAAAGATAGAACAAGTGACTTCTTTTGAGCGTTTTTCCAGCGGTTCCAGCTTACAAGTGCACAAAAAACTCAGTTTTAAAAACGCTCAGAAAAACCGCCGACAAAACGCTGTATAAACGCTATAAAAACGAGCAAAAAACGAGCAAAAAACGAGAGGGGACACTGCTGAGTACAGAAAACTCAGTTTCTGCCAGTGTCCACCGGTTCCCGGTCGGTCTGCAGAGATGCACAAACGTCTGATGTGCACATACCCTTAAGAGGTTTTCTGTATAAACCAACAATCACAATTGTGTGTTTGTTTTGCATTATCACCTTGTGCCTGCAAATTAACTTACATCTCCAGCCCCCTCTCCTACTTCTCTGTACATTGCTCCCTTGTTTATGTAAGCACATATATATAACGCATAACCAGTGACACCCAAGGGGTCCACTCACCACGGGTTGGTGAACCTTTTTGTTTGTCCGTCCACCATGTTTTAACAAATAAACTTTTCACTTTTGCATTAATGACGTTCATAGTCGTAATTTTATTGTGGTAGTAGAATTACATAGCAGGCAATGTTGTTTCTGCAACTTATGAGTTACATAAGCAGCGTAACTTGCTGTTCTATGAAGTTTCTATAACGCCAATTCATTTGTATGTGTAGCTGTGTTTGGTTGTTTTTGTAAACCAGCTTCTGGTTTCCGGGACAAAGAAGCTGGTATTGCCATCTCAACCAAGAAAGGTAAAGTTAGGGTTTAGCATAAAAATGAAGATGGACGGCACTCACCAGATCCTCTTTCGTGCAGGTTTTATGGTAGATTCAAGGGTTACATCAGTGCAGGGAGGGGGGTGGAAGCAGAGGACAACAGCTCACCATTTCGTGTGGTGTGCGCTTACACGGGTCCTTGTGCTTGGCGTGTGATGTAAGTATCAGTGAGTGACCTCTATCTTTATTTTTTTGCTGAAGTATTACACTTGTTTCTGAAGACGTGAAAAGACGGTACCAGGCATCTCCTGGAGGCGAATACAAGGAGAACCTGACTGGTTCACAGTAGGTATTAGTCTTTTTTGTGCCCTGCTTTTTTCCTTATCTGGACTGATTTAAAGTTTGGGTTAAATCTGTTCCATGCTACTGGTACCTGAACATGAGCAATCAAAATGACTTAATAATAGAATTGTAAAACAAAAAGGAAAAGGGGCGCAAATGTGTAGGATCCCCTTATTAAAAACGTCTAAGTGGCGTGGGTAGGTTTAACAGCCTCCGCCGCCGGCGGTATGTGCGCTGCCTCTCTGCTCTCCTCTCTCCTGTTCAAGGCAGATCGTTTGTGCTGTTCCTGAGCTGCTCCAGCCGCCAGTCCCTCAAAAAGGGAGTAGTTTTCATGCAAAAAATAGTAACGGCGGTCTGATTAGAAGCGCTCTAAGGAACAAGCAGACATGCAGTTGAAACGCGTAGTGGAGCTGTGAGGGGAGCTAAGAAGTTAATAAAAGGTTTGCCATTTATGAAAACATCTTACATGTCTGCTTGTTCCTTAGAGCGCTCCTAATCAGACCGCCATTACTATTTTTTGCATTAATAATAGAATTATCACAGGTGCATTTATTGCTTTGGGGTTTAGGTTTCTATTTTTCATTTCGGAAGTTCTAGTGAAATTATGAGTCATGCTACTTTTGTAATGTAACTATTACACTAACTGGTTTATTAGTAAACATCACCGGGATGGTCAGTTTCCACTTGCTTTCATGTCCACACACATTTGTTGGTTGGCATCCAGTTCTGGAATTACAGTGAAAGGAGAGGATCTATCAACCTCAGTGTCTTTGGCATTTAGAAAAACAGGTTCTCATACCCAGGACATAAAGTCTCCATAACTTATTCTCAAAGTATGGATTACATTGTGGTTGTAGAAGCAAATTAATCTGTAACTTAACTTGCATGAAATGTATAATTTTTACCGGACTATACCTTTAATGCCCACTGTAGCCTTGATCAAACACACTGCTTAAAATGTGCCTAATTTGTAACATGCGTTCACTGTCAGTGAAGTAAACCTTGGCAATAGAGCAGTGTTCCCCAACTCCAGTTCTCAAGACCCACCAACAGTGTGTGTTATCAGGAGTCCCCTAATTTTGTACAGGTAATGGAGTGTTCATTTTTGCAATGCTAGGGAAATCCAGAAAACATGATCTGTCGTTTGCTCCTGAGGACTGGAGTTGGGAAATAATGCAATAGAGGATTAACTTGCTAAAACACAGTAATTTACAGAAAAACTAAACCAATAAATTGACATTAGTCCTACTTGTTAGTAGGTGACCCTTTTGAATGCTACAGATTTATCTTGTAGCTAAACTAAGGAATGAAGGCTAAGAAACCTTTTAATTCTTGCACCAATAACTTCATATCCTTAGAAATGTAGTCGGATATGCTAAATTCAGAGCAAGTGGAATGTACTCAATATGCTAGACAAAATCAGGGCAAACAAAGTTGTACTATACGATTAACTAGCAGAAGGTCATATCAAGAAATAGACTAGAAGTAAAGTCAGGTTACAAGCCTTGATAACAGAAGACAACTCAATATCATGTTTAGTCAATTAGGAATCCAAGAACCTAATTGTTCAGGAATTTAATGGTGTTGTCCCATATTCTCAGTCAGAGTGGAAACGCACTATCCTACTTACATGCGAGTCTCTCGGACGAGACTCGGATCAGTGACTCTGAACAGCCTCTCCCTCTCTGGACGGGTGTCAGCTGCTTGTGTTTTTCTGCAGTATCACACTCCCATCCAGAGTGGGAGAGGCCGTTCAGGGTCACTGATCCGAGTCTAGTCCGAGAAACCCCCATGTAAGTAGGATAGTATGTTTCCAGCCTTAGGAGTGCACTGCTGCCCAGCCTCATAATTTCCTGCTTGGTGAAGGGTGTGCTTCTGATTGACTGACAACTTGGATTACAAGCCAAAACTATTTTCTCTCTGTGATACAAGCAGAGACACCTCTGCCTCTGCAGCATCAGAGGAGGGGAGGGGTTTTGAATCTCCCTGTATCCACTTCTCATCACAGCTCCCGAACAATGCTTACAAGCTCTATTGGAAAGAGTTTTTTTTTTTTTGAACCATCATTTTTATTGTTTCCAAAATGTCTTTACATTCAAAGATGTTGAAAAATAACAGCAAAGACAGAAATATAACAAATAGTATCTGTGTACAATCATACTTAGTTTGAATATAACAAATTAATAATTAATACCTAACCTGAATCCCTCCCACCTCCCACCCTAGAAAACAACCTAAGATTTCTCAAGCATATCTGTATCACAGTGTGCATAGATAAGTAAAAGTAGTTAAATGTACTCATCAAGGCAAGCATTTCAATTTGCCCAGAGTGCCACCCATCCTCTGTGGCATACCAAATTGAGGACCTATAGGGTAGCATAAAGGCTACTATTTCCTGGTCAGTAAATTCATGTTCAATAAACATTCTCCATTTATGAAAAATTTTTTGTGTAAGTTTGGTGGGGTTGCGTAGTGTTTCTAGCGATTCAAATGTAAGAACGTTCCGTAAGGAAAGTTTGAGTTGTGTCAAATCAGGGGGTCTATCATTGAGCCAAAACTGTAGAAGGAGTCGTTTTGCTACTATTGCAATATAATGGAATAATACATGTGGCTGTCCACCTGTCATCAATTCCCCGTAATAATGGAAGAGCCAGAGCTTCAAATCTAGTCTCACCGGATCCCCACAGATCTTTCTTGCCCATGTTTCAACTTACCTCCAGTAACTCTGGGAAGCGGGGCAGGACCATAAACCATGTACCAGATCTGTCATAGGAGTCTTACATTTAGGGCAGTTTAACCATCTCCCCTGATTGGTTTGCGTAGGTGGTATATTAAAGCCCTGAACTGTACCGTGTATGATCCTGAACTGAGAATCCCTCCATCTTTCATTGTGAACATAGCGTCTGACTGTCTCCCAGCCCTCTAATATCTTCCGAGAAAGATCAGGTCAGCTATGTGTTTTCTCCATTTGGTGAAGAGCTTCCCTTTCTTTGTCGGTCTCAAAATTTGTTGCAGTTTGGCATAAAGAGAGGTGATGGAAACATCTCCTTCATTCATAGCTAGCAAGTCGGACCACGTTTCTTTCCATAGCTCCCCAGAGACATCCAGCAAGTGAGAGAGAAGATGATGTCGTATCTGACGGTATTGTATAGCATGAAATCGAGGGAGGTCATAAGTGGCTAAAACCTCATTTTCCGTCATCCATCTCCTCTCTTCCACAATCATAAGATCCCCTAGGGTTCTGATACCCCGATCCCTCCAAATCCCAAATAAGGAATTCTCACGGCCCAATGGAAAGGCCGGACATTTCCAAGGGTTAAGTATTTTTGAAACTTTCCAGGCTAGCTTTAGTTTTTTTCTTATCCCTTTCCAGGTCATAATCGTGTCTCTGTAGATCACAGTACATTTAAGGGCTACTGGCAAGTAGGACAATGGTGAGTGTAACAGAGCAGATATGTCCCAGGGCTTAGCATACTCCCCCTCTAGCTCCACATCAGAAAATCTGTTAGTGCCTCTGACCCAGTCAAGAACATTACGGAATATGCATGCTAGATTATACCCTCTGACGTCCGGAAGTTGTAGCCCTCCCTCTTGCTTCGACTGCATCAGGACATCAAAAGCCAGTCTAGGCCTTTTCCCCCTCCATAAGAATTTTGAGAAGGCCCTATTCAATCTGGTTACATCGGTATGTTTTAGCAGCATAGGAATATTTTGGAGCGGGTACAACAATCTCGCGAAACTGATCATCTTAAGCAGATGGCATCTCCCCATCAGAGAGAGTGGTAGTCCCGCCCAGCCTGCGAGCTCACGCTCTATTTTTAGAAGAATCGGGGGAAAGTTAAGTCTATATGTCAGGCCAGGGGATCTAGCCAGCTGAATCCCCAGATACTTAATGCTATCCTTAGCAACCGGTAGATCATAAAAGTGCGCTTGTCTCGAAAGATTGCTCTTTGGGTTAATGAATAAGATCTCGCATTTGTCCTTATTTAAGAAGAAGCCTGAATATTTTCCCAGGGTTTCAATATCCTTAAGAATGTGAGGGAGGTCTTTCTCAGGATTCTGGACATATAAAATAATATTGTCTGCAAAAAGCGATAGCTTAACCTCTCTGGTTCCCACTCTGAATCCCTCATACGTGCTGATATTTTCAAGATATAAAGCCATAGGCTCTATTGCCAAATTAATAAGGAGGGAGGACAAGGGACAACCTTGTCTCGTCCCCTTCTGCAAACAGAAGGTGTCTGATAGGAAACCAGGAGTACTAATACAAGCCCTAGGATTACTATATAGGGACTGCAAGTATTGCCTGAATGGTCCCACCATTCCAATGTAATCCAGGATCCGACCCAGCCATGACCACCGCACATTGTCAAATGCTTTTTCTGCATCGAGCGTGATCACAGCTGGGTCCCCCCTCCCCAATCCTACCTTTTTTCCCATAACATCTAATAAAAGCATCGCTCTTCTAATGTTGGTGGCTGTCGACCGTCCTTTAATAAAACCCGCCTGATGGGAGGGTATTAACTTGGGCAATATCGTCGCCAGTCTATCGGCCATAATCTTTGAAAAAAGTTTTAGGTCCTGATTTATTAACGAAATTGGCCTAAAACTCGCCGGGTACGTCGGTATCTTTCCTGGTTTAGGGATAAGTTTAATATAAGCTAGAGGGGGTGCTGAAGGTGCAACGGACCGTTTCGAGGTACTCCTCTTCCACGGGCCCGTGGAAGAGGAGTACCTCGAAACGGTCCATTGCACCTTTAGCACCCCCCCTCCCTGCACCACCTGTAACTTGATGCACAAATAAACGCCGGAAATTTTTGGATCCAATCCGTGTGCCGCTACTTTCTGCAAATATCAAGAGTTTTTCTCCAGCAGAGCACCGGATCCCAGACACCGCCGTTATCTGCAAAGAATCTGCAGCAGGTTAGTCCCCAGTTCACTTCTCCCAATAATTAATATAAGCTAGGTTCATTCTATCTGAGATAGAGGCCCCCTGGAGTATTGCATTAAATAGATCACACAGCACAGGGGAGACCTGTTCTTTCAGGGCTTTAAAAAATGCTTCATTATAGCCATATATAGCAGCCTCTATTTCTCCTTCAGTGACTGGGCTATTCAAAAATTGCATATCCTCCTCTAAGATACCCGGTAGATTAATCAGATTCAGCCAATCATCTCCTGCAGGCACATTCGGTCCACTATCTGAGTAAAGAGACGCGTAAAATTTTCCCAGTGCCTGGGCGATCTCTTTTGGGTTAGTCCAAGTATTACCATGTTTATCTATTATACTTTGAATAGGGGAAGAAGTGTGTCTGCTTCGTGACAAACGTGCCAACAGGCGACCAGCCTTGTCACCAAATTTATGTAGATTTAGTTCTAATCTATTTTTGTAAATGACTTCTCTCCGTTGTGCCCATGTATCAAAGTTCTCTGTAGCTTGTAACCATGTCTCTCTATCAGGGTCAGCCATCGTGCTTTTATATCTAGTATACGAGTTCCTCACCTCCAAGCTGGCTTTTACATATTGTTCTTTAATTTTTTGTTTTATCCCCATGCTGTAAGCCATTATCTGTCCCCTCAAAACCGATTTTGCAGTTTCCCAAAATAATCCTGGATCGGAACGATGGGCCTCATTTATCAGTCGAATAAAGTGTCCACCACTCTTTGAGAAGGGTGACAAAGTTTTCTCTCTAGTAAATGTATCAGGGAATCGCCACAAATAGTCAGTACCCTTCTCATACGCCTCTTTAGTTTCCAACATCAATGGGCTATGATCAGATATTACCATGTCATCTATTTTAATTCCAATCACCCTTTGTAATATGTTGGGTGAAGTAAAAAACATATCTAATCTTGACCAAGACCCATGGTGGTGGGAAAAATGGGTAAATTCTCTATCCAGTGGGTGCATTATCCTCCACACATCACCCATGTCTACATCTGTAAAAAGGGATTCAAGAAAGCTCTCTGTTTGTAGGTCTCCTAACATCCGACCCGTCCCCTTAGGGGGTGAAGAGTGTTTCTTATCCTCCTCCGTACGTAGTACCATGTTAAAACTCCTCCTACTATTCTGTTGTGACCGTGGTCAGTTAGACGTCTGGCTTGTATCTTTTGAAATAAGGGCCTCTGATTCACATTTGGTGCGTAAATATTATAAATGGAGTAAACGTCTTTCTAAATTTGTATGGTCATGTGGACCAGTCTGCCCTCATCATCCACTTGCGTGGACAAGACCGTATGAGCCAGGGATTTATGAATTAAGATTAGAACCCCGGCTTTCCTCTCCACCGCCCCAGAGCCATATATCTCACCCACCCATAGCTTCTTGAGACGGAAGAAGTCCTCAGAGGCCAGGTGGGTCTCCTGGAGCAAGGCAATGTCTACGTGAAGCCTTTTTAGGTGACGCAATACCATCATGCGCTTTGCCGGGGAGCGCAAACCCTTTACATTCCAAGAGACCCACCTAACCATCCGAAGCTCCCCTAAACAACATTATTAATAAGCTCTGACTCAATAACCATTGTGATGTTGTTCCCACTGATTTTATCCAATAAGAAGTATCTGTTGCACACATGGTGAATTGGAGCATTTTCACCTCGATAAGGATGTTTCTAGGTTTCCCCCCTCCCTCTAATATCCCCCCTCCTAAACCAATCTTACCACCACCTTTCATAAGTCCTAGTAGCTGACTCCTCTTCTTCCCTCTGTTGTAACCCACATATACGGCACCTGCCCCGCCACAGCTACCGGTTAATAAGTAAAAACAATTTAAACAGTAGAGTGAATTTAAAGACCTCCCGTCTCCGCTCTGAGAAGCAAGCCTCTTAACAAGAGCCGTCTCCGGGTATTTACCGCTTGGTTGACGGTTTAGAGCAAACACAAATTAAGCATAAAAAACAACCTATCGTTCCTGTGAGAGCTCCCAATTGCGCAGCATGTATAAAAGTATATCCCCTCCTCTTATTTCTCCCCTTAGATTCACTTAAATATCATGGAGACCCGAATATGGTGACGGCATGGTTAAAGTCTGAACATAAACCTTATCCTAACAATCAGTAACATATTAGTCCGTCTTCACATCAGGTCCGCAATTCCTAGGAGAGAAAAAAAAAAGGGGAAGGGGGGGGGAGGGGGAGAGGGGAGTAAGGGGGGAGGGGAGGGGGGAAGATAAATGATAGAAATAGAAAAGGAGAGGGATACGTTTTCTCACACCAAAGAGTTCGCAATTTTCAATCTCATTGATTTCTTCTTCGTGGGGTCAGCAGGAAAACACGATAGCATATAGGCATTTCCAACTTCTCTTTCTATTTCTTCTTCTGCCATAGTGAACCCGTCTGCCTCTGTTGTTTAGGCGTCGCTCCTCTAGGTGCAGCTCCATCATTTATGGTATCTGAACGCAGTCTGTATGATCTCACCGAGTCACGATCACTTTCAGCTCCCAAATCTGGGATGGACGGCACTGGCGATTTATCAGGATTAATATTTGGGGGTGTCGTAGCCCTTGGGGAGCGAGTATTATCCATGATCATAGTCATTGCTTTTCCCGGATCTGTGAAAGTCAGCTGTACGCCCTCTTTTGACCTGAACCTCAGGGTAGCCGGGTAATTTAGTTGGAAGCGGACATTCCTTCTGTGTAATATTGAACATGCTTCGCTAAAGGCCCTCCTGCGGCGAGAAACCTCTATTGAGTAATCCGCAAAGATCAATGTCCTGTGTCCATGAATTGTTAAAGGGTGCTTCCTGGCCTTATATGCCCGGAGGATCTCTTCTTTATCCCTATGATTTAGGAATTTGGCAATAGCATGTCTCGGTTTATTAGAATCTCCAGGGTGGGGGGCTTTTGCACCAGTTGTAGGTATAAGATCCATATTCTCTCTAGGAGGCCCAATTCTATGTGCACGTTCCGTTTTACATCTGTGCTGTAGCCCTAAAGCTTTGGGGAGGTCTACTTCAAAAATTTCCTCCAATTGGCTCACCACAGTGGATTCTGGGAGACCCACAATCTTAAGATTACTCCTTCTCGCTCTATTCTCAATGTCTTCCAGTTTTGTAAATGCATAATCAGAGCGATTTTGTAGAGATAGCACTTGATCCTCTAATTGCTGTATTCTATCCTCCGCCGCTCCAATCCGTGCCTCTGCCTCTTTAAGTTTTTGATCATGGGTCTCTACTTTTGTACTCAGCTCTCTCGTTTAAAATCTTCTGCCAGATGTATGGCTAGCTCTTTGGCCAGGGTTTTATAATCAATGAGTTGTAGTCCCTGCCAGCCCGAAACATCTCCCCTTGTCTCTCCTCCTGTCTGTTCATGTCCCCAATGTCCCTGAGACTGTTGCTGCTGCTTTTGTACTGAGGCACATGTCTGCATCGGGTGTAAATCTCCCGCCATCACCGCAGTACTGTCCATCAACATCCCCGCTGGCTTTTCCCTGGGTGTTATAGTACCCCCCTGTTCTGAGGTCTCCTCCAGCTCACCATCCTCATCCACAGCTGGTGCGTCCTGCGCGCCATTATCATCTACCTCGTGCGGGGGTCCGGGCCGGTCATTTGCCTCCTTCCGCGTCACAAAGCGATCCATCCTTGGGGAATGTACTGCCTCACGGTTATCTCCGGCTGCCCGGGCTGCTCAGATGTTCCGGGGGCTTGTGGGGAGGTCAGATGGAGCCGGATCGCTGCGGCGGGGCTCGGAGTGCAGCTAGATGCGGCCACACATGGAGGCGCCAGAAACCGGAAGTGGAAAGAGTTTTAAGCAATGCTTCCAATTCCTAGGAGACCAGCCACTGCTGTTAGATTGGAACCAATGCTGTGACCATAAATTGTAGTAATAAAAATCCCTTGTTTTTTGTAAAAGGAAGATCTTGCAATTTTATTTGCTTTATAACAATGAAGCTAACCCTTTAAATATTCTAAATCAGTTGGCTAGGGAAGCCGTGACAGTAAAAATTGAAAAGTCCAGTTCACCACAATATTTCTGGGGCTACAGTCCAAAGCAGGGAAAAGTTTGTGCTAGAATGGAATCATCACCAGTGCAATACTAAGGAAATCCTGAAAATATGCAATGTTGGTGGGCCTTGAGGATTGGAGTTGGGGAACCAGAGAACTGGTACAGCAGGCAGAAGTGGGAGGTTCGGACTATGACAGAAGTTAGCTTTATTAGCAGAACATAAAGCATGGGTAGGGTTGTGGTTCCTTTCCATTGTCAGGCTCCCTTTTTGCACTCTACCTTTTCTCCTCTGGTTTAGTGACGGGTTTGCTGACACTCTCTGCATGTGGAGACCTCTAGTGCTGGCACATCTTTTCCAGAATGTAGAGGGAGCTCAGCTCACAGGTACATCCTTTGCAGGATGCCTCTATTATTTTAGCAAAGGTTTTAATGTGATCTGAATGTTCTACCAAATAAAAAAGACTTCCCCTGTGAAGATGGACTTCCTCTACATTCTTTCACATTACACAATACCTGTGCAATGCAAAGGAAACAAGCATTGTTTGTGTATCTTGAAGACTGAAGTTGGGGAGCCCTGCTCTGAACTAGCCTGGTTTACACTATCAGATTAATTTCCGATGACCACTATTGTTGAATTGCTCTATATATCTTTACCTAATCTGACTTTTTTCTTATTATCCTCTATTTTACATTATTTCTGATTGCTGCATTCAACAGTATACCCGACTTTCCCATTTTCTAGATCCTAATTTATTTTTGTACAGATATTGGATAGATGACTAATAAAGAAATCTTGCAGAGAACAGTCATTTCCTTTCAATTGCTTACATTTTCAGTAAGAAGACTGCTCAAGGGTGAGATTAAACCCAGGATAGGGGCAAGGGAGTAGCTTCAAGCTTGTTGGTCCTAATGCAAAATCTCTAACAGTGTATCTAATTGGAATGGGCCCTAAACAGGGATGGGTGAACCCGAACTGTAAAGTTTGGGGTCAGTACTGAACACGTCTGTACCTCAGGCACAGACCCCAAACACGGACTTCCCTGGAAAGTTTGTGTTACAGTTCAGTCATGGGAGCTGTAAAAAAAAGAATGAACATAGTGATTAAACAGCAACATTATACTTTCCGGCATCCGCCTGCTTGTACTTCTATGGCTGCTCATTAACCTCCTGAGTGTTCACTGCTGAGGGCGGCTTAGCCAATCACAGATACTGTCACGAGAGTGGGCATCTGTGATTGGCTGCTGGAGTAAGTTGGAAAAAGGCCAATACATTCTAGCATAGTAGATGCTAGAATGAATGGGTCGTTTTCAATTTAATCCAACAGACAGTCACATATGCCCATTCTATGTAAAAGCGTCTGTGATTGTCTGTTGGACCCATTCACATAGTGCTGTAAAAATAAATAATTAAAAACAAAATCACGTAGCGCTATGGAGTACTTTTTTGATTATTAGCACATAAAAAGCGGACAGCTACAGGCTGCCACCCCCAGCTGCCTGGCTTTACCTTGGCTATCAAAATACATTTAAGTAAATTATTTAAAAAAGAATGCATGGGCTTCACCCTATTTTTGATTGCCTACCAAGATAAAACCCAGGTAGCTGGGGGCTGGGATTCTCAGTGGGGTGGGCCCAAGCATTCTGGGCCCCCCTATGCTGAAAATTGCAGCCTGCAGCCGTCCCCGTAGATGGCACATTCTTTTGTAGCACCATTTTCAGGGGCTTTACTGGGCTCTTCCAGCAGTCCTGGTGGCATTGGTATGTTGGGTAATAATGTGGTTGATGCCAGCTGTTTAATGCCAGATGGCACCAAGTCCAAAATTTATATTTTCAGGCAAGTGTTAGACCCGCCCATTATGAATCTCAAGTAAACATTAAAAAATCACAATGAATGATCTATCGCTCTACCTTAATACACGTGTATATACATGTTATTTTTATTAAGGTAGCGCGATTGATCATTTAATGATTGTTATTACTCTTACTCTGACAGGTGTACATGTGAACCTGCCTTCTATCTGCTGCTCCATTTTTTTATTTTCTATTTTTATATAATTTAAATAAATTTATTCTGTAATTTCACGAGTTGAAAATATATTGAGTGCCTGTGTTTTATTATCCTATTTAGAAACACAATGCAGAGAAAAAAAAAACTTTAATTGGAATAAAAGACAAAGACATCCCTGGCTGCCATCTATGTTAATTATTGTTTTTTGGCAAAAAAAAAAAATGGCAACCAGGTATGTCTTTGTCTTTTATTCCAATTAAAAACTTTTTTTCTTTGTGTTTTTCGTTTTAATGTTTACTAGAGATTCATAACAGATGGGTCTAACTATGGCATGACATTATGAATTTTGGGCTTGATACCAGCTGGCAATAAACATCTGGTATCAACCCCAATATTACCTAGCATACCAACGCCACCATGGCCACTGAAAGAGACGGGTAAAGCGCCTCAAAATGGCAATATGAAAGAACGCGCCATTTTCAGAAGCTGCTTTAATCATTAACTTCTTTCTTTTTACAGCCCCCCAGCTCCCATCTCATAATTTTAAAGTTGGAAACAAGTTTAAGTCACATTCGGCCCCGAACTCGAACTTTAAAAAAAAGTCCAGTTGGGTACGCTGAACATGAGCAGGTTCACCCATCACTAGCCTTAAATAATATTGATTCTCTCGTGAGCAAAAGGGACCTTTTGGGCCCCTAATCTATAGGGCCAGTTGCACCTAAAACCCATGCACCCTATGGGGTAGGATTTTAGGCATTAAGCATTTTATTTTAATTTTTTTCATAAATTAATATTACACATGAAAAAGCAACTTTGTAATAGATCTTATTAGACAAACTTGTTTTTTTTTCTGCTAGAATTATTTTCTCATTATGAAAATTCTCAATTTGAGGTAAAATCTGTATTCAGTGAACACTTTTCCATTACTGAGATAGGAGATGGCAGATGTTACTGATGAGATTCTATGAAGAGAGGAGGAGTGGAGCTAGGGGCAGAGGGAGGAGCTACATGCAGAGCCCCGCCCTCACTTCCTTATATAGATTTTTTTCCATTTCTCTTTTATGAACACAGCAGTACTCAATAGGTGTATTTTTTATTTTTTAATGTAACAAAAAGGGGTGATTTGAACTTTTTTGTGGGTTTGTCTTTTTTCATATCTTTTAAAAAGAAATTACTTTTCTCTTTTTATAATAGTCCACTTTGGAGATTTGAAGCTACAATCATCCAATCCATTGTGTTACACATGTAGTGCATCAGCAGGCATTTAACAGGTTAACAGTCACAGGCAGAGCGACTCTCCACCCACGGCTGTTAGAGGCACATGATGAGTGATTAAATCAGCCATCACATGCAGGGAAAGATGAGGGCTTGGCTTGTAAGCCCACATCAATGGCAGAGAACCAGCATATGACGTTGTTGATTATTTGGTGATAATATGGTTGCATGATAGTAAAATTAATTTTCAACTTTAAAATATACAAATGTAATTTAGTATTGTTAAAGGGGTTTGTCCTCTACTAGGAAAACCTCTTTCAGCACCTCTGGACAAATTAACATACAACTAGCATACTAAAAGTAGTATATTATCTTTCGAAGCTCCTGCTTGCTGCAAGCTGCTACTGTTTATTTTAGTACTTTAGATTCAAGACCATACCACGAGGCTACAATTATAACGTCCACCTAGATTATTTCACTATTTTAATTTCAGGTTACTACCGTATATACTCGTGTATAAGCCGACTTTTTCAGCCCAAAAATTGGGCTGAAAAGTCCCCCCTCGGCTTATACACGAGTATATAGTGTGTGCTGAGTGTGACGGGGACTCTGACTGGGGGCAGGAGGAGGCAGGAGGGGGCTGCAGTGACACCGCGCGGTCACGTGGGCCCGCCTCATTGATATGCACGCATCCCCCTGTCCATCCCCGGCAAGGGGATGCAGTGCATATTGCCGGACACAGCCCCTGGCGGCCCCCGGCAGTGGTATACAGCCCCCCCGCCTAGTACCGGGCCCCCATGCTGCGGCACAGCATACAGTAGCTCATACATTACCATCTCCTGCAGCGCGCGGCTCCTCCATATCCCAGCCGGCATCTTCCTGTAGTGTCATGTGACTGGCGCGTCCGCTCGTCACATGACACTACAGCAACAGGCCGGGCGGGAGATGGAGGAAGCGCGCGCTGCAGGAGATGGTAATGTATGAGCTACTGTATGCTGTGCCGCAGCATGGGGGCCCGGTACTAGGCGGGGGGGCTGTATACCACTGCCGGGGGCCGTCGGGAACCCTGTATACCCCTGTGCTGGGGGCTGCTGTATACCCCTGTGCTGGGGGCTGCTGTATACCCCTGTGCTGGGGGCTGCTGTATACCCCTGTGCTGGGGGCTGCTGTATACCCCTGTGCTGGGGGCTGCTGTATACACCTGTGCTGGGGGCTGCTGTATACCCCTGTGCTGGGGGCTGCTGTATACCCCTGTGCTGGGGGCTGCTGTATACCCCTGTGCTGGGGGCTGCTGTATACCCCTGTGCTGGGGGCTGCTGTATACACCTGTGCTGGGGGCTGCTGTATACACCTGTGCTGGGGGCTGCTGTATACCCCTGTGCTGGGGGCTGCTGTATACCCCTGTGCTGGGGGCTGCTGTATACCCCTGTGCTGGGGGCTGCTGTATACCCCTGTGCTGGGGGCTGCTGTATACACCTGTGCTGGGGGCTGCTGTATACCCCTGTGCTGGGGGCTGCTGTATACCCCTGTGCTGGGGGCTGCTGTATACACCTGTGCTGGGGGCTGCTGTATACACCTGTGCTGGGGGCTGCTGTATACACCTGTGCTGTGGGCTGCTGTATACCACAATTCTGGGGGCTGTATACCTGTGCTGGGGTCCACCCTCGGCTTATACGCGAGTCAATAGGTTTTCCCAGGTTTTGGGGCTAAAGTAGGGGAGTCGGCTTATACACGGGTCGGCTTATACACGAGTATATACGGTAAATCTTTTTTGGAAGGTTTGATAGTACTCGAGAAATTTATAGATTCAATTATGTTCTGAGAGCATGCCCCAAATATGGCAAACTGTTTAAAAAAAATTAGGAAATTATTGAAATTGCAACATTGCATCATATTCACAAGATAATTTATTACTAGAAAAACTAGTACAGGGCAGCTGAGGAAAAGAACCCTGTGACTTAACCCCTTCATGACCTTGGAATTTTTCATTTTTCATTTTTGTTTTTTGCTCCCCTGCTTCCAAGAGCCATAACATTTTTATTTTTCCATCAATATAGACATATGATGGCTTGTTTTTTGCGGGACAAGTTGTACTTTCATATGCAATAATTTATTTTACCATATAGTGTACAGGGAAATTTCAAAAAAATTCTAAATGCAGTGAAATTGAAAAAAAAGTGCAATAACACGTTTGTTTTTTGGGTATTTTAATCGCCATGTTCACTATATGGTAAAACCAACATGACGGAGTAATGCCTTGGGTCAGTACGAGTTCATTGACACCCAACATATATACCTTTACTGGTATCTAGGTGGTGAGAAAAAATTCAGAAGTTTGAAAAAAAAAAATTGACTTTTTGCGCCATGTACTGCGCCCCGTAGCATTCTCATTTTTCGGGATCTGGGGCTGTGTGATGGCTTATTTTTTGCGTCTTAAGCTAACGTTTCTAATGATACCATTTTTGGGGGGATCCACAGTTCTGATCGCCCGTTATTACATTTTATAGCAATGTAGCAATATAGCAATCGGTGCTGTTACCCTGACATCTCAGCTGATGAGATCAGCTGAGATGTCGGGTGTTTGGTGTGAGCGCCACGCCGGAGCTCACATCAAACCCCCCCTTACCGGCCCATGACGTTGTACAACTTCATAGGTCGGGAAGGGGTTAAAGTGTAACTATCATTTTAATTTTTATTCCATAAATTAATAGTATATGTGAAAATAAGAAACTTTGTAATATATCTAATCAGAGAAATCTGCTTCTTCCTTCTCCTGAGCTGATCTTTCTCTCTCAAATTTCTCAACTCACTTGTAAAATCTGTCCTCAAAAAATACATATTTCCCATTACTGAGAAAGGAAATGATTGTTGCTCAGAAAGTTCTATAGAGAACTGCAACTATTAGGGGCAGGGCTCGTATTATGTGAGAACCTCACGTGAGCTTAGGAGAGCAAGTGCAGACATCGCTGGAACAGTGCAGACACCAGAGGTGAATATAGACATCACTAGGAATTTGCAAATGAAGACAATGTTATATTGTATATACTGAATTGTTTGCAGCTCTATTAGCTGTTCATTATTACTGGCACCCCTTCATTTTTTCATAGACTGTACAATATCTTCAGAAATAGATGGAAATGTACCAAAGTTGTATTCTCAGGATTTGTTAATTAGTGGTCCAAAGTAATACAACAATAAAACTTTGTTTGTCAACTTACATGTTGCAATTTCAAAGAAGAAATAGAATAAACAGCATGTGCAGCAATAAAGGCACCCTTAATTAAAATTTTATTGCACACCCTTTGGCATTGATGACGCCTCCAAATGTTTCTTGTAGCCATCTATAAGCTTCTTGCATTTCTCAGCTGGTATTTTCTCCAACTCCTTTGCAGTTTATTCAAGATCTTGAATGTTTGCAAGGTTCTTTTTCCCAATGGCAGATTTCAGCTCACTACAAAGATTTTTAATAGGGTTCAGGTCAGGACTCATTGCTGTCCATTTTAAAACAGTTCATTTTTTCTTTTTCAACTATTCCTGTCTACTTTTGGATTTGTGTTTTGTGGCATTGTCTTGCATGATATTTCACTCAAACCACGTTTTCTTACACTGGGTAAGACATTACGCTCTAAAATTCTCTTGATAATTCTCTGATATCAAGATTCCTGTGATACAGTCAAGGCCTAAAGTAACAGATACAGCAAATTATGGATCCTTCACCAAGCTTAATTGTTGGTAGGGTGTTCTTTTCCATACAAGCTTATTTGTGCTGTCTGTAAACTAACTGTTGCTTTGCATTGCCAAAAAGGTCTATTTTTGTTTCATCTGTCCACAGAACATTTTCCCAGAAGGATTGTGGTTTGTCAAGGTACTCTTTGGTAAAGATCAGTCATTCCTTTTTATGTCTTTTCTTCAGCAATGGTTCCTTCCTTGGTCTTCGCCCATAAAGCTTTGATTGGTTTAGTGTGCGGCATATGGTACTTGTTGAAACCATGACCCCAGACTATTCCAAGTTGGTCTTCAGGTCTTGGGATGCTTGACTTGGTGGTTTTTCCACCATTCCCACCAACCTTAGAAGATATCTCTTGTCGATTCTCCTCTTTGCCCCATGTGTAGGAAGGTTTTTTATGGTCTCTTGCTTGCCAAACGTCTTAACCCCGTAAGGGTATGTCATGGGTTGTGTCCTACACTTTGATGTGAGCTCCAGCGGTGAGCTCACATCATTTACCCAACTTCTCAGCTGAACTCATCAGCTGAGATGTCGGGCTTACAGCACCGATTGGATCCGTGATTGGTGCTGTTAACCATTTTTAAAACACTGTCATTCACTGACAGCACGATCCAAAGGTGCCACAGCGGGGACCATGCCATCCCCGCCTGCATCGGAGATACCACGATAAGATCATAGAATCTCCGTGCATCACATGATAGCCCCGGGTCCTGCAGTGACCCTGGATGCTATCACGGATCACTTACTGTGAGTGGTTGGCAAGCGCTGCCAACCACTCACAGTGATCATTTATGCCATGTCCCGATGTGCTGCAGCTCATTGAGACAAGGCACAAGTGATCTGACTGCGCAGCACTGTGGCACCCTATGGGGCACTGTAAAATAAAGAATAAACTATAAAATAAAGTTTTTAAAATATGAAATTAACACAAGTTCAAATCACCCCCTTTTGTCCCATTCCAAATAAAAGTATTTAAAAAAATGTAAAAAATACACTAACACCATATGGTTGCATTTAGAAATGCCCGATCTATCAAGATATAAAATCAATTAATCAGATCTGTAAACTGCGTAATGGAAAAAAGGTCCAAACACCAAAATTACGTTATTTTGGTCGCTGCAACATTGTGATAAAATGCAATAACGGGCGATCAAAACAGCGAATCCACCCAAAAATGATATCATTAGAAACGTCAGTTAAAGCCGCAATAAATACGCTGTCACACAGCCCCAGATCCTGAAAAATGAGAACGCTACTGGTCGTGGAACATGGTGCAAAAAGTGTGATTCTTTTTTTTTGTAAAACTTAAGAATTTTTTCTCACCACTTAGATAATAAAAGTATACATATTTCTCATCTACGAACTGGTACCAACCCGAAGCATCATACCGTCATGTCAGTTTTACCATATATTGTGAACATGGTGAATAAAAACAAAAAAACAAACGTGTAGTTGCACTTTTTTTGCAGTTTCACTACACTTGAAATTTTTTTTTTAAATGTTCCTGTACACTATATGATAAAATTAATGATTTCATCCCGCAAAAAACAAGACCTCATATGTCTATATTATAAAAATAAAAAAGTTATGGCTCTTGGAAGGAGAGGAGCAAAAAATTAAAATGGAAAATGAAAAATCGACAGGTGGTGAAGGGGGTTAATCACATTGCGCACTTTTGAAAGAGGAATACCAAGTCTTTGTAGATGGCCTTATACCTTTTGGAAGTCTTGTGGTTGCTAATAAGAGCAGTTCTGATGTCTTCAGACAGCTCCTTTGTCTTCACTATTGTGACAAAGGAACAGGGCCTAACATGTGGCTTTCTAAAACACTGAAGTCATCATTCATTGGCTAATTCATGTCATATGGGCACTGACAGGTGATTCTCATTTGTGATTTACCACAGGTGAGCCAAAATGTGTTTCTGTTCTAATGTAATCTAAAGGGTGCCAATACCAGTGTCACATGTAGGTTTTTGTATTTTTTCCTCCTATTGTTTTTTTGTTATAATTTGTTGTTTATCATTTGCTCTTTTGCATTTAACATGAGTGCTCTCCAAAACAAAAAACTGTTGCACTTTATTTTTTTTTTCAGGAAATTTTTAACATTATGTACTTAAACTTCATGGGTACCAATAATGATGAGCAGGACTCTCGATGTACTCAAAGTGTTCATTGGCATCATAGTAGTGGTCAAAAGTCCTATCGCAGGAATTTATTAAATCAGATCTTCTCATATTCACATTACACAGAAATAAAAGAAAAGTACAGGCTAAAAATCCCTTTATTGTGCTCATACCACATTAACAATATCACCCTTCCAATACACCAGCATGTTGACACGCTCTTACTAGTTACAGTGCATTCTTAGTCATGATTTGTCTATTGCCGGCATATCTTGGGCATCTTAATATATGGGTGGAACAGAGTAAAAAAAAAACACATGATGATAATTTGGAAGTCTTCAAAATACATGTCTGCTTTTATTACATAAGATGAAGAAGGAATAGTAAGAGCATTAAGTATGAAAAAAATAAATATAATTATTTCAAACAGAGCATAATACAGTGAACAGTGCTCCAACTAAAATCATGTAATAGTAATACTTTTTATGTAATGGTAATGTAATAATATGCAGAGTGGCATTCTAATCGATCTGTCATAGCCCGATTCATGCTATGATTCAACCAAGCGCATGGATTAGGAGGTATATACTTTGGCCTGCATGCTTTATAAAACAAAGGATACACCCTGGGTCTGTTAATACCAAAAAGAACAAAGTCGTTCTACTGTAGTATGAACAGAAAACTCATATAAAATACACATCTTGAATTCTAGACATTTACATGGCCCTGACAATGTTAAGAATTATTATATATACTCTAGAGCTGATGGGCACATTTCAAGTTGTCACATTGAGGAACTCTGTAATCCCATCTAATCTGTACATTCACAAAATAATCTAGGGGTCTTCTTGTAGTCGTTTAGTGAACGTAGGACTGGAAGCTGTGTAGAACATACATCAGTGTTGTGAGAAAAGCAAAGATCTGGAACAAAACATATTGTGAAATTAGTTTGCATACAGTGTGAACAAAGTATTTTGTTAAATATCACCTAATAAAGAATGCAGTTTAAGAAAAGAATCGCAGAGTATAAAGTATTTAAACCTAACTTTTATTAGACCATTAAAACCAAAAATTAATATATGTAAAACACCAAAAAACATAGTGCAAACCTTAAATTTATAGCGTAATGTTTCTACTAGCTAAGGGCAAGGAGCAGGATCTTCTTCTGTCAAAACTAGCAGGGTGCTAATCTTAGTTTAACGAATAAGTGCACCACTAATGTTTTTGTCAGGCCCAGACTGACAATCTGCCACACCGGGGAGATTCCCAGTGGGCTGTTGATCCAGTATGCCACCTGTCTGATCTCCTTATTAACTCACTGCTTTATGTGCAAAATCCCTAGTATGACTGACGCTAGTTGTCTCCTGCCAGCACTGTGAATCTCTTACTGAGCGTAGGGGCAGAAAACAGGTGGTCTGCAGCAGTGCTCCTGTGTAATCAGTGTGGGACGAAGGATAGCAGCCCTCAAAGCACCACTTCATCCTGGGTTGGGTGGGATGGGTGCACTTTTAATAAAATTATAACTTTTGTGTGGCTGTTTTGCAGCCCCAGGTTCAGTTATTCAAAACAGGCGTGTGCCATGAAGGAGAAGAACAATGAACCAATGAACGCTTTCACATCAGATTGATAGAAGAGCTGATTGGCCACTGCTCCTTTCCTCCTGTACGGCGTGTCTCTGAAGGGAATATATTTATTTAGTTTTGACAGAACAATGCACTGCACCTTGCCTTTAACTGGTATGAACATGCCTTTGCATGCCTTTTGCACCTTGCCTTTAACTGGTAACTATAAGAAAATTAGCAAGGGTACTGTGTATGCCCATACTCTGTAGAGATTTTTATTGATCTGCTCAATTAGGATTTATTTCACCAACCCTTCTTTTGTATGGTCTGCATTTTAATTTGTGTGTCTTTTTTATTTCACTTTAGTCACTTTTGATTTGGAGCTGCCTTATATGAGACACCTTGGAATGGGACGCTACATTATGTTCACCTCACCAGCTTTGGATGTGAAGCATACATCAAAGAGCTTGGATAGCACCAATCAAATGGACAACTGAATGCTGCACCTTGTATTTTACTATTATTTATGGTGTTATTTCTTGCCTTTAAAAACGTGCTTTGTTCTAGCTGATGGAGGTTCATACACTCTGACCACTATTTATTGGTGCCCCTTTTCCTATTATTTAGTGTGGGCTGGTTTTTTAAGCTGCACGGCAGTTAAGATGCAAAAACCGCCACTGCCGTCCAGCGCTATGACTTCCAACTCCCCACACTATGGATTGTGACCTACTGCGCATGCGTGCGGCGCCGCGGTCATGTGATTTTGACGCGGCCAGTGAGGGGCGGTGCAGGAAGTAAGACGTTACTGAGAGGAATTCCTCTACCCTGCATCCCCCCCTGGCCGTAGTCCTAATCACCACTGACGTGCGATGCACAGAGAAGGTGGTCACTTTCCCAGTATGGCCCTTATATAGAGCGCTCCTGCCTTAGTCACACTGACCACACTGCCCCCTGAGGAAGGACAGAAACACGTGTTGGGGCTCCTCCCTGACACGAGTGGCACTCACTGGAACTACTGGGTATGTTTGTTTTACTTTCCTGCTGCTAATTCTGCACTATGCACTTTATTGCTCGGACCCCTGGGAGGGCTTTATAAATACCAATATAGACTGATGTGAATTCCCCTCTTCCCTAGGTAGTCTGAGTTTAATCCATTGAACTCAATGTGATATATAGATGTTTTAGTATATGCAGTTTTGCACAGAATCGATGATGATTTTACCCCTATTGTTTCTTGTGATGTGGTTTTGCCACTTGTGTTGGTTCTCTCCTTCATACCCCCATCTGTATCCACGTTACCCTATGATTGGATGTAACTTGTTGCAATTTTTGTGTCACTGGTTTGATTAAATATAGCAATTTGCTTTTGCAATAATTTGTCTCCATCTCAGTAATCTATGTACCTCTAAAACACTAGTCCTTTGGCTTCATTTAACTGGTAACTGGTATAAACATTATCCTGTAAACTCAGGCTTTAATCTTTATATTGTTTGCAGATTATATATATATTTACTTTGAGTTTTAATGGTGTAATAAAAGTTAATTATTAAAGGGAATCTGTCACCATTTTGATCTCTTTTGTTATTAATATGGGCATACAGGTCATACAAATTACTCATATCTGTATGCCTCCTGGATGATGGCTTATTCTGTTAAAATCATCTTTTATAGCTTTGATGTTACAGGCTTTGGGGCGTGCGCTGCCCAGAAGATAAGACTGCCTCCTACATGATACAAGATGTAACCTTCCCTTCTCTTCCGAAGTGTCCTTGTGATGTCAGATGCACGGCTGAATATCCCACGCCTGCATATTCTGGATGCAGTCTCTGCCTGTGGAACAGTGAAGGGGAGAGATGGCAGACAGAACACGCAGGCACGGGATTTCTAGCTGTGCAGTAGACGTCAGAGTGACACTGAAGAGTAGGGAAGGAGAAAACTTGTATAACGAAGACAGTCTTATTTTCTTGGCAGTGCATGTCCTATAGCCTGGAAAATCAAGTTATAAAAGATGAATTTTACTGAACAAGTCATCATCAAGGAGCAACCTGTAAAAGTGAGATAAATGCGCATAGGGTCTTATCCTTTTTACAAAGGGTTTTAGCAGTGTATATCAGGAACTGCTCACCTGGTTCGGTTGTGTCACCCACAACCGGTATAATCGCCTGTAAGATGGCTTGTTGAATGGCTGCTGCAGGGCCGCACCTTCATGATAAACGTGGAAACAGGAATGCTGTAATGGGACAAAATGTCGGAATGCCCGCTCTGCCACTAAGAATCACCAGGAAACAAAGAGTTAACTGGGCAGATTTTTCTTTGTTCCCTGAGGAAGGAGCTCGGATAGAGGCTCTGAAACGCGTAGGATAGCATAAAAGAAAATCTGCCCAGTTAACTCTTTGTTTCCTGGTGATTCTTGGTGGCAGCACGGGCATTCCGGCATTTTGTCCCATTACAGCAATCATCAAGGAACGGCTTACAGATATTAGTCATTTCAGTTGTGTACAACCAGTATGCCCATATTAATAACTTAAAAAGATCAAAATAGTAACAGATTTGTTTTAAATACTGTACATTGTGAGACCCTTTCCTGGAAACAAGCAGCTCGCAGTGTGCTGTAATACATGCAAGCTGAAGAATAAAACATGTTAAAAAATGTAAACGTAAAACCAACTACAAAAACAATGTACCACAATTGTTAATTAATAATTGTATAGTTATCACTCAAGAAAATTATTGGAATGTGTTTGATGTATTTTATATGTTCAACCAATTTCCACAAATCAAAAATTATTATTTTGTCTTTCTCGTCAATGCAATATTGCTTTAACGACAAGTATCATTACTGCTAAGTATCATTGTCTATTATTGTTCAGGTTTCTTTAGAAATTGAAGGTGGACTAAATAAATTGTGTTTGAGCCATACCAGTCTTGAATAACTGTCTAGAAGTAAGATATAGCTAAAGTCATTTTACAGAATACTTACAGTAGCTGCAGCATTCAAGTGATAGTAGACAACGGTGCACTGTCGGAGTGCCGGTAATGCGGCAGCTGGTATTGTTTGATCACAATATATTGTAGCACTAGCTTGTAGGACAGCAGCACTGAGATAGAAAATTGCAGCAATTCCATGATAGATAACATCCTATGGAGCAAGCAAAAACTGTTTTATTACATGTATATGTATATATATGTATTTTTTTATGAAAAAAGCACAAAGTCATGCTCAATACCTGAGTGCACTCAAAAAAGTGACAAAAGTGGCAAAAAACTATGCACTCAGATGCTGGTCTACTTGAAACCCTGTCCAACAGAAGAAGGGCTCTAAAAAGCATTCCCCATCCCTATAAGCCAGAAGGCCAGAGTGAGGGTAAGGGACTAGTAGCCTCCCTTAGCCTGAAACCAAGGAAGTTTGCTTCTAACATCTGCTCGGGCTGCCACCACAGACTAGAACTAGGAGCCATCAACTGTCAGCTCCCCTTCCGAAAGAGGGGAGCCATGGTTCAGGGGAGAGCAGAACCTACATACTACATACTCCCCCACTAGATCTGAACAGACAAGAACACATGAAGGAACTGCATCCTGACAAAATCCTAGTGACAGGATGGACACGTGTATAGGATGACACACAATAAAAACAAATATAAAATTACATAATGAAGTAACTCAGTGTATTACTGACCGGCCCTTCAATCAAGAATTTAAAAAATGTCCCCTCCTTGACAAAAGGACCACAAAAGGGTGTGTGCTCAATAAGAAGGAAAAAAGTCAAGTCCAAGTACAAAATGTGCCCAAAACTCAACTGAGTTTCCCTCGCCCAGTGAGTTAGGGCACCCCAGGGTCACCAGTCCAGGGGCACTTTGGCCTTTTCATCATGATTATACTCCAGCAGCATTAGTATTTAGTAATTGAGTTACTCGGCTAGGCCATACAAACTACAGACTATCTACATCCATCTAGTAGGGTTTCTCCTTGTGGAGAATGGAAGCCAGTTCTGGCACACCAGTATAAGGAGACTTAAATGCCTTGCAAAGCTCCCCTGGGAAATTAAACATGCATATTGCCTATTCTGAGACTGCTACTTCCACTAGGTGCAATAAGTGGTACTAGAGTTCAAGTCCTCTTCCTCTCTTGCAAAAAAAAAAGAGTTGGGGTTAGGGTTAGGGGTTAGGTTTAGGGTTGCCTGTGGGCATTTTTCTGGGAACCATCAACTATCAACTAAGTTCTTTGCTGTCTGACAGGGCACAGATTTCTATCATTCATAAAACATCACATCTGACTTTGCAACGTTTTGTCCTATTAGGAATTAGAGAAGACTTTCTTACCACTAATCTCCATGTACCACAGTTGTTTCTGTGGAATCCAAAGAGGTAGACCATGAGGAGGAGCAAGGAGAAGAAGAATGAGGATACAGAGACGTACATCACCCATCCCTGGGTTGTGTAATACCATACTCTAGTAGCAGCAACCAGGATCCAGACCCATGCTCCAAACATCTGCGAAAAAATAATTGTATCAGTAAGCACCTTAAATAGTAATTTATTATTCATAAGATGGGAACCACCAAAACACCATCGTCCTTTCATGTTACTGCATTTGTTAATGAGTAGCATTATGAAAGGAATCCATTTATAATTGAATTTTAGATTGACAAGTATATTGTTCATCTCATGATCAATGTAGTAAAACGGATGACGTAAACATGAAACTTTATCACCATACAAGATCTATCTGATTTCATGTGCGTACTCTTGTTTGTGAGAACTTGATAAGGTGTGACTATAAGTTTTTCATTAAGGGTGTGCACCGGCTGAGGTATCGGCCAGGCAGGAGCAATCAATGCTAAATAGGGCTTATAGCAGTACTGTTCTCCTCTACTTGAGGACAACAAAAAAATAGTCAAATTACAATTCAACTTTCTCATGATACACTGAAATATTGTACAAATCAGAATGTCTATGTAACAAGTGTGTCGCACCTGGCTGTGACCTCTGGGGTATTTGGGATCAGAAGGCCACAGCAGGTCCTCTTTAGAACCCACTCAATGATTATCATGACTTGAGCAAAATTATTTCCTTTCAGTGCTGATGGGATTAAGTGTTCCATTTTTATTCTGCTAAGAATTCTTGCTTTAAATCTCAGCTGCACCTTATGACCACTCCCTTCCTCTATTTAAATTCTCTCCTAGCTCTCTCCTACACTAGTGTAGGAGGGGAACACTAGTGAATGGTGCAGTGTGGAGCCAAGCCAATTCTATGCACTGCCATACAAGCCCCTTTAATACAGCATTGGGCATTAGCCCAACTATAGATCAGAGACATTAACGAGATAAGAATACTTGGTTGATTTATCACCCTGAAATCTACCTGTTATTTAATGCAAAACCAAAAGAAAAGCATATTTTACTGCCCTCATTGAACACAAAAGGTAAAACTGCTTTACAAACACATTATAGTCTAATATGTTCAGAAACTGTACTAATTATTATGTAATTAAACTTGTGTGTTCACTTCCTTTCACTTCCCTCCTTTTTTCTTTATCAGCAGTCTGTGAGCATTATAGCAGATGAAGTCTCCTTTCCTACTAAGCATCTACCTGCCGTGTGTTGACTGCTCCGCAGTTCACGTGACTTGCTCTGCTGCAGGTTAAACCAGAGTTAATTTCCTTTGGTTCCTTCAATGTTAATGCTGAAGCTGCTGCTGTCTATGTGTGGTGTATGTCGCAGTATCATAAAGATAAATAGACACGGCAACTCACCGCACGCAGAGTAAATCTTCAAAGCTTTTATTCCATGCGAGTAGACACAGATGACAAGCGAGGGAGGGAGGGAGTGCTGAGACTTGGTGACGGTTCACCGTTTCGCAGCGCGACTCGCTGCTTCCACGGACCAAACTAGTACTTGTGACTAGTTTGGTCCGTGGAAGCAGCGAGTCGCGCTGCGAAACGGTGAACCGTCACCAAGTCTCAGCACTCCCTCGCTTGTCATCTGTGTCTACTCGCATGGAATAAAAGCTTTGAAGATTTACTCTGCGTGCGGTGAGTTGCCGTGTCTATTTATCTTTATGATACTGCGATTTATGACTGTCTGGATTCCTACACGTGCACCGCTGCTTATGGAGTCGCTCACTCGCATGGACTAAGTGCATTGAGATACGGCATGACAGTGCCCTAGCACACTTTTACTGTTTATGTGTGGTGTATGGCTCTGCAGTTGGAGGTATAGGTTTATCAAGTGACCATGCCCGTGGGCCTTTAAATAAGCCTCCCCTTCCTCCAGATGACATCACTGATAGAGTTCCACTCTGCCTTTGACCGTGTGAGCTGAAGACACCTTTGCATTTGCTGAAACTTCTTGCTGTTTATCCTTGTCCATAGTGGGAGGTGAGAAGGAGTAACACAGGGCTGGTTGAGGAGCATAGGGCAAGGGTTGTGGCCCAGACCTCCTCGCCATCTGAGGTACCTCTAGGTACAGGGCTAGCCAGGGACCCCAGTCCAGGACCAGATTAGCTACCCAGATTTTCTTGCCCATTATACCATCCTGCTTCCTTTCCCTCATCCACTATACCACATCCGTGACACAACCATTGTCAAATTTCTTGACTACTCTGAACTAAAGCCCTGTTTCTTGTTATTCCTGCATGACGTTTTACAGACAGGAGAGCAGAATACTTTCTATAATCCGTGTTTATCTGCTAAGCACGGATTACACTTTAAACACACAAAGGACAGCAACTGAGATGAAAGGAAGACACCTGCAATTTTGAGTAGTTTTTCATTCTGGTAAACTAATTTTGGGTATATAAAATACTTTGCAATTTTGTTAGTCTTTGCCTTGGCATCTGATGAGTCTAAGGTTATAAAATAAAAAGTAGAGGAGCTGAAAGAAACAATGCCGCAATAGTGTCTTATCCAATTAACCAAGATTTCAGGGTACAGAGAACTGCTCCCCTGGTTGGGTTGTGAACAGAGAACTGCTCCCCTGGTTGGGTTGTGAACAGAGAACTGCTCCCCTGGTTGAGTTGTGAATAGAGAACTGCTTTCCTGGTTGGGTTGTGAACAAACTCTGGTTGTGCTCTTCCTATACAGAAGTTCTTTTCTCCCCTTTTTTCAGATACCTCCACTTCTGTGTTGTAGCACCCAGTACATGGTACGTCTGGGCAATTGCACCCCAACCCTCTCAGCTAGGGTTGTGAACAGAGAACTATTTCCCTGGTTGGGTTGTGAACAGAGAACTGCTCCCCTGGTTGGGTTGTGAACAGAGAACTGCTCCCATGGTTCGGTTGTGAAACCACAAAATGCATTACACTTGATATGGCTTCTGCAAACCCAAAAGTCTGTCCACAAATAAAGGGGGTTTTATTCTGAGCTACCAAGGATGCCGATGGGAATTTCAGAGATCAGGATGTAAAATTGTAGTTTATTTATCAGTGTGTTTTAAAATATAGCAAAACTTAACAAAAAGTCCTCGTAGTTTTTCCTGAGGAAGAAGTTTTGTTAAGGTGGGGTCACACGCGGCGATCTGGTCTGCGATGTCGGAAGCGACGTGCAGGTGCGCGGTCGCTTCCGACATCGCAGGCCAGCTGTCACACGGCACGACGGTGCCGGTGACGCGGCGGCGATGTGGGCGGAGCCATCGCTCGCTGGGCTGGGCTAAGCCCAGGGAGCGATGGCTCAGTAGCGCTGCGATATAGGCTGGATCGCGCCGCCAGCAGTGTCAGACGGCGCGATCCAGCCTAATCGCTGGTCACAGGTTGAAAGGTTTATGAACATGTTCATAAACCTGTCAACCTGCGACCAGCGATAATTTGCAGTTGCGTCGCGCTGTCACACAGCGCGACGCAGTTGCAATATCGCCCGCGACTTCGCTGTGACGTCACTTTGCGGCGATGTCGCGGGCGACATCGCCGCGTGTGACCCACCTTTATACTTTGAAACACATTGACAAATTAACCCCAATCTTAATCCTGGTCTCTGGAATTTCCTTCGGTATCCTTGGCCTTGGCAGCGCAGATTAAAACCTTTTTTCTAGATATCTATACGTTTTTCAAATGATAATGACTATTTGACAATAACCAAGTAATAGCACTCAAAAAACTAAAGGTTTTAATTATTGAAAGAAACAGTTGATGTCATCAGCTCGGCTGCTCTTCAACTCACAGGTGCAGCAATGCCCTTTTTAAATGGCAATTTCCCACGTAGGTGTGTCAGGTATTTCTTACTTAATAGATCATCTAAACTTCAGCGGAAAAAAAGAACAGAACAAAACAGAAATATGTTGATATACAGAAGGGGAATGAGAGCAGCCACTTATCTTTATACGTGCCCCTTGTTACAGTGACATTGTTACTGAGTTTACGGTGAATTATAGCACAAGGTGAAGCAGCTGAGAGTCCGCGGCATTCCTGGACTGTTTAAACATGATCAGATTTCTCTGAATGTTTCTTCTCATCAAGAAAACATTTAATATAAAATAAAGGCCTGGGGTAACACCAAGTGCTACAAATATACGTCTCAAGAACCTGTGTAGATCAGGACAATAAGAATAAATGGACGGAAAGCCAATATTAGATACATTTATTGTGTACAGTCATGCATCTCTAAACTGTGGTAAGAGTACAAATAGGCAGCTCACCAGACTTAGAGGTAATTACGGTGCGATGCATGGAGACTCTGGACCGGATTCCAGGTAGCAGCTCAATCAAAAATACAGAGAGAAAAAACAACATCCTCAAGGTAGATGAAGTGATTAACACTTCACTTTATTTTGACTTTAATAAATATTCATAAAAAGAATGATACAAAAGTTCTAAAAACATATGGAAGAGTTGACAACAGTCTACGTATTTCGACTAGACAACCCTGCTCTTAATATTGACCAATTGTGTCACCCTTTATTTAAAGATGAATTAATGTCATGTTTTAATCACTTCATCTACCTAGCGAATTTTGGATTTTTTTCCCTCTGTATTTGATTTTTTCTAATGATCTGCTTGTTGTCTGGATCTCAATCCACCTGGTCGCCCAGTGTGTCTTTGGCCTTAGGCTGGCTTCACACTACGGCTGTGATCTGATCCGTGGCTATCCACTTGAGCCAGACAGCCCCGGACCGGATCAGCACACAGAATCGGAGGTCTAATTTGCCCTGGGGTCCATGTGCAGCCGGACGCAGCTGCAGCTGCTGATAGGTCAGGACCGCGGCTAGCTCCCCGCGAGCTGCGGTCCTGACCTATCAGCAGCTGCGTCCAGCTGCACACCGGACCCCAGGGCAAATTAGCCCTCTGGTTCTGTGTGCTGATCTGGTCCGGGGCTGTCTGGCTCAAGCGGACAGCCACGGATCAGATCACAGCCATAGTGTGAAGCCAGCCTTAGAAAGGATCCTGCAGCAATACGTTGTGAAAAAAAGTTGTGCAGACACAAATTTTTAGTCCGCTGTTAAATGATTTCAGCTGGATCCTTTTTTCTTAACATTGAAGTCTATGGAGAACAGATGCACAGCTTATTTTTTGTGTCTTGAGCTCTTGTTTTTAATGATACCATTTATGGGTAGTTGGTTGCGATGTTTTGTATGCCTGGTATTGCACTTGATTGCAGTATTGACCAAAAAAAGTGTAATTTTATCATTTTGACTTTTCCTTCCTTTACGCAGTTTACGGTACCAATCAGATTAATTGATTTTAAATTTTGATATTGTGATATATCGGGCATTTATAAACGCAGTGATACCAAATAAGTGTATTTTTTTGTTTTAATACTTTTGATTTGAACTTTTATTTTTTTTACATTTTTTTCATATTTTTAAAACTTTTTTTCACTTTAATTTTCTTTTACTTGGCCCCTTAGGGTGCTTCTACACTGCACAGTTCAATCGCTGCTGCTGTTGCATGGCTCTGTACTGCATAAATGATCATCTCTTGTGGATGCCGTTGCTCAGCCAGCGTTCACAGGAAGTGAGCCGTGGCCGTGAAATCTGACCCCTCGCTGTCATGGTAACACATCGGTGCTCAGTGATCGTGTCACAGAGTCACCGATGGTGTCGGAGAATAGCACGATCCCTGCTGCAGTGTGTTATGTTGCGCTGTCAGAGCCCGATCCACCCGCACCTGTTAGCTGCACATGTCGGCTAATCAGATCACCCGTCATGTGCAGGGAATGATGCAAGCTCAGCGAGTGAGGTCACATCAAAGGAAGGGACACAACCAGGGACATAGCTATACGTCCTTGGTCATAAAGTGGTTAAAGAATAACCGTCATTTTAAAAAATTTTTTATAAATCAATAATAGTCTTTAAAATAGGAAACTGCAATATATCTCATCAGAGAAATTTTCTTCTGTCTCATCCTGAACTGATTCTTCACTCTCAAAATTCTCAGTTAACACACTTTCCAATTACTGAGATAGGCGATGATGGTTGGTGCTCATAAAGGTCTATGGAGAACTGTAACTGTTTCAGGAAAGCTTAAAGCAGGATGTGTCTGTCTGCCCTTAGATCCTCACCCCAGCTCAGAGAATGCACCGACCCTCATCTCCTGTAATGGGGAAAAAGGCACTAAAAGACTGATTTTACCCTAATTGTAAGTAGAATGTTGACCGAGGAGGAAATAAAGAGAAGGTTTTTCTAAACAAATATATTGCAAAGGTGCTTTTTCTCATGTAAACTATTGATTTATGAAATAAAAAGTAACACAGCATTTAGCAATGTAAAAAGAACTCACACGTATTATAGATTAAAATGTAATTGTCAGTTCTAGACAGCCATTGTTATTGCAAGAAGGAATTGCTTAGCTGTGTTTGCTAAGATTATAGAGTCTTCTATTTATCATCTGTATTGGTTAAAATAACATTGTGGATAACACATCACTCAGCACTGCCCCTGAGGAGTGGATTCACCTAAGAAATGCATACTGAATGCCAAACAATACATTGATTTGGTTCAAGAGAAATAATTCTCAAGGGCAAAGAGTCGATACTTAAATTTGTAAAATATAGCCACAGTGAAAGCTTTAAAGATCTCCACAATCTTATATTGATATGAAGTTAAAATCACTGTATGGCTACAGGTTTTTTTTGCACCAATGCATATTTAATTTATGTCATACTATGTTTACACAAATCAACAGTATAAGTGAAGGTAAGAAATTTTGTAATATGTCTTATGAGAGAAATATGCATCGTTCTCCTCTTAACAGTCATGTTTTGTCACCTGCATTGACCATTCACTCTCAAAAACTACTTAAATCAACACATGTGTCTGCAGTGCCAGTAAAAGTCTGTGGGAAGCAGAATGGGAAGAAAAAAAGCAGACTACACAAAGAGAAACACTGAGGCTTCTAATGCAGAGGGAATAAATGCTAAAGTCATATAGTGACCAGAAATAGTGTTATTCCTCATGCACATATATGACAACTTTGTTCTGGTGTCACCTGAAAGTGCACTTGCACTTTAAGGCCCCAAATCATCATGATGGTCAATTATCACACTGGCCTTCATGAAGGGGCAGGCTGAAGTCAGCCAATCGTGATGCCTCCTAATGAGTCCCGGTGCTTCTGACAAGTAGTGTGAACCTCTTTGCTCCTCCACCCAAATTTTACACCCGTCTGGAGTAAGATTTCTGGAGCAAGGAATGCCAGAGCTCATCTTGAATTACATGAGCTGCGGCATCACGCCCCCACTGTCACCCTGTCCAATATCAGCTTCACTCACTTTGGTAGAGCTGGTAGAACCTGGTCAAAAATACATCAATAATTACAAAGATGTTGCTCAAACCCGCGAGGCGCAAACATTTTTCAACTTTTCAAAGTGATTTACTCCAGAATTCTGCCATAGTCGCCTTGATGACTCGATGCCTTTGACCCTGGATTAAGCACGTGATGAATTAGATCAAAAGTGTGATGTGGTTAAATAAGTAAAAAAAAACTCAAATACCCTAAACTCTTTACTATCCTGTATTCTAAGTGTCCAACCATGAGACCAATATAGCTGTCTCTCCAGACAAAGGGGAGGAGTCAGGGAACATGCAATGCAGAGACTGGAAAACTCAACGTGCTGAAAGTGCCCAAGGTTCACTTGCACTTGTAGTGCCAGAGGGAATACTTCTTGTTTTTTTCTGGTCATGCAAGTAGCATTACCATCAATTTAGGTATGCTTAAACTGTTTAACCCTTCATTGATCTAGTGTTTGGGGAAAATCATTTGCCAGACAACTTTAAAATAATAACCCAGGGCATAAAGTACCTATGAAGAGCTTCTCTATGTACAGGATCCAGCATATCTATGTTTTACATGGAAAATACATTGTTTTCTATGAGCTATATGCAGGGACATAACTACAATAGGTGCAAGGGTCGGAATCGCACTCAGGCCGTGGAGCTTAGGGGGCACCAAAGGTGGTTTTGCCTACATGAAAAACTAATGCTATTAAGGACTTGCAATAATTGGGGGCCCCGTTTGAGATGTTGCCCTAAGGCCCATGAGCTTCAACTTACGCCACTGGCTATATGTAATGCTAGCAGGACAAGAAGTAATCAGCCAATAATCTAGTTATGAACCTATTTTACAAAGTGAACTATCCTGTGGAAGAGGTTGTCCATTATGTTTGGCCCCAAGGTGATGCATAGATTTAAAAAAATCTATACTTGTCGCATAGACTGGCTGAATTCCTCTACTCTCACCTCAGTGTCTCTAACAGAGTAGAAGTATTTTTTCCGCTTAAACTGAAATAGAAGGCTTCTGTCAATCAGTGACTACTAATTGGCTGCAGCAGTCATGTGACTATGTCTATGAGAAGACTGGCGGAAACACAGGAGGAGAGGAGTAGCTCTAGGTAGTAAGTCTAATTTTTTTAATTTATGCAATACCAATGGACAATTAATAAGAAGGTGTTCAGTAGTGGCAACATCTTTATTTTACCTACGACAAAATTGTATTCACAACAAATACTTTGACTTGTTTTTTTATGTCAATAACTGTAATAAATCCATTGGAGCTGCAAATATGTGACATAAGAAGTACAGAATTAACTAATCAGATCAGTGCATTCCAGAAAAGAGGGTGTAACACCAAAAATACTAGTGATCTGCACTGGACACATTCCTTTAAATCAGTTCATTTTTAAGAGCTCACTTGACTGAAAACAAAATAGTATCATATGGGATGAGATGAAGATGTGCAAAGGGGTGGTAATAACAGGTGCATCATTGCTTTAGTATATTATTGATTAACAAGTAATAAATTAGTTAAGACTGCAAAGTACATGGTAAAGTTTGCCAACTACTAAAATGTATTGTATTTATGTATTAATCATCTATGATTTTACATTGCATCATTAAATAATTTATAACAAAGTAAAAATTGGCTTAATATAATGATTTACAGAATATTTCTGGTCATGGGCCTGTAGTGACAGGAATACTATGTAGTTGGAAGAGTAAAAGGCTACAATCTAGCCTAGGGAAAGAAAACAGGGGCTGCAATATTGTAGAGAGAGGATAAGTTATTAAGAATGTATAGATATAATAAAATTATACACATAACTTATGCTAGTTTCTATAAAGGGATCCTATCACGTAAAAATACAGTATTAACCTGCAGTTATGGGGCTAATTTGCAGGTTTAATAGTGTTCTACAGCTGCTCACCTACCACACTGAAATCCAGGCTACTAGGAAGAAATGAACTTTATTCCTCTTGGCGGGCTTCAGTCAAAGAGGCGGAGCTTCAGTAAATAGTGAGCAGCGACTGTAACCAAACTCTGGGTCACAAGGCAAATTGAGGGCACCACAGCTGATTGTTTGTTACTTATAATAAAGTGGGATCTTTACCAAAAATACACATCAAAATGACAGAACGACCAAAAAGGAAGACACAAAAAGACATGATCACATACATAAAAACATTTAAAATAGCACAAACAGCTAGTAACAAGGTAATAGGGTGTGTATGGTGAATGACAACACCCAACCTCCAGAAATCCGACACTAATATATTACAAGAACAAAAAGCAACAACTACTGTAAGAGCAAAATAAACTTCAAAATGCACTTCAAACAAAGACTGGCAAAAGGAAAGGGTCACCCATATGATATAAATACTAGTAAAACAATACTGCAAGTACTATCAGATAACCGAAAGGTAATTAATAAAATCAGATAACACCTGATCCAATATGTGCACAAATGAGTAGTAGAGAAAAAAATCAATATCCCTACAATAAAATGATTACTTCATTGTAACAGATAGAAGCAGCTAACCAAAGTACTGATAAGGAATAATGGTGATGAATAGTGGGAGGAGGAATAGAGCCCGCATCTTTGCCTGCACATGATGGCTGAACTGATCAGCCAACATGTGCCTCTAATAGAAGTGGTTAAACCAGTTAAATCCCGCACTCAAACTCTTACAGCAGGATTTAACACGTGGCGGCAGTGGGGCGCATCATTCTCGCTCCCATCAGCGGCCGGTGATGTAATCTCAGGGCTCTGATAAATTGTCATGACAGCGAGGAGTCAGCTGATGATGACTGATGTCATGTCAATCCTCCTGTGAGCAACTGCTGCGAGACGACGTTCACATGGAATGATGATTTCTGCTGTACAGAGCAGTGGTGAAGTTGTAGTTTCCCATGTTGTGAACTCAGTTGAACCTACTATTGGATTGCGAGACAGATGTGCCACCATGCCCTGCAATCTGTTAATCAGGCACTGAATTCAAATGAGAATACTGGTGGCTGTGGAAGCCCTCAGTAATGCCACCACTTCCCTGCAATTTTCAGTGTATCCTAGAAGCTGCAGTGATTGATCACTGAATGATATTTCATCATTGCAACCTCTAGAATGTAGCAGAGCCAGATTCATCATGGGACCTCATGTTGGACTACTTCGGAACTGCAGGGGTGTTTTGGGGGTCAATAAAGGAGTGAAAGATGGTGTGTGTGTGTTTTTTTACTCAAAGCAAGAGATTTTTTTTCTGTTTGTATTTATTTTTATTGACATACAGGTTAGTGATAGGGGGTCTAATAGACACCTCCTCATCACTAACCTAGGGCTTGATGACAGCTGTGATTTTTAGACAATTAACAGCTGTCATTAACCCCTTATATTACCCCCGGTTGCTACTGCACCAGGGAAATCAGGATGGTCTGGATAAAGTGCAAGGATTTAGCACATCTAATGGATGCGCCAAATTCTGGGGTGGGGGTGCTATTTTAAATCTGCAGGGTGCCCAAATCCATGGGCTTCCCCAGGCTGAGAATACTAACACCCAGCCATAGGCTTTATCTGCACTTGTTATCAAAACTGAGGGTGACTCCATACCATTTTTTTAACTATGGATCCCCTTAATTTTTGATAAACAGCCACAGTAAAGCTCAGTGATCACAGTAAAGCTCACTGATCAGCCAAAATATGCCTCTAATAGCCGTGGTTACTGCGGGTTGCAGCCTGTAGCAGTTATTTTAGCCGCACTTATTACCAAAAATTGGACGGGAGCCCACATCAATGTTTCTTTTTTTACAGTAGTGTGCTACCCATCACATCCATGCCAAAATTTGACAAAAATTGAGACCAGAAGTGCCCACACAGGAAAAGCTTGCTGACTAGCTACTTTGCAGCCTTTCAACAAGCTTTGTTCAGAGTACAAAACTTAACAGGAAGTGGACATACAGTGAAAAGTCTGTGTTCAGGATTCAGCACCAAACACAAGGTATTCGATACAAACCCCTAACTTTACAGTTCGGGTTCGCTTATCCCTACTTCTAATATAATTTGCTGTCGCTTTCTGTGTTTTTCTCAGAATTGAAGTCTTCTTTAAGCGTTAAATGGTTACATACAGCTAGACATGGGCAGTTAAAGGGAATCTGTCATTAGATTTTTGCTATGTAATCTGAGGACAATATGCTGTAAGGGTTAAAAAACAAAAAGTAAATGTGCTTCTCTTATCAGTGTATGCTGTTGTTCACTTAAGCTAAAGGCTTTATCATTTGGTGATTACCGTTACAGGACTACTTAGTCTCGGGCATACTGACATGCCTCCTCCTGTTATTGATACCTCACTGTCAATGGACAATCTCTAATGAGAGTCTGGTGGGGACAGCTCTGTCTGGGTGTTATGTTTGACACCGATCTCTCCTCCACCTCCTATGCACAATCTCTCGCCCGCTCTTGTCGCTTGCACCTGAAGAACATCTCACTATGGAAACAACAAAAACCCTCATCGTGGCCCTAATCCATTCCCGCCTTAACTACTGCAAATCTCTATTAATCGGCCTCCCCCTCTCTAAACTTTCACATCTCCAGTCCATCCTTAATGCAGCAGCCAGGATCATCCATCTGCCCAATCTTTACTCAGATGCCTCCGCTCTTTGCCAGTCATTGCAATGGCTGCCCGTACACTACAGGATCCAATTCAAATTGCTTGTTCTCATCCACAAAGCTCTTCACAGAGCAGCACCCCCCTACATCTCCTCCCTCATCTCTGTCTGTCAGGCCACCTGTTTTTCTACATTCTACAAATGACCTTCCACTAACATCTGCACTAATCCGATCCTCCCACTCCTGGCTCCAAGACTTCTCTCGAGCTGCACCAATTCTCTGGTAAATGTAACTTTATTTATATCCCCCACTTCCTCAAGATGCTGGGACCATCATTGTAATTAGCCCCTGTACTTTGTGAAACCTGTATCATGTTGTAGATTGTAAGCTCTTTTGAGCAGGGTCACCTTTATTTTTGCTTTAATTATTGTATGGTACTTTTTACATTGACTCTAAGCTTATTGTATTTAATCTAATTTCATTACTGTATTTTTTACATTGTTTCTCTGCTTTTATTATTTTACTTTTTACATTGATTCTCTGCTTAGTGTATTGAATTATTTACATTGATTCTCTACTTTAATCACTTATTCTATTGTATATTTTTATTGTTACCTATGACCGTTCGTATACGAACCACTATATTGTAAAGCACTGCAGAATATGTTGGCTCTATATAAATAAAGATTTATTATTATTATTATTATTATTACTCATAAACTGTCAGTTGAGTGTCGTCCATGGTGACCAACCAGTTGTCCTATTGCACAGCATTATTGGAGTGATGGCTACAGCTATTCAGATTTGTTGATTGACAAGTTAAGTACTGATAGAAATTAATGTTTATCAAAACCCTTTAAATATATTGAGAAACTTATAAGACAACGCTAATAAATGACTTAATGTGATTACAACACCTTACAAGAATAGCACAATAGAGGGGCACATATTTACAGATGCAGTTTTATATCTTATTTTGTTTTTAGAGGATATTTTTAAATAAAATGTTAAAATTAAAGCTCAATTGTAGGTCCTGGCGTTGAATAGATTGAACTCGGTGCCAAAATTTCACTTTGTTCATTTAAACCTCTCGAGGCTGTCCATACCAAGTCACTGTTACTCTGATCTCGGTATTTCCCCCCCCCTCCCACCTATCCTCTGTGTGCTTATGAGTTATGAGTTATAATAAAATTATCATTAAATACTTCTCATTTATAATTATATAATTTATAATGTTAATGTCAACTATAAATATGTCTCAGTTTAGGATGTTGTTTGTAATATATGGACTATAACACAAAAGCTAGACTGTATGATAAATGTATGCAACACTCCTGAGTTTCGCAATATGCTATTTATCTGAATGTATACCTATTTTAATATTTTTCTGTATTCTATGTGTTATACCGCCTTATGTAACCTTATAACAGTTTTTAAAATTTTAATAAAAACCATTTGAATCAAAATGTTAAAATTAAATCAGATATGTATTTTGTTGTTGATATATTATGCACTGTATACACAAGCCTGCCAAAAATTACACCCAACATTTCAGTAGCACACCCATTATTGTAATTTGTCTTGTTCACCCTCCTATTCTTGAAAAACTGGCTGAGAATATATGGAAATAATTATAGGACAAGAAAAAAAATAACAGGAAACAAGAACAATTCAACACTATGGGCATGTTCATTAACCACCATATTCAGTAAGTGAGGATTTTTCACTTTAAGATCATCAAGTACTTATAGCAGTGGATTGTACCACTCTAGCTTATTCAGTTCAATATTATTTTCAACACTTCTTTCCACTTAATGTTAAAAAAGTGAATGGATGACCACGCAGTATACAAAACTTTTCATAAGCTAAAGAGTTTCCAAAGTTAGAGGACCATATAGGAGACCAGCACAGGGGCCTTCTACTGTCTAGATGAAACACTACATCTAAAACATCATTGATTGATTTCCTTTCGGTAATTGTTGGCTCTATGTAGACTTTTTTTTAGTGTATTTTTTATGTATGCTTTAGCAAAGCTGCCAAATATATCTATATGTCCCCCAAAATTCAGGATACACCAATAGACTGTCCTAATGGCATTTAGATTAGCCTTGTGTGCATGAGAGACCTTCTTTTTTATTGTATAGTAAAGTATCATATACTTGCTTTTCTACATAAACATATATCTTACAGAAAATAGATACTCGGTATATACTTTTTTTTTTTTACAATACATTACAATACTTGTATCAGAGGTAAATATTAGAAGAACAAAGCAAGGTCTTAATAGAGCCCATCATCAGCAATATCAGGAATACATTTGACTTCCTGCCCAATGTAGGCATTTTAAAAGATATTTATTATTAATCTAATATACTCATGGTCAAAGGTTTTGGAACCTTAGGAATTGTTCCAGAAGATGGAGTATTTGTCTCAGATAATAACTGAAATTACATATGTTTTGTCAGACAAATGTTTATTTCCTTTGGGTGTATTTAAAACAACCGATAAAAAACAGAATAAAAGCCAAACTGGACATAATTTCACACAAGACCCCCAAAAATGTGCAGAACAAAATTGTTGCCACCTTTCCAAAATTGTGGGTAAGCAACTTTGTTTCAAGCATGTGATGCTCATTCAAACTCACCTGTGGCAATAACGGGTTTGGGCAATACAAAAATTACAGCTGGAACCAGATAAAAAGGGGAGAGGTTTACTCAATCTTTGGATTGCATGTCTGTGTGCTACACTAAACATGAAGAGAACTGTCTGAGGACTTGAGTATCAAACTTGTTGAAACACATCAACAATCCCAAGTCCATAACCAGAGATCTTGATGTTCCTTTGTCCACTGTGTGCAACATAATCAAGAAGCATGGCACTGTAGCTAATCTCCCTTGATGTGGATGGCAGAGAAAAATTGATGAAAGGTTTAAACACAGAATAGTCCTGGATGGTGGATAAGCAGTCCCAATCAAGTTTTAAAAAATTCAAGCTGTCCTGCAGGCTCAGGGTGTATCACAGTCAACGTGAACTATTTGTTTGTTTTGGGGGTGTTTTACTGCCTCTGGCACTGAGTTCCTTGACTGTGTGCAAGGCATCATGAAATCTGAAGATTGCAGGTATGTGACCAGTGTCAGAAAGCTGGGTTTGCATCCTAGAACATGGGTTATCCAGTCCAGAACAAAATCCTATTGAACATCTGTGGAGAGATCTTAAAATTGTTCTTGGGAGAAGGCACCCTTCAAATATGAGAGACATAGAAAAGTTTTCAAAAAAGTGGTCAAAAATTTTAGTTGAGAGGTAAGAGAAGCTTGTTGATGGTTATAGGAAGAGAACCAAACATTAAATCGAGGGTGCCATAAATTTTGTTTTGGTTTTAGAGATTTGTGTATAATTTTGTCCAGTTTGCCTTTTTTTCTCTGTGTATATCTGTTGTTCCAATATACACAAAGGAAATTAAAATATGTATGACACAAGATGGAAAATTGCAATTATTTTCTTGGAGAAATACTGTACTTCATTTTCTGGAACAATTTTAAGAGTGACAACACCTTTGGTCATAACAGTATATATGAGAACCAACAGGGCTTCCATTTCTGGCAAATTTAAAAAGCTTTGAAACTTTCAATGTAGAAACTACAAGTTAAAAAAGTTTCTTATTGATACCACTATGTATACCATTAAAGGTGCAAGGCAGACCAGTAATAATAACACTTCATAAAAAAAGCTATTTCTGGATCAGTGTCCTTTCCCTGGGTGTGAGACACAGGGTGTGTCCCAAATGTCTCAACTAAGGTGTGCTCTTCTTACTAGGGAGTACAAAGTGTGGGCTAGCCTGAAAATATGAATACAGGTAAATGTCAAATCAATCTTTTATTTATTTTGTAGATTATAATGTCATATAGTGTGATTCCATTACTTGACTGTGTGATTTAACATGCAGCGGACACATCTTTTTATAGTTATTGCATTAAAACATTTAAATGATACTTTGCTAAAAAAAAAATGTTAATTCTTGTGTGAAAAAAAATTCCATCCAGTACATGTAAAGAATTTAATGTATCTGAAACTACAAGAAAGTGTTAAATACATTTGGAAATGCTAGTAGGAGTAGAGAGGATGGCATCTCCCACTAACATTTTGTGGTCTCTATTTTGCGATCCACAGCGAGTAAGATCTGCAGGATCTTAAATGAAATCTTCTAAAAACTCCCTTCCCCTTCAAATCCGGTGGACGTCCGCCTTTTTTGTAAAAAATAAACGGATGCAGCAACATTGCGGAAATATTGTGTTCTGTCTAATAGGAGTTGCGGACATGTGCGGTGACTTTTATTTTAATCGGGATCTGCCAAATCCGGCACTTCCGGCTTGTCTTAAAACTGCATTTATCAGTGGTATTTGTCCGATGCCTGAAGTGCCGGATCCCAATGAAAACACAAGTGCTGCACATGTCCGGATCTCCTATACAAATGCATCAGACAGAACGCAATATTTCCGCAATGTTGCCGCATCCATTTTTTTCAAAAAAGGCGGAATTCCGCAGGTTTTGAAAATCGCTGATGTGACAGTAAAAAAATATCTGAAGTTCAAAAGTTCACATTTTGCGTGAACTGCCTGAACTGAAACTAAACATAGATGTGAAAGTAGCCTTCCAGCGACCCGATCAACGATCCCACCGGTATGTGATTCCCCAGCGATGCGCCGACACCCGACAGTCGCAGGGATATGTCCGGTGTCTCGGGTGCAGCATGGGAATCACAGGTCAGTCCCCTGTCACACATGCCAATGCATGTGGGGCAGTGGGAGACCAGTGATCAAAAAATGGTCCCAGCCATTCCGCAGCAACCAGTGATCAGCGAGCTCATTGCTGGTCGCTGATGAATATCACACGCAGCGACTTCGCTGGCGAGATCGCTGCAACTTCACAAACCCTGTGACGTTGCAGTGATATCGTTACCGATATCACTACGTGTAACCTGGCCTTTAGTGCGCTGGGGTAGGAGGATGCACTTACAGCTATTTCCTACCTAGCAGCACCCTCCTTTAGATTATTGAAAGGTCACTAGCAGTGTTCTAAAGCAAAAACCTGTCAATCAGTCAAGGGATCAACTGGCTTATCTTTTAAAGAGTTACACAATCATATCTCTCCTTCTATTGTCAATATTATCAGAGAAGCTTTATAGAAATCTTCACCTGATAGATTAATGAGGAAGCGGCATTGACCAACAATAATGTTTGAACAGATTAAGAACTATGGGAGTGTGTGGAGTTGGAAGGATCCCAGAATATCTAGGTGGCAAACTGTTGTTTTTCAGCTCCATTCAAAAATATTTCCTTTCTTATGCCATTATCTTTTTATACATCATCACTTTTGTAGACCAGATCTTGCACCACCTAAACATGCCAACAATTACCTGTTATAGTTCAACAGGTAAAAAGAAAAACATCTCTAAAGCCAAATCTAGTCAGTTTTAGGCAATCTAGTCTTTAATTGCTGGAGTCATGGCTCCCTGTCTTTATTCGTACGATGCCTAGAAAAGTGAAGTTACAAGATGCCTAAGATCTAATGAGGCTAATAATTTAAGAATGAGGAGTAGGGTTTTTTGACATGATGATATTATTGTGATTTTTGTTCTCCTTTATGATTATTAAATTATTCAAGAGACCATTCATTCTAAAGTAAAGGAAAAACAACAACAGCTTATAGTGCGCCTGTACACATGGGGCTGTTAGCGGGCGGTTCTTTTGCGTTTAAACTCACCTGGTCTGGTTATAAACCACAGCCCGTAGATAAGCTTATTAAAATCAAGCAACGGAATCCTCCGGTTCCGTCCTCGTGCTTCCTACGAGGTCTTCTCCGGGGAAACACTAGTGCCGGGCGGCGTTACGTGTCTAGTAAAGGGCCGATCCAGCTGACGTCTTCTCAGGTACTCTCCCTCCTCTGCAGCTCACTCCACCACTCTCCCCATAGGGAGTCAAAATGATACAAAAAGATGGAAGCGTGGTGTATATTTGGGCGCTGAGGTAAGGAAGATCTCTGATGCTGGCTTCTTTTCCGGACTTTATTAAAATAATTGCAGTTATGATTATTCAAGCTTAAGGCTCTCAAAACCCACGATGCATTTCGACGTGCACACACGTCTTTCTCAAGTGACTTGAGAAAGACGTGTGTGCACGTCGAAATGCATCGTGGGTTTTGAGAGCCTTAAGCTTGAATAATCATAACTGCAATTATTTTAATAAAGTCCGGAAAAGAAGCCAGCATCAGAGATCTTCCTTACCTCAGCGCCCAAATATACACCACGCTTCCATCTTTTTGTATCATTCATTCTAAAGTGGACAACCCTTTAAACAAATCCATTTCACTTACCAACAAATATAGCCAATATGGGCCTAACAGGCTAGATATCTTCTATATCAGGGATCCACAACTTTTGGTTTGGGAGCCACATATGGCCTGTGGGACCATATTATGTGGCTCGCTGCTGTCTGCTAACTTAGCACCAAAACTAGCAAATAATTATTTAAAACAGGTCTGTACATGGACTTTGTGAGTAGAATTGCACAAAGGGTAGATCACATATGCTATCCTTAAGGTTACAGTGGTAAATTAAGTGCTAAACTGGTGAAAGGATGATATTACCAGAGACCAGGCATGATTGAGGCTCATTTTCATAGCATAGTGGGAGTGCTTGAAATAAGAATACCAAATAAAGGTAAGGTGGAAACCCTTGGATGAAAGTATAGTGGCTGTCATTATACTGGAAATGGGGCCCATTTGGTATCTATATTGTGTAGGGGGATGGAGCTGGATGTTCCTATTCGGGGAATGGAGGAACTCTGGATGTGGTTTATGAGTCATAACCTTCTTTCAGAGCTGAATGTGGCTCTCAAGCTAGGAAATGTTGGGGATCATTGTCTATATGGTATAGATGTCTTCAGATTCAGTTATAGTGAGAGCTCTACAGTGTACAATGTATTCTTTATTTTCTAATCAGCCTCATAGAGTTATGGTTTAAGCCCACAATTTCTAGGATCCATTTTAATTAATTATACAAAGATAAAACTGAAGTCATTTAATGACAATTATGTGTTGATGTCACAGTAGATGAAATGACAGGACAGAGCAGAAGAACTGCAATAGCTTAACCATACTGCCTCACAATCCATCCCGGATAACCACATAACTTAAATGAAGACTTAATAGGCCTTAATTAACATGCCATTTTCTATAATTGAATACCAACTATTTGAAATGATACAACAGAATGTATGCACACACTTATTTTTCTATCACCAATAATTGTTAATAAAAAATAAATAAAAGACAAATTGAGAATTAGAAAAAAAAAGAATCAGAACACTTCACCGCTTTGACACTTGGTTCCCTCCTTTAATGATTTTTCCTTAATATCACTAGAACCAAACTTTTTCAAATAACTTTTTGAGGAAGATTGAATATTTAGTTTAACAATGGTAATATGCAACATGGCGTAAAATGTTTATTGTTGCATTGTCAGATAGACCTGAAGATCTTTCATTAAATGGTTATTCACCCATTAACCTTTCTAATGGATATGGCCACTTTACATGAATTATGAAATACTTAAATATTAGGACTTTTTTGCAAACACACATTAGGACTGACTATATTTAGATTAGAAAAAATCTTAATTCTATGTCACTATTTATTCTATGTTGGGTCTATCATCAGATGAGCCTCATCAGATGCTCAAATCAAGTTCCTATGTTAAATGTTTCTGTCTCTTGTGATCCAAGGAATGAGGGTCCTTACAAGACTTCCTAAATAAAAGAAGCCTTGTTAATACATCCCTAGATGGAATCATGGAAACTATTTCTTAAAAGAAATGAACAGTATCACACAATGTGACATTATGATATCTCCTTGTGTGGTCAACGTATTGCCAGCCAAAACATGGTTAACAATTCAAGGATATTTTAACTATTGCCAGTGAATTGCCCCAACCCTAAATTAGAGTTTTCACAGCAATCTCCACCTAAGATTTCTCTTCTGGGTTGACAAATGCTGATGGCAATGTCAACTTAATACTATTCTGACTGAAGACAGAAACTTGGCTCATATGGGGAGACAAGGATCTGCCAGGGAGTTTCCATTGGGAATTTGGTTGTATGAACAGTACTAGTCATCATTACAGACAAGTGGGTCCAAGTGAATGTATGTTTATGTCCATTGTAATATGAACAATACCTGAATGTGTCCGAATGATAAATGTAAAACTTAAGTCAGCTAAATACATGATATAATTTCATAGCTTTTAAGGTTGAAGGAAGACTTTAAGTCCATCTGGTACAACTGATAGTCTAACGTGTTGATCCAGAGGAAGACAAAAAAAAAACATGGGGCAACAGTAAGCTCCACATTGGGGTACAAATTCCTTCCTGACTCCACGTACAGCAATGGATCAATGCCCTATCAAAATAACCTAGTACTTATAACCTGTAATATTTTTTTCCAAGAAAGGCATCCAGTCAATTCTTATATTTTATTAGTGAATCAGTGATATGCAGATATTAAGATGTTTGCTTGATAATTGAAATAACAGGTGAGTAATCTGTGCTTATTAACTGGCACCTATAACAATACAAAAACAAATAATGACTCTGAGTGTATTTAACCTGAGAGAGTACACAGTGGTATATAAAACCCAATGATGTGTAGACACCTAAACCTTAGCCAAGCTGCGGAGGTCTTAAACCACAATTAATCAATTAATGCCCCTAACACTATATACTATGTGTGTTATTGGCAATATGTCCACTCAGTTTTATTGAAAACTGTATCCACGTGAGTGATAAAAATAACTAAAAGACTGCTGTCCAAACTTAATTTTTACTTTTCCTTTGAAGGTCTGGTGGCTATTGTTAGACATCCTCAGCTTCCTTTTGGACCAATAGGAATGTTTTGATGGCCATCTGATGGACATCTCATATCATCCCACCCTACATCACACAAACAAGAACACATTGGTAACCCAATCAGATGCCTTTATTCATGGTTGGGTCTTTGCCCTTCCTACTCCTCCATCCACATCTTTGACCATATATCTCCTGCACTTCAAATTCTCCATACTTTGTAATTTCCTCTATACACAAATGTAGGGCAGGCAAAATATTCCCTCAATATATTACTAATAGCTGTAAGATTAGTAAAAGCTGTTTTCCTAATCTATTTTTATATCTATTTTTTTTCTTTACTTTTATTACTCTACTACCAGTACCAGATCTTGCTGTATATGGACAATTGACTTCTGAATTTAATATAAATTGTTATTTATTACTCTTACTATATGCTGCACAAATTTCTTTAATCAATTTCTGAAAATCTATTCCTGAGGAAATTACAAATTATATTTAAACTATATAGTTGCCAATTATATTTAATACATTTTATGATCCAGTAAGTATAGTAGACATATACAGACAGGTGATAGGCAGCCACATCAGCAGCTGTCAAGTATCACAGCAACTCTTTACTAAGAGATAGTAAGGTATAAAAGGAAACTTTGAGTTCAGACTTGTTCCGACTTGCTGACTATTTAGTTCTTCCTAACAATTTAGAAGAAAATTCAAGGTACAGTAAAACTAGAATGCGTAACTTACCAGTTCTGGAACAATAAATGCATACGGAAGTGTTCTGAAAACCCCAAGTCCATAGGGAATATCCGGCACTTCACAGCTGGATGGCATTTGAATTCCTTGAGATGCCATTTCACCCCTTAGTTGACTGTGCTATGTACAGAGGTGTCTGCCGTGTCGCTCACCTGGCTATCTGTGCACCTAACATTTCAATCACTTAGGTTTAAGATGTTATACTGCACAGGGACACACCTACTGTACACCAACCTACTGCATTGAAAAACCTGTTTTGTACCTCTCAGGCCCATCGAGATAACAAGGGCATGGCGATCTGTGGTTAATCTGTCATGCAAAGAGTGATTATGAAATATGCAATTAAATTATGACTTTAATAAGTGGCATTTCTGTAGAGCAAATATTTAAGGAATTATTCCTGAAATGTAACATGAATTATTCTGCAGGATCTAGTAATAGAATGCTAAAATACAAAGTCTGCTATAATGATAAATTAATCATATATACTAATATCTTTATTATAATTACCAAATAAAGCAAATAAACTCTACATTTTTAGCAATAAAGAAAATGGAAAAATTGTAGTTTTGGAAACAAAGTAGAAATTCTCATATTTTCATGTGCTGATAAAATAATCGGATGTGCCCTAACATTACAATCAATCTCTGCTGATCCAGACAATTATGGGGCACAGATCTTTTGAACATTTCTCCTGCACAGCAACACTCCCAGTTAATCTCTGTGCGGGGAACTGCACTGCAGCCTGATTTATTTAAATATGGCTATGATCAGGGTTGCCAATTATTTCTTTATAACATTCCTTTTTTATAGCCTTTCCAAGAAGTTACAGTCAGTTGGCATCTATGACTGTGATGTACTGCCCAGCATCGCAATCAGATGAACATAGAGGTACAATATGGATCCACACCGGCTATAGACATTGTATGAATGTTGTAGGCTATGTGCAAACACTGCGTTTTTAATGTGTTTTTGGGTGCAGTTTTAAAATAAAAACAAAAAAAAATGCTTGCCAATGCCAGCAAGGCCAATGAGAATTCTGAAGTTTTATGCTCATATTGCTTATTTTTCCCTTACAGATTTGGTGCAAAAATCAATCTGCAGCATATAAATTCTTGCTGTGGATTTCCAGCCCAAACACATTGAAAACACACGGAAAATCCTATTGCCAAAAAGCATTAAAACGCGGCAAATACACATCACAAATGTGTCAAAAACGCATTGTGTGTCTGGTACATATTTCTGCCAGGACACGGCTTTCCAACCGCTTGTGTTCTCTGTTGGGACCTGGTCTCTGCTCAGTCCTTGCAAGAGAAAAGAGAGAGAAAGGGGCGCATTAGTGCGGTTACCAGGGGGGCTTTATTTAGCATGGTGTACTAATAGGTGGCCACTCACCTTATTGGGTTGTCCTGTCCCCGCACAACCCGGTAATACACTTGATAAGACGCCCTTCACAGGCACTAGCTCATCCGCACACCGCGTGCTCCGGGGGCTCCGAGCATCCGATCATGTCACCGCAGGTCCTTAAGTTAAAGCTCCTGTTGCCAGGCGATGCCAGGTCCTCACGTTAAGCTGCATTCTGCGCCTAGCTGCTCTCCGCCACTTTACCCTTAGAGAGAGATTTATATTAGAAGGTAAACAAACTGTAAGCGGTCTAATTGGAGGCGCTCAGGCACAAAGGCAGCAGGCACTGGGATGGTTTTTCAACAGACCTTTATTCAGACTCCTCTCCTACTCCACAGTGGAGTAGGAGGCGAGTCTGAATAAAGGTCTGTTGAAAAACCATCCCAGTGCCTGCTGCCTTTGTGCCTGAGCGCCTCCAATTAGACCGCTTACAGTTTGTTTACCTTCTGCTCAGTCCTTATCATATTTACGTCACCAGACACTTGGTATGATTTTTAATACTTGAAGCTAGGTTATGACCATCACAATGGGGTCAGGATAGGGGGGTTGGGGTGCAGATGCCCAGGCGTGTAGTATTCAGGGTGCTGTTTCCACAGAGGTGAGAGTAACTGGAAGAGGAGAAAAAGAACCTCTGTATAGGAAGTACACAACCAAGGATAATCACGCAAGGTGAATTTTATTCAAGTGAAAGTACAAGCTACATAGAGCCTCAAGGTTAAAAACAATTAAAAAACCATTTGGTCCAGACCATCTAAATTGCTATATACTTGATATCAATATCAACAAAACAATGAGATATTATGAACACAGGGGAATGATAGTATACCATAGTAAAGTCAGAATGTGAATCCCAGTAGGCGGGTAATACTGTAAATGTCAGCAATTAGCTAGGGGATATCACAAAGGTTAATTAAGGAACAAGGCTGCCAAAGGGCTCAGGGAGACATAACAGTAATGCATCACTAGGGGTTATGGCAAGAATAATCAATATATCAAGGAGATGCTAATTACCATAATACAGTAAGTTTGATCAAGGATACCCACAGTGTGATGAGTCCTGTTAGCAATTTTCAATGTAGTTACTCAGATACCTATACATGATTAGTATAAAAGAGGGGTTAAGTTACAAAAATAACCATATATTGGTAATCAGGTAGTAACCACACAATACAAGTAAATAAACCTCCCTAGGGGATGGTAACAACAGAGGGAATAAACACAATAGTGGCTGGAACCAGCCCAGGGCAGTAGGGGGTTAAAGAACCCCTATGTGCCCAGAGTTAACTCAGATCCCTCCTCACTTCTCCAGCTCCTGACAAAGCCTTGCGGCGATACGTGTGGGGCTGTCTGCCATCCCGAATTGCTGTGGAGCACTTTTACTCCTCTGGACACCGGGGTACCGTTTAAACAACTCTGGGTGACTATACTCCAGGCACATAAGATAAGATAAGATAAACTTTATTGATCCCGGAGGAAATTACAGTATTACAGCAGCAGAACAAAGATCAAGAACATTTCACACTTTACAAAATAAGTCTATATGGACAGCAGATGCGGGTAGACTGGTACATGTACCTCATCTATTCCCTCCATACACATAGAACTACACATAGTCTTGGGATGCTTTACACTTATACATTTGTTAAACATCCCCACAGCTGTCAGAACAAACGATTTTCTGTATCTTTCCTTTTTACACATTAGTTGGATTAGACGCTTGCTGAATGTGCTCTTCTGCTTCGCAAACAGTTCAGAGAGCGGGTGTGTATTGTTGCTCATTATAGCCTTGCATTTCTTATTAATTCTATCCTCTAATACCTCCTCGAAAGTTCTAAGTTGTAGACCCACCACTGCACTAGCCTTCTTGATAAGCTTATTCAGCTTATTAGCGTCAGCAGTGCGCACACTACTACCCCAGCATATTATTGCAGCAAAGATTGCACTCGCCACAATAGATTGGTAGAACATTTCAAGCATTTTGTTACACACATTAAACGACCTTAATTTCCTTAGGAAGTAAAGTCTACTCATCCCTTTCTTGCAAACCTTCTCCATATGGCACCTCCAATCAAGCTTGCTGTCCAGGTGAACCCCCAAATATTTGAAATTCTCCACCATCTCCACATCCTGACCATCAATAGTGATAGGTAAGCAATCCTTCCTGCACCTTCCATAACTCAACACCAACTCCCTGGTTTTCTGTACATTGACTTCTAAATGGTTAGCCTGGCACCAGTCAAAAAAGTCTGAGACCACCCTTCTGTATTCCTCCTCCCCTTGGCCTCTCTCAATACCTCTGACTATCACTGAGTCATCAGAGTACTTCTGAAGGTGACAAAGGTCTGATTTATACTGAAAATCAGCTGTGTATAACGTAAAAAGGAATGGCGACAGCACCGTTCCCTGAGGGGCTCCAACACTGCTCCGAACACTATCCGATACGGCCGCCCACAGCCTTACGAACTGTGGCCTGTCCGACAGGTAATCAATGATCCAATTCACTAGTCCCTCATCAACCGCCATTTCAACCAGCTTTTTACGTAATAATAGTGGCTGTAAGGTATTGAATGCACTGGAGAAATCGAAGAACATGGCACGCACAGTGGTTCCATCATTGTCCAAAAAGGAATGTACTGTTTGTAGCAGATACACCCCCAGACTCTGCCGATACGCAAACTGGAGGGGGTCCGTAAAAGCAGACACCCTCGGACACAAGTAGGCAAGTACAATTCTCTCCAAGGACTTCATCGCATGCGATGTTAAGGCCACCGGTCTATAGTCGTTATGGGAGCTCGGGAAGGTAGTCTTGGGAACCGGCACCAGGCAAGAAGTCTTCCATAGACCTGGTACTCTCTGTGATGTAAGCTCCAGTTAAACAGGTGCTGGAAGACAGTGCACAACTGATTTGCACACACTCTGAGGACACGTGGACAGATACCATCAGGCCCTGCTGCTTTACCAATGACTAGCTTACTAAACTGTTCCCTCACATAATTTTCTGAGATCAAGAAAGTCTCTACCTTCCTCCCCCCAGTTGATATTGCTTGTCGCTCCCCAGCCTTCTCCCCTGTTGACATTGCACATTTATCATTGAATCTGTTGAAAAACTCATTCATTTCATTAGCCATGATCAGCCCCCCATCCCCCTGATCTGACCTTGCCTTAAACCCAGTCAATAGCTTCATTCCCGCCCACACTTCTCTGGAGTTGTTGTGTGACAATTTATTTTCCAATTTAATTCTGAATGCTTCACGGGCAATTTTAATTTTCCCCTTTAAGTCTCTCTGTACAGTTTTCATCTCCTCCTTGTATTTGCTGTTAAAAGCTTTTTTCTTTCTGTTTAGTAGATGTTTCAATTCTTTTGTAATCCAAGGCTTGTTGTTTGCATAACACTGAATCTCATGAATAGGTACAATATTGTCAGTACAAAAGTTGATGTAATCAGTAACTCTCCCAGTAACCTCATTAACATCATCATTATGTTCCCCGGCACATAACACCTCCCAGTCTGTACAATCAAAGCAGTCTTGTAACCTCTTCTCTGCTGCCGGAGACCACTTCCTTATCTGTTTAATTGTCACTGGTTGTTTGCAGACAACTGGTTGATAGGATGGAGACAATAGTATGAGGTTGTGGTCAGATTTCCCCAGGGGGGGCAATGCAGATGATGAGTAAGCATCCTTAACACTGGCATAGAGGAGATCCAATATATAATTGTCCCGTGTAGAACATTTGACATATTGATAGAACTTTGGTAATGAGATCTTGGCTCGATTAAAATCCCCAGAAATGACAGTTAGAGAGTTTCGTCTGAAGACGGGCAATCACCCCAGACAGTACTTCCCCAGCTGCCTCAGGATTTGCAGATGGTGGTATATACGACACCACTGCAATAACAAGAGAGAATTCTCTAGGCAGATAGTAAGGCCTGAGGCCCACTGCTAATAGTTCAATGTTTGGGCAACAATGTCTCTCCTTTACTGTTATATGCCCCTGATTACACCATCTGTTGTTAATGTACAGTATCACTCCTCCGCCCTTCTTCTTACCGCACTTCACTCTGTCCCTGTCAGCCCGAACCATATGAAACCCTGGTACCGATACACATGAATCTGGGACGTCCTCATGCAACCAGGTTTCTGTAAAGCACATGAGACTGCATTGCCTGAACTCCTTCTGGGTCTTACTCAGAGCCAGCAGTTCATCCGACTTGTTACCAAGCGATCGTACATTACCCATGATGATGGATGGGACCGCAGGTTTAAACCTTTTCCTCCAGGACTTGATCTTCTTGCCTGCTCTGCAACCTCTGAAAGATCTCCTCATTTCCCGTGGAACATGTGGTATTGCAACTGCTGGAGAAGACTTTGTCCTGCGCAGTTCCAGAAGACGACTCCTTGAATACACTACTCGTTTAGTGACAGACCTAGGGACAACCATCCGATCAGTGATTCCATCCATCCCACGAGGCCTCTCCGTGGCATATTGTATACGGTGCTCTCCGCCGAGCACATATGGCTGTATCACTGACACAGGCTGTGGGCAACAGCATACATCCATCGGTAGTATTAGCTGAGATGGACCATATAGCGTACCCCAAAGTGGCCATGCCAGCAGGGGACTTGTGAGTGGTAGTGGAGGATCCAGGTGAAAACCATATGATGTGTGCCCAGCGGCAGTAGAAAGTGTGGGGTGTGCTGCATTTTCCATCCCACAGCAGACCAGCGTGCAGGAACGTCGCAATCCACAAGATGAAAACATTGCATAGATCCAAGTTTGAAATTAGAGGTCCAAAAAAGACATCAGGAAAGGTACAAAGTCTGTAGCAAAACTGTAACAAACAAAATAATAGCTGCTGCAATGGGCTGCCACTAGCAAGGCGCCCTATTGTCTCCACAGTCTGGCAGAGAGCAGACAGCACGTCTGCACACCTCTGAGTCCAGCTGAGAATGATGACATAGGGGTTTTTATACCCCCTACTGCCAATATCTCATTGTTTTGCTGATATTGATATCAAGTATAGAGCAATTTAGATGGTCCGGAACAAATGGTTTTTTAATTGTTTTTAACTTTAGGGCTTTTTGTAGCCTGTATTTTCACTTGAATAAAATTCACCTTGCATGTGCGCTTCCTAAACTGAGGTTCTTTTTCTCCTCTACCATCCCAATGTGGTCACCGTGATGTGGTGGGATGGCTTACACATTATTTTGATTAAAAAAATGGCATCGGGTACCCTAATTTTATTTTTATGCACTATAGCAATTTATTTATTTACTTATTTCAGGGTATGCTCATTTTTGTTTCTTTTCTGTGGTTTCTTGTATTTAGGCCAGTGTGAACATGCACTTACATGCTTCATGGTTATACTTTTGTTCCAGTTCAGTTTTTTTGTTTTCTGTATGTTTTGTTACAGTCTTTGCAATCTAGGGTGTAGCCTACTTTATATGATCTGGACATAATGTGTGCATGGCTTTCCCACTGCTGATGTTCTCTGTTGGGGCCCGGGACCTGCTCAGTCCTTATCATATTCATGTCACCAGACACCTGGTAAGGTTTTTAATACTTGAAGCTAGGTAAGGACAGTTCAGATGGGGTCGCCGTGACATGGTGGGATGGCTTACAAGTTATTTTTAGTGATGAGCGAGTGTAATTGTTACTATTCGTTACTCGCACAAATAGTACAGTATTTGCGATACTCCTTTCTCTGCAAGCATCACTGGTGCTCGTGAGTGATGTGTGGATCGTTATCGATCTGACACAAATTGATAGCTCCCTTCAATAAACAATGGTAGCTGCCACCCCAGTGAGAGCACATTGGATATTAGGGTCTCTCTGGGGGAACACAGCAAGATTTTTTATGTACTAGAAACCCAAAAAATCCACGCTCCAACCCTGTTCTGGAAAGACTCGTTTTATGGCAGGATGTGTGTGGACGGAGCCTATCACGAATTGACTAGCAATAGACTTGCTATTCGGACGAATATACGATTATTAAAAAGTACTCTTTGCGAATATAGCGAGTGAGAATAATTCACTACTTGCTTATCACTAATTATTTTGATCAAAAAAAGTCACCAAGTACCCTAATTTTATTTTTATGCACTGTACTAATTTATTTACTTACTTATTTTTAAAATATGCTCATTTTTGTTTCTTTTCAGTGGTTTATTATATTTCTTCCGGGAGATGCATATTTGACGAAGGAATTTCTGCAACCAAAAACTCAATGTGTGCACATAGCCTTAAAGTAAATACCGTATGTTATAGGCAAAATAACTACTGTTTAAGAGTACATGAACATGCTGCTTTTCTGTGCAGTGTTATTACAAAACCTGAAGAATTTCCTAGTGCCAGCAAATTGAATGAGATCCCTGAAGACTCATGCACACATTGTTTACTTTTTCCTTGCAGTTTAATAGCTCATTTTAAATCTGCAGCATATCAATTCTTGCAGATTTCTCCCATACTGTACTAATAAGACTCTGTGCACGCATTGCATTTTTATCATATTTTTTTATATACGTTTTTGAGTGTAGATTTCTCAAAAAACTGGAAGTGAATCCTATCAAGAGCAAAATCAATGAGAATCCTGAAGAGTGCTGCACACATTGAGTCTCTTCTCCTTGCATATCTGGTGCAGAAAATCTGCAGCGTCAATTCTTTCAGCATTTTTGCAGCGTATTTTTCACCAATTGACTTCATTGTGAAAAATACATTTAAAAAGCGTGTTTCTGCCGTTGTGGTTTTCCTGCCTAGAGATGGAGAAATAGTGTAGAATTTCTGCAACCAAATATTCAACATGCGCACATATTCTTACTCTGGAAAAATCTACAACAAAATGCGTAGAAATCCTGAATGTGTGCATATACCTTAAATCAGATGTTTGCATGTTTGTTTAATGTACAGTACTGTGCAAAGGTTTTAGGCAGGTGTGAAAAAGTACTGCAAATAGGAATGCTTTGTAAAATTGAAGTGTTAATAGTTTATTTTTATCAATCATTAAAGTACTAAGTGACTGAACAAAAGAGCAATGGATACAGTTCTTCTTGTGGGGGTACCTGCTGGTACAGGGTACCGGAAAATATGCAGAAGGGGGGGGACTGCCGCCCACTGCCTGGTGCACAGTGTCTCCCAGCCGCCCGACAGCCCCCCCAAACCACCCCCTGCCTCTCAATCACGGCCGCCGCCTAACAGCACCTCCCCCCTGCTTCTTAATCACAGCCGCCAGTGCCTGACAGCACAAACTCCCCCTCCGCTCCTCAATCACGGCTGCCACCGATGCCTGACAGCATTCCCCCCTGCTTCTTAATTACGGCCGCCGGTGCCTAACAGCACCCCCCCTCCCGCTCCTCTATCACGGTCGCCGCCGGTGCCTGACAGCATTCTTCCCCTGCTTCTTAATCACGGCCGCCGGTGCCTGACAGCATCCCCCTCAAATTCCATCCCCCTGCTCCTCCCCTCAGTACTAGTAAATATTCTTTTACAAAAAAAGCACTGGATAAATATAAATCAAGTCAGTTCTTCTAATTACACTTATACACAGTTTTTGAAGGAAATCAGCAGGGAGATTGTTCTACACATCTTGGAGAACTGACCACATATCTTACATGGCTATTGACCTGCACAAAGCCTTCTCTCTTCTTGCAATCCCAGATTTGATGATATTGACATCAGATCTTTGTGGGGAGTCACATCATCGCTTCCAGGATTCCTTGTTCTTCTTTACACTGAGGATAATTCTTAATGATACCATAGTATCTAAATGTTTGGGGTTGGTGTCCTGCTGCAACATAAACACAACCTCCAAGCATTTTCATGCATCGTCTTGGTGCCAAAGTTGTGAGTCAGCTGAAAGCTCCCTTTGTGTGACGTCAAACAGACTCTTCTACCCTTGGTTAATACATGATTCACATTTCCCAGAAGGTTCTTGAACTATGGACTTTTCCACATACCTTTAATCCCTATTGAATAACATAGTCTTCAACTGGGTTATTGTTATCAAAAGTTGCCAAAACTATAGTACATAATTGTAGGTATCAACCATTTTTTCCATAAAGTGATAACATTGTACTGATTTAATAGTATCATCTACCATCACTCCCACCCTGAATTGAGAAGGAACTGTTATCACTGTAAAATATGTAAGGCTAAACATTATCATTTTGTCTATGAAAGGAACCATTAGTCTCGTGTCTATCTATACTGTATTGCTGTTGTTTTTTGTACACTATGTAGATATAATGTATGTATGTACAGTATGTTATGTTGTACTACCGTGTTTCTGCGAAATTAAGTCCCCCCCAATAATAACACGGGGGGGGGGAGAGGGCTAATATAAGTCCCCCCCCGAAAATAAGACAGGGGGGGCGCTCCACAATATAAGTCCGCCTGGCAGAGGGGGGGGGGCGCTGCACAATGTATACTACCTTGTCCGGTGGTGTCCCCGCTCCTCTCCTGGTCTGCGGTGCGGTGTCCCGGTCCAGTTGCATGGTGATCGGTGCGGTGTCCGGCCGACTTCCTGGTTCCTCCGACAATATAAGTCCGCCTGGCAGAGGAGGGGGGGGGGGGCGCTGCACAATGTATACTACCTTGTCCGGTGGTGTCCCCGCTCCTCTCCTGGTCTGCGGTGGCGGTGTCCCGGTCCAGTTGCATGGTGATCGGTGCGGTGTCCGGCCGACTTCCTGGTTCCTCCGACAATCCCAATTGCCCAATGAGGGCGCAGGACCTGGACGTCAATCAGATGAGAACAAAATTGAGCTCTTTGGATGCCACACCAATATACACCATGTTTGGAGGCTAAAAGACACTGCATATGACCCTAAAAACACCATTCATATTGAAGTTTGGAGGTGGGAACATTGTGGTGGGGGCTGTTTTGACATATACAGAACTGGCAAACTTCATTTAATTGAAAGAGGGATGAATGGACAAATGTACAAAGATATTCTTGATAAAAATCTGCATCTACCAAGATGATGAAGATTAAACAAGGGTCTATATTTCAGCAATACAATGATAGCAAACACAGAACCAAGGAAACTCTCAATTAGTGTCAGAGAACCAAAATAAAGCTGATGGAATGGTGTAGCCAATAACCGGACCTGAATCCAATAGAAAATTTATGGAAGGACCTAAAGCTCAAAGTTGATAGAAGGAGCCCAAGGTGACTCCAGAATTTGAAGATTGTTTGTGTGGAAGAATGGGCCAAAATTACACCTGAGCAATGCATGCAACTAGTTTCTCCATACAGGAGGTGTCTTGAAGCTGGGGTAATGACTTTGGCAAAGTCACAATGCGTCATTAGCTACTAGTTTTCTATAGATGCAGATAATTTCCCTTTTTTCCCACTTTTGTAACTCATGTGATCTAAGGACCTAATTTCCAAAAAGCTCACTGTGTATTTTAGATGAATATTAGAATCATTATGGTCCAAAACCTCAACATAGCTTGTAAGATGTAGCTGCTGTGACAAATGCACCCAAAAGTATGTCAGAAATATAGCAGAGTCAACAGAAGACAACATCGATATACAAGGTGCATTCATTAAAGATTTCTCCTGACTCACTTCTATTTATTGCAGGATGCTGAAACTGCACGTGTGAAGATGTACCGTCTGTCTCTATACGTTACGTGCCAATTTGTAACTTTGAACTGAGGTGAGGTGAGATAATGAATCCAGTAGAATACAGAGCAGTCATCAAGTTCCTTTACTTGAAAAGATGCACACCAAGAGAGACCTTCAATGACATAAAAGAGGTTTATGGTGACAATTCCCCATTGTATAATGTAAACAAGTACTGGCATCCTCACTTCAAATGTGGTAGATCTTTGGTGGAAATGGCTCCAATTCCAGGTGACCCCATTTTGCTATTGATGAGCACATCTTTTCCCACAGTGGATGGTCAGACGATTTGTGGCTCGCAATACAGTCCTTTACATGTTGGGTTGTATCTCCAACATAAAATAGGCCACAGGGGCATTTGATAACATACGGTGCCTTGCAAAAATATTCACATCCCCCCTTGGCATTTTTTGTGTTTTGCTACCTCACAATCTAGAATTTCACTGTTGTTTTTCCCTTTTTGAGGGATTGCATCAGTTTCTGTAAGGAACACGCCTACAACTGTGAGCGTTTTATTTTATTTTTATTTTGAAACAAATGACTAGCCCAGGGTATGGGGACTCAGGTATCTGGGCCCTTTGCTGCGGTAGGGATGTCACTGGTGGCCTGCCCAGACCTGTGGCTCTGGTGGTCAACTAAAAAGGGGTAGTTGGAATGGGAATAAAAGTTTATAAGTTTATCATGACGCCACCCGCAGATTCTGGTGATGGGCACCAGCGCCGCTACAGCTTCAGACCTCCGGAAGGCGATGGTACGGCAGCTGAGATAATACAGCTCCATGCGGGTAGAGCTGGCCCTCCAGGGCAGGGAAGCATCTGTAGTGATGGAAGTGCTGATGATGGAGATAACAAGTTGCAGTGTAGCAAGGAAATAAGTAAACGGAGACTCTGTCACTCTACCGGGGTACTTTACTGGAACAATGCTCGTGGTGGTACAGTTCACAGTGGACAACAGTCGTTAGGTAAAGGTAGTTGGCCGGGCAGTCACAGTGGGCTGCAGAGTCTCTCAGAGGCTCCCGCGGTATGCCTTCCTTGCTCTAACCTGTGTCCCATTGCAGCTGCCTGTCCTGAAACAGCCCACTTAATACCAGGCCCGATTGGGGTGCTTCCTGAGTATCCCGGCTTTCCGCTCTCCTCTCTCCTGTACTGGGACTCGACCCTGATGGGTTATCCTGGTGTGACTTGTTTCCTTGTGACAGGGTGTCGGGGCCAGTAGACAGACCCACGACGACCGGTGTTATGACTCAGGGGCTGAACTCCCTGTGTCGCGTCTTTGGAACCAACACTCCGGTGTATGGACTAGGGTTCCCTCCCAGAGTATGGTCGCTCCAATCTGGGAGGTCCCCTCCTTAAGTCTGGGCTGCCTGTTCTTTCTCTCTCCAGGCCCCCTCTCTCGGAGTCCCCTTCTCTCTCTCTGGGCTCCCGTACTCCTTCTTCCCTCGAGGCAAAACTAGAATCCCCCGTAATCTACCTCCCTCCTCCCCTAAATTCTCCCCCCCAGGGTATGGGCCCTTACCATTTGCCTAGGTCGGTGTGTGGGAGTGCTGGGATGGGAGTCTCCTACAAACCCGTAATGCTGCCACCCCCATGTTTCACTGTGAGGATTGAGTTCTTGAGGTGGTAAGATGTGTTGTTTTGGCTTCATAGCAAAAATGGTAACTACATATGCATATGGCAATTTTTATCCTATAAATTAAATTTTTTGCTTATATTTTTCTCACTTCACTTTGTCAAGTTACACTACATAGTAACATAGTTTTTAGTAACATAGTTTTTAAGGTTGAAGGAAGACTTTAAGTCCATCTGGTACAACCCTTAGCCTAACATGTTGATCCAGAGGAAGGCAAAAAAAAACCCTATGTGGCAACACTAAGCTCCACATTGGGGAAAAAAATGCCTTCCTGACTCCACATACGGCAATCAGACTAGTTCCCTGGATCAACGCCCTATCAAAGGATCTAGTATATATAACTGGTAATATTATAGTTTTCAAGAAAGGCATCCAGGCCACTACTTAGTGCTAATGCATCAAAGACAAATCGGATTACAAAAATATTTAAACACAGGTTGTAATGTAACAAATAAGGTAAAAAGCCAAAGGGGTGAATACTTTTGTAAGGCACTGTATATCACAAAGTTTGTGTTGCATGCAAAATAGCTTCTGATGGGGATTTGATTACATTAGAACAAGAAGAACAGTTAAGGCAAAGGAATTTGGTATTGAGAAAGAGTTGGGTACGTTGTTATCAGTTGGTCCTTAATGTTGCGATGGCTTTTGGTGCTCATCAAGGATGGGTAATTTAAGGCTTCAATATTGGGGTAATCTCTTGTTAACAAAGGCCAATATTTGTGGATAAGTATATGGATTTTTGGCATCAGAGGGCGGTAGGTGTGAAGAAATGGTATGCTTTTTGAATTGGTAACCTGGAGTGGTGAAGATGGTGCCAATAGAGACCTCTGTTCTTTCTGTTTAAAATATAAGACTAGCCATGTTGGAAGGGTGCTTCTATTGGAAACTATGTGGGCAATTTTTTGATATTGTGAACTGGGAAGACTTTTCTTAGTAGATTTGGGGTGAAAGCTTATGTAATATAGTAGTCTGTTGCAGTCTGTGGGTTTCGAGCAGACATCAGTGGAGAGGTGGCCCTCTGGGTTTTTCTATACCATTGAATCAAGGAAGGCAATTTGTGTGGTGCTATGGTTAAGAGAAGATTTTAGATTGGGTCTTGCAGAGTTGAGTAAGGTGAAAAAAGTTTCAAGAAAAGCTAGAGTGATGTTCCACAAAACGGAAATGTCATCTAAATATTTGTACCAATAGATGGTGTGTTGTAGGAAAAGGACATTAGTATAAAAATGGATGTTCTTGAAGATACTTGCATAGGTGTTTGTGAAGGCTGGAGCTACATTTGAGCCCATTGTGTTGCCGCAGGTCTGGACATAGTAGTCATCACCGAATAGAAAGAAATTTTTACGTAGCACAATGTTTAAAAGATCTAGGCAGCGTTGGATAACATTGGGGTCCATGTTAGAATTAGTTAGTATCATACAAATAGCCTCTAAGCACTTTTCATGGGTGACAGATGTGTACAAGCTTGTCCAAAGATTTACAAGAAACAGACGGCACTCACCATTAGATGAAGGTTCTTTTAATCCAAGTGCTCAGTTTGGAGGTGCGGGTTACAAACAATATGTAGTGGGGAGGGAGGTGCGGGGAGGACGACGGGCGCATGTTTCGCCTGGTTAGGCTTCCACGGGTCCAAGGATTGGACCCGTGGAAGCCTAACCAGGCAAAACGTGCGCCCGTCGTCCTCCCCGCACCTCCCTCGCCACCATGTCATTGTCACTTCCTGTTAATGACATTTGACTTGATTTTTTAGAGGGGCCTATGTCAGCTTTGACTAAAGTGGATGCAATTGTCCTATTACGTTGGTGTGAAAATATCGGGGGATTCAAACATTCTTTTACTTGAGGTAGACATTTACCCAGCATGCCCCAATGTTTTTTTGATCACAAACGCAATCTGGGTGCATTCCTCACAAAACGTAGTTACTAACGGGATACGATCAAGAGTTTTTTTCTTTTTTATCTCATGCAACATAACATCCCTGTCCATATTATCACCCTTAGTTTTCAGTTATTTTAAAAGGCTTTTAGGGCAACCCCTATCCGTAAATTTGTTCAAGATTTTTTCCATAGACTTTTTTAGCGAGTCATCATCACTTTCAATTCTCTTTACTCGCATCATCTGACTTAATGGGATACCCTCCAGCGTCTTTCTAGGGTGCTGACTATTATACAACAATAAGTCATTTTTGTCAGTGGCTTTTGAAAACAGTCGTGTAGTCAATTTATTATTCTCAAGTTTAACATTAACATCCAAGAATTGAATCTCATTGAATCTCATTTGGTGAATGGTCTCATCAATTGTGTTTAGAAAAAAATGAAATTCACGCAGTGCTTCTTCAGTCCCATATATATTATATATATATATATATATATACCGTATATACTCGCGTATAAGCCGAGTTTTTCAGCCCAAAAATTGGGCTGAAAAGTACCCCCTCGGCTTATACGCGAGTATAATACACAGGCCGCCCGCCTGCCCGCCCGCCCGCCACCATGAGTATGCATGCGCCCCCCCTATCAGTGTCCAGGGCCCCCCCTTGCAGCCCAAACCTGTAAAGAAAGATCATTATACTTACACCTGTGGCGGCCGCCGTCCCCGCTCTGCACCGCGATCCTCCATCTTCTTCCGGCTTCCTCCTCTGTCGCAGGCAATGACGTCATTGCCTGGGCGACCGAGGAGGAAGACGGAAGAAGATGGAGGATCGCGGTGCAGAGTGGGACGGCGGCGGCCACAGGTGTAAGTATAATGATCTTTCTTTACAGGTTTGGGCTGCATGGGGGGCCCTGGATACTGATAGGGGGGGCGCATGTATACTGATGATGGTGGGCGGGCGGGCAGGCGGCCTGTATACCGCTGGGGCTGCTGCAATATATACCACTGGGGCTGCTGCAATATATACCACTGGGGCTGTTGCAATATATACCACTGGGGCTGCTGCAATATATACCACTGGGGCTGCTGCAATGTATACCACTGGGGCTGCTGCAATGTATACCACTGGGCTGCTGCAATATATACCACTGGGGCTGCTGCAATATATACCACTGGGGCTGCTGCAATATATACCACTGGGGCTGCTGCTGTATATACCATTGGGGCTGCTGCTGTATATACCACTGGGGCTGCTGCTGTAACACTGCTGGGGCCTGTATATACCACTGGGGAGGCCTGTATACCACACTGCTGGGGCTGTATACCTGTGCTGAGGTCCACCCTCGGCTTATACACGAGTCAATAGGTTTTCCCAGGTTTTGGGGCAAAAGTAGGGGGGTCGGCTTATACACGGGTCGGCTTATACACGAGTATATACGGTATATAACACAATACCAGTAAATATAATTCCCCATTGTGTGCTCTATCCCCCTGTGTGCTGTCTCCCCGTGTGTTGTCTCTCTCCCCCTATGCCATGTTTTCCTCCCCCTGTGACCTCTTTCCCTCCCCATATGCACTGTTTCCCTCCCACTGTGCCCTGTTTTCCTCCCCCTGTGCCCTTTTCCCATCTCATTGTGCCCTGTTTTCCTCCCCCTGTGCACTGTTTCCCTCCTGGGTGCACTGTTTCTCTCCCCTGTGCACTGTCTTCTTTTACCCTGTGTGCTCTCTTCTGCTCCTGTGCTCTCTTTCCTCCCTCTGCTCTCTTTCCCTTGTGCTATCTTTTCCCCATGCATGCTCCTCTCCCCTGAACGCTGTGTCCTTCCCCTGTGCTGTCTCCCCCATGTGCACTCTATTCTCCCCTGTGCGATCACCCCCTGAACACTCTTCTTCCCCGTACATAGTTTTCTCCCCTTGTGCGCTATCTTTCCTTCTTGTACGCTCTTCTTCTCTCTGTGCTCGATGTCTCTCCCCCATGTTGTCTCTCCCCTCGTATGCTCACTTCTCCACCCTGTGCGATTTCCCCTGATGTGTTCTCTCCCTATGCGAAGTCACTTTCCAATCTGCCCAGCTCCACACTTCATATAGGATTGTGGGGGCCATGCCGGGTGTTGTGTGTTCCACTATGAAATGTATAAAGGAAGATAGTGTTTCTCCTCCTATATATGTTCCGCAGTGGATTGCAAATTGGAGGAAGAGTGAAGGCCCCCAAAAAGGAAGTGATGGGTGGGGCAGGGAGGCAGCAGCAGAAGGATGCAGGGAAACATGAATATGGCATGGCAGTGCGCTGTGTTCAACACAGTGCAAGCTGAACACCCTGTCTGGCCATGGCCCCGCCACTTGCCCGAGTGTGCCGGTTGCAGATGTTGGCCCTGCCATGTTGCATTTCTCCCTGTACAGGTAAGTGTATCACCTTCACGTCTACATATAAAATTCTGCTGTGTTTTGAACCCACCGATTAGGTGTACAGTGAACACACCTCGCACATGCACACTCGGCATTGCAAGGTCGGCAGTACACCCTAATGGGTGTACTGACGTGGTTAAGCCGGATATGACGCGATTTGCGTCATAGCGGCTTTACCGCCCCTTACATGACACACACGGTCTTCCTACTCTGTAGCACGCCCATAGGGGTGAGAATAAATAACAAGCAGGCGGCGGGGAGGACAAGAAAGGAACGCCTTTTGCGGCTTCTCAAATAATGAGAAGCTGCACATCATAAGGTATAAAAACAACTTTTCTAAACTTCACTATATCGATTTAAAAACACAAAGGGATGGCTAGAAATCTATTAGCATGGTACAGGGACAGGTATATAGAGGCTGGGGGCACATTTTTTAAAGTCAGGTTCCTTTTAAGCAATTTTTTCTGACCAAATGTCTAAAGGAATATTTGGAGAGTTTTGCAATCCTTACTTTTTTAATTGCAATGCATATATCTGTTGGATGACAGAGGTAGGTCACTACCAATGCTTATTGGTTCTTGTTTAATGATACGGCTGGGTCTCAAAGTTTAGCTATGATGTATGGGTCTTCATGGAGTTCTGGAAAGTGGCCTGGAAACTATACTTCGCATGGTTGGTGCAAGAACCTCACTCTTGTCAAGTTGTTTTTCATGATGTTGCAGCAGAGTTGTGGGCTGTGTATACCTAACTGCAGGACTTATCTTTTGGTCCAATAAATATTATAATATTAGATTTGGTCATGCAATTTACCAATTGACCTATTCCCCTCCAGTTGTAGATTTATGACAGAACATCTAATGACATAGTTATATCATATACCCGAGGAAGATTAAAATAAAATAAAAAGTGTAAAAAATTGTCTATATTAGGGTAAAAAATGTTTGTTAGAAGATGTTATCACACTGGTGGGTGTGGACCCTGCGTACTTTGGATGGGCGTAACTAAGCGGCTACCTCATCTTCAATAGAGCCTAATAGTGTGGTTAGGCTTGTGCTGCAAAGTAGCCACCCAGTTAAACTCAAGGTCACTCCCTGGTACTGTGGCAGCTGATCCCAGGGGTCAGGAATGAAGGCACAGACTCAGTTACAGGTAGGATGAATGGAACAGACTGTCAGGCTGGGGAAGGCAGGATTACAGGTACTGGCAGGATGGCAAGTACTGGCAGGAAAGCAGATACTGGCAGAAAGTTAAGCACTGGCAAGAGGGCAGGTACTGACAGCATGGTAGATACTGGCAGGAACAGACAGAGGATCATGGGTATTGGCACACAGGACTGGAGGGGACTCAGGAACTCATGAAAATAATGGACTGGTTCAGAGACAGGAATACTGGTAAATGTATACAAGTTAATGAAACCTGACAATTAGCAAGTGTGCAGAAAACTGACAGAACACATTGCTTCGGCAATTTCCTAAGGTGGAGGGTGCCTTAAGTACGAAGTGTCCACCAACCATTGGCTGGAGACACTTACAGAGTGCGTACATTGCTCCTTTAAGAGGAGGGTAATGCGTGTATTCGCGCCCTTAGCATGATCCCAAGAGACCTGTGTGGAGTGCGCAGGACCTGGGAGCAGAGAGACGAGACGGTATCGGAACAGTAGACGGAGAGGTGACTGCATTGTGGTCCTTGCACAAAATTGTGATTTTTTTTTTAAAGCTTCTTACACCACTTTTCTGAGATAAAAACTTTTATAAATTAGGGCCAAGACTTATTTTTTAAAACATGGCAGCATTACTGTGCCACTTAAAAGACATTATTAGAGTATACAGTTTGGCTACAATAGTGATTTTTGACAGTTGGGAGACCTGATAAATTTCTCCTTATACAATATGTATTGATTCTTCCTTTGCATTTCCAGGGATAACTTTTATGAAGCAATCTTATTACAGTATCATCTGGACACAACTTCACACGCTACACTGCCAGGAGAATGGTTTTGGTATAACCAGTCATCCATCCTTGCCTCTGAGCTCATTTGTACATTGTGCTACACATTTCAAGCCTCCAGAGATCGAAGAGGAAACACCCAGAAACTTGTTTGCTATCCAAAATATAGAAAACATGACGGTCGGGCAGGACACACCTCCACTTATAATCAAGTCCTCCTGCACTTCAAACATTCCATTCACCTGACAGTGGCAGCACATGGAACACCCATTCTATTTTTGACCTCCTGTGACATGAGATTACACTGGCAACAGTCGTAAGAATGAGGCAAGTCATTTCTAATGTGTTACTATACATCACAAAAAGTAATGTTTCCAGTAAGAAAGAAAAAAGCTGAGAGATGGAATCAATCAGTCGTGACATCAATGGTAATTCACCTCTAACATGCACAGCAATAGGGAAGAGAACAGCACGAAATATTATCATGACGAGGACTATTACTCATCCACTAGAAATGTGAAATGTGTTTGCCAATCTTATGGCAAAACGGGAAAAAATTAAACTTAGCTCACACACCAAACAAAGAATACCGTATATACTCGTGTATAAGCCGACCCGTGTATAAGCCGACCCCCCTACTTTTGCCCCCAAAAACTGGGAAAACTTATTGACTCGCGTATAAGCCGAGGGTGGACCCCAGCACAGGTATACAACCCCCAGCAGTGTGGTATACAGCCACCAGGAGTATGGTATACAGCCACCAGGACAGGTATACAGCCACCAGCAGTAAGGTATACAGGTCCCCCAGTGGTATACAGCCCCCAGGAGTGAAGTATACAGGCCCCCCCAGTGGTATACAGGCCCCAGCAGTATAGTATACAGGCGGCCCCCAGAGGTATACAGGCCCCCAGAGGTATACAGGCCCCCCACACTGTGCAGCCCCCAGATGTATACAGGCCCCCAGTGGGGTATATAGCAGGCCCCCAGTGCAGAGCCCCCCCCCACACTGTGCAGCCCCCAGATATATACAGGCCCCCAGTGGGGTATATAGCAGGCCCCCAGTGCAGAGCCCCCCCACACTGTGCAGCCCCCAGATATATACAGGCCCCCAGTGGGGTATATAGCAGGCCCCCAGTGCAGAGCCCCCCCACACTGTGCAGCCCCCAGATATATACAGGCCCCCAGTGGGGTATATAGCAGGCCCCCAGCGGGTATATAGCAGGCCCCCAGCGGGGTATATAGCAGGCCCCCAGTGCAGAGCCCCCCCCCACACTGTGCAGCCCCCAGATATATACAGGCCCCCAGTGGGGTATATAGCAGGCCGCCAGTGCAGAGCCCCCCCCCACACTGTGCAGCCCCCAGATATATACAGGCCCCCAGTGGGCTATATAGCAGGCCCCCAGTGCAGAGCCCCCCCACACTGTGCAGCCCCCAGATATATACAGGCCCCCAGTGGGGTATATAGCAGGCCCCCAGTGCAGAGCCCCCCCACACTGTGCAGCCCCCAGATATATACAGGCCCCCAGTGGGGTATATAGCAGGCCCCCAGTGCAGAGCCCCCCCACACTGTGCAGCCCCCAGATATATACAGGCCCCCAGTGGGGTATATAGCAGGCCCCCAGCGGGTATATAGCAGGCCCCCAGCGGGGTATATAGCAGGCCCCCAGCGGGGTATATAGCAGGCCCCCAGCGGGGTATATAGCAGGCCCCCAGCGGGGTATATAGCAGGCCCGCAGTGCAGAGCCCCCCCCTCCGGCTGCATTATCTTACCATCCAGGCGCGTCTTCATCACCGCCGGTCCTCCCGTCCATCCTCGCGCGCTGTGTTCCCGGTCTCATGTGACCCGGCGGTCGCAGTCGGATGACGTCATCGCGCCGGGTCACATGAGACCTGAACACAGCGCGAGAGGATGGACGGGAGGACCGGCGGTGATGAAGACGCGGCTGGATGGTAAGATAGTGCAGCCGGAGGGGGGGGGGGGGCTCTGCACTGGGGGCCTGCTATATACCCCGCTGGGGGCCTGCTATATACCCCGCTGGGGGCCTGCTATATACCCCGCTGGGGGCCTGCAATATACCCCGCTGGGGGCCTGCTATATACCCCGCTGGGGGCCTGCAATATGCCCCGCTGGGGGCCTGCTATATACCCCGCTGGGGGCCTGCAATATACCCCGCTGGGGGCCTGCTATATACCCCGCTGGGGGCCTGCAATATGCCCCGCTGGGGCCTGCAATATGCCCCGCTGGGGCCTGCTATATACCCCGCTGGGGGCCTGCAATATATCCCGCTGGGGGCCTGCAATATACCCCGCTGGGGGCCTGCTATATACCCCGCTGGGGGCCTGTATACATCTGAGGGCTGCACAGTATTGCACGGCTCCCCCTGCCGCTGTGATGGGCGGGGGGAGCCGTGCATATCTAATGAGCGGCCCCATGTGACGGGCCGCTCTGTCAGCAGCCTCCCCCCGCCTCCTCCAGCCTCCCCAGCACCCGGACACAGTCCCCACACACCACACATACCGTATTGACTCGTGTATAAGCCGAGGGGGTGACTTTTCAGCCCAATTTTTGGGCTGAAAAACTCGGCTTATACACGAGTATATACGGTAATTTACAAATGGCCAAAATCACCTAAACACATACCGTATATACTCGTGTATAAGCCGACCCGTGTATAAGCCGACCCCCCTACTTTTGCCCCAAAAATCTGGAAAAACCTATTGACTCGTGTATAAGCCGAGGGTGGACCCCAGCACAGGTATACAGCCCCCAGCAGTGTGGTATACAGGTCCCCCCCCAGTGGTATACAGGCCTCCCCAGTGGTAGTATACAGCAGCCCCAATGGTAGTATATAGCATCCCCAGCAGCCCCAGTGGTAGTATACAGCAGCCGCAGTGGTAGTATATAGCAGCCCCAGCGGTAGTATACAGCAGCCCCAGTGGTAGTATATAGCAGCCCCAGTGGTAGTATATAGCAGCCCCAGTGGTAGTATATAGCAGCCCCAGTGGTAGTATATAGCAGCCCTAGTGGTAGTATACAGCAGCCCCAGTGGTAGTATACAGGAGCCCCAGCAGCCCCAGTGGTAGTATACAGGAGCCCCAGCAGCCCCAGTGGTATATACAGCAGCCCCAGTGGTATATACAGCAGCCCCAGTGGTATACAGGCCTCAGCAGTATATACAGCAGCCCCCAGAGGTTATACAGCACCCCCCAGGGGTTATACAGCACCCCCCAGGGGTTATACAGCGGCCCCCTGGGGGTACCCAGCAGCCCCCAGGGGGTACCCAGCAGCCCCCTGGGGGTACCAACATACCCCTGGGGGTACCAACAGCCCCCTGGGGGTACCAACAGCCCCCAGGGGGTACCCAGCAGCCCCCTGGGGTATCAACATCCCCCTGGGGGTACCAACAGCCCCCAGGGGGTACCCAGCAGCCCCCTGGGGGTACCAACATCCCCCTGGGGGTACCAACAGCCCCCAGGGGGTACCCAGCAGCCCCCTGGGGGTATCAACATCCCCCTGGGGGTACCAACAGCCCCCAGGGGTACCCAGCAGCCCCCTGGGGGTACCAACAGCCCCCTGGGGGTACCAACAGCCCCCAGAGGGTACCCAGCAGCCCCCTGGGGGTACCAACAGCCCCCAGGGGGTACCAACAGCCCCCACAAGCTGGCACTGTCCCCCCTTGTAAGTGCCCCCCCCCCATGGTGCTTATACATTACCATCCCGGTGTTCTGATCGGCGCCGCTCCTCCGTGCTGCGTCTTCATCCTCCCGCGCTGGCTGCATCCGGGTTCTGAGTTCTCCAGCGGTCGCGCGATGACGTCACATCGCTGCGACAGCCGGAGATCACGGATGGAGCCAGCGCGGGAGGATGAAGAAGCACCGAGGAGCGGCGCCGATCAGAACACCGGGATGGTAATGTATAAGCACCGGGGGGGGGGCCCTTACAAGGGGGGACAGTGCCAGCTTTTGGGGGGGCCATATGCACTGCTTCCCCCTGCCGCTGATTGACAGGGGGATGCAGTGCATATTTAATGAGCGGCCCCACGTGACGGGGCCGCTCATACAGCAGCCCCCCCCCTGCCTCCTCCAGCCTCCACAGCCCCCACCACACAGCCCCCACCACACGGGTCTACCGTATAGACCCGTGTATAAGCCGAGGGGGGACTTTTCAGCCCAAATTTTGGGCTGAAAAACTCGGCTTATACACGAGTATATACGGTAACTATATATCACTATTATTATCAAAACTTTACATAAAACAAAAAGTGGCTTACCTTTTTAGTGTGATATCAAGCTTGCAAGACACAGTCAGTTCTTCTTCCCCTAAATATAACTCAAAGATATAGTGCCCACTGTGGCCGCCCCCAGTTCTGAATACCATATTTTTCAGACTATAAGATGCACCCAGATTTTAGAGGAAGAAAATAGGTAAAAAAAATTAAGCAAAAAATCTGGTTATAATGTACTGTTATGGGGAGTATCTGCTGATGACACCTAGATGTAGCCCCCATCCTGGTATATCATCCCCCAGGATGGATTATCATGGGATATAGCCCCCTATCCTGGATATGGCCCCCCCGTCCTAGATATAGCCCCCATTCTGGTATATTATCCCTTAGCATGAATATAGCACCCCCCCATCATTGATATGACCCCCCATCCTGGATATAGCCCCCATCCTGGTATATCATCTCCCAGCCTGGATATAGCACCTCCATCATGGATAGGACCCCCCATCCTGAATATGGCCCCCATCCTGGATATAGCCCCCATCCTGGCATATCATCTCCCAGCCTGGATATAGCATCCCCCATCCTAGATATAGCCCCCCATCCTGGATATAGCCCCCATTCTAGTATCTCATCCCTCAGCTATGCTGAATATAGCACACCCATCCTGGATATGCCCCCCCCCCCACCAATCTAGTGCACACACGAAAAAAAATGTAACACACATCTCCGTCGCTCCCCTGCTTACAGCATTGCAATGTCTCCTGGACATCTGATCATGTGAGCGGGGCGTGCAGCAATGACGACACTGTGCTGTGCTGGTCACATGATCAGATGCTGGCACACACAGGAAGACATACTGCAGAGGGAGCTGCGGAGATGAGTGATGGAGTGGTGCATTATGTTTGTTTCTTGTGTGTGCGCTAGAATGGGGGAGCAATACCAGGATGGGGGGTGAGTACACTCAGTGTACTGTAATATGCCCCACCCCCTGCCCACCTCTCAGCACTAGTTTCAGTGCCAAGAGGTGTTGGACAGGAGGATGCAGTGAATATTACAATAGACTAATGAGGAGGCGCATGTGACCACAACTGGTGCTGTTCATCCTGAAATTTAGGAACCCATATGCAGCTCCCTTAGTAATGTATATAGACACACACATTACATATATGTTATTGCAATTCCACATGTTTTGTTATACACATTTTTATTTCCTTTGTGAGAATTGGAACAACACAAAAACAAAATCAATAAATAAACTAGACATAATTTCACACAAAACAAAAAGCAAAAGTGCAAAAACAGAAAATTGCAAAGTCGTGAAGGGTTTAATGGCTGACCGAGGCCAGCTCTCTTTGCGATTGCTCACCATTAGTATCCCAGATGTACGTGAGGGAGCAACATGTGGCCTGGTGTTGTAATTTGGAAAAACGATTCCTGAGATACGATGGCATAATGGCTGTACCCCTGATTCTACCACCAAATTAAAGTAACGCCAAGCTTTTAGACAAGATGGGGCCGGCCACAGTACACTCTGCCACCCCGCACTGTAATCACGTCGCTCTGATTGATGCTCCCTCTTGAAGATCTCTTCTTGGTCCTTCCCACTTGGTCTTCAGTCCAATTTCTGCTGTCACTGTTTCCAAAGCAAAAGCTGGACTCCTCACTGAAGAGGAAATACTTCCATTCCAGCCTCTATTACCATATTGTTCTGCACCATGATAGCCTTTGAGAGCGGTGGCATGAGTTCAATGGACCACTTATAGCTGGATGTCTGGCTCATAGCCCCGTGTCGCATAAATGTCTTTTGATAGTTTATATAGTCAATGTTTCATTCCTTAGACTTAGTATGTGAAGTCTGATTTTTACCTGCAGTCAGTGTTGGACTGCCAATTTCACCAAATAGGTTGGCTCTCAAAAAAATATGGAAAACACTATAATTCTTTACAAGTGTTTAAAAAAACCTGAAAAAGTGTATGTGGAGGAAGTCCCAACAATGTAGTTTCTAGAAACTTTGCAATCTAAAGGCAATAATTTTATCTAGCTTGTTATTAAGTATATTTGCTACAGTGTTGACAGAGGATTAAAGGTATTATTCCATGAACAAAGTACATTTTAATCAATAGATCTTATCTACTTATATAATCGGGAGTTGGGCACTGTAGCCCAATCCCAACATGCTTTGCGCGGGACTGCGAGTGATGACGCGCAGCGTCATCACGAGCCGCAGACCCGCACTACTCTAAAAAAAAAAAAAATCCTCACCTCTACCCGAGCCCGCGCTGTCTCCCGCCCTCTCCCGCCGTCTTCTGCCGTGTTCCGCTAGGCTCCCGGTGGCTGTGCAGGCTCCCGGTGCCTCCAGTGATCTTCTATCTACTGAGACTGAAGGACCTGTGGTGATGTCAGAGTCACGTGACACCAGCTTACTCCAGGCAAATCGCGGGTCACGTGACTCTGACATCACCACAGGTCCTTCAGTCTCAGTAGATAGAAGATCACTCCACGCACCGGGAGCCTGCACAGCCACCGGGAGCCTAGCGGAACACGCCAGAAGACGGCGGAACACGGCAGAAGACGGCGGGGGCTCGGGGTGAGGTGAGCATAATCTTTTTTTATTTTTTTTAACCCCTGACTTCCACGTGACCAGTATACAGGCTCTCCTCCTCCTACACCTGTACAGTGTATATATAACATATACTGATCAGTATACAGGCTCTCCTCCTCATACACCTGTACACTGTATATATATATATATATATATATATATAGTCACCACTATACAGGCTCTCCTCCTCCTCCTCATACACCCTGCACAGTGTATATAGATATATAGTGACCAGTATACAGGCTCTCCTCCTCCTCCTCATACACCCTGCACAGTGTATATAGATATATAGTGACCAGTATACAGGCTCTCCTCCTCATACACCCTGCACAGTGTAAAATATATATATAGTGACCAGTATACAGGCTCTCCTCCTCCTCCTCATACACCCTGCACAGTGTATATAGATATAGTGACCAGTATACAGGCTCTCCTCCTCCTCCTCATACACCCTGCACAGTGTATATATATATAGTGACCAGTATACAGGCTCTTCTCCTCCTCCTCCAACTGTACAGTGTATATATATATATAGTGACCAGTATACAGGCTCTCCTACTCCTCATACACCTGTACAGTGTATATATATAGTATATAGTGATCAGTATACAGGCTCTCCTCCTCATACACCTGTACAGTGTATATATAGTATATAGTGATCAGTATACAGGCTCTCCTCCTCCTCATACACCTGTACAGTGTATATATAGTATATAGTGATCAGTATACAGCCTCTCCTCCTCCTCCTCATACACCCTGCACAGTGTATATAGATATAGTGACCAGTATACAGGCTCTCCTCCTCCTCCTCATACACCCTGCACAGTGTATATATATATAGTGACCAGTATACAGGCTCTTCTCCTCCTCCTCCAACTGTACAGTGTATATATAGTATATAGTGACCAGTATACAGGCTCTCCTCCTCATACACCCTGCACAGTGTATATCTATTTATATAATCCGCAGTTTGAGATTTCGGGCGTTGTCGCCCAATCCCAGAATGCTTTGCGGTACTGCGAGCGAGCAATGGCGCGCATGCGCCATTGCGAGCCGCAGATTCTGCCCGCAAACCCAATCATCCTGCCGCCGCACTACACACACATCCACCAATGCTACACACCCCGCCCGCCGCTCTTCCGCTCCCTCAACCCATGCTCCCGCTCCTCCGCCGCCAGGGCCGCACCGTCCATTGGACAGTGCGAGCCCTCAGGCCCCATCACCAGCAGCCAGGGGGAGCGCCAGGACAAAAGCCACCCCCGCCCAACGCCTGCCTCTATGACGCGACCCGCAGCAGCGGACCACGGTAAGATGCCGACCGCGCCGCCGCCGCAGCGGACCACTGTAACATGGCGCCCACGCCGCAACACCATTGTCGCCTCCAGCCCCGCCGCCCCTGCACACTCAATCACCCACTCCCCCCCGGTCCTCAAGCACTACCATTCTTGCCTCCAGCCCCGCCGGCTCTGCACACTCAATCACCCGCTCCCCCCGGTCCTCAAGTCATGGTTACAGGGCCGCCGCCCCCCACATCTCCACCCCCACTGCCCCTGCTTAACTCCCACTCAACCACAATGCCCCTCCTCACTACTCTTACCCCCCCATCTCCTCACTCACACACACTCCCCCTCCTCACTCCTCTTACCCCCCCCCCCCCATCTCCTCACTCCCCACACTGCCCATGCCTACCACCCCTATCACCCACACTGCCACCATTTAACCCCCACTCACCCACACTGCCCCTGCTACCCCCCAATCACCCACACTCCTTCTGCTTACCCACACTGCCCCTGCTTACCCCCTACTCACCCACACTGCCCCTCCTTAACCACCACTCACCCACAATGCCCCTCTTCACTCCTCTTACCCCCCCATTTCCTCACTCAATCCCCACACTGCCCCTGCTTACCCCCCAATTACCCACACTTCCCCTTCTTACCCCCCACACTGCCCCTCCTTAACCCCCACTCACCCACAATGCCCCTCTTCACTCTTCTTACCCCCCATTTCCTCACTCCCCACACTGCCCCTGCTTACCCCCTACTCACCCACACTGCCCCCACTTAACCACACTGCCCCTGCTTACCCCCTACTCACCCACACTGTCCCTGCATAGCCCCCCACTCACACACACTGTCCCTGCTCACTCCTCTTACCCCCCTATGCCCTCACTCCCTCACTGCCCCTGCTTACCCCCTACTCACCCACACTGCCCCTGCTTACTCCCTCCCCACTCACCCACACTGCCCCTGCTCACCCCTCTCACCCTTCCACATGCCCTCACTCCCCACACTGCCCCTGCTCATGCCCCTACTCTGTACCTGCTTACCTCTCTCACCTCCCCCACATGCCCCCACTCACCCACACTGCTCCTGCTTACCCCCCCCCCACTCACCCACACACCCCTTCTTACCCCTCTCCCCCCCCCCCAACTGCCCCCAATCATCCACACTGGCCCTACTCAACCCCCCCACTCACCCACACTGTCCCTGCTCATGCCCCCACTCACCCCACACTGCCGCTGTTTACCCCTCTTACCCCCCCCCACATGCCCACATGCCCTCACTCCTCACACTGCCCTGCTGATGCGAGCGAGCGATGGCGCGCATGCGCCATCGCGAGCCGCTAATTCTGCCCGCAAACGGCTGCTACACGCACCAGCCGCCACACCCCGCTCCTCCGCTGCTAGGGCCGCACAGTCAATTCCATAGTGCGAGCCCTCAGCCAGCAATCAGGGGGAGCGGATTTACACAACGGCCCCCCCCGCAACCACCACCGCCCGCCTTCATTACACACGCTGCCTCGCTCCCCCGCCGCCAAGGCCGCACACTCCACTCCACGGTGCCTGCCCTCAGGCAGCAGACAGGGGGAGCGGCTTTACACTACGGACCGCCGCTAACTACACCGCCCGCCTTCATGAGACCCCAGCTTCCCCCAAGCTAACATGTATTTCCACCCTAACCCCCCCCCCCCACTAACCTTAAAGGGCCGCCGGCCCTCAGATCTACTACCACACTGACCCTACTCACTCCTCTTACCCCCCTATGCCCTCACTCCCCACACTGCCCCTGCTCACTCCTCTTACCCCCTATGCCCTCACTCCCCACACTGCCCCTGCTCACTCCTCTTACCCCCTATGCCCTCACTCCCCACACTGCCCCTGCTTACCCTCCACTCACCCCACACTGCCCCTGCTTACCCTCCACTCACCCCACACTGCCCCTGCTTACCCTCCACTCACCCCACACTGCCCTTCTACCCACACAGCCACCTCTATACTCTGCTACCCACACAGCCGCCTCTACACTCTGCTACCCACACAGCCGCCTCTACACTCTGCTACCCACACAGCCGCCTCTACACTCTGCTACCCACACAGCCGCCTCTACACTCTGCTACCCACACAGCCGCCTCTACACTCTGCTACCCACACAGCCGCCTCTACACTCTGCTACCCACACTACCGCCTCTATACACACAATTCATTTCACCGCGCTCCCGATGCAATTGCATCGGGCCTTTTTACTAGTAATAATAATAATTTCCACAATTGATGTGTTAAAAAAAATGTTCCTGTGCTGAGATAATCTTATATATGTGTCCCTGCAATGTGCTGTGTAATGGATGTGTCTGACCGTACAGGGACATGATCTGATCATACCACATCTCCTGTGCTGAGATAATCTTATATGTGTCCTTACTATGTAATGTGTAATGGCCGTGTCTGACTGTACAGGGACATAGTCTGATCATACAACATCTCCTGTGCTGAGATAATCTTATATGTGTCCTTACTATGTAATGTGTAATGGCCGTGTCTGACTGTACAGGGACATAGTCTGATCATACCACATCTCCTGTGCTGTGATAATCTTATATATGTGTCCCTGCTGTGTACCATGTAATGGCCTGTCTGACCTTACAGGGACATGGTCTGATCAAAACACATCTCCTGTGCTGAGATAATCTTATCTATGTGTCCCTGCTATGTACTGTGTAATGGATGTGTCTGACTGTACAGGGACATGGTCTGATCATACCACATCTCCTGTGCTGAGATAATCTTATATATGTGTCCCTGCTATGTACTGTGTTTTTGTTGTGTCTGACTGTGCCACGCTGTGTCAGTTCACGGTGGGCACATAGCACCATACCACCATACCACTCCTGGCTAATGGGAGCAGTATAATTGAATTTATAATATATTGACACCACACAGCAGGGACTCACAGGTGCTTCTCTCTGAGGTAACACATTTCTGTGCCTAATGTAACACAGGAGTGAGTGTTTCTGTTATGTCTCCAACCCTCTTGACTCACCATAACTCAAGTCTGTGACAAAGGAACTCCAGTGGCTGCTTATTTATCACTGACTTGATTCATGATGATCTCTAGGGACTGGAGATATGGCAAAAACACTCACTGTTGTGATAAAACATAGTAATATGTGTATTCGAGAGAGAGAAGAAAGAACACAAAAAAGAAACCCGGAAGGTTCATTAGAATATCTTAATTTTATTGATAACTAGCTGTAGAGCCTGGCGTTGCCTGGGCATACGGCTGCGTTATGTATGTATGTGTGTGTGTATGTATGTATGTATGCCTACACATAGCCCTGCCCCTATACAGCTCCAGCCCTTCAAGGATGCATATGTCTTCACCCCTCCTGGAAATGTTTGTATGTGGTAAATAATCATTCTATTCCATTTTGTTATAACGAAGAACTGTTAGTTACTATGGCCGGGCAACTCCGGTCTCTACAGCTAGTATAATATAATGCAGCCTCCATATAATATAGTGCAGCCTCCATGGTCTTCCATATAATATAATGCAGCCTCCATACATTATGTGTATGTATGTCAACACATAGCCCTGACCACTTCATAGCTCCACCCCTCCACATAGCCCCGTCCCTGCATGGATGCATATGACCCCAACTCTCCAGTTAACCCGTCAATTTAGGGGCAGGACTATGTGGAGGTGCAGAGCTATGAAGTGGGGTGCTGCTATGTGTGGATGTACACACATGGGGTGGAGCTAACTGGAGGGGTGTGGCTATGTGGGAGTCTATGAAGTGGGTGTGGCTAACTGAAGTGGGTATGGCTTTGTGGGGAGGCCATTGTGAAGTGGGCATGGCTATGTAGAATAGATAGGGTTATGTGAAGTGGGCAGAGCTATGACACATACACACACATACATACATACACTCAGCTTTATATATTAGATTCCAGAAAAATATGAATATGGCAGAAGTGAAGTAATGCATTGACGTGTTTCAACCTACCTGGTCTTAGGCTGCTTTCACATCAGCGTTTTGCGCTGATCGCGGCAGTTGCGGTGAAAAAAAGCAACTGCCGCGATTATTGCATAACGGCCGCACTTGCAGTTTATTTGCGGCAAGCCTCATAAAAGTCTCTATGGGGGCTTGCGGCATGTGCGGCAAATGCGGTTTCGGCATTTGTGGCAGGTGTGGCGCGAAAAAAACGCGGTATGCTGATACCGCACTTGCCGCACCTGCCGCAAGCCCCCATAGACATCCCTGAGGACGCACATCCATATCACTGCGCGGCAGCACCACCGCTGTAGGGCCCGTGTGTCAGGGAGAGGAGGGGAGGGGAGCCTCCTGATTCCTACTGCTGCCACTTTCACCACACCCCTCACGTCCTCTTGTCACGGACAGCTTTTATTGTGTGTTCCACTGTGAACGCATATATCAAGCTGGTGCCGTCTCCTCCACACTAGGAGTAGGCGACACTTCCTGCTTTATGCGTTCCACAGTTCCTCCTTCTGAGTCTTCTCATCAGTCTTTGCAAGGAGACCAGAGCAGCAGAGAACGGGGAGAGGTGAGAACAGATTTATTTTTTTTTAGTAAGTGAGTGCTGGTGGCCAGAGGATTATGGGGGGAGGAGAGGAGTGCATTATACTATAAGGAAAGTTATGAGGCTATATTTATAATGCTGCAATATATAGAGAGATATAAGGCTGCACTATATGGAGAGCAATGAGGCTGCATTAAGTATATAAGATGCACTATATAGAGAACTGAGCCTGCATTATACTGTAAGGAGGGTTGTGAGCCGCATTATACTGTATGGAGGTTGTGATGGCTGAATTACACTTTATGGAGGTTGTGAGACTGTATTATATTATATGGAGCGATACTTAGCTGTGAGGCTGTATTATACTATATAGAGGGGCTATGAGGCTGTATTATACTAAATGGAGGTCTGTGAGGCTGTTTTATACTATATGAAGAGTTGTGAGGATGCATTATACTATATGGAGGGCTGTGAGGCTGTATTATACTATATGGAGGGGTTATGACGCTGCATTATACTATATGGAGAACTATGAGGGTGATTTATATATTTCATATATATTGGAGCTTGCTGCGAGGGTTGAGTATTATACTATATGGAGGGCTTGAGGCTGTATTATACTATATGGAGGACTATGAGGCTGCATTATACTATTTGGATGGCTGTGAGGCTGTATTATACTATATGGAGGACTATGAGGCTGGATTATACTATATGTAGGATAATGCAGTTGCATTGTAATAATTGGATGACTTTGGGGCTACCTTATGAATGGTGGACTATGGGATGCATTATAATACAGGACTATGGGGGTATATTGTAATATATGGAGAAATACGGGGATACATTATCATAATTGGAGGACTATGGTGGCTCGAGGAGGAAGACCATATAAACCATGAAGGGGGACATATATACCACGATAAGGGCCATATTCCATGAGGAGGACCATATTAGCAGGATGAGGGACATTAATACATAATGAAGGGGGGAGGGGTCAATTTGTGAGGCTTTAAAGGATTTAGAACCTTACACGGTGCCCATCCATCTGACCAACGTGCGCGCAGGGGGGGCCCAGGTCTAAATTTCTCATCGGGGCCCACCAGACTCTAGTTATGCCACTGCCCCCAAGGTTCCTTAGATTTATATCCCCAACAGAAATGGAAATTTCACGACTACCTGCATATTTCATGTTTGAATAGCTTTTCAAACAGTGTCATTGGTTTGTGTACTTAAGGATTCTTGGCTTTGGAAAAGTCAGAACTGCCAAAGCTAAAAATATCTTATCTCTCTCTACAATATTAGCTTATAAGTGATTCAACTACAATAAAAGGTGAACTCATGGCATAGTACCAGCAATATCCATACTGTCCTCAGAAAAAAGCCCACCACGATCCCTAACTCTATGAATCACCTCTGATCTGTGTATTTGCCATCTCATATATTTACATAATATTATTACATATATAATATGACTAATATGACCATGTCTTTTGATATCACTGCAGTGTTATTCAAAAAGAATGGTGCAGAAGTAGACCTGTAGCTAACGTGTAACCATCAACCAGTAGTGCACATGAAAATAAGCAACTTTGTAATAAATGTGATCAGAAAAATTAGCTTCTCTGTAAGAATTGATCAGTCATTATCACAATTTTCAATTCTGAGGTCAAATCTGCATTTAGTGAAGACTTTCCCATTACTGTGATAGGAGATTGCAGCTGTTACTGATGAGATTTTATAAAGACAGAAGGATGAGGTAGAGCAGAGGTCCCCAACTCCAGTGCTTGAGGGCCACCAACAGGTCATGTTTTCAGGATTTTCTCAGTATTTCACAGGTGATAATTGAATTACCTGTGTTGGTGATGATTTCAACCCTGGGCACTACTAAGGAAGTCCTGAAAACCTGCACTGTTGGTGGCCCTCAAGCACTGGAGTTGGGGATCCCTAAGATAGAGGAAGAGGGGGCAGCTAGAGGCAATGGGAGGATCTATATGCAATGGGAGAAGCTGGAAGCAGAGGGAGTAGCTAGAAGCAATGGGAGGAGCTAGAGGCAGAGCTCTACCCATCTTCCCTCTTCTATCTACATAGGTAAGGGCCCTTTCACATCAGCGTTTTTCGTAATTCGCGGCAGATGCGGTGAAAAAAACCGCATCTGCCGCGTTTGCCGCATAACCGTTCCACTTGCGGCGCGGTTGCGGTTTTTCCCATACAAAGTATAGGGGGACTTGCGGCAGATGCGACAAGTGTGGTTTTGCACTTGCGGCAGGTGCGGCAGCAAACAAAAACCGCGGTCAACCGCGGTTTTTTTCGCTGCCGCACCTGCTGCAAGTGCAAAACCGCACTTGCCGCATCTGCCGCAAGTCCCCCTATACTTTGTATGAGAAAAACCGCAACCGCGCCGCAAGTGGAACGGTTATGAGGCAAACGCGGCAGATGCGGTTTTTTCACCGCATCTGCCGCGAATTACGAAAAACGCTGATGTGAAAGGGCCCTAAGACATATTACAAAGTGGCTTATTTTCATGTGTACTATTGATTTATAAAAGAAAAATTAAAATGATGGTTACACTATAATTAGATTAAAAAAAACAATGCATGCTTGGTATCTACATAATTCTCCTGATCTGGAGAATCATATTGCGACAGAAAATAAATAATTGATGGATCTCTTTAAAGAAGAGGAGAAAGACAAAAACTAAAAAAAAAAAAAAAAAAAAAAAGGAAATTAGTGAAAGCGTGATGGCGTTAAAGACACCAAGTCTTTTAGGCGATAAACCCTCGATGACTCACTTTCTTTCGAGCCAGATATCTAAGCCCTTGCCACCTCCTGCTGACTCCAACTCAAAAATATTTCCTGGATGTGTACACTCCTTGACCAAGAAACTGCATGCCTACTTCATCTCCCACCTTGACTACTACAACTGCCTGCTCTCTAGTCTCCCATCTAGCACTCTTGTACCACTACAATATACTCTCCTCCATAAAGGCGCCATTTCATTGATTTTGGTACAAAACGTTTTGTAATTTTTTTTTCCCATATGTCAAGCCCTCCGCTGCGGGTCTGGTCTCCGCTATACAGGCAGATGGGCACCTACTACGTAGCCCTAATGGTACTGCTCACCCTGTTTGTGGCTCCAGACGATCTGCAGCTCCTTTCTCTGCTAGGAACCTGCGTTCTCTTGGCAGGTCTCATGGGAATGCTCTTAGGAGCCATGCCCCGCCTCCTGTACATACTCTATTACGGTGTCTCTGCTTTGATGCTCTGTTCATAAAAGGCACCCTCCCTTTTAGAGAGGTGCCTGGGTAACATCTTCAGTCTGGATAATATTGCCTCCTGTTCAGGCAACATTCTGCTGTGCTCTGCAATTGGAAGTCTGTTGCTTTGGATTACACTAACACCGCTGTCTCCACAGAATCTTCTGCTGGCGGTTCTCCATCCTGGATCCCTCTGGACACTTCAGATCCCACTCCAGGCTGGCCAAGCCTTTCCAAGATTACACGGAGCCTCCGGGATTCTCTTCACCGACAGCAAGTATTGCACAGTTTCTCAAAAACTACTAGAAAAAAAGCAGCATCAGAAAAACTTACCATCCATGCCAAAGACAGAAAACCAAATGCACTTACAGCCTCCGGGATTCTCTTCACCGACAGCAAGTATTGCACAGTTTCTCCTATCCGGTCTGTACGAGTAGCCCCTCTGGTCCAGGATTCACGGCATTTAGGCCACCATGGTGTTGTGATGGGAGGAATCCCTGTACATGGGTCAATCTCGTCAGTGCTCTGCTACGTGGTGCAGTGTCGTGATCCAGAGGGTCCTCCCTTCAGATACCTTTCCCCTATGGTTTACTTGTTTAATAAATATCTTTAGTTTTATGAAGCTCATTCTCCTGTCTCTTGAGTATCGGGTATACAGCTACCACTGCACCATCAGTGGTCTAGTGAGTCCACTTCTCTTTATCACGCCCTGTGGGCATTACATTATATCACAAATCTTGCAGTTTTTACACTGGCCAATGATGCTTTTACAAACTGTAAATTCCTGTTGATTCCGAAAATTCACATGTACATTAGCAGCAATGAACAGACCTTGACCCTATCTTTGCATTTAAACATCTATTGAGCATTTGCAAAGGTAGTAGTGAAGGGTGGGAAATCAGGGTCAGCTGTGACATCGCCAATTGTGATTGTCGGATCCTCTACTAGCTATGCATAAATCTGTTATCCACCATTGTAATCCTGCCTCAGATGATAAGAAGCCTGCTGAAAATTCTTCCTTAAAGGACAAGATGGTGTTTCTAAAAAAAAGCCCTAATGGTTAGTTTGTAAATTGCAAGATTACAAATTTAGTTTATCAATAAAGATCATTTTATGAAATAAAAACAAAAATCACTGCCAAACGAAAAAAATAAATTTAACTCAAACACCTGATTTAAACAATATGTCATTTTCTGATTACATGTTTCCCTTAAGATGGATGAACAATATGAAGTCAGCTCTTTTTTTTTACTATTCTTTAACCTTTATACTCTTTGCAACCATGGGGCTTTATGAAAGCTCCTGCTAAACATATACCAGCATAAATGACAGAGAAAGATGATTTATTAATACTTTATTAAATATAAAAAACGTACAAATATTAATAATTTTATTCACAAAGTAATCACAATCAATAGTCCAAAACACACAAACAATATCTGTCACATAAAAAAAGTTAAAAATCATACGCTGCCGTGATACATATCAATAAATGATGAAATGACAAATAAAAATAAGGAAAAAAAAGCAATTTAACTTGTGCCCATAAATAGCCTAATCTTTTTTTTAATTAAAAAATTGTTGAACCGTATGTGTCTAAAATGAAAGGATATTATAATGTTCAGCAGATGAATAATGTATGGACTTACTCCTCCGACTATGGAATGATTGACATTTATAGTGTCATGTGACTCAAGAAATCCTTCAATGTCAGCTTTTGTGCAAGGTCTCGGGACTGAGCAGTCAAACTCCAGTTACCGTATTTTTCAGCTTATAAAACACTCTTTTGTTTTCCCAAACTGGCGGGAAAACAGGGTGCATCTTAAAATCTGAATCTTGAAAACAATAGAAAATCTTACCACGAAGGGGAGGTTTTGCGAGGTGCATGAAACGGTTTCATTGGTCCACAGAAGTGGCGACAAAGCCACAGCTTCGGGGGATGTTGCAGTAGCGTCCAATGGGCGTCGCCATTATCCATGTCCCAGCATGCATTGACGAGCTGCAATACATGCTGTGTTCAGATTTAAAGAAAATGGCCGGGGGCTGTGTTCTGCACATGCGCTGCCTCCACAGCCATTTTGTGGAAGTCTGAACACAAGAGCATGTATTGCAGCTTAGCAATGCATGCTGGGACATGGATAATGGCAGCGCCCACTGGAAGCTGCCATAACTCCTCCAAAGCACAGGGCTTTGCCCCCACCCTTCGTGAACCCATGAAACCACCTCATGAACACCCCAAGTCCCCTCGGTAAGCCATGGGGGGCTATGTACAAGGATATATATACCACGACAGGAGGTCATTTATATATATTTCAGGAGGGAGCACATAACACCAGATGGGAACATATATAATACCATATATATCAGGAAGGGGCACATATACCAGGATGGGGGACCATAAATACAAGAATGAAGACAGTATACTAAGATGGGGACACATATATGCATTATAAGACGAACTCATTTAACATAAAAAAAAAAAAATATTTTCCTTCCCCAAATTTGGTGGTGCGCCTTATAAGGGAACAATACGGTACTGGCAGGATTTCTCAGTCACTACTTAGTAAGGTCTATCAATTATTCAATTAAAGACAAGGAGAAGCTTCAGCAACTTATAGCAATACCCTCCAGAGTCACATTGATAACATTTCATGTACTACATGCTTTCTGTACACATGTATTAGGAAGGAAGCCAGTGAGACTCAAAACTAAAATCTCTGCAAGACTTTTAGGATTATTTGACGTTACCCCCTGAGACAATCATAAGTCTTCAGGTTACAGGATCCTCTACAAGACTCCTACAAAAACAGGCATTTAACTCTTTTATAGTTTATAATAAATTATTAAGCTTTATTGTTTATCAGTAATTCATAAAATCATACACAAAAACATTATGGATATTAATGCCGTCATACCAACTAAGGCAATATTGCATAAAATGAAGGGCAAATGGTGAAGTCCCAGAAGAAGCGATGGCGAAACGCAGGTTGGGTTGACACATACAAGCTCCTGCAGTCTGTATGCACTACTTACCGTACTTATGATTTTATTACATTGTAGCAACAGCACTTTGCAGTCTATTTATTTATATGACCTGTTGGCATAATACTATTATAACTGTCAATTTATAGCTGCTCTTTATATGTAATGGTCCAAGTATGCTTATGCTTCATTTGGTAAGATAACAATAACCTCCACAATGTTTTTATGATTTTCTAACAAGATGGATAACGTCTTAAACCTTTTTAGATTTAGACCTTTGTTTTGTAAGAACCATATTGATTAAAATGGTGGCCACGGGTGGACTTTGGCCTAAGTGGGTGATGAGGTTCCTCAAAAAGTCACAACGTGACAAGAGATGTCCTTGCTGTTTCTAAAAAATCATACGTTATCTCTGAAATATCAAAAGGCTTGTGAAGACTATCAGGAGACAGCAGAAAATGAATCACCCCTTCTTCTCACTATTTTGTTTTAGAAAATCAGCAATTGCTTTCCAGCGTGCAGCATCTGTCTCATCCTCTGCCCATCTGGGTGCCTGAAGGAACGTGGACTGTAGGAGAGGGAACGCGGTATCATGGTACACTTGGACGAATGCATTCTTCAAAAATTCAACATCTCTCTATGGAAAGGTAGATGTACAACAAGAGAAACGTAAGATCCAGAATATAGGTAACATTTTTGTAAGGGTTAAGAATTGTAGTAAATTATGTTGTGATGACAAATCCATATACCATAACATCTGAACTAGTAAATATATCACATAAATACATTACCACACGTGCATCATTGCATTTTATATACCAGGTATTCAAACCAAAATCTGCAAATGCATGCTGTACCGGCACCTGACCATAGGGATTCTGGCTTACATACTGACAAAAAGTGCAGAGAGGTCTCACTCTCTAGCTGTACTTCGCGCATGCACACTTGACATCTTCCGGAGCATATTTAACATGTGCACGTTTGACACAAACTGAGTTATTAATTCTCAGTGGCTCCTATTAGAGACAAACGAATCCGCCTATGTTTGCGTTCAACGGATCTGGACGGACTTTTTATTAAAGTCCGGGTTCGGGACAGGACTCGACCAAACTTGAGCCCAAACTGCAAACCCAAAGTTTAAAGTCATAAAATAGTGGTTAGGGTGCTGTAAAAATAAGCAAAACAGTGATTAAACAGTAGCGTTATACCTAACCAAGGACCGCACACTTTTATTTCTGTGCTGCTCATTAACCACCTGATTATTCAATGCACTAGCTCCAACAGCCAATCATAGACGCCCACTCTCTGTGACAGTGTCTGTGATTATCTTGTAGAAATGTATATTTGATGCTTTTATTGAGCATTTTGTAGCATCCTGGTACTTCTTCAGGGTGTGTAATAAGAAGCAGGATGCTACGAAACACGTTGGCTCAATAAAGGAATCAAATATACAAATTGGAGTTCCATATTCATTGGCAGCGTAGGATTTTAGTCCCCTTTCCATTTCTACAAGTTCATTCTTCTAGTACATGGCAATCTGCAGCAACCTTTAATACTTGATTGGTAGTTGTGACCCTTCACAACTACAAAAGGTGAGCAGAACTCATCAATACTATAATTTTTCATCTCATGTGACCCTATGGTGCTCGTCTGTCTTTTTTCAGTTATTAGCATCTGATTGGCTGTTGTGCCCCTCATCCATTGTGCCGAAATCTGTGATTAGTTGCTATTAGTAACAATACTGCCATCAAATTGGGTGTAAAATAAATAATTAAAAAAAACTATGCAGGACTTCACCGTATTTTTGATTATTAGCGCAGATAAAGCGGATAGCTACAGGCTGTCAACACCACAGCTGCCTGGCTTTACTTTGGCTGGCAATTAAAAATACACGGAAGCCTATTATTTTTTTTCTAATTATTAAAATAAATAATAAAAAAAACATAAAAGTTTTGCCCTATTTTTGATTGCCAGCCAAGGCAACAGCCAGGAAGCTGGTATTTTCAGCATGGCAAGGTCCATAGTTATTGGGCTACAGAATAGCAGCACGCAGAAGCCCCAGAAATTGTCGCATTCATTGGAAGTGCAAAGTACTGGCGCTTTGCCCAGCTCTTCATGATGCCCTGGTGCTGTGGCGTCAGGGGGATAGAAAGTCGAGTATTGACAGCTTGTCATTAACTCCTAGATTGACAATGAGCATACTTTACATAGCAGCATGACCTTATAAAGCCATGCGGCTTTGTATCAGTCACCACTGAGCATCTCAGACACCGCATGTATGCACCTCCAGCTTCAGAGAGGCTCACTGTGCATGACCAGAAGTTTGGACAACTTACGGTCATGCGCAATGATCTTCTCTGCTCTGAAGGCTTTGATTGGCCATGTGGATGACTCTACTATGTAAAGCATGTTATCATGCCCACAGGGGTGTGATAAAATGCTAAGTAGGATGACTAGTCTGGGGAACTAATGCCCCCTCGACTAGTCACAGCCCTACTTAGCATCTAATAAAATGTGTCCAGAAATTACTTTTCTAAAGATTAGTTTATGGATACTACTACGTAAAGGGATTGTTAGGCAGAGATTGAGAAATGGGCAGAGAACTGCTTGTGGTTCTGGCTGTCCAGGGAACCTGACATTTTTCCTTTAAACGAAATTCACTCTCAACCATGTAATGCTACAGGCTCATTAGCGCGGATTCTTTGAACAATTTTTTGCCACTATTTAAAATTTCACAAAACTTTTGCACAGCTTGAAGTTGCACATATATTTTGTGACTTTTGACATTTTTATACTACCACAAACTGAAAGTGGCCATAGTTTAGCTATGCATATTTCTTACTGTGGCATATGGCAGCTGAATGATGAGCCAAATTCATTGAGATGTATGTGATTCTTAATGAATTTAGCACATTACTTCAGCGCACCCTTAAAGCATAACCGTCGTTTACATTTTTAGCTAATAATAATGTAGAGCAAGTAACTATAATAATTTTTCAAATACACTTTATAAGAAAACCTTTCAAAAATCTTCTTGAAGATGTCCCCCCAGCCTGTTTCTGAACCACACATATGCTCGTTGTCATGGAAATCCGTATTCAGCTCCATAAACGGAATACAGCCTTATAAGGGTGGGAGACGAGCCCTACACGGCAAGCCTGTGTAGCATGGCTGTAGCTGATCAGAGTATCTCAGGTAACTTTAGACTAAAGGACGGGTTACACGCAACGATATCGCTAATGATATCGTTGCAACATCACCAGTTTTGTGATGTAGCAGCTACCTCGTAGCTAAGCCGCTGCGTGTGACATGTACCAACACCAGCGATCAGCTTGCTGATCATTGGTAAATGGCCAGGGCCATTTTTCGATCGTTGGTCTCCGCTGGGTGGCCAGCATCGGCGTGTGTGACAGCGGGAGACCAACGATCAACGACCTCCCGGCCGATGCCAAGCGCTGCACAGTACGCGCTGGGACATGTAACCAGGGTAAACATCGGGTAACTAAGTGCAGCGCTATGCTTAGTTACTAGATGTTCACCTTGGATACCAGCATTCTCGCTGGTCGCTGCTCATTGGTGAGTCTGCTGTGTGACAGCTCACCAGCGATCAGATAGCGATGTCCCAGCGATCCCGATCGTTGGTGGGATCGCTGGGACATCGCAGGTGTGATCTTATTTCCTCTGTATTCACATCAGCTCTACTTAATGTTATCAGCTGATGGCCCCCACAGAGCTCCTTAACTGATTGTACTGAGCAGAGGAGATAAGATCACAGGAGCTGTGAGCAATGCTGACAGCATGAAAAACTCAGCATTGTCCCTTAGCCTGAGGTAAACTGACTATACACAAAACAGCTGTAGCCAGGCTCACTGTGTAGGCCCCACCCCCACCCTTATAAAGCCATATTCAGTGTGTCCAGCTGAATACGGATTTCCCTGACAATGACATATGTGTGGTTCAGAAGCAGCCTTCTAGAAAAATCTTCTAGGAGATTTTTGAAAGGTTTCTTCCAGATTCCATTTATAAAGTATATTTGAAAGTTTATTATAATCACTTATCTTCATTATTATTGGATAAAAATGTAAACGGCGGTTACACTTTAAGTGTGCGAACTACCACTCTTGATGAATCTGGACCCATTTATCATAGTACATACTGCTGGTCGTAAATCAGATTAGAGAAGTTACAAACTAAAACGAGCTCACTAGTGGAATCACACTTATCTTATCCTGAATAGAGGATTTACAAACCAAATGGCTGAAATGTTTGGATGAAAAGCAAAAAATAATTTTTAACTGAAAATACAAGCATTTAAAATAAAATAAAAATTGCCCCAAAGATGTTTATATCTTTTAAAATATAAAACAGTTGCAGATTGTTTTTGATTTGAAATAAGTAAAATCGTCCTTGAAAATGTTGCCTCTAGTTTTAAAACTAGAAATGGAAACAGTCATTATTATAGGGCAGATTACACGGTAATAAAGAGGTCCGTAATGACACATTACCTTCTCTGATTTCTTCAAAGAGTTATATTTTTCTGCCCATCCGCTCTAAAGGGTAACAAGGAAATAAAGATATAAATGTGTTGTCTTGTTGTACATACGAATAATAATATACTGTGAAATCTCTTTAAGATGATCACCTAACACTGCCTTAAAATGTAATTCTCAAGAGAAAAGCCTGTATACAATTATGTATGATAGCATTAGAAATCTGTTACAGGATTTCTGGTCCAGGTAAAGCCTCATTCAGATGTCTGTGATTTTTCATGTACACAAAACACGATTTGTTATCAGTATTTATCATCAGAGATTCATCAGTGTTTTTGATCAGTGAGTCAGTTTTTACGATCAGTGATTTTTCTCATATGGATCATATATATTATTGCCTTGTGGTGTCTGTCATTGCTCCTGTGTCCTGGTGTCCCTGTATCGCCTATTATGGTAATGTCTCACAGCGGGGAGAGAGAGAGCAGACAGAAGGGAGAGAGCAGATAGAAGGGAGAGCGCATAGGGGGGGAGAGACGGCCCCCACGCCCAGCACCAGAGAGCCCGCACCCATTGTGATGTCACTGTCCTCCCGATATGATAGCATGGGGGATAGCTTGGGGCCTCCATCTAGTAATGAAATGACAAATCCTCTCCTGCCCTTTGCAATGTTAATCCCAGGCAGCACACAGACTGTACACTGACAACATACGTGTGCTGTATATGATTTTCATGGACTCAGAGTCATATGGGGAATTTTGACCCATGAATCTGAAACAAAACAGTTACCGTTATGCAGACACATTGTTAGCGAACAACATAGTCTTATGAAAAGCTCCAAGATGTGTTCAGAGTCCTATGGAATGGAATGCACTGCAGGACAGGTCAATTGAAGTAAATGAAAAAAGTGATGTACATCCAACATTACCCAGTAACGACCGCTAGTCTCACATGATGTTAGAAAATAATCTGTTTTGTTTCCATATGGTAGGCCTGCTCTTTAACTGATTGATTGGTATACACTATGGTACATAACATGATGCAGGTATTTGAAACATACAGGGTCCGGGCACTGGAGCCAGATGCAGATATCTCTTAATATATATCAGGCTCATCTGAAAAGTGGTGGGTGCAAATATGCTCCACATCACTAATCATACTTCAGTGAACAATAATAATAATAATAATAATATTTATTCATTTATATAGTGCTATTAATTCCATAGCACTTTACATACATGAGTAATGCTGTCTCTCTTGGAGCTCACAATCTAAACATCCTATCAGTATGTCTTTACAATGTGGGAGGAAACCGGAGTGCCTGGAGGAAACCCACACAAACACGGAAGAACATACACCTGGAGTGAAGAAAGAAAAGTAGAACTCCAGAACTGAAATAGCACACTAATAATAAGGAGGTATTAGTTGTATATTAATAGGGATGTCCACTACTCAGACAACCCTTTCTCACTCACTATGTTTCCCCCATTTAAAAAACAACACCTTCAGTAGCATCGTCATTCCAGTGGTGATGCCACTGCCTCGTCCCTATCGGGGATCGCTGTGACATTGTTCTCTAACACGATGCCGGTGGCCAATCAACACTGGCTTACCTCTCCCCTACTTTGAATACAGTACCTATCTAGAGGAAGTGAAAGCAATGGCTGCTCACTCACACCCTCTGGATGTCAATTAAGTCCGAAGGAGGAAAGGAGAAGCCAGCACTGATTGGCCTCAGCACTCGTGCGACATAACAGGTGTTATTATTTTACTTAGGGGTTGTCCGAGGAGAGGAAAAACCCTATGAAGTAGTAGTAGTTCTACAGTTAGTAGTAGTAGTTTAATACTTGTAGTAGGAAGTTGGTGGTATAGTAGTTGTCGTTGTCCTTAAAACAATTAACTACTAAAGTGAATTCTAAGGATAAAGTGGATTTTAAAGAAATGATCATTAGTGTTAATTAAGTGACTCCTGAAAGATACAATTATATGTTAAATACAAAGGCAATTTTCAACAATGCCACAAAGCTACTGTGTGTATCCATATATTAATATAAATAACAATGCAAATAAAGTGGAAATGCAAACATATTGTTTAGAACAATGATCATATAGCGGACAAGGCCAGGAAATACGTGGGAACGGCTATGCTTCATATAACGTATATTGTCCGTACAATTAGTGCTACAAGGCCTGGAATAAGACTACTGGAGTAAGATACAGCTTGTCATGAATTAGATGAACAGTGATGCCACGCCCCGTTCCACTGTGAGAAACAGTAGTTAAAACACCATAAATCACAACATTTTTATGAATAGTCATACACCTTCAATAGCAACCGTCATAACATTCATTAAGCTTGACAGCTACTCTTCCTGAGATATTTGCCCCATCTAATGTCATCCGATTGTGGGTAGGTAAACATGAGAATTTAAAAACTTGATGTTAAAGACAATGGAAGGCTATGACAAACCCATTCACTCTCAGTTGGAGGAAGTGGATCATCAACATCACTTTGACAATCTGGATTACAATTGACATGTAAGGTATAAGGATCTCTCAAGCTTCTGATCAAATATGTATCGATAAGAGACTAACAAAGGCCATAGATTTTATTACAGGTGTAACAGCAGGTCTCGCCAGGATGGGGATGGATCCACTGAACCACGGTTTACCCTGGAGATGTGTGACAAAGTACCTACTCGGTATTTATCACAACCTCTGATGGTAAGGTTGGACTTGACTACCTGTAGGCACCAGGTCCAACTCCAAGGCAGTCCCCGGTCTGTGGCAGCTGACACTAATGGAAACAGGCAAGACAGAGTAAAGACTCTGCCAGGATAGGATGAGGATAACCGATAAGCTCGTAGCTGGTACAGGTGCAGATGGGACTGGATCAGTTATGTTCAGGCATTAAAGGGATCCTGTCCCCTCCAAAACGCCTCCTAAGCTATCAAACATGTCCCTGCAGCATATTATCACTAATCTCACACTCCTTTTGTCTCCTAAAAGCATCCTGTGAAAGTGGAGAAAAAGTTTTAATACTCACTCATTAGTGATTATAATTGTGCTATATTCTTTAGTCACCAGGGCATGTTGTTTTGCAGCCTGAATGATCCACCCTCTCTCTGTCTGTGCTGCTGTGATGTGCAGCTGAAGGCAGGACTAATGATTTGCATTCTGTGAGGATAGAGAGGGGGCAATGCCTGCACAAGCAGAGCACACAGACAGAGAGAGGGTGGATCCTGGAGCCTGCAAAACAGCCCGCCATGCTGACTAAAGAATATACCCCTGCTAATTATAATCACTAATGAGTAAGTATTAAAATCGTTTTTCTCCACTTTCACAGGATGCTTTTAGGAGACAAAAGGAGTGTGAGATTAGTGATAGGATGGTGCAGGGACATGTTTTGGTAGCTTAGGATGCGTTCTGGAGGTGACAGGATCCTTTTAACATGGATTCAGGAATACAGCCTGGTACTAAGAGTCAGGAATGGATACAAAACTCAGTCTGGCACTGGGACACAGGAACGGATACAGGAACTCAGGCTGGTACTGGGACACAGGACGGGATACAGGAAAAGAGGCTGGTACAGACACAGGAATGGATTCAGGAATTCAGGCTGGAAGCTGGAACCAGGAACAGATACAGGAAACTCCAGATAGAACAGGGAACCATGAAAGGATACAGGAGCACAGGCTGGTACAGGGACATAGGAATGGATTCAGGCATTCGGGCTGGAACAAGGAACCAGGAACAGATACAGGAACACAGGCTGGTACTGTGACACAGGATGTGATACAGGAACAAAGGCTGGTAGCAAGACACAGGAATGGATTCAGGATTTCAGGCTGGAAGCTGGAAGCAGGAACAGATACAGGAAATCCAGATAGAACAGGGAACCAGGAAAGGATACAGGAGCACAGGCTGGTACCAGGACACAGGAATGCATACAAGAACTTAGGCTGGTACTGGGATACAGGAGCAAAGGCTGGTACAGGGACACAGGAATGCAATTCAGGAATTCAGACTGGAAGCTGGAACCAGAGACAGATACAGGATCTCCGGATAGAACCGGGAACCAGGAAAGGATACAGGAACTCAGGCTGGTACTGGGATACATGAGCAACGGCTGGTACAGGGACACAGGAATGGATTCAGGAACTCAGGCTGGATCAAGGAACCAGGAACGGATACAGGAACACAAGCTGGTTCCAGGACATAAAACGGGATACAGGAACACAGGCTGGTAGCAAGACACAGGAATGGATTCGGGAATTCAGGCTGGAAGCCGAAACCAGGAACAGATACAGGAAATCCGGATGGAACAGGGAACCAGGAACAGATACAGGAACTCCAGATAGAACAAGAAACCAAGAAAGGATACAGGAGCACAGGCTGGTACCAGGACACAGGAATGAATACAGGAACTCAGGCTGGTACTGGGATGCAAGAGCAAAGGCTGGTACAGGGACACAGGACTGGATTCAGGAACTCAGACTGTTACGGGATATAGGTGCACAGTCTTGTGATTTTTGTCCTTGGGGTGCACTCAGAGGACGATATACTTTATGCATTTGCACTTTACTTGTTGGCTAGTTCATCTAAGAGACACAGAGTCTAGGGCTACTTGCCTGAGTAGGAGTTATGGTTTTTGTTTCCATGTAAACTGGACTCTGTATTGACTGTATGTTTTGACCTCGTGATTAATTTTATAAACATAACCCTGCTACCATGTATATTATGACAACTTGTATATGACCACTTTCTGCTGTTATATATGTACCGTCTATTTAATGTAACATCATTTGTCCTAATAAATCTTGCACACTTTTTTGCATGATTCTCCAGTTTCTCCTGTTTTATTAAGATAATAGGAGTATGTTTTTGTGGATAGGGATCCTCTCACATATATCAGTATGTGGGGAGATAGTCCTCATTTCTCTAAGCCGTTTTGGACTTTGATTGTAATGTTTTAATTTTGCGTCTGTGAATATAAAATCAATGGAACTTGCCAAAATGCTTCAGCTGTCTCTCGTGTGTCCAAAGGACATTATCCCAGAATCTTACTGGTTTATCAATATGCATTGTGGCATATTCAAGTTTCAATTTGTTTTCAATAGTTGTTTTCCTCTTTTGGCCACGTATGGGGAGGTTGGCTACAGTCCCATTGACGTAACATGTGCAACCGTAGTAACCGAAATATCAAGCTGTTTGGAGATGGTCTTATAGCCTTCACCTTTAACATGTTTGTCTATAATTTTCTTTCTAATCTCCTGAGACAACTTTCTTTGGTCCATGTTCAGTGTAAAACACACCATGATAGCAAGAAGCACTGTGACTACTTTTCATTCTTTATACAGGCAGACTGACTGATTACAAGTTTGTAGGCACAATTGATGCTAATCACAGGACACACCTTAATTTCACATGCCTCTATTGCCAAATTATTTTAATTTTTTTTCTAGGGGTATCATCGTTATTTTCCAGGCCAAATTCATAAGTATGTTCTTCCAAATGTTTCTGTTGAGCCACAATTCAAAATCAATGTCTGATATTCATTAGATGATATTCGGTAAATTTATCATGAAAAGTACTTTTGTCAGTTTCAGGTTAATTTGGTGACCATTGTGGGTTTTTCTTAGGGCCCTTTCACATCAGCGTTTTTCGTAATTCGCGGCAGATGCGGTGAAAAAACCGCATCTGCCGCGTTTGCCGCATAACCGTTCCACTTGCGGCGCGGTTGCGGTTTTTTCCATAGGAAGTATAGGGGGACTTGCGGCAGATGCGGCAAGTGCGGTTTTGCACTTGCGGCAGGTGCGGCAGCGAAAAAAAACCGCGGTCAGCCGCGTTTTTTTTCGCTGCCGCACCTGCCGCAAGTGCAAAACCGCACTTGCCGCATCTGCCGCAAGTCCCCTATACTTCCTATGGAAAAAACCGCAACCGCGCCGCAAGTGGAACGGTTATGCGGCGAACGCGGCAGATGCGGTTTTTTCACCGCATCTGCCGCGAATTACAAAAAACGCTGATGTGAAAGGGCCCTTACTTAAACAAAAGGGTACCAACTATTTTTTTCACATGTGTAAGTGTGATCATACCCGAAGGCTGAACTTACACCTAATTCCTGTATTCAAGCAGGTTTGTGCTCAGTCCAGCTCAGGAATACTGTATCCAAAACGGATGTCACTGACCCAAGTTGACTCCATAAGAAACTATAGGATGGGTTTTGTGAACAGCTTTACTCCCACTTTTTTCTATTAACTAAAGAAACAAGGCTTATTAAGGTTAGACAATTATAGACAAATCCTTCCAACCATCACTTTCAACTTGTAATACTCGTATTATCTTATTAAGCATAAGGGGCCTTTAGGCGTGACTGCAACGTGACTGCAACCTCTACAGCCACACCACTGACTGACAAAACACAAGTTAATTATGGTAAATGTCTCTTCATGAATACATCAAGACTCTGCAAACGAGTATTGCAAGAACTATTTGTACAGTACCTGCACATCAGTTTTCCAGGGTGGACAGCATACACTACCAGTGTCAGAATCATACCGCCTACTCCTTCATAAACTCATATACTATGTAGAAGTTTTCAGATAAGTAAATGTTGGCACACTACCAAGCCGTCAGTTTTGGATCAGTAGGGGTCTGATTAGTTGGATCTCAATATTTGGTTAGAAATCAGTTTCAAGAAACTTTTCTGTACAGTTCTTTGATAAGAGGTGCTATGAGGAAAATATACAGCAGAAACAGAGATTCCTGCATTCTTGTGATTGGATACGGTCACTTTGGTTATACTTCCACCAATCAGCAAGTAGGCAGTGAAAGTCATTTAATGCTACTGTGTCACATCTGTGATCATTTGGTTGGACAGTTTCTATTGATGAATATTTTCTGTTGTTTCAAAGGAAATCCTAAAGACTAACAATAACCAAGAAGTACTATAAGGTAAAAAATGTTTGGACGATGTTAGCCAACAGATAGAAAAATAATACAATCTGAGAGTCTTCAGTGGTTGATACCTTTTAATGGCTAACTGAAAAGATGGTAATCACAAGCTTTTGAGAAAGCTCAGGTCTCTTCTTCAGGCTTAATAATGTAGAATTCGGATTACTTGAACCTTGGTGATATGGCCCTTGGTGATTAGGGAGTTCTGATCACCTATAAGCATAGTCTTACTTCCTTGTTCTTCTTTGCATACAACAGAATGAAGTGATGAGTTTTACTATTGAAGCAAATAACGAAATACTGCTATGAGATGCATTCCCAACCAATTGCTAGAAGTACATCTGCAAGAAGGTAATAGATTGTCTCTGCACTCCTGGTTGAAGCATGCTTGTTCCTGGTATGATGCCACGGTCACTTCATTTCCTGTCCTGTGCAGTATGGGGGAGTATTTTGGTGTACAGGCCGGCTTCAGAGCATGCCCAGTGTGCATTTTGAAGCCGGCCTGTAAACCCAATACACCCCCCACAATGCACAGGACCGGAAATGAAGCGACCACGGCGTCATACTAGGAAGAAGCATCACACAGATTTAAAATATGGGAGCGCACTGGAAATTGGCTTATCACGCACACACAACAATGGAGCGAGAGGGGACATGAACGCCCAGAGTGTCTGCACTAACGAAGACACCATCCTAATTACCATAGGGACATGTAAGTTAAAAAATCATTTCTCTCATCAATTACAGAACAGATGTAGGTCAGACAAGGATGCTTAGGAATGTACTAGGAAGCTGTAGGGACAGATAGTGATAGGTTTGGGGAAAAAAATGACCTGACAGGTTCCCTTTAATAATCTGGGTATACACAGTACAAAAATAACATAATTGTTGCGGTATACTACAGGTAAGGGCCAGAAAGAGCTAGGTCACACAAAGAAGTTTAAGCAAATAATTGGTATATGTACTATAACACTACACAGGATACTAATGAGACAGGATTTTGTGGTTATATAGAAAAGTGAAGTCAGTGCTATACCTAATATACTATCTATGTGGGCCTGATACAGTCATACATAGAAGCTATTCTATGGGAAATATGGAAACACTTCCACTATAGATATATCCCTTCTATTAGATCCTATGAAGATAGGAAGATGCATCCACTGTATATCCTGAAGTCATTTACACAAAACGTGTGTTTGGGCGGTGGGATTGGATGGAGCCAGTAACATCTAGCTCACAGTAATGTACACTGAGGATTTAATTGAATTGATAGGAAGATGATTCCACCGTATATCCTATCAATTCAGTTGAATCTTCGGTGTGTGTCCAATTACTAATATTATAAAAGTAGCTTACTGTGAGCTAGATGTCATTGGCTCCGTCCAATCCCACCGCCCAATGCACTTACCTATTATAGTGAAAGTGTTTCCCTATTACCCATAGGAGTTTATTAGCTTCTATGTATGACTAGATCAGGCCCACATAGATAGTATATAGTTATAGCAGTAACTTCCCTTTTACAAATAACCATAAAATCCTGTCTCATTAGTATCCTGTGTAGTGTTATAGTACATGTACCTGTAATTTGTGTAAACTTATTTTTGTGACTTGACTCTGTCTGGTCCTTACCTGTTGTACACCATAACAATTATTTTATTTTTGTATTACATATTCTCAGTTTAATAATAAATAAACGTTCAATTTTAGGCTAAGTAACTTATTTTGTCTGTAGTTTGTTGTAATATGTATACATAGTTCATAGTTCAGTATACAAAATTTAAAAGGTATATGGCACTAATACTTTTTATATAGATTTAAGATTCCTTGCCTTCTTCCTGAGGATACAAATTTAATCTGATCATGTGACGGACAGATGATAGCCTTTTGTTAGTAAAAACTGTTACATATACATTGCGTAAAAGAATTTAGTCAGCCACCAATTGTGCAAGTTCTCCCACTTAAAAAGATGAGGTCAGCCTGTAATTCACATCATACAGTAGGTAGACCTCAACTATGAGAGACAAAATGAGGAAACAATTCCTGAAAAATCACATTGTCTGATTTGGAAAGAATATTGATCCTTTGTTGGCAATGACAGAGGTCAAATGTTGTCTGTAAGTCTTCACAAGGTTGGCACACACTGTTGCTGGTATGTTGGCCTATTCCTCCATGCAGATCTCCTCTAGAGCAGTGATGTTTTGGGGCTTGCGCTGGGCAACACGGACTTTCAATTTTCTCCAAATGTTTTCTATAGGGTTTAGATCTGTAGACTGGCTAGGCCACTCCAGGACCTTGAAATGCTTCTTACAAAGCCACTTCTTCGTTGCCCTGGCTGTGTGCTTGAGATCATGATCAAGCTGAAAGACCCAGCCACGTTTCATCTTCAATGCCCTTGCTAATGGAAGGAGGTTTTCACTCAAAATCTCACGATACATGGCCCCATTCATTCTTTCATATACACGATTCAGTCGTCCTGGTCCCTTGGCAGAGAAACAGCCCCAAAGCATGATGTTGCCACCCCCATGCTTCACAGTAGGTATGGTGTTCTTTTGATGCAACTCAGCATTCCTTCTCCTCCAAACATGACGAATTGTGTTTCTACCAAACAATTCTACTTTGGTTTTATCTGACTATATGAAATTCTCCCAATGCTCTTCTGGATCATCCATTGCTCTCTAGCAAACTTCAGACAGGCCCAGACATGTAATGGCTTAAGCAGGGGGACACGTCTTGCATTGCTGAATCTGAGTCCCTGGCGGTGTAGTGTGTTACTGATTATAGCCTGTGTAATATTGGTCCCAGCTCTCTGCAGGTCATTCACTAGGTCCCCCCATGTGGTTCTTGGATTTTTGCTCACCTTTCTTGAGATCATTTTGACCCCATGGGGTGGGATCTTGCGTGGAGCCCAATATCAAGGGAGATTATCAGTGGTCTTGTATGTCTTCCAGTTTCTAATTATTGCTCCCACAGTTGATTTCTTCACACTAAGCTGCTTGCCTATTGCAAATTCAGTCTTCCCAGTCTGTTGCAGGGGTACAATTTTGTTTCTGGTGTCCTTCAACAGCTCTTTGGTCTTCACCATAGTGGAGTTTGGAGTGTGACTGTTTAAGGTTGCAGACAGGTGTCTTTAATACAGATAACCAGCTCAAACAGGTGCCAGTACTACAGGTAATGAGAGGAGGACAGAGGAGCCTCTAATGGGGCTGTAACACGCGTCAATATCGTCAGCGATCTGATCGCTGGCAACATTGACGGCTGATCGCTGGTAAGCTGTCACACAGGCAGACTCACCCAGCGATCAGTGGACCAGCGACATCGTGGAAATTATTTAAATTTCGTTTCCATGATGTCTTGCTCCCGCTACCAGGACTGCGGTATGCAGGAGCAGGCTGGTTCTCCCAAGGTAAACTGCGGGTATTAGGCAGCGCGTGCTGCCTAGATACCCGCGGTTTACCTTGGAGACCAGCTCCCAGCGCTTGCTGAGAGGCACTGGGAGCTAGCTTCTCGCTCATCTCCCGGTGTCACAACCAGCGATGCTGCGTGTCCATCAGGGCGACCATCGTCAGGTTTTAGAACAGGTTCTAAACCAGACGACCATCAACAAGCGACTTATGGCTGGTTGAAATGCCCTGTCACACACATCAATATCGCTGCAATGTCATGTGCAGCAGCGATATTGCACGCGATATTGACACGTGTGACATCCCCATTAAAGAAGAAGTTACAGATCTGTGAGAGCCAGAAATCTTGCTTGTTTGTAAGAGACCAAATACTTATTTTCCATAAAAATTAAAAAAAAATTTCTTCTAAAATCAGACAATGTGATTTTCAGGATTTGTTTTCTCATTTTGTCTCTCATAGTTGAAGTCTACCTATGATGTCAATTACAGGCCTCTCACATCTTTTTAAGTGGGAGAAGTTGCATAATTGGTGGTTGACTAAATACTTTTTTCCCTACTGTAAAATAATAGCTTCTAGAAAATGGACTCTGCTCTATGAGATTGATCGAACAAAGCAGAAAACCAAAATGCTGTTACATAGTATGGGTGAAAAAAAGACATCTCCGTCAAGTTCAGCAGAGAGATAGGCGAGGATATGAATGAAGAGAAGGTGTATGGATACCCATGTGTAATGCATCTTGTGCAAATTATTTACTGACCCTTAAAGCATCCATGACATCCGGCTGCTCCATAAGTCTGGGAAAAGTTGCCAGCACAGGATTACAGATTAAATCTGAAACAAAAAAATGAGAAACAATGAACATATTCACCCAAGACTAGTTTTGGAAATTAATCCAACTTTTTCTTTATATCAAATGCCATCAGAGAATTATCAGTGAATTGAGCAAAGTGAATATTATACTGTATACATTTATAGCTGTTTTACCAAATATATATTTTACTCGTTTATATAGCGCCATTACTTTCCACAGCTCTTTACAGACATTATGATCACTGTCCCCATTGGGGCTCACTATCTAAATTCCCTATCAGCATATACGTCTTTGGAGTGTGGGAGGAAACCAAAGAACCCGGAGAAAACCCAAGCAAACACAGGGAGAACATACAAACTCCCAGCATATGTTGTCCTTGGTGGGGTAACCACAGAGCTACGTGCTGCGCCACAATGATTATATCCAGGGCTGATGATGGCCAACTTAGGGCGGTGTCCACTTCTACATTGCATTTTTATGTTCTGTTATAAGGCCATAAAAAAAACTAATCCATAGATGTAACAAATCTATCACAAAATGGGAACAAATATATAATAGAGTTTGTCGGGTTCCAATTGGCATACATTTGTTACCGTAAAGCATGAATGTAGTCTCTGGGCTGGTGGGGGTGGTTAGTTGTTATGATGTTTCTCTATACTGTACACACTTATGAGGAATTCCTTCTCTCTTGTCTCCATGTAGCACAAGTTCCAAAGCAGCAGCATAGAGGACATTGAACCGCACCACACCATCACTAAGTGGGATTAAAGGGTGTCTGTCAGGAGGTTTATGCTGCTGAGGCCAAGTGCAAACGTTCAGTATTTGGTCAGTATTTTACCTCAGTATTTGTAGCCAAAACCAGGAGCGGATGAAGAATGCAGAATAGGTGACATATTTCTATTATACTTTTCCTCTGACTCCTGGTTCTGGCTACAAATACTGACTTAAAATACTGATCAAAAACTGAATGCGTGACCTTTGTGGCCTTAATCTGAAAGTAGTATAATATAGAACAAGAGAGCCTCATGCGATGTGTCACTTATTAAGATATGTGCAATCAATATTTTATCAGCAGGAGATCATCACAGCCTGACTAGTAGCTAATCTGTGTAATCCTACCCCCACCACTGATTGACAATTCGCAGTATATGCAGAAAGCTGCCATTCAGGGATGTTGTCTGGGTATACACAGGGATTACATAAAATATACACCAAGCAGTTCAGTAAATGATACATTATTTAAATTAGGTTCCTTGCCCCTACATCATGTTTCTTTTATATTACATATCAAAACCCCACTGACAGATCCCTCTTTAAAGCTGCCTTCAAATTTGCAGATGCCTCCGCAGCGTTTTGCGGAGGCATCTGCAAGCATCTGCATGCAGACGCACCCCTATGTTTATAATGGAGCGCACGGCGGTCTGCAGATGCTTGCAGACCACCGTGCGCACCCATTCACGCCTATATGTGATCTGTGCGCAGGCGATGCCTGCGTACAGATCACACACTCTCGTCCGCACCAGGACGCGACATGTTGCGTCCCTGGTGCGGTACACTAGAAATCATCAGCAGGGTTACTGTGTCTCTCTTACTCTGCTACTCCCTATTCATGCTCTCCATAGACGTCAGTAATCTAATCCTCCAGTAATCTTGCAGTCTGTCTTGACCAACAGATTCTAGTGGTTCTTGATTGTGAATACTAAACTTAGGACGATGATAGAGGAGTGGCCCGTTCCTGGAGAAATCAGCATATTTCTCTCATATTCATTTGTACTATTGACTCATACAAAAGTTTGTGGAAAGTACAGTGTCCATCTAACGATTAATAATACTACACGATATTTGTGATCAAATCATAGAGTTAATTCTATAATGTTAATGGATCTCAAACCAAGCCTCCGCTTAGCACTGATGACAGACAACTTTTTAACTCAATATTACTTTGCTAATATCAATCTGTGATGATGGGGTACATATACAGTATTGCGATGCCCGCTAGGGCCGTGGGTACTCGGTAATCGGACTGATCGGTTTAGTGGGAGATCACAGTGTCGGTGACCCAGCTCCGTGGCCCTGGGCGTGCAGGAAAAAGGGTATTATTTACAGGGGATAGTTTCGTGACACCATCCCGTGGTACTCGGCCAGGGGTGCCAATGCTGCAAGATATGACCGTTGGAGCAGATGGTAGTGCAGCCGGGATGGTAAAGCTCCCCACAGGTGGAGTTGAGCCCCAGGCATGCTGTGAACAGTCTATAGTGGTGGTGATGATCGATGGGGTGCAGGACTAATGGCGAAGGCAATAATTGGAGGACACAAAAGGGTGCAGTTTCAGTTACCTTTACTTGGTAGATGGTATTGCAATCCAGGGTACTGGTTACAGGTGTTAGAAGGGATCTGGCTGGCCTAGAAGCATTTGGGGATCCACCTTAGCAGGCGGAATTAAAGGCCTTCCTGTGTGCTCTCTGTTCGGGTCCCTGCACCTTATAGCTACGCTGCGGCCCTTTCTCCTGCTTGATGGTTCTGACCCATATGGCAGTCAGCACGAGCCTCTCTCCGGTGCCACCTTGCTGGAGGCAGCTCCAGGCTCTCAGAACGCTGCTTTGCTGCCGGGCTTTCGGTGCAATCAGGAGACTTGCAGTCACTTGCCCTCCAGACATGGCTGTCGGGTCATACAGCACCCATACAACCAAGGACTCTGGCGTCCTTTCCTAGCACTCCATCGGCCCAGTCACGGCTCCGCTTCCCAGAGCTCTTCTCTCCACTTCCTCTCTCTTACCTCTCCTCAGACTTACTAACTAAACTCTCCTCCTGGCCAGAACCAGGGCAGCTCCCCTGAAGTCGTGTTTTAGAACTCCCCCCTTCTGGCCTGGACTCAGGAAAAGTGGTGCATGCTAGTGTTACCTAGTGTGGGGACCACCTCCTGCTTCTAAGCATGACATCACCCCCTGTGAGGGAGGCAATACCACCGTGGCAACTGGACCACTGAAGTGCCACAGTATCCTGAAACCACAGCCGACATAGAGCCAATCAGAAGAATCCTGACAATATTTATTAAGTGAACGGATCGGGTCTGCCAGAATGAGAGCCGCTGCCTGATCACTGCTCTCTATGATGATTTCTAAGAAGGAGATCCTCCTCTATGCCATTTATATACCCCCTATTTGCCATTCATATACCCCCTGTATGCCATTCATATTCCCCCTCTATGCCATTCATATTCTCCCTCTATGCCATTCGTATACCCCCTCTATGCTATTCATATACTCCCTTCTATGCCATTCATATACCTCCTATATGCCATTTGTATACCCCTATATGCCATTCATATACCTCCTCTATGTCATTTGCATACCCACTCTATGCCATTCACATATCCCCTGTATGCTATTCATGTACTCTCTCTATGACATTCATATACCCCCTCTATGACATTCATATACCCCCTCTATGTCATTTATATACCTCCTCTATGTCATTTATATACCTCCTCTATGCCATTTATATACCTCCTCTATGTCATTCATATACCCACTATGCCATTCGCATATCCCCTGTATGCTATTCATATACCCCCTCTATTAAATTCATATATCTCCTCTATGCCATTTTTATGCCTCCTCTATACCGTTCAAATACCTTATTTGATCCCTTATCGAGATGAGACAACTTCTTTAGTTGGCAACAATGGTTTAAAATGGCAAAATATTACAAGCATGAACTTTCTATTTAACAAAGACAGCTTGGACTGAAAAAGAAATGAATAAACGCCTTTGTACAACCTGCTCATCCTACACATGATAATCGGTATAATTATAACCTTCAGGTATCGTGCATTGAAATATTACGTGCATTTTCTCTCATTTTATCTGGCACTCATTATAACTATCCTGTTAGACAGGATTTCGTGTGTAGAGTAAGAGGTGTCCAATTATTATTATGTTATTATCAGCTTTCCACTGGAAGCTCCGTCATTCCCACCCAATTACCAGAGAATTAGTTTAAGGCTGAACTTGTGCCACTGAAGAAGCTAATTTCTGTAAAGCTGACAAATAAACTCAGCGATATTGGTTGTTACCTTTACAATCACACAATAGACACTTATAATTGACTGTTACTAGCGAGTCCTTTAAAAAAATAACTACAATAAAAGCTGCAAACTGGCTGCTGAATACAGAACTTCAGAGTTGAAACCACCAGACCTTCTCATCCTATTGATTTTGCACAAATCTAGGCAACTGTATGCTGAGAAGGAGGATTCACGAAGACATTGTGGATATGAGTGAATGGAGATTGTGAGTCCCAATGCAGAGAGTGATGATAATGTCTGTACAGAACAGAATAATATGATGATGTCATATAAGAAATCACTATACATCATTAAAATTACCCTATTTTGCGGACTACAAGACACACTTTTTAGTACGATAATGGCTTGCTAAAATTTATGTGCGTAGCATAGTCTGCAGTTAATAAGGTCAGCAGTACGAGACCACCCTGATTGCATTTCCAAAGTCTGTATATTAGATGCTAATTAGGGTCTTGACTAGTGGAGGGGGAGTTTCCAGTCATGCGCACTATACCTCTCTGAAGCTTGATACATACACCCGGCCTTAGAGTATTGCGTATGACCAGAAGTACGTCAGACTTTCGGTCATGCCGGTGAGCCTCTCTGAAGTGGGGGATGCATATTCCTGGTGGCAGAGCTGCTCAATAGTGAGGTATGGACAGCCGCATGCAAGCGCAGCTTAATATAGCGATTGTAATGATTTCAGGATTTGAGATATGCACCCAGAACTGCTCGTGGTTCTGGGTGCACGGGGGACCTGACAGGTTCCCTTTGAACCACAGGGTAGAGCATTCAGTGCTGTGCTTCTATTGCTGAGACAACTACGTGGCTTCATATGTCTCTGGATCTGTGTAATTAGCAGGAGAGACTGAGCTGAGCTTGCGATCAGGTTAGGGAAAATTGTGCCTTCATGAGGGTTAAGAGAATTGATCTTTGGTGCAAAGGCTAAAGAAAAATAAAACTGTCACATGGGATAACGAGTGGATTTACACTAAGCAGTAGAGTCTCAATCTACCAGATAAAATTCAATCTCCTGCATTTGTTTGTCTGCACCATACAGGATACATATGTGATGCTGTGTCTGTTTGCCAACATTTGTGTGTAGCCATAAAGGGCACAGGACTGCTGATATAAAATCTACTATAGGCATCCTTTATAGTGGGGAAATTAGAATAACTTTACTAAAGTGTACAGGTAGCAAATTTGTATATAAGGAGTTTAAGTGGCAGAAATGAAAGACATTACACATGTAAGACACCAGACACATAGCTGACTCCAGAATAAATGGACCTGAGCTCTTTATGAACTTTGGAACAAGACAATCAATATAAGCTGTATTGGAGCCTTGTTATGTCACTCTTGGAGGACAGTTTATAATGCTCTTTATTTTTTGGTACAACCCACCACATATACTACCACTTTGGAATAAATTATTACCCCTATTCTACCCTATAGCACCAAGAGTCGAGCACAACTGAATATCACCAATGTTAGTCACATTATCCCCTCCACAGATAGCACCAGGGAAGTTTTAATATTAATATATTTTTCCTACTTTCTGTTGTCCAAACTTGGTATTTTAGATACTGTTCTTAACTGTAATGGAACAAATGTGGCAAGTTATAATAATCCTGTGTGTTATTAGAAGAAAAAAAATAAACAGATAATTAAAAGAGCAAACATAGGAGTCAGCCGGATGCTTTTTAGGATATGGACATTAATGTGCTGCTTTCACTACAATATTAATTCAGGCTCATGAATATGTCTTTCAAATTCAAATTAAAATTCTGCACCACTCCCAAACCAGCTGTTACCTCTCCCTAGTATTAATGTGCCAGGTGACCACAGCCGCTGGCTGCAGAGATGACATGCCATCACACTAATTGTCTGATGCAGATACATGGAGAGACTTCATACCTTTTTCACTGTGAATACAAGAGAAACTGGCAGACTATTTCAGCATGGAAGCAGTACAGATTTATTTTTGTTACATTTTAGCACCCATTAATGCACTGAATTCATATATTAAACAATATAAAAAAAAGTGCAATGGAGCTAGAATAAGTCAAAATGTCCTTATCAAGGAATGCAAATGCGTGAGCAGCGGGGGCAGCACGGTGGCTCAGTGGTTAGCACTGCAGTTTTGCAGCGATTTGCTCCTTGGTTGAAATCCCTCCAAGGACAACATCTGTAAGGAGTTTGTACAATTGAAACCAGAAGGTTACATACACTATATAAAAAGACATATATGCATGTTTTTCTCACTATCTGACATGAAATCAGAATAAACCTTTCCTGTTATAGGTCAATTAGGATTACCATAATTATTTACCGTATATACTCGTGTATAAGCCGACCCGTGTATAAGCCGACCCCCCTACTTTTGCCCCAAAAATTTGGAAAAACCTATTGACTCGTGTATAAGCCGAGGGTGGACCCCAGCACAGGTATACAGCCCCAGCAGTGTGGTATACAGGCCCCCCCCAGTGGTATACAGGCCTCCCCAGTGGTAGTATACAGCAGCCCCAGTGGTAGTATACAGCAGCCCCAGTGGTAGTATATAGCAGCCCCAGTGGTAGTATACAGCAGCCCCAGTGGTAGTATACAGCAGCCCCAGTGGTAGTATATAGCAGCCCCAGTGGTAGTATACAGCAGCCCCAGTGGTAGTATATAGCAGCCCCAGTGGTAGTATATAGCAGCCCCAGTGGTAGTATATAGCAGCCCCAGTGGTAGTATACAGCAGCCCCAGTGGTAGTATACAGCAGCCCCAGTGGTAGTATATAGCAGCCCCAGTGGTAGTATATAGCAGCCCCAGTGGTAGTATATAGCAGCCCCAGTGGTAGTATATAGCAGCCCCAGTGGTAGTATATAGCAGCCCCAGTGGTAGTATATAGCAGCCCCAGCAGCCCCAGTGGTAGTATACAGCAGCCCTAGTGGTATACAGCAGGCCCCCAGGGGTACATATAGCAGCCCCAGTGGTAGTATATAGCAGCCCCAGTGGTAGTATACAGCAGCCCCAGTGGTAGTATATAGCAGCCCCAGCAGCCCCAGTGGTAGTATACAGCAGCCCTAGTGGCATACAGCAGGCCCCCAGGGGTACATATAGCAGCCCCCTGGGGGTACCCAGCAGCCCCCAGGGGGTCCCCAGCGGCCCCCAGGGTGTCCCCAGCAGCCCCCAAATGCTGGCACTCGCCCCCCCTTGCAAGGGCCCCCCCCCCCCCCCGCTTCTCTTACCATCCCGGTCTTCTGATCAGCGCTGCTCCTCGGCGCTCCGTCCTTGCGGCTCCCGTCCTGCTACATCCGGGATCCCCGGCCGTTGCGGGATGACGTCATATGCCTGCGACGGCCGGAGATCCCGGATGTAGCAGGACGGACGGACGGAGCAGCGAGGAGCACCGAGGAGCGGCGCTGATCAGAAGTCCGGAATGGTAATATAACCATCGGGGGGGGGGGGGGGGCCCTTACAAGGGGGGGCGAGTGCCAGCATTTGGGGGCTATATGCACTGCTTCCCCCTGCCGCTGATTGACAGGGGGAAGCAGTGCATATTTAATGAGCAGCCCCACGTGACGGGGCCGCTCATACAGCAGCCTCCCCACGCCTCCTCCAGCCTCCACAGCCCCGGGACACAGCCCCCACCTTATATACCGTATATGACCCGTGTATAAGCCGAGGGGGAGACTTTTCAGCCCAAATTTTGGGCTGAAAAACTCGGCTTATACACGAGTATATACGGTATATCTGTCAAAAGCCAGAATAATGAGATAGAGATAATGTTTTAAGGCATTTTTATTAATTTTTGCACTAAGATTACTTTCGCCTTTAAATAAATTGGGACAGCCCATCATAATGTCATGTGTCTGGAAGCTTCTGACAGGTTTAGTGGCAACATCTGATTTAATAAGAGACACACCTGTGGATGTAATTTAATGTACACCTGAATAAAACACACTGCTTCTTTGTGTAGCATCATGGGAAAGACTAAAGAAAACCAGCCAAGACCTCAGAAAGAGAATTGTGGACTTGCACAAGTCTTGTTTATCCTTAGGTCCAACTTTCAGATACCTAAAGGTGCCCCGTTCAACTGTACAATAATACGTAAGTTAAAACAAGATGGGAATGTCCAGCCATCATACTGCTCAGGAAGGAGACAGGTTCTGTGTCCCAGAGAAGAACGTGTTTTGGTCTGATATGTGCATATCAACCCAAGAACAAAAGCTGAAGACCTTGTGAAAATGATGGCGGAAGCTGGTAAGATTGTGTCATCATCCACAGAGAAATGAGTACTATATCAACATGGGCTGAAAGACCACTCAGCCAGGAAGAAGCCATTACTCCAAAAGAAAAAGAAAAAGCCAGATTAATTTTTGCAAATGCACACAGTAACAAACACCTACATTTTTGGAGACCTCCTGTGGTCTGATGAAACTAAAATGTAACTCTTTGGCCATAATGACCATCATTACATTTGAAGAAAAAAAAAGGGAAAAGCTTGGAAGCCTTAAAACACCATTCAAAATGTGAAATACAGGGGTGGCAACATCATGTTGTGGAGTTCTTTTGCTGTAGGAGGGACTGGTGCACTTCAAAAAATAGATGGCATCATGAGTAAAAATATTATGTGGCAATACTGAAGCAATATCTCAAAACTTCAGCCAAGAAGTTAAAGCTTGGTGGAAATATGTCTATAAAATGGACAATGAACAATGACCTGAAGCATACTGCCAAACTGGTTAAAAAGTGGCTTAAGCATAACAAAGTCAATTTTTTGGAGTGGCCATCACAAAACCCTGATCTCAATCCTTTTGAAAATGTATGGGCAAAGCTGAAAAGGCAGGTGTGAGTAAGGCGACCTACAAACATGGCCCAGTTACACAAGTTCTATCAGGAGGAATGGGCCCAAATTCCTACCAACCATTGTGAGAAGCTTGCGGAAGGATATCTAAAATGTTTGACTCAAGTCATACAGTTTAAGGCAATGGTACCAAATACTAATGAAATGTATGTAAACTTGTGACTTTGGAGAAAGTAAAAAATAAAAAAATAATACCAGGGTTCTCCGGTTTCCTCCCACTCTCCAAAGACATACTAAAAGGAAATCTAGATTGTGAGCCCCAGTGTGGGATATGATGACGCTATATAAGCAATGCAGAACAACAGATAATAATGAGCAACAAGGTAATATACGAATATGAAAATATTAAAGAAAACTAAACACATGATGCACTTGTACCTGTGCTCTGCACGTTGCTTTTTTCTTTCAGAAGCACATCGCCGAGGATTTGCCGGTAGAACACAAACAAAGGAATATTGCACATGCTGCCAACCAGTGTCTCTGGGAGCAGACTGCAAGAAACACAAGTTACTGATTATGTCCATATGCTTTAGGAGTCTACAGAATCCCTTATTCAAATTAACTTTCTATTCTTCCACTATTTGCATGTTTTTAGTGTTATGTTGGGTTAACACTGGCTAATTCAGATAATGATGATTTTCTATGAAACAAAACTATCAGCAGTACATTAGGACGATGCTGCCAATAACAATGCTTTTAAGGTTAGCATAGAGGATCTATCACCTGACAAACGAGCATTTTGTAGGTAATTGCCACAATAGTTACTTAGGCCGATAATAATCAACCTATGTAAATGGGTCTTAAAGAGGTTCTCCAAGAATATAATAAAGTGGTGCCATTACATACTTCAAATGGCGGACTGACAAACTCACATGTCAGGATGGGCTACAGTCTGAAGAAACAATGCTCGCGGTGCCTGTATCTAAGCTGTAACAGGCCTGTAAGCACACATACCTCCATGAGAGAAGTGACTGAGCACAAATAATATTTTTCTCCAGCTTTAGACCTTTGTCCTCAGTCACCTGAGAAGGTGATGTATTTCTTTTGCTATCACACACTTGTTTTTGGCTCACAGAGGAATGTGTGTTTACAATCCTGCTCCTGTCCGCTGAAACACAGGAACTGGGAAACGTTTGTCCTCAGATTGCAGCATGTCGGGACACATGACCGTGACGGGCTGCTGTTTGAATTATGTGACGGGGCCATATTATTACATTCTTGGAGGAACCCTTTCATAAATCAAGGTTATAAGGTAATTAAAGGTGGTGTTCCACCCTTACAAATAATGTAGAACTGAAAGAGAGCTGAAAGTCTGTGGATACAAGAAAACATGCATCTAAGAACATCATTCTCAGCCATATTATTAAAAGTGCAAACCTAATCTAAGCTTTGTTTTCTCAATCCTATTACAAATTGATATATATTTACCCAATTATAATAGTGAACATTAGGTGACCGACTACAAAGTGTTTTATGTAACCACAAACCCCAGAATCTACTCTCACCAATTCCCATCCTATGAGCTATTCTCTTACTTTAACATTTCTTTTCTTGTTGTATTCAGTGATCTTATTTTCACTAGAAGTCGAGGTTGTCTTCTCTGTGTCATCATTTGATGGAAGACACCACTGGTTGCTAGAAAATAAATTGCAGTGCATTTTTATAATCCACAGAAAAACAATTACCAAATGTGACAGAATTTCACATATTTAAAGCGAACCTGTCACCCCCCCCCGGGCATCAAAAGCTCTAATAGCCACCTTCTGCAGCACTAAGGCTGCATTCTGAGAAGGTGCCTATAGGCTTTTGATGCCCTTTCTAGTATGAAATATTAAGTTAGGTAAATGCTCACTCTTCTGCAGATTAAAGACCGGGAGGCGGGGTTTCACGCTCCTCCGGCCCGCCCCGTCTTGTCAATCATTGTGCGCGCCTGCTGCTGTCTCCCCTCAGTGTGGAAAATGAACGCGCGTCTCCGTTCTCATGCACGGAGCCGCGCATGCGCTGTGCGCCCGGTGTCGACTTCCTGGACACCGGGCGCACAGCGCATGCGCGGCTCCGTGCATGAGAACGGAGACGCGCGTTCATTTTCAACACTGAGGGAGGACAGCAGCAGGCGCGCACAATGATTGACAAGACAGGGCGGGCCGGAGGAGCGTGAAACCCCGCCTCCCGGTCTTTAATCTGCAGAAGAGTGAGCATTTACCTAACTTAATATTTCATACTAGAAAGGGCATCAAAAGCCTATAGGCACCTTCTCAGAATGCAGCCTTAGTGCTGCAGAAGGTGGCTATTAGAGCTTTTGATGCCCGGGGGGGGTGACAGGTTCGCTTTAATTCCACCACTATTACTGTATATTATCTAAATTAAAGGGGTTGTCTGGTATGAAACTGAAATTCTGAAGTCTCGGTGTGACCGCAGACTTATCAATCCTCAGAGCGCACGCATTGTACGCAGCAAGGATTCATGGTTTCTAAACCAGGAGCGGACGGTATGCATGTTCCTAGCAAGAGTTCCCGACTAGTGGGCATGGCCTCGCTCAATACAAGTGTATGGAAAAAGGCCTCGCCCACTAGTCGGACACGCCGGCTGCATACACATCCAGAAGTCGGCCGCACCCACAAGTCGTGTTGATGCCGGGAACATGCATACCGCATAATTGCGGTCCATTCCAGGCTTACAATACAGCAAATCCTCTCAGTGCACAGCACGAGTGCTGGGAAGATTGATAAGTTTGCAGTCACATGGAGTGACTGCAGAGTTATCAGTTTTAGACCGGACAATGCCTTTAATAGAAACGTAATGGAAAAAATAATCTTTGATTTTATTATATGCACTGAGCATTTGAGATCGAAGCAAAATTTTTTAATAATATTTGTTTGGTGATATTGTTATCATATACCTCGTCTGGAAATAGATGGGTCTACTTCTACTCCTCGTTCATGCGGAGTTCCACCATTTAATGTAAGTTCATATGTCCTAAGCACATAAGAAAGCAGAATAATGTGAAAAAATAAAATGTCATGGCAAAGAAAACAGCAGAGGTTTGCATTGGAGTAATAACCCAAGTTAGGCTACAATCACACGCAGCACTTTTGATGCGTTTTTTGAGGATCTGTTTTTGCACTGTCAGTGCATTGAAACAAATACATTTCTGAGCCTTAGACTACTTTCACACCTCCATTTCTGTTAATCTGGCACAGATCCAGTGTTCAGCATTTACAGGACCCTGTTTTTGCCAACTCCCTTTCATTGGTGTCTGGTAGCATCCTGTTGCATCAGGTTACTACCAGATCCTGTGTTTTTAAAGAGAACCTATCACCCCCTTTCGGTGTTCTAAACACTGCCCTGCACCTTAAACGGTTCTGGTAACCCCTTTATACCCCCAGACTGGCACCTGATTACTTCAGAAAATAAGTTTCAGAGTGTCCCACACCATGTAGTAGCCGTTCTGGTTGGATGTGGCTCTCTTCAGTCCAGGCCACCCCACCACCTGTAATATGCCATCGCTCCTGGTCTCAATGATGGCATTGCGCCTGCACTTTGGCGAGGATCACTGTATTGTATTGGGCCGCAAAGAGACTTTGGTCACTGCAGCTCAATACAGCGCAGTGTCCCGTGCCACTGAGCAAGTGTAATGCTGTCAATGAGACGAGGAGCGTCACTAGAACCACTATCAGTACATCACCACAACCACTGTCAATACAATAATACCTCACCAGAACCACTGGCAATACAGTACTACATCACTAGAACCACTGTCAATACATCACAAGAACCATTGTCAATACAGTAATATATCACTAGAACCACTGTCGGTACATCACCAGAACAGTACCTCCCCTATATAAAGGTGTATGCAGATTAATTGGTATTTTAGGGTAAAAGACTCCTTTAAAATATCATCAGTCTTAGCAACACATTGTCCTAAATCTCCCCTCACTGTGCTTCCAGTACAAATGACCCCACACTGTCTCACTTATGGTATATGGGCTCCACATTGTTGTTCTCTCCTATAAAATATTCCATCTACACTGGGTTCCCTAGTTAACTATGACCACCGCCTACTAAAAGAAAACCACTACACTGTCCTTCCTGTGATGAATTATACCCACCACACCCTCCTCACTTTTGAACTATGATCTCCATTCCATGCAGCCTCCTCTTCACTGTCCCCCTTAGGCTATGTTCACACACTTGTGTAAATGCAGTGAGTGGTGTTACACGTTCCTGAAAAAGCAATGGCTTTTGCAGAAATGCATTCACATGGTCAGTAATTTTGCGGACGCGCTTTCACTGCAAATCGCATCCTCAAAAAGAATGACCATGTCAATTCTTTGCACATTTTCAGCGCGCTTCTCCCATAGCCCACATTGAAGAACGGAAAAGCACAGCTGCAAATGCGCAGTGTGTGCATGCAATTGCGCTTTTTTGCACAAAGCGGCAAAAAAGCGCAATTGCATAAAAGCGCTGTTATTACACAGCGTGTGAACGTAGCCTTATGTTGCCCTACTCCATAGTGAGCCCCCTTATGCTATGAATTGTGCATATTGAACCCTCCCAGTCTCTTTACTGAGTGCTTCCCATGCTACCTTCCCCTTCTCCATACTGAGCCCCCCCCATGCCATCCCTCCTCCATACTTTGCACCTCCCATGCTACCCCTTCTCCATAATGAGCTCCCCCTTTCTACTCTCTTCCATACCGAGCCATTCATGCCACCCCTCCTCCATACTATGCACCTCCCATGCTATTTTGCTCCATACCGTGCCCCCCCATGCTACTCTGCTCCATGCCGAGTCCTCCCCATGCTGTACAACTCCCATGTAACTCCTTTTACATACTGTGCTCCCCGGGCTACCCCATTTTCCACACCAAACCCCCCTAGGCTACTCCATTCTCCATACCGTGCCCCCAGGCTACCCCTTCTCAGTACAGAGCCTCCCATTCTCCAAACTGTGCAGTCCCCTCAATTTCCATTCTCCCCTTATTCACCATGCTGCAAGCCCCCTCATTTCTCATTCTCCTTAACCCAAATGTCCCTGCTGTGCACCCCCCTCATTTGTCTTTCTCGGAGAATGAGAAATGAGGGGGGTGCACAGCATGGAAATGAGGGTGGTAGAATGACAAATGAGGGGGCTGTATTAAATTAAAAATAGGGGAAATGATTCTCCCCCATTTTTAAATGTGTACAGCCCCCTCATTTGTCATTCTACACCCCATTTCCATGCTGTGCAGCCCCTTGTCTCTCCACTCCTTTTCATGCTGTGCAGCCCATTGTCCCCCCTCTTTTCATGCTGGTCATCCCCTTGTCTTCCCCCCTTTCATGCTGTGCACCCCTTTGTCTCACCCCCTTTTCATGCTATGCACTCCCTTGTCTCCCCGCCTTTTCATGCTGTGCACCCCCATGTCTCTTCCCCCCTTTTCATGCTGTCCACTCCTTTGTCTCTCCCCCCTTTTCATCCTGTGCACCCCCTTGTCTCTCCTCCCCCCCCTTTGCATGCTGTGAACCCCCTTGTCTCTTCCGCTTTTGCATGCTGTGCAACCCCTTGTCTCTTTCCCCCCCATTTCATGCTGTGCACCACTTCGGTTTCTCCCCCATTTCATTCTCTCCCCCGCTCCTCTATCTTCAGTGGACACAGCGCCTTACCTGCATCGGCCGGGTTCTCCTCCTCTGCGGTGTGCAGCAGAGACACCGGCAGTGAGGAGATCTCTTCCTGCTGGCGTGACCCCTGCTGCGTCACCGCGCCACCGCACGCCGGGTCAGGAGGCCGCAGGGAGCTGTACTGAACCCAGAAGTGTGGCGAGCGCTGGGGAACATGCCGGCACCGCCGCTGCACTGACACCGCCCACCCCCACCCCCCAAAGACTTTGATTTTCATATAGAGTTGGGGGAGGGGAGGGAAGGTAAAAAAAAAAGTAACATTAAATTAAAAAAAAATCTCCCCCCTGGAGCCACCATCGCTATCTGCCGCCCCAGGCACCGGCCCTCCAGTGCCTGACTGTAAATATGGCCCTGATAATATAATTTCAGATTATTAAATGAGCGCTGACTGAATACACTGCAGTAATTTTTCACTTGTTTACTGAAATGTCTTTCATCCTACTATAAAGGCCAAAATTGTGGAGTTTATGACTAATGGTGGGTTTACACGCCGCGATATCGGCGTCCAACTCCGACCAAAAGTCACGTGGGTCGCGAGTTGGACCCGATATCGGGTGCGCGTTGTACTGTTTTAGCATACAACGCGGTGCTGGAACGATGCCAAAACGATATCGGAGTTGAATAGCAGAGCTATTCAACTTCCCGATATCGCAAGGCCTTTGTACCAGCATCGCAGCGTGTGACAGCCCAACTCCGATGCGTACTCGCACCTCACCCATTAACTTCCATGTTAAATGGTCGTTACTGGGTTGGTGGGCGTACACATCGGAGGGACGTTGTTTCCCGATATCGCAGCGTGTAAACCGGCGATGCGATATCGGGAAAAGTGCTCCCAAAATGCGCGCTCCCGCGGTGTTGTATGCGATATCGGGACGATATCGCTACGTGTAACCCCACCATCACAGTTGTCCTGTGGCTAGATTCTCCCCCCTGAGCTGTAGACCTGTGCAGCTCCTCCAGAGAGACCATGGCCACTTGGCTGCTTCTCTAATTAGTGTTCTCCTTCTTGGGCTGTCAGTTAGGTGGACTGCCATGTCTTTGTGGGTTTGCAGTAGTGCCTTTCTCCTACCATGTACCTACCAAACTTGTTGTATTATTTTTTAATAACCTAACCCTGCTTTTCTCATCCCGACAACTTTTTCCCTAATCTGTTTTGTGTGTTCCTTGGTTTCATGTTGCTGTATGAATACTTTTTAAGGCACTGTAGACCCCTAATCTCAACATGATCAAGTCTGTGTGGGATTAGATGAAGATAAAGAAGGATCTGCTTAAGTCTACATCCACAGAGGATCTGTGATTAGTTCTCCAAGATGTTTGGAACAACCTCCCTGCTTCAAAACTGTGTGCAATGTAACTAAAAAAAATTGATGCTCTGATGCTGTTTTGAAGGCCAAGGGCAGTCACACCAAATTATTATTTGATTTAGATTTCTCTTTTGTTTATTCAATTTGCATTTTGTTATTTGGTGAAAATAAATGTAACACGCCTATAATTGAAAGCATCCTTACTTTGCAGCATTTTTTCCCTACCTTTGTAGAGTAACTTAGCAGTTTGCCCATTCCCCCTCCCTCTATAACATTGACCATGGATAGATGACAATAACTAAGACCTCATGATCCAGAGGCAATGTGGTGCACCTCAAAGTTTTAGTTAAAACTAAACCAAATTGCAAGTCTGAAAATCTTCTTGAAAACTGGTAGAGGTGTTAATGTTGTAAAGCACTAAATAATTTTATTTACAATTTAATTGATTGGCTGAGATCAAATTTGCATGCAGATGTACATAGCCATCTATAGGTTCTTCCTGGGTGCACTATGTAAACATATGCTAATTAAAGATCAGCGGACCCATGAAAATTCGAGTTCTGGAGATTCAGCTGGACTTTATATAAAGTTCTGTTCTAGACCCGAATTTGACCCGACCTGAACCTCGTTGGAAGTCACTGATTGGGCAGTTCTGCTCTCGGCCCACATACAGTCAGCTATAAACAAAGCATTTCCGGGAGGAGTGAGGTCGGGGTATTGTCTTTTTTTTGTACATACTACATCTGATAACTCTGATTTTACTCCCAGTGAGGCCATCCAAACACTGCACGTGGCACAGACTGGGCCGAGCACAGAGCGTACCCGAGTACAGGCAAATTAGCGTATTTCCTAGGAAACCTCAATCCAGATCTGGCCTTTTTAAATGGGCCCTGACATTGTATAACCAGTCTCTCTCACTTGAAGAGCTTGTCTCATCTGGGACGTTTTTTATAATATTAACAAGAATAAGCCTTAAATACATGCCAGATGACCATCCCGCTTCTGCTGATGCTATCAAAATTGCAAAACCCCCATAGAAACAAATGAATGGAGACAGTCATGCAATGTACGTCTCCAATTCGGGCAATATGAATCCTGGTTCCCTATTCACGAGATAGCTGAAACTCCAGCTGTGGCGCCCATTCATCCATTTATGGCATTACCTGTTGAATTCCCATAAATGTTGCAGATAAGACAAGAGAACGCTTGTTTGGGTGCTTTCACACTGTGTTTTTTGAGGATCCGTGGCTGTCCATTGTAAAACGAACAGCCACGGATCCGATTTGGCCCCCATGTTATCCTATGGGCACGGATCGGATCGCATTTGGCCTAATTGCCATCCGATTTGTGTCCGATTTTTTGTTGTGCCCAAAATCGGAGACTGCTCTGATTTTGGGCACAGCGGACCAAATCAGACCGAATCGGATCCGACCCGATCCGCGGCCTTTAACATGGGGGCCTATGAAGCATGGGTCCGAGAAAACACAGGATCGTTTCTCGGACCCGATTTAGTGTACTGAGCATGCTCAGTACACTAAAACTACTCTGTGCCATCTAATTTCACTTCCGCAATGTATATAGATACATTGCGGAAGTGAAATTAAGTGAAGGCAAGGGTTAAAAATAAGACAATCATTATTCTCACCTGTCCTGCGATCCCCCGGCATCTCCGGTGGCTACAGGACCTGGCATTAAGTCACAGCCCAGCCAGGTTCTGTAAGCATCCGGAGATAGATGCCGACGTCGGGGATCGCTGGAAAGGTGAGAATAGAGTTTGTTTTTATTTTTAACCCCTGCTTTTACTTAAATTTCACTTCCGCAATGTATAGATATACATTGTGGAAGTGAAAGTGCTCCGTGCAGCTCTTTCTGTGTCCGGACCCGTACAAATCACGGACCCGAACACAGAAATATGGTCAACTCCCATTGTGTCCGTTTCTGTGCATGGGGTCCTGCAAAGTAGGATCCCACGGACAGAAAAATAACGCTATGTGAAACCAGCCTTAAGGCCCAGTTACACACACAGATAATTGTGCAGATATTGGTCACAGATCTCTGGTTGCAGTGAAATCATTGACACATTGTTACATTTGTACACGGCCACAAAATGGAACAATGTGTCCATGATTTCACTGCAACCAGAGATCTGCACAATTATCTGTGTGTGTAACTGGGCCTTTAAGCAAACCTTATTCTTGTCTGTAGTGAGATTAATACAAATTCATTAAACATAATTAAGTTAGTATATAATGCTTGTATCAACCATATATCGGGTTTTTACATTTCCACCTACTTCTGGTTCAAGCATTATCAGACTCTGTGTGTCAATGGCCCAATCACCAGCATATAGAAATACATCCTATGCTGGTAAAGGAAATTTCCTCTTCATGCAAGGGGACAGTACATGTGTGTGTATCTCAAGGAATTAGAATATCATCAAAAAGTTAATTTTTTTCAGTAATTCAACACAAAAACAAATAAATATATTATATAGAGTCATTACAGAGTGATCTATTTCATGTGTTTATTTCTGTTAATGTTGATGATTATGGTTACAGCCAATGAATACCCAAAGGTCATTATCTTAGAAAATTAAAGTAGGGAGGATGAAGGGTTAAAAAAATGCACTATGGTATTCCATGAGACATCAAAGGGTGAATATAATATTGCTTTATTAGACAACGTGTTTCAGGAATCCCTGAAACACCCTGAAACATGGCACTATGATATTGATTTGTCCTGATGAAGGGGCCAGGGAGCCCTGAAATGCTAATTGCCTAATAAATCAATATGGCGTGGTTTTTAACCCTTCATCCTCCCTACACTATACACACCGCGCTGGGGACTGCAGCAGCCGTGACATGCTTTTATCTCTCACAACCACACAAGGTAAAGCCTCTGATACCTAGTTAGGGTCTATTTTATCTCTCAGACCCTTCATCCTCCCTATTTTAATTTTCTGAGATCATGACATTTGGGTTTCATTGGCTGTAAGTCATAATCATCAACATTTACAGAAATAAACACTTGAAATAGATCACTCTGTTTGTAGTGACTCTATATAATATATGTTTAACTTTATGTATTGAATTACTGAAATAAATTAACTTTTTGATGATATTCTACTTCATTGAGATTCACCTGTACACCATGTGTTGGCTTGTGCTGTTATAAACCCAAGGAAAAGACCCTCCAAGACAGCAGCATAAAGACGTGCTAGTAAAGAGTTTAGTGTGATCGCAATGGACAACCTTAACTTTTGTGAATGATACACAGTTCATATGGAAATTATGTAATAGTGTAAAAACCTTTCAATAATCTCCTACATGTCCCATACAAGTTAATGAGTTGTAAAAGACTCGTAAAACATAATGGCTGTATCATATAATAAAACACATCACAGTAATGAGTGAGCAGTCAGTGGAGAGAGTTTACACCTAGCTTCTGGGCAATTAGCTTCGCAGAATTTCTCTAACTTGTAGGTTCTACTTTACGACCAAATAAAATAGTCTATCTTCAGAATCACAGGCTATGCCATAAAGTCACCGGCTTAGTCATAAATGACCCGCACACCACCGTCATGTGAATCCACGGACTTGTCCTTTTCCAATTACCATATTCTCAGCCACTTTCCATAATTGTAGTAAGGTTGTGCTATTTTATTATTGAACGTTATTAGCAGCTTTGAGACAGCAGTAATGTATAGTAACGGATCATGCAAATATAATAATACTGGAAGGCAAAATGTTACCGTAGATATTGGTAACAGTTAAAAAAAATGCAGGAAATGTGATTGTCAGTGTAAGTAGCAGCCATGTCTGCTCACAAACGGGTGTCACATTGTGGTACCAGATTTATAAGGCAAGAATCTAGAAAAGAAACCTGATCTGGAGTAGGTAGAGCCCTCATTGGAATGGGTCCGAGGTGAAGCATCCACACTGCCCATTCTATTTACAGATAGAGGTACAAGGTTCGGCAATCTGCATCACCACTACGTTCCTAATCATACTCCATCTACAGTCAAAAGGACTGACGGACAGAACCAAGTACAGCGCTCGGCTATCAATTCCTAAGATCTTGAATGATTCACATGAGCATTTTATGCATTTATTTGGGGGATGACAGTAAATATTACATTTACAGCATTTATTAACCAAAGACAGAGAAATGTAACATTTGTAACCTTTACATCGTGTGCTAGCTTTAGCCAGAATACTCTTGATAGATTTAATAGTAAAAAACACAAAGCTCTTCATCCTACCTGGTAGGTAATGGGATTCCATTCTCATCAAAGAGTTTTAAAAAAGTCCAACCACAGCTCAGGTCTCCGCGCTCTCCTGTCGACTGTAAAGGAGAGGTTGACCAAATCATGAAATCTGCTATACGGTCTCAGTAGGGAACATATAGAAACAGCATTTTTAAAGGCTTATTCTGTCATATACAAGGATACAGTTATACAGTGAGGCCAAGCACATATATTAGGATCTTACCAGCACGGAGCTTTATGTATTAACTTTTCCTACATTTGTTTAAGTCCCTGAGTCTGGTAATAACAGATCTTTTATATCAAAACTGTCAGCCATATTTCTGGGCTATTATGCCACAGTCAGAGGGTTTAGACTTCATGTATCCAATTTACATGTTCAGTTTGGTACTACCATAATACTGATTGCGGACGTCAGAAGCTAGGACTTGGTTTTCTGCGGACAGTTGGCGGTGATGATGGCTGCAATGTTGGGCAGGGACGTCCAAAAAAGCTGAAGAAGATTCCAGTAGTTTAGTATTAGGGGTTTCAAGGTTGTACTGTTGTCCTTGTCAAGACATGTACACGGGCTCTTGCAATTGGAACCACCTAATCTCCGTAAAGACCCCTATCCACGTGCAGAAGAGGATCCCACCCCCGTGTTCCGCAGCTAGGGCTCTACACACCTTTACAGGATTGGGCCTTATCACCCCAGGGGAAGGTAAGCACACACCTACTCACTCTTCTGCTTTTCTGTTTCAGCAGAAGATAAGGAATTAGCATTTTCACTTTCAAAAAAGGAGGGGTCTCTAGAACAGATCAAATTTTGGTAATAAAGAGGACCTGCCACCAAGTCAAAAGCAGACAGTTTCTGCTCTTATTTTTTTCCCGCTGCCTCTGTCAGTATTTGTTTTTCTTTTAAACCACTACCATATATAGTTTCACAGATGTGGGCCTTTTTATTTAGCTCTAATTTGAGTACCGTATATACTCGCATATAAGCCGAGTTTTTCAGCCAAAAAAATTGGCTGAAAAGTCCCCCCTCGGCTTATACGCGAGTCACTGTATTAGGGATGGGCAAATCTACTCGTTAGGACTCGTTACTCTGCGAGTAGTAAGAAACTCGCAGGAGTCGGTACTCGGCGAGTTTCCCAGCGATTACTCGCACAGTAACGAGTCCAATGCAAGTCAAAGGCAATCCTAGTTTTGTCAGAGTTTACTTTTTCTCACTCGCTAGACTCGCTATATCACATCGCTATGTAGCTTGAATCTCCCCAAATCGTTTAAACAATCGCACCGCTTCACGGATACCCGCTGTCAGTAGCGAGTCTGAGCGAGTCGGAGCGAGTCTGAGCGAGTTTACGAATCCGAGTCCTGTATACTGTATTCGGGACTCGGCTTATACACGAGTCAATAGGTTTTCCCAGGTTTTGGGGGCAAAAGTAGGGGGGTCGGCTTATACACGGGTCGGCTTATACACGAGTATATACGGTAATTTGCTATAGGCGAGGATGGCTCACAGGATAATTATGCAGAGCAGCCTAAATGTGTTGACTTTGTATCATTAGGAAGTAAATCTTCTCCAGTTTCCTCCGGGTACTACAGGGCTCAGTTCTATCTAATGCCCTAATATTTTCAGTCTATATACTACCAGGTCCGGCATCTCAAACCTATGCAGATAATACTTACACCTGTCCTTTAAGCCCCAAGTCAATTATCTATTTCAATCTATACATTCCAGTGTAGCTGAACTACAAGAACAGATGATTGACTAAAACTGAACCTCTCAAAAAACTAAACTTTGCTTGGATGTTGCCTAACAGAAAAATGACAACCTGCAAGTCCAGCACCTCTCTTCCTAGGAACCACAGTCCTTCAAAACTCAGACTAAGTAGGCAGCTTAGGTATAGTTATTGATGGGGTACAGGCTCCCAGGAACCAGAAATCTGTCACCATCCTTATACTTCCTTCTCAAGAATTCAAGATCTCATTCCTTAAGGGTGGTTTACACGTAGCGAGATCGCTAACGAGATCGCTGCTACGTCACCGATTTTGTGACTTAGCAGCGACCTCGCCGGCGGTCTCTCTGCGTGTGACACTTAGCAACGATCAGCCCACTGCTGGGAGATCACTGATCTTTACTAAATGGCTTGGAACGTTTTTATGACCCGTGATCTCCCGCTGGCCAGGCTGCATCTCTGTGTGTGACACGCAGACTTACCCACGATCCCCATTCTGCGCCCGAGAGCCCAAACGATCCCAACGACCGTCGGCTGTCGGCGCATTGCTGGGTGATCGCTGGTGAGATATACCTGTCTGACATCTCACCAGCAATCACGTAACGACGCACCAGCGATCCCGGTCAGGCAGGTTAGTTATCGGGATCGCTGGTGCGTCGCTACGTTTAAACCCCCCTTATGGTGGGTTTACACACACCAATTTCTGTGTCCAATATCTGAACAGATCTCTGGTTGCAGTGAAATCATGGACACATTGCTCCATTTTGTACACAGCCACAAAATGGAACTATGTGTCCATGATTTCACTGCAACCAGAGATCTGTTCAGATATTGGACACAGAAATTGGTGTGTGTAAACCCACCATTAGACATATCAATCCCACAGCTGGACTAATGGTGGGTTTACACACACCAATTTATCTGTTCAATATCTGAACCAACCTCTGGTTGCAGTGAAATCATGGATACAGTGCTCCATTTTGTGGCTGTGTACAACATGGAGCAATGTATCCATGATTTCACTGCAACCAGAGATTGGTTCAGATATTGAACAGATAAATTGGTGTGTGTAAACCCACCATAATGTATACTTTATACACTGGCCATCTGTAATCATCTTCAATCTTAATTGCTGCATCTAGATAGATAAGCTCTGAACCTTGACATGTTGCCATAACACCAATTGTTTGTTGTTGGAGCATTCCTGCATCCTGACATGAGACCGTGAGCCATTACTAGTGAGTCGCTCACCCTAAGTGCTTAATAATTCAGTATAAAGCACAGCATGCTGAAGTTGTCATACATTATAAGCAGTGCATTTGTTAGGCCCCTTTCACATCAGCGGTAAACACTGATCGCGGCAGTTGCGGTGAAAAAAACGCAACTGCCGCGATTATCGCATAACGGCCGCACTTGCGGTTCACTTACGGCAAGCCCCATGCAATGTCTATGGTGCTTGCGGTAAGTGTGTGGCAGGTGCAGCAAGTGCGGTTTCGGCACTTGCGGCAGATGCGGCCGCGAGAAAAAAAACGCGGCTGACCGCAGTTTTTTCGCGGCCGCATCTGCTGTAAGTACCGAAACTGCAACTGTACCGCACTTGCCGCAAGCCCCATAGATATTGCATGGGGCTTACCGCAAGTGAACCGCAAGTGCGGCCGTTATGCGGTAATCGCGGCTGTTGCGGTTTTTTCACCGCAACTGCCGCGATCAGCGATTACTGCTGATGAGAAAGGGGCCTTACTCGTGTTGATTTCAGACAAAACACATTCCTGAGAAATATAGAAAGCTTCTCAAGTGGTAGATGATCATGTCGTGGAAAAGCCACTGGCTTCACACAGCATAATTTGTCAAGTTAGGGTCCTTTCACATCAGCGGTTTTGCGCTGATCGTGGCAGTTGCGGTGAAAAAACCGCAACTGCCGCGATTACCGCATAACGGCTGCACATGCGGTGTACTTGCGGCAAGCCCCATAGAATGTCTATGCGGGTTTGTGGCAGGTGCGGCAAGTGCGGTATCGGCACTTGCCGCAGGTGCAGCCACGAAAAACCGTGGCTGACCGCGGTTTTTTTCGCGGCCGCACCTGCCGCAAGTGCCGAAACCACACTTGCCGAATCTGCCGCACACTTACCGCAAGCCCCATAGACATTGCATGGGGCTTGCCGCAACTGTGCCGCAAGTGCAGCCGTTATGCGGTAATCGCGGCAGTTGCGGTTTTTTCACCACAACTGCCGCGATCGGCGAAAACCGCTGATGTGAAAGGGGCCTTAAAGGGGTATTTCAGTTTCCATAAATTATAACCTTTTCACTATAGATGATAAATGAATTGTTAGTGTGGGACCTCCCCAGCACCCCTGATTTGAAAACCGGTTTTCCCTGGTTCACCTTTTGCTGTAAAACATCAGCCAGAAAGAGCTGAATGGAGCAGTGGGTCCACATCACCTGCTAAATCTCCATTCATTACCTATGGAACCAACAAAGAGTTTTCAGAGTGGCAGCAAAGTTCTAATTTAACCCCTTGCCTCCTAAGTCAATTTTCTTTTTTTGCATTTTTGTTCTTTTTCCCTCTTCCTCCTTGCAAAACCCATAACTTCTGAATATTTACATAGTCACAGTCATATGAGGACTTGGTATTTCTTTTTTTTTTTGCAAGACAAGTCATAATTTTGAATGACACCATCCAATTTACTATATAAAGTGCTTAAAATACAAATGGGAAAAAAAATGCAGTCACCACAGTTTTTGGGGTTTGTGTTGCCAGCTTTCAATGTATGGTAAAAAACTACCTGGAAACCTAATTTGCATCCCTCGAGAAAGAATCAGGCAAAACGTGCGTTGGAGTGCGGTCTATCTCATGGCGTTTAGGGAGGTTATATAATTTAATACACTTATGATCAGATCATTGTCATTACGCATTGAGGTATATTATTGGACATTAACCTTTAGAAGATGGACCAAGGCCCATATGTACCTACTGAAGAAATTATTGACATGGACCATTATGCTTAAATGGAATCTATGTGCAAGTTTTTGCAAAGTAATCTGAAGACAGCATGCTGTAGGTAGGGATTGTGCCACTTATCAAGATGCTGTTGTTTACTTGCAATGATTGTTTTAGTACCAGGACATTATCATTGCTTGGACTACATCAGCAACACCAGCTTGCGCCTGCAAGTGAAACTATACCCCCTCCTGTGATAAGTTGTTCACTGTCAATAGACCATGTACGTAGAGAGTCTGGTGTGGGCGGGGTTAACTTTCTCACCTCTGCTTCATACTACATCTAAGAACTTTGATTGTGTCACAACAGCTGCACCCAGTAATCTAAGTGATACACTGGTGGATTCAGGGTCTTTTCCTACATCATGCTGCTTACAGGCAGCAAACACCTGCTGACAGATTCCAGTGAATAGTTATTATGTACTTACCTTATGCATGGCCACCTTTATGCCTTGTATTTCTATGATGCTTTTTCATATTTTTATGTAGTTTATCAAAATAATCCTAACATAATTACTTTATGTTATTTATTTCAAGTGTGACACATTATTTTTGTAGGCAAAGAATTAATTGTAAGGTAAAAATGACCTGGAAATCTGATTTGCCTAATTTGGGGCATATATGACATTTTGATTGCTTTTTATTTCATACTAGTAAAAAGGCCCGATGCAATTGCATCGGGAGCAGGGTGAAATGAATTGTGTGTATACAGGCGGGTCAGTGGGTAGCAGAGTATACAGACGGCTCTGAGGGTAGGAGATTATACAGGCGGCTCTGTGGGTAGCAGAAAATACAGGCGGGTTTGTGGGTAGCAGATTATACAGGCGGCTGTGTGGGTAGCAGAGTATAGAGAAGGCTGTGTGGGTAGCAGAGTATAGAGGCGGCTGTGTGGGTAGCAGAGTATAGAGGCTGCTGTATGTGTAGCAGAGTATAGAGGCGGCTGTGTGAGTAGCAGAGTATAGAGGTGGCTGTGTGAGTAGCAGAGTATAGAGGTGGCTCTGTGGGTAGCAGAGTATAGAGGCGGCTCTGTGGGTAGCAGAGTATACAGGCGGCTCTATGGGTAGCAGAGTATAGAGGCGGCTCTGTGGGTAGCAGAGTATAGAGGCGGCTCTGTGGGTAGCAGAGTATACAGGCAGCTCTGGGGGTAGCAGAGTATACAGGAGGCTCTGTGGGTAGCAGAGTATACAGGCGGCTCTGTGGGTACCAGAGTATACAGGCGGCTCTCTGGGTACCAGAGTATGCAGGCGGCTCTGTGGGTAGCAGAGTATACAGGCGGCTCTGTGGGTAGCAGAGTATACAGGCAACTCTGTGGGTAGCAGAGTATACATGCAACTCTGTGGGTAGCAGAGTATACAGGCGGCTTTGTGGGTGGCAGAGTATAGAAAGGGCTCTGTGGGTAGCAGAGTATACAGGTGGCTCTGTGGGTAGCAGAGTATACAGGCGGCTGTCGTGGTGGCAGAGTATACAGGTGGCTGTGGTGGTGGCAGAGTATACAGGTGGCTGTGTTGGTGGCAGAGTATACAGGCGTCTGTGGTGGTGGCAGAGTATAGAGGCGTCTGTGGTGGTGACAGAGTATACAGGCGGCTGTGGTGGTGACAGAGTATACAGGCGTCTGTGGTGGCAGAGTGTACAGGCGGCTGTGGTGGTGGCAGAGTATACAGGCGGCTGTGGTGGTGGCAGAGTATACAGGCGTGTGTGGTGGTGGCAGAGTATACAGGCGTGTGTGGTGGTGGCAGAGTATACAGGCGGCTGTGGTGGTGAGAGTATACAGGCGGCTGTGGCGGTGGCAGAGTATACTGGAGTCTGTGGCGGTGGCAGAGTATACAGGAGTCTGTGGTGGTGGCAGAGTATACTGGAGTCTGTGGTGGTAGCAGAGGATAGGTGTCTGTGGCGGTGGCAGAGTATACAGGCGTCTGTGGCGGTGGCAGAGTATAGAGGCGTGTGTGGCAGTGGCAGAGCATACAGGTGTCTGTGGCGGTGGCAGAGTATACAGGCGTCTGTGGCTGTGGCAGAGTATACAGGCGTGTGGTGGTGGCAGAGTATACAGGTGTCTGTGGTGGTGGCAGAGTATACAGGCGTGTGGTGGGAGAGTATACAGGCGTCTGTGGTGGCGGCAGAGTGTGGTGGCGGCAGAGTATACAGGCGTCTGTGGCTGTGGCAGAGTATACAGGCGTGTGGTGGTGGCAGAGTATACAGGTGTCTGTGGTGGTGGCAGAGTATACAGGCGTGTGGTGGGAGAGTATACAGGCGTCTGTGGTGGCGGCAGAGTGTGGTGGCGGCAGAGTATACAGGCGTGTGTGGTGGCGGCAGAGTATACAGGCGTGTGTGGTGGCGGCAGAGTATACAGGCGTGTGTGGTGGCGGCAGAGTATACATGCGTCTGTGGTGGCGGCAGAGTATACAGGCGTGTGTGGTGGCGGCAGAGTATACAGGCATCTGTGGTGGCGGCAGAGTATACAGGCGTGTGGTGTTGGCAGAGTATACAGGCGTGTGGTGTTGGCAGAGTATACAGGCGTGTGGTGTTGGCAGAGTATACAGGCGTGTGGTGTTGGCAGAGTATACAGGCGTGTGGTGTTGGCAGAGTATACAGGCGTGTGGTGTTGGCAGAGAATACAGGCGTGTGGTGTTGGCAGAGTATACAGGCGTGTGGTGGCAGAGTATACAGGCGTGTGTGGTGGCAGAGTATACAGGTGTCTGTGGTGGTGGCAGAGTATACAGGCGTGTGGTGGGAGAGTATACAGGCGTCTGTGGTGGCGGCAGAGTGTGGTGGCGGCAGAGTATACAGGCGTGTTGTGTGGCGGCAGAGTATACAGGCGTGTGTGGTGGCGGCAGAGTATACATGCGTCTGTGGTGGCGGCAGAGTATACAGGCGTGTGTGGTGGCGGCAGAGTATACAGGCATCTGTGGTGGCGGCAGAGTATACAGGCGTGTGGTGTTGGCAGAGTATACAGGCGTGTGGTGTTGGCAGAGTATACAGGCGTGTGGTGTTGGCAGAGTATACAGGCGTGTGGTGTTGGCAGAGTATACAGGCGTGTGGTGTTGGCAGAGTATACAGGCGTGTGGTGTTGGCAGAGAATACAGGCGTGTGGTGTTGGCAGAGTATACAGGCGTGTAGTGGCAGAGTATACAGGCGTGTGTGGTGGCGGCAGAGTATACAGGCGTCTGTGGTGGTGGCAGAGTATACAGGCGTGTGTGGTGGTGGCAGAGTATACAGGCATCTGTGGTGGCGGCAGAGTATACAGTCGTGTGGTGTTGGCAGAGTATACAGGCGTGTGGTGGCAGAGTATACAGGCGTGTGGTGGTGGCAAAGTATACAGGCGTGTGTGGCAGAGTATACAGGCGTGTGGTGGTGGCAGAGTATACAGGCATGTGTGGCATATACATACAGTTGCATTGGCCGCTGGCGCTGACAGGATGATGTCACCGGGGGCGGGCAATGGGAGTGAGTGGGCCATGTGAGGCTTTGCAGGCTGACACGTCCCGCTCACTCCCATTGGTGGGCGGCGGCGACAGGAGGACGTGAGTGGCTGCCGGGGCTTGTCAGTATTTGCAGCCTGACACGCCCCTCTCACTCCCATAGGCAGGCGGCGGCAACAGGAGGATGTGAGTGGCTGCTGTCACCCGCCCACAGCCCCTACACCGCAAGACGGACAGCACCGAGGCGCCAGCGGTGAGAGGGGCGAAGGGTGAGGGGCGGAAGGCACCGCCGGCATCCGGGCAGCGTCGGCCTTGCGGGGCCGACAGTTGCCAGGATGGTGGCGGTGTGAGGTAGTGCGGCGGCACTGCGAGCGATGACGCGTAATGCCCTCTGCAGCAGATACAGACACTTGTTGGTGACTCTGTGCCCTCTGCAGCAGATACAGACACGTGTTGGTGACTCTGTGCCCTCTGTAGCAAATACAGACACTTGTTGGTGACTCTGTGCCCTCTGTAGCAGATACAGACACTTGTTGGTGACTCTGTGTCCTCTGCAGCAGATACAGACACTTGTTGGTGACTCTGTGCCCTCTGTAGCAGATACAGACACTTGTTGGTGACTCTGTGTCCTCTGTAGCAGATACAGACACTTGTTGGTGACTCTGTGCCCTCTGTAGCAGATACAGACACTTGTTGGTGACTCTGTGCCTCTGTAGCAGATACAGACACTTGTTGGTGACTCTGTGCCCTCTGTAGCAGATACAGACACTTGTTGGTGACTCTGTGCCCTCTGTAGCAGATACAGACACTTGTTGGTGACTGTGCCTCTGTAGCAGATACAGACACTTGTTGGTGACTCTGTGCCTCTGCAGCAATACAGACACTTGTTGGTGACTCTGTGCCCTCTGTAGCAGATACAGACACTTGTTGGTGATCTGTGCCTCTGTAGCATACAGAACTTGTGGGACTCGTGCCTCTGTAGCAGATACAGACACTTGTTGGTGATCTGTGCCCTCTGCAGCAGAACAGACTTGTGGTGACTCTGTGTCCCTGAGCAGATACAGACACTTGTTGGTGACTCTGTGCCCTCTGTAGCAGATACAGACACTTGTTGGTGACTCTGTGCCCTCTGTAGCAGATACAGACACTTGTTGGTGATCTGTGCCTCTGTAGCAGATACAGACACTTGTTGGTGATGGTGAGCAGATACAGCTTGTTGGTGACTCGTGCCTCTGTAGCAATACAGACACTTGTTGGTGACTCTGTGCCCTCTGAGCAGATACAGACACTTGTTGGTGACTCTGTGCCTCTGTAGCAGATAGACCTTGTTGGTGACCTGTGTGCCTCCCTGTAGCAGATACAGACACTTGTTGGTGACTCTGTGCCCTCTGTAGCAGATACAGACATTGTTGGTGACTCTGTGCCTCTGTAGCAAATACAGACACTTGTTGGTGATCTGTGCCTCTGCAGCAGATACAGACACTTGTTGGTGACTCTGTGTCCTCTGTAGCAGATACAGACACTTGTTGGTGACTCTGTGCCCTCTGAGCAGATACAGACACTTGTTGGTGACTCTGTGTCCTCTGTAGCAGATACAGACACTTGTTGGTGACTCTGTGCCCTCTGTAGCAGATACAGACACTTGTTGGTGACTCTGTGCCTCTGTAGCAGATACAGACACTTGTTGGTGACTCTGTGTCCTCTGTAGCAGATACAGACACTTGTTGGTGACTCTGTGCCCTCTGTAGCAGATACAGACACTTGTTGGTGACTCTGTGCCTCTGAGCAGATACAGACACTTGTTGGTGACTCTGTGCCTCTGTAGCAGATACAGACACTTGTGGTGACTCTGTGCCTCTGTAGCAATACAGACACTTGTTGGTGATCTGTGCCCTCTGAGCAGATACAGACACTTGTTGGTGACTCTGTGTCCTCTGTAGCAGATACAGACACTTGTTGGTGACTCTGTGCCCTCTGTAGCAGATACAGACACTTGTTGGTGACTCTGTGCCTCTGTAGCAGATACAGACACTTGTTGGTGACTCTGTGCCTCTGTAGCAGATACAGAGTACCGCCCAATAAATGTTGGTGACTCTGTGCCCTCTGTAGCAGATACAGACACTTGTGGTGACTCTGTGCCCTCTGTAGCAATACAGACACTTGTTGGTGACTCTGTGCCCTCTGCAGCAATACAGACACTTGTTGGTGATCTGTGCCCTCTGCAGCAGATACAGACACTTGTTGGTGACTCTGTGCCTCTGTAGCAATACAGACACTTGTTGGTGATCTGTGCCCTCTGTAGCAGATACAGACACTTGTTGGTGACTCTGTGTCCTCTGTAGCAGATACAGACACTTGTTGGTGACTCTGTGCCTCTGTAGCAGATACAGACACTTGTTGGTGACTCTGTGCCTCTGTAGCAGATACAGACACTTGTGGTGACTCTGTGCCCTCTGTAGCAGATACAGACACTTGTTGGTGACTCTGTGCCTCTGTAGCAATACAGACACTTGTTGGTGATTCTGTGCCCTCTGAGCAGATACAGAACTTGTTGGTGACTCTGTGCCCTCTGTAGCAGATACAGACACTTGTTGGTGACTCTGTGCCTCTGTAGCAAATACAGACACTTGTTGGTGATTCTGTGCCTCTGAGAGATACAGAACTTTTGGTGACTCTGTGCTCTGTAGCAGATACAGACACTTGTTGGTGACTCTGTGCCTCTGTAGCAGATACAGACACTTGTTGGTGACTCTGTGTCCTCTGTAGCAGATACTGCCCTCTTAGCAGATACAGACACTTGTTGGTGACTCTGTGTCCTCTGAGCAATACAGACACTTGTGGTGACTCTGTGCCTCTGTAGCAGATACAGACACTTGTTGGTGACTCTGTGTCCTCTGTAGCAAATACAGACACTTGTTGGTGATCTGTGCCCTGCTAGCAGATACAGACACTTGTTGGTGACTCTGTGCCTCTGTAGCAGATACAGACACTTGTTGGTGACTCTGTGCCTCTGTAGCAGATACAGACACTTGTTGGTGACTCTGTGCCTCTGTAGCAGATACAGACACTTGTTGGTGACTCTGTGCCTCTGTAGCAGATACAGACACTTGTGGTGACTCTGTGCCCTCTGTAGCAGATACAGACACTTGTTGGTGACTCTGTGTCCTCTGTAGCAGATACAGACACTTGTTGGTGACTCTGTGCCCTCTGTAGCAGATACAGACACTTGTTGGTGACTCTGTGTCCTCTGAGCAATACAGACACTTGTTGGTGATTCTGTGCCCTCTGCAGCAGATACAGACACTTGTTGGTGACTCTGTGTCCTCTGTAGCAATACAGACACTTGTTGGTGACTCTGTGCCCTCTGTAGCAGATACAGACACTTGTTGGTGACTCTGTGTCCTCTGTAGCAGATACAGACACTTGTTGGTGACTCTGTGCCTCTGTAGCAGATACAGACACTTGTTGGTGACTCTGTTCCTCTGTAGCAGATACAGACACTGTTGGTGACTCTGTGCCTCTGTAGCAGATACAGACACTGTTGGTGACTCTGTGCCTCTGAGCAATACAGACACTTGTTGGTGATTCTGTGCCTCTGAGCAGATACAGACACTTGTTGGTGACTCTGTGCCCTCTGTAGCAGATACAGACACTTGTTGGTGACTCTGTGCCCTCTGTAGCAAATACAGACACTTGTTGGTGATTCTGTGCCCTCTGCAGCAGATACAGAGACTTGTTGGTGACTCTGTGTCCTCTGTAGCAGATACAGACACTTGTTGGTAACTCTGTGCCCTCTGTAGCAGATACAGACACTTGTTGGTGACTCTGTGTCCTCTGTAGCAGATACAGACACTTGTTGGTGACTCTGTGCCCTCTGTAGCAGATACAGACACTTGTTGGTGACTCTGTGTCCTCTGTAGCAGATACAGACACTTGTTGGTGACTCTGTGCCCTCTGTAGCAGATACAGACACTTGTTGGTGACTCTGTGTCCTCTGTAGCAAATACAGACACTTGTTGGTGATTCTGTGCCCTCTGCAGCAGATACAGACACTTGTTGGTGACTCTGTGCCCTCTGTAGCAGATACAGACACTTGTTGGTGACTCTGTGCCCTCTGTAGCAAATACAGACACTTGTTGGTGATTCTGTGCCCTCTGCAGCAGATACAGAGACTTGTTGGTGACTCTGTGTCCTCTGTAGCAGATACAGACACTTGTTGGTGACTCTGTGCCCTCTGTAGCAGATACAGACACTTGTTGGTGACTCTGTGTCCTCTGTAGCAGATACAGACACTTGTTGGTGACTCTGTGCCCTCTGTAGCAGATACAGACACTTGTTGGTGACTCTGTGTCCTCTGTAGCAGATACAGACACTTGTTGGTGACTCTGTGCCCTCTGTAGCAGATACAGACACTTGTTGGTGACTCTGTGTCCTCTGTAGCAAATACAGACACTTGTTGGTGATTCTGTGCCCTCTGCAGCAGATACAGACACTTGTTGGTGACTCTGTACCCTCTGTCTGTACATGTGTAGTACAGTTCAGTTGTGTCGCTCTGCTCGGATCTCATGGCTGGACATTAGGGGAGCTCTGCTATTCCGCCTTCTAGCTCTGAGCCTGTTCCTGATTTCTCTCCTCTCATTCTGTCTGACTGTGGGATTACAACAATGTGGATGCACAGAGGAAAGCAGCGATACTTGTGCGACTTCTTCCTCTGAGGAGCAGGACTGTGGAGACTCCTGGGCACCATGTTTGTGGAGTCGGTGTTCTGTGATGGAAGGCTGAGCTATGCTGTGAGTACTGACACGCCCCTCTCACTCCCATTGGCGGGCGGCGGCAACAGGAGGATGTGAGTGGCTGCCGTTACCCGCCCACAGCCCCTACACCGCAAGTCGGACAGCACCGAGGCGCCAGCGGTGAGAGGGGCGAGGGGTGAGGGGCGGAAGGCACCGCCGGCATCCGGGCAGTGTCGGCCTTGCGGGCCGACGGTTGCCAGGATGGCGGCGGTGTGAGGTAGTGCGGCGGCACTGCGAGCGATGACGCGTAATGCGGCAGCGGCTCGCGATGACGCTGCGCGTCATCGCTCGCAGTGGCGCAAAGGAGTCTGGGATTCGGCTACAGTGCCCGAATTCCAAACTCCCGATTATATAAGTAGATATTTAGGGATATGTGGTAACCAAAAACTGCTGACGCTTTAGTTTCTCTTTACGACATGCACCATGTGAGTAAACCATTTTTTCCATTTTGGTAGTCAAGACTTTTGAAGTATTCAGCAATAGCAAATATGTTTATAGATTTTTTTATTTAAGATTTTTATTTTTAATGAAAGAAATGGTGGGTGATTAAAATTTTTATATGTTTTAATACTTAAAAAATGTAATATTGCAGTATATAGTGAAAATTGTGATGGATGAGCTTAACAAAAGTGCCAAGATGGCAGCGTCAAAGGGGCTTCAGCTGCTGCCATGATAACTCATTAGTACCCCGTGATCTCGTTGGAGCTGATGAGAGCCAGTGCAGGCAACATTTCTGAAAGTGGTCAACAACCATTAAAAAGGTATACCTGTGTGTTCAACCCACTGGGCACACTAACAGGGTATCTATTGCCTGTATGGGGCTATTGTTTTTGTTTAATAGAATCATGGGCAGCCTCAGAATGGTGGGGAGGGGGGTTTAAATCGTCATAAGGATCTTTATTGCCCTCCTAAATTTCCCAACTTTCTGGTGGTGGAATTCTAGTACAGATAGTGATCCCACACCCTTCCGCAGCCGTCCTTACTGTGAAATCTTGCACTGCCACGCACTTTACTATGTGGTTACTGAAAGGCAACTGCTCCACTAATGTTACTGTTCAGTTACCGCTCAGAATAAGTATGTGGCAGCACTGAATTATTGCAAAGAGCAACATTGTGTGATCACGCATGAAATCTCTTTTGCAGCAGGTGGGGGCGGTTGCAGGGGGTTGTGGGATCAGGCTGTACATGCAGGGATACTACAACCAAAAAATTGTGGCACAACATTTGTTACATAGTTCGGGCCCCTTCAGTTCGTGTTATGGACCTTTACGACCATTTTGGCTTTTAGATATTTATTCTGAGGCTGCCCACTCTATTCTTAAATAAAAGGCACAGACTGGGGAAAGTAATTGAATCCTAACAAGGTGATCAAGTGTTGATAACAAAATACAATAAAATGTGGATGAGTTCGGCAATGGCCGAGCTGCATAAGGATGGTCTTCCCCATTCCAAGAATCACTTACATTGCGAATATAGGTAACTCCAACTTCAAAGAGGATTCCTAATTCAGGAGACTGATTCCCGGCTCTCACAAAACAGTCACCATCCAGCAGACTTGGAAGAATACCTGTGACCTAAACACATAAATTCATAATAATATTTACTTATATAGCACCATTAATTCCACAGTGCTATACATCATCATCACTGTCCCCATTGGGGTCACAATCTAAATTCCCTTTCGGTATGTCTTTGGACAATCATAAATATTCATTCCCACTATATACATGTATGCATTTTAATTAATGCATTGACAGCGTGAGCCAGAGATTATGCTTTCTACACTCGAGTGCAAAAATAGAAAAATATAGTGATGAGACAAAGTAAGCTGTGCGCAAATGATGGAGCTCACAAGCTTGCTTCGATACGAGTTTGTAGATATCTAACACGTATACTTTTATTACTTCTAAGTGGTAGACATTTGAAGAAAAAAAAAAGAGTTGCACTTTTTGCACTATGTTCTGCGCCCCGTAGTGTTCTCATTTTTCGGGATCTGGGGCTGTGTGATGGCTTATTTTTTGCGCATTGAGCTGACGTTTCTAATCATACCAGATGCGCTGTTTTGATCGCCCATTATTGCATTTTATTACATTGTTGCTGCGACCAAAATACCGTAATTTTGGCATTTGGACCTTTTTCCGTTACACAGTTTACAGATCTGATTAGCTGACTTTATATCTTGATAGATCAGGCATTTCTGAAAGCAGAAATACCAAATATGTGTACTTTTTTTATTTATTTATTTTTTTCAAATGGTGCAAAAGGGGGGTGGATTTGAACTATTGTGGGTTTTTTTCATATTTTTAAAAACTATATTTTTTAATTTATTCTTTATTTTATACTGTTCCATAGGGCGCCACAGTGTTGCACAGTCCGATCACTTTTGAGCTGCAGCACATCGGGACAAGGCAAAAATGATCACTGTGTGTGGTTGGCAGCGCTTGCCAACAATTCACAGGAAGTGAACGCTGATAGCATCCAGGGTCACTGCAGGACACCAGGCTATCAGGTGACCCATGAATATCCCGCGATCTCATCGCTGGCTCTCCCATCTCGGCGGGGAACGGCGCGGTCCCCACCTCAACGCTTTTGGATTGCACCGTCAGTGAATGACAGCGCAAGGGTTATGAGCACCCATCAGATCGCGGATACGATTGGTGCTGTTAGCACCACATCTCAGCTGATGAGATCAGCTGAGATGTCGGGAATGATGTGAGCTCACATCAAAGTGAGGGAGCCGACCCATGACGTACATGTATGTCATGGGTCGTGAAGGCGCTAAAGGAGATGTGCAAGAATTTGTATGAGCTGCACATAGTAAACCATGTAAAATAATGAACTATCCTAATACTCCCTGAGCTTATTCTTGGTTTACATTGGTTGCAGACAACATGGCCGATGTACACCATGCAACAACTGCAGCCAATCAATGGCCTCAGTGATAAATGGTCCAAGACCCTGTGGACAGTGATTGTATAAGGAGAATAGCAGCGGTGACATCTGTAGCCAATGAAACTGAGAGTAAGTGGGGCACATCAGGAACAAGGAGCTTCAATTGCCAGGAGTTAAAGGTGAATAGCTTATACAAGCATACAGTACATGACTGAAGTGGATTGACGTGACTGATGCCAGCAGAACAGCCACCCCGATGACCAAACCTGAAGGTACCTAATGCAAACACCTAAACATCTAAAGTGCTTCTCTATGATAAATACATGGATTTTTTTTAAACCAGGTTACTGATGCACAGTGCATGATCTATTAACATTGGGGTGGCTTAAAAACAAAATAGGAAATTACAGTTTCCCTTTAATGACGCATCTAATTAGTAAAATTGATAATAGTACAGTAAAAAAAATAATACAAGCTGCAAAGAAAATGGATAACACATTTACCCTTGGAGAAAAGGTCCATGTTCTTGAGTTTTTGGGCAGCCATGAAGCTCTCACAGTATGAATGTTGCTGACAACCTGAAAAAATGAAAAATACAAAAGAGCAAAATCAAAAAAGTATATATTATTTATGTTCTTTAAAGCTCTTCTGTTCCAACTAGATTGCAATGCGGAGCGTTAAGCGACCACTGACCGGAAACAAGTGTGCTAGTTGGGGGTCACTTTAATTATTTACATAGGTCGACCCCCCTTCAAGTCCGTAATAGATCGTACAGTGCTCGTAGGGTCCTATTTTTCTCGGCAGCACACATCATCTTTATAGAGGAAAATGTGCTACCAAGAAACATGATCTATTGTGCAAACCTTAAGATAATTTCTCTGGACTGGATATGTGTTCACTGTACTGTGTTCACTGTGATTTGCCTTTTAAACCTGCACCTTATTTTATAGAATGAAATAAACCTGATGTTTTAATATGACAATATTATTAGGGATGCTGGATCTTTGTTGTGTTGCTGCAATTCTTTGCATTAAGACCCGCTTGATGTCTCCCAAGACCGCATTCCAGATTGAATACCCCCTGCTTGGGTGATCTGTAGAGAACTCTTTTTTTCTTTCTTCTCATATTAAATTTCTGCTTATTAAAAAATAATTCATACTTGAAAATAAATAATGCTTACCTTACTGCCATCATATAGGCAAAGTCGTACATGTCTGCTGAGAATCTGAATGCTCGCCCCAGGGAGAGGTATCATCTTACAGCTCCATAAAGTCAAAAATATAGAGACACGAGTGGGCAGAGGCAGGATCTATAATTATAGAATAATAGATAGTAAATGATAGAACTCAATAATGGGAGATACCAGACAACTGATTGATAAGCAAATAATATTGCCAGATCAAGACTTATTACAATACTACTGAACTTAACAGGTTGCTTATAAAAACAAGCGACTTCACTTGATATTAAAATTCCTCTCTGTTCTCAAGATGATAGTTTATGTATTGCTAGTTGTCTCAGTTTCTGGCCATTACAGCAAACATCCAGTGCTTACATGATCTTTCCAATAGAGTTTGTAAGCGCTGCTTTGAGGCTGGGAAAGAATGCTGTAACGCAATGTTAGCTCCCAATCTCGATCAGCTTTATAGCCGCCATGCTTTTAATTCTGCAGAGAGTGAAGCTGCCAGATATATCAGCATCCAACATGTGCACAGTGCATGACAATAGTCTAACCACTCAATCAAGCAGGAGCGACCACCCCTCCCCAACAATAAGGAAGATGACAGACTGAGGAGTAGCGTGATCCTGACCTGGCGGGATGGTGTTGACAGTGTAATCACCAGTCTGATCTATTTCACATCAACACTCACACTGCTTAATTATTCACAAATATTACCAAAGAGTAATAGAAAATAATGCAGAGTAGGATATATATGTCATGTCATAAAAATGCTATCAATGTTCAGATATAGGGTTAATCTGCAAATTAATAGAGTTCTTAAGCCATGTGGCTACCGCACTGGGAGCCCGATACCAGGAGGGAATGAAGTGTATTCCTCCCGGCAGCCTCAGGCTATCAGTCATAGAGGTGCAGCTTCAATCACCGCCGACTACATTGTGAGTGGTGGTTTTAATATAATGAACAAATGGATATTTCGCTACATTATTTTTACTGCTTCAATTAATTAATTTTGGCAGCAATCTTAACTAAAGAAAGCCCAACCTTTTTTCTTGTCTAGCACTCCATGCAGATCTATGCGTCTTCTTGGTTACAAATTAACAACAATCCCTCTGTGCAGTCTGATCGGGTAGTCATATGTTACGCTCTATTCACACTGGCATCTATAAAGGATCTTCTTTCCACTTCTTTCTGACATTTTACTTCTGCATCTCATTAGTGATTTTAATATATTAGCCATATTTATTAGAACTTACCCCTCCTTTCTCTGAGTCCCATAACAGATCCTTAAAGCCCAACCGTGAAGCGGTGAGGTCAGGCTGGAGGTATCTGCTGGCTTTGTATTGATCTCCTACATGGGAAATATAGTTCTTTATATATTTGCTTTGATTTTTACACATTGACCAAGTTATATAACAATTGGTACTCGCTCTACTTGTCATTTACACATTGCAGCTGTTTTTCCTTTGCTAAGCAATAGCTTGCTCACTTTATGGACAAAAATCAGAAAACGCATTCTGGCAGTCAATTCATGCCGCCAACACCAAGGGCAGCAGGAATGAGAGTCTGTCTGTACGATTGCAGTCAGGTATATTTTTCTATTTAAATAACTCCAGCGTTTCAGAGAAAATACAGTTTAAAGATCCATTTGTTAATGATGAGACTAATCCGGCCTGGGCTTTTCCCCACACAGCTCTGGTAACTGACATGTCTCTCCCATGTGGGGCGCCACAAGAACAGTTTCATCTCTAATGTCCATTGCTGAATCTTTAAACCTTAGCTTCTCCGATCTGTCTGAGCATTTTAGGGAAAAACATACCTGTCTGCAATCATCTGCATAAATCGGCTGACGGTTCTGACTGTAAGGTTTTGCTTGGAAAAACAAAAGTCCCCACACCTTTACAGTGTTAATAAAAGACCATAGCTGAAAATGTATGCAACATGCAGACAATGAACTTGGCAATCCCTGGATTAAAACCATAAACATAATGGCAGAGGCTGCTTCTTTACAGGTGCTGAATGCTTCCAACATGACTGCAGATTCTGGAGATTTTGCTACCTGTATTTGTGCAATCACTGGACATCTGCAATGCACAGAGATTAATTCAATTATTATGCTTCCTTATACAGCACCTTGTGAAAGTATTTGGCCCCCTTGAACTTTTTGAATTTTTTGTCACATTTCAGGCTTCAAACATAAATTCAAATTTTTTTCTGAAGAATCAACAACAAGTGTGACACAATCGTGAAGTGGAACAAAATTTATTGGATATTTTAAACTTTTTTAACAAATAATAAACTGAAAAGTGGGGCGTGCAATATTATTCGGCCCTTTTACTTTCAGTGCAGCAAACTCACTCCAGAAGTTCAGTGAGGATCTCTGAATAATCCAATGTTGTCCTAAATGACTGGTAATGATAAATAGAATCCACCTGTGTGTAATCAAGTCTCCGTATAAATGCACCTGCTCTGTGATAGTCTCCGGGTTCTGTTTCAAGTGCAGAGAGCATCATGAAGACCAAGGAACACACCAGGCAGGTCCGAGATACTGTTGTGGCAAAGTTTAAAGCCGGATTTGGATACAAAAAGATTTCCCAAGTTTTAAACATCTCAAGGAGCACTGTGCAAGCGATCACATTGAAATGGAAGTTGTATCAGACCACTTCCAATCTACCGAGATCCAGCCGTCCCTTTAAACTTTGATCTCGAACAAAGAGAAGACTGATCAGAGATGCAGCCAAAAGGCCCATGATGACTCTGGATGAACTGCAGAGATCTACAGCTGAGGTGAGAGAGTTTGTCCATAGGACAACAATCAGTTGTACACTGCACAAATCTGGCCTTTATAGAAGAGGGGCAAGAAGAAAGACATTTCTCAAAGATATCCATAAAACGTCTCGTTTGAAGTTTGCCACAAGCCACCTGGGAGACACACCAAACATGTGGAATAAAGTGCTCTGGTCAGATGAAACCAAAATCGAACTTATTGGGCACAATGCAAAACGATATGTTTGGCATCAAAGCAACACAGCTCATAACCCTCAGAACATCATCCCCACTGCCAAACATGGTGGAGGCAGCATCATGGTTTGGGCCTGCTTTTCTTCAGCAGGGACAGGGAAGATAGTTACAATTGATGGGAAGATGGACGGAGCCAAGTACAGGACCATTCTGGAAGAAAACCTGTTGGAGTCTGCAAAAAACCTGAGACTGGGATGGAGATTTATCTTCCAACAAGACAATGATCCCAAACATAAAGCAAAATCTACAAATGAATAGTTCAAAAATAAACATATCCAGGTGTTAGAATGGCCAAGTCAAAGTCCAGACCTGAATCCAATCGAGAATCTGTAGAAAGAGCTGAAAACTGCTGTTCTTCATCCAACCTCACTGAGCTCCAGCTGTTTTGCAAGGAAGAATGGGCAAGAATTTCAGTCTCTCGATGTGCAGAACTGATAGAGACATACCCCAAGTGACTTGCAGCTGTAATCACAGCAAAAAGTGGCGCTACATAGTATTACTCAAAGTGGCCGAATAATATTGTACGCCCCACTTCTCAGTTTTTTATTTGTTAAAAAAGTTCTAAATATCCAATACATTTCATTCCACTTCACGATTGTGTTCCACTTGTTGATTCTTCACAAAAAATTTAGAATTTATATCCTTATATTTGAAGCCTGAAATGTGGCAAAAGGTTGAAAAATTCAAGGGGGCCAAATACTTTCGCAAGGCACTGCATAGCGCCAACATTTTTCTGAGCTCTTTATATTGTCATCATCATTGTCCTTATTGGGTCTCATTATCTAAATTTCCTATCAGGATGTCTTTGGAGTGTGGGTGGAATAGAGCACACCGTATTGCTGGTGACTGGACTTCCCATTGTTATGGTGTATAGACAGAGTACTAGTATGAAACCTAAAAAACACAGGGAGAACAAAGTCTATCCTGTAATAGAGGAGGGTCCCCCACTCAGGATCCCCGTGTGTTAGTAAGAGCAGGGACTAGCTACAAAGAGCTTCTCTCCCGTAAAGGCCTGTGACATCTGTGCATTATAAGGATATCCCATTAATATAACATGGCACTGTCTGTGTTTCATTCTTACTACAGCAAAAATGAAATTCTCTATCTGTAATCAAAACAATTCATGTCAAGCGCCATCCTCCAACTCACTGCTATTTTAGGACCAAGCTATCTATAAAGTAGAATTATTCATATCCATCTATAAGGCAGTATTATGCATATCCGTCTATAAGGCAGAATTATGCATATCCGTCTATAAGGCAGAATTATGCATATAGAAAGAAAAGGTTACAGGAGAAATAAGACAATCTACCTTGTTCTAGTAAATGTGATAGAGTTGATGTCCGGAACCCAGCAGGGACTGTGCCCATTGTGGCCAAAGCTTCTGCAGCACTAAGCTTCAATGAAAAGAAAATGATCTTGTTAGTCATTCTCAGAAGAAGGATGCATAAATATGGATATAAAAAGTCTACATCCCTCTGTTAAAATGGCAGTTTTTTGTCATGTAAAAAAGTAGCCTCAATTCAGAACGTTTACCACCTTTAAAGTCCCCTATCTGTATAAACCCATTCAGAAAGAAACTGAAATGGAGGGGATAAATAAAAATATCACAACTAAAATAATGTGATTGCATAAGTGTGCACACCCTCTTATAATTGGGGATGTGGTTGGGTTCAGAATTAGGCAATCAGATTTACACTCATGTTAAATAGCAGACAGCACACAGTTGCCATCATGTACAGTGATCCTGACTAACCCCATATAAATTAGTTGTACAATTAGGGTTTCCTGACATTTTCTTTTTTTCCATCAAAAGATCTTTATTAATATTTTACATTTTACTCACTAAACAGAAACATAAACATATAGAAAAATAAATACTTATCCTTAAATGCACCAGCGGGTTTCTATGAATTACCAAAATTACTAATTCAATGACTAACTTAATTCTATTCATGACTGTTGGCCGGTATGAGTGTAGGCACGAGAGCTCCGCAGTAGTAGTAGTAGTAGTAACAGGTACATTCATTTTTATTTTTCTATCAGAAGATATAATTCACTTCAGTTCTATTCTCCATTTCTTCCCAAACTGGTGCACTAACTGTTCACTTCAGTAGCCAGATCCCCAGTTCTAGGACTGTAACACCTTGGGAGTCTCTCTTCCCTTTTTCTGCCTGCAGCCACTCACCCGTCCTCTCACTGCCATTGCCAATCCTGCTCAAGCCTCCGTGTCCACAGCCGTCACTGGGGCAACAGCCCTTTCCCCAGGGTTCAACCCTATATTATTCAAAAAGTACAGGGTGGGCCATCTATATGGATACACCTAAACAAAATGGAAATGGTTGGTGATATCAACTTCCTGTTTGTGGCACATTAGTGTGTGGGAGAGGGAAAACTTTTCCGGATGGGTGGTGACCATGGTGGCCATTTTGAAGTCAGCCATTTTGGATCCAACTTTATTTTCAATGGGAAGAGGGTTATGTGACACATTAAACATATTGAGAATTTAATAAAAAAAACAATGGTGTGCTTGGTTTTAACATAACTTTATTCTTTCATGAGTTATTTATAAGTTTATGGCCACTTATAAAATGTGTTCAAAGTGCTGCCCATTGTGTTGGATTGTCAATGCAACCCTCTTCTCCCACTCTACACACACTGATAGCAACACCGCAGAAGAAGTGCTAGCACAGGCTTCCAATATCCGTTGTTTCAGATGCTGCACATCTCGTATCTTTACAGCATAGACAATTGCCTTCAGATGACCCCAAAGATTAAAGTCTAAGGGGGTCAGATAGGGAGACCTTGGTGGCCATTCAACTGGCACACGACCAGCAATCCACTTGCCAGGAAACTGTTCATGTAGGAATGCTCGGACCTGACACCCATAATGTGGTGGTGCACCATCTTGTTGGAAAAACTCAAGGAACGTGCCATCTTCAGTGCATAAAGAGGGCAACACATCATCATGTAGCAATTTAAGATATTCAGTGGCATTGAGGTTTCCATGAAGAATGGCCCCACTATCTTTATACCCCATATACCACATCATACCATCAATTTTTGTGTTCCAACAGTCTTGGAGGGATCTATCCACTGTGGGTTAGTGTCAGACCAATAGCGGTGGTTTTGTTTGTTAACTTCACCATTCACAAAAAAGTTTGCCTCATCAATGAACATAATGTTCTATATAAACTTAGGGTCCCGTTTCAATTTTTGTTTTGCCCATTCTGCAATTTCAGTGCGCAGATCTGGGTTATCCTTGTTGAGCTGCTGCTGCAGCTGGATTTTGTAAGGGTGCCATTTGTGAGTACCTAATATCTGCTGAAGGGATGTTCGACTGAAGCCACTCTTCAGTGACATGCGGTGAGTGCTACCCTGTGGGCTTTTGCTGAATGAAGCTAGGACAGCCACTGATGTTTCTTCATTAGTGACAGTTTTCTTGCGTCCACATTTTGGCAAATTCAATACTAAACCTGTGTTTCACAAAATTTGGCAAGCAGTTTGCTAACTGTAGCATGGGAGATGGGTTGTCTCGTAGGGTGTCTTGCATTGAAATCTGCTGCAATGACCCGGGTACTGCGTTCACCAGATATCAACACAATTTCTATCACACAGGAAGTTGATATCAGCAACTATTCCAATTTTATTTAGGTGTATCCATATAAATGGCCCACCCGGTAGTGTCTATACCAGCAATACTCAGCCTTCACTCACTGCCTTTTCCGGAAATCCACCTTTTTTGTCACAAGTCATAGCAAGTGGCCCTGCTGCTCCTCAGACCTGAAGTCTGTCTCTGTCACAGGCTGGGCCCTAACTGACATTTCCAGAGAAACAGTCTCTTTCCCTATGCGCTAGCTCCTCCCCTATAGGCTTATCCCAACTGTCAACTGTGTTGCCGAGCAGATTTAACCTTTCAACTGCATACCTATAACACTTATACTACCTTATTAAGCATCCTACATTATATACCACATAACATTACACCTTATAGCAATACACATACATTACAAGTTATAGGACATTATTATATTGTGACTGTGTGGTCAGTGTCTTCAGGGGCAGGAACACAGCCACCTCCATACATTCCTTTCCACTTTGAACATGGTCGTCCTTGACCATATGAGCCCGTAAGACACCAAACAGTCCACACAACTCATACATCAGTTGACAGTCTCTGTTCAAGTGCACTCAAAGTCTGTGCTCTTCTTCTCACGGGCCCACCCACCCAAAGAATTCAGTTCATTCAACAAGAACTCTCAAGCCAACAGGAGTCCACAGTCCACAATTATTCATATGCCAGAGTCCTTTCCCTTTTGTGAGGCATGCCGGCGCTATGGCTGACATGACTCGCATGGGCCCTGAGCCGTGCACAGAGGGGTTAACAGACTAATGAGCGAAGCCTAGAGAGCAGTGGGTGCTAATGGCTGACAGTTCCCAGGTGTGAGTGTGGCAGGTGGGTGTGGCAGGCAACCTAATAGCTGCCTAGGCTTGTGTTTAGAAAAAGGAGAGAGACCAGACATGATCCTCTAAGGGAGAGGACGTGTCTCAGAGGGGTCCCGTCCCCTTTGGGGGATGAGGCAGGATGCCTGGCTCTCCCTGCTGGAGACGCCGGTCCCTCTTAGCCGCATGAAGCCAGTGGCCAGACAGAGAGGTTAGTAGAGCACCTAAGTATATGGGGGTCCTGGCTCAACTTGTAGAGGGCTCACTCTGACCATGTTGGTGAAGCTGCCGTCCGGGATCTCTGCCTGTGTTGGTGAGGCTTGGAGGCAGCTGGCCATCATGGGCAGGGTGAGGAGACCTTGAGGGATGCTTTGACTGCCCGGGAGCTCAGGTGGCTCAGAACCTGGTCTGGTCCTGAGAAGGCTGTAATCGATGCTGGACTCTGGATGTGTGTGAGTGGGCCCTATGATGGGTTGGAGCCCACAAAGGCCAGGTGTCCGTAACCGCCATTGGGACAGACTGTGAGAGGGTCCCGTTGACCTATGTATGAGATGTGCAATGCTGTGTAGCATGTGAGACTGAGGATGTCTCAAAGGCCAGGCGGCCGTAACCGCCATTGGGACCGACTGTCAGGTCGTGAGGGTCCCATTCACCTCGTGTGAGGTGTATGGAGGCTGTATGCAGTGTAGCAGCCTGTATGAAACTGGGTTGGCCTCAAAACGGAAGCCTTAAACATTTCTTTACCACTGTTAGAAGTAGCCTCCCTAATGAGGGACTTTCCTTTTCAGTGGAGACTGGGACACCCTACTTGGGTGTGAACCTCCCCGTGGACCTGAATAAACTTTTCTCTCTAAACCATCAAGCCATATTAGACAGGGTAGGGTCACTTCTGGATTCATATAGGCCACTAAAACTTTCTTGGCTAGGTAGGATCCAAGTCATAAAAATGGACATCCTACCGAGATTTCTATATATATTCCAAGCAGTCCCAGTTTGGCCTCACAGATCTTTTTTTACCAAAATCTGCTCTCTGATCTCTAGGTTCATTTGGAAGGGGAAAAAGCCGAGGGTGGGATATAAGACCCTGTCAGTGTCTCGACAAAATGGAGGTGTGGGACTCCCAGATCTTCAAAACTATTGTCGGGCAGCCATTCTAGTCAGACTCCAAGACTGGAAATATAAAGAGGTGTCCAAGAGGTGGGTCCAGATTGAACAAGTGGGAATAGAAGTACCCCTTCAATATCTTCAGTGGACCTCTAGCCATACCATCAAACACCATGAGAACCTGGCATTCCTAACCACGGAAACATTAAGGGCATGGCAAGCTACACGGGATTGGAATTCGTATGCAAAGTTGGTGAGCTCTTTGACTCCTATATTTAGAAATCCGGGGGGGGAGGGGGAAGGAGGCAGACCTTCTTGGGATGGAAGTTCAGGGACGATACTCGTATTAGACACATCCTACAACAAGGGGAGATTCCCACTTTTAATGTATTGCAAAATGATTCCATTGGCACAAAACTAAACTGGTGGGAATACATACAAATAAAATCTTTCCTGCAATCTGTGAGGGTGTCTGGTGGTCACGATCTTCAATTGTCACCCATGGAAAAAATTTTCTCATGTGAGGCTCAGCCATCCCGAGGGATAGCAGTCCTCTATCAAATTTCATCAGCGGTAGAGAATAATGATAAGCATAAATACCAGATTACTTGGGAGAAGGAATTGGGGAAGCCCATGTCTAGTGAAGACTGGGATAGATGTTTCCTAATGGCTCATAAGTTGCTGTAAACTGCAATTTAGATGGTATCTAACCCCAGACAGGCTAATCGGGTTCTCTCCATCGGCTTCCAGATTTTGTTGGAGGTGTGGTTCCAGAGAGGGTACACTGCTGCATATCTGGTGGGACTGCTCCCTGATTAGAGAATTCGGGGAGAAAATTTTCTGAAACTACAGGTTGGTTACTGGTAAACATGCAGTTGGAAATCCTGAGATGGCCTTGCTCTCTATGCTGCCTGGATTGGTGAGGGCCCAAAGCAGAGACATTCTAAGATTCTGCCTTTCTGCGGCTAGAGCGGTGATTCCTCGCCACTGGAAGGATCAGAATCCACCAACTATATTGGAGTGGTTCTCGGAGATGGAGTCCATTTATAGAATGGAAGAAATTTTTGCTGGGCTTACACAGACACTGAATGCTTTCACCATCACTTGGTCTGAGTGGATCTTATTTAAAGACGTCTCTAATTATAAGGAGATGTCTTCCTAATCTGAGGTAGATGCTGCCCCTATAATGGATCATGTCAGTCCCAATAAAAACCACCACTGAGCCCTGATAGCCGTGTAAAAGAATTCTAGCTTTCGCATTCTTCTTCTTTCTTCTTTCCCTACACCCTTTCCCTACCCCCCTGGGCGAATATGAGCTTAAGATATAAATTAAGGTCTGGTGAGACCTTTTGAGAATTTACTTTGTCAATCACAGTTTAAAGTTGACTGTATGTTAGGTTCCTCGAGTTGTAGAGGACACTTGTAAATATTTACAAAAATTAATATTTTTTATTTTTACTATTTGTCTCGTTATATAGACAAAATTTAATACCATTGACAACGGCTTTACATACTATATGATAATGGAGTGAGCGTTATGTACTATGTGAGATATTGTGCAAACAGTAAGAACGTTGATTAATGTTTACTATGTTTAACAAATTTATTATTTTGCTTAATAAAAACATATTTAACAAAAAGAAACTGGGATGGCCTCTGTAAGCTGTATGGGCTCTGTGAGGGGCTGGAGTGCATGTGTGCGTGCCATGTGAGAGGCTGAGGATATCTAGAGGGCACAGTGGACTATCTAGTGGACACAGTAAACGATGCCAGGTGGGCATAGCCACCATTAGAACCAGACTGGGTCTGTAAGCGTCGGTAAGGGACACCTTAAAGTTCTGGGGTTCATATGTAACGTAAATGATGACAGGCGGGCATAGCTGCCATTTAGAACACTCTGTGATGTCTATATGATTATGCATAGTATAAGTGTAAGAAGTAGCTAAAGGCCAGTCAGCTGTAACCACCATAGCAGCTGTCGTTAGTGCTCCTGAGATTCTATGGAGAGGTGGTTGCTGCTCCTAGTTAATGTGTGATGTTATGTTACTATGTGTATAGCGGTCTATGTAAAGTGTTTTTATGTATACCATCATGTAAATATGTGAGTAGTACGCGGTTTATGATAAAAAAAAAACTAATAAACTGCTGTTTATGTTACGCTACACATGGTTGTTGGTGTCACTTATGCTGCCAAGCGAACCACCAGGAATATGCTACCTCACACTGGGCACAGTCATTCAAACGTTGCAAGCAGCTATTGACCCGGTAGACACTTCAGGCTGTCTGTTGTCCCTCCTCCCTGTGACGAAATGGGCTCTTTTAATATATAACATAGGATGATTTCTTATGTAGCCAGACAATTCTTTGTATTTTGTGCTCTACCTTGTGATAAGCAACTCATTGTTCCACCTCTTTCTACTGTATTTTATTTCCTACCTTGTGAGGGGCCACTCATTGTTCCTACAAGTCTTGTAGATGCCTGGTGATGTTTAACGGGTGTAATGTAATTATCTCAACATTTTGTTATAGAAGGTCAGAGGCTCAGAAAACTTAATCCTACTAACATTCATTTGTATCACTATGTGTATGGCTAAATGCTATTTAAACTATCTGTGTGTGAGTCTCTATTGCCAGCACTGCCATGCTACTAGAGATAGCTTATATACAGCTTGAAATTAAGTCAATGAGAACACAGTCTTAGTAAACCAATCATGAAGTTCCCAATGTTTGAATTGAGTGGTCAGAAGGAATATAAGCAGACCTGTTCATTAACCAGGGAGATTATGTTTAGTGACCTCGGTCTAGGGACTTCGGCCCCGACTAGAGGTGCACGGGACTTGATACATGCAGCTAATCTAGGATCTACGGGTCCAATTAGCAGGCCATAACCCCAGGCCTAGGCACTACAGTGCCGACCAAGGGGAATCAGAACTTGGATTATAATACTGCAAGGACTTCAGCATTGAATGTTCGGATTCAGCTGGGATATCAAAAGACTGCATAAGGAAGCAATAAAGGTTGGGACAATCCAGTCACCTGGCTACAGACTTTGCCGTGATGTCTCTGAGGCACTAATATTCTAATCCCTGGTGAGCCAGCGGAAGGGTGAGACTGCTGCCTGTTACATTGTGTGTTTTGCTGGTTATGTGTTATATGCTGTTAACTGTTTGAGGATCCAATAAAACCTTAACGTTGTGGTTCCCTCACACTGTGTTGTCTGAGTAGTGTTCTGCCCAAGGGTAAGCAGCTCGGGCGTTCAGTTTGGGATAAGCCCTGGTACATGCTGTCTTTCTAAAGGCGTCTGGGCCAGCGGACGAGAGCACTCACTGACCCCCGTGTCTCCACAATTGGTGGCAGCAGTGGGATACTACTCAGCCTGGTTTATCCATAAGAGCTGCAGGGGATTGGTGTTTTTGTACACCGTCCAAGGGCTCAACAACCAGGGAGGCATATAAGCATATTCAGCAGGCCATAGGTGAGGCATTCAGGTTTCGGACACTGCTATGTCCAACCCCACCAGCTCAGCCATGGGACGAGGACCAAAATGGAAGTACAGCTGCTATAAGAAACTGCAACTACAGGTGGCATGTCAGTCCCGACATGTCATGTCACATGAACCTCTTCCATTGAAAAAAAATAAAGTTGGATCCAAAATGGCTGACTTCAAAATGGCCGCCATGGTCACCACCCATCTGGAAAAGTTTTCCACCTGCCCTTTTACTAATGTGCTACAAACAGGAAGTTGATATCACCAACTATTCCCATTTTACTTAGGTGTATCCATATAAATGGCCCACCCTGTAGTTTGGAGCCTGCTGTAATCTATTGTTTAAATGTTACTAACAGGGGCGCTAAAATAAATTGTTCATATTCCATAATTTTTGAGGGCGCCACAATACCCAAATACTTAAATTGGGTCACTACCAGCATCGGGATATCTGCACACAGCAGATGAGTAGGTACTGAATGCAAGGAGAACAGTTTTGACTTGTCCCAGTTTATTGTTGAACCAGATATTTTGCAGAATTACAAATAATAATAATAATAATAACAACAATAATTATTATTATTATTAATATTATTATTATAGTGCCATTTAATTCTTGGCGCTTTAAATGCATAAAAAAGGACATACATAGACAAGTACAAAAAATCATGAACAGTAAAAGGCACACCCAGGTAAAGGAGGGGAGAGGACCCTGCCCACGAGGGCTCACAGTCTACAATTGTCATAGTGCTCCCCAAAGAACTATGTGCATCATCTAAAAAGTAGTGCAAGTTATCTGCATGTAACACCACCTTCTCCTCTTTTTGCCCATATCTAAAGCCCATTATCTCGGTGGTCTCTCAAGTTAACACTGAAATAGGGTTCCACTGCGACAGTGAATAGGGAGACAGGTGTGGAATTCGATGATACGTTTATCTCCAGTGCAAAACCAAAGATTACTCATAGCTATTTTTTTCAGAAGGTGACCAAAAGAGTAAAATTAAATTAATAAATGTAAAAAATTAATAACATGAATAAATTCATAATAGCGTTAAAATATAATATTTAATAAATTATAAATATTATGATAAATTAGAATTATAAATATTATAATTATAAAATATATAATAAATAATATACATAATATTATTATTTTAATTAAATTAATAATATATTAAATCAAATTAACCTGTTTAAAAAGCTAATTTTACACTTTATAGTTGCTTTTGTTCCAGTGAACATCCAGTAGATTAATAAAACCTCCCACAACAGTGTACGGTATTCTGTGAGAAGCTTGAGATAATCATTAGAACCTGTGCAAAATTCTGCAGAAGTTTGGTGATGGTATGTAAATATAAATTATTAATAATATCTTTGTAAACAGGTTGCAGAACAGACACATATAAGGACCCTCTGAGTCTCTTTTCACTTTAAGGCATTCGACTTATATCTGTGAATGAACCATACACTGACACCACATGAATTTGGCTTTTTATTCTGCACCTCTATTGAGCAATCAGGAAATTTAGATTTCGGATCTGTTAATTGTGAGATCTGAATGATCTCTTGCTTGCTAAGAATAATATCTCTATCCTGACCGTATGAAATTCTGACCAGGACAGGTTTTGGTGGATGTCCTGGAGGGAAAGGACGAGTTGGCACCTTATGTGTGTGTTCCATGGGAAAAGTAGGGTCACAGCAGTTGGGTCAATCTTAAAATTTCAGTAACTTTTCAAAGAATTCTGTAGGAGAGGATCTTTTCAATTTTTTTCAGACACTCCAATAAGTCGCAAGTTCTTGCACCTCAGCTTGTTTTCCAGGCCGCCCATTCTTGCTAGTAGTGCAGATATTTGCTGTGCTGAATGTTTGCCCTCTTGTCTTCTCATATCTGACTCTCTATCTGCCATAATCACTGTTGAGCAAAGGAATGAGTACACCATTGACATACTGACAGTGTTTCTGTGGCACCTCTGCCTTATCTCATTTTTCATCACCTGATGTCATCGCACCGTCCTCTATTTCGGATACCAGAGAGCACTTGTCAGTAGTGCCCCCCTTATCAACAGGAGCCTGTGTTGCAGTGCAAACAAATCTCCCCAGCCAGGCCGCCAACTCACTTCTCTTCGCTTCAGTAATTATCATGGTCTCCTTCACTTTGGCTGCAGTCCCATCTCTCCCGCTGTATTCTTTTGGCTTTTACATGTAATTTTCCTGGTGAATATCAATACCTCAGCAGGCAGAAGGTTATCCGGTGTGTATTGCAGTAGGTTGGAAGTTAAAATTTTGGGTCTCATGACCGACAATTAGCTAGACATTTTCTTGCATTTTACAGCAAAAGCTCTGGTAAACAGCTAACAACACAGCAAAGGGAACACCACCATACCCACAGTGAGGCATGGTGGAGACAGTATGATGTTTTCAGTCTGTTTTTCTGCAGCTGTAATTTGTGACTTTTGTCGAGGTGGATTAAATTATGAACAGTTCCACATATTAGTACATTTTTTAACAAAACCTTCGAAGACTGAATCCTATCATAAATTTGAAGAATACATCAACAAAGTGTTAGTTTAAGGGTGTGCATATTTGTGTAGCCATATTACTTCAGTTCTTAATTATTCTATTTCCACACCAGAAAATTCAGTTTTCAACTGCATTGTACAGATTGTTGGTGACAAAGTTATAAAACACTCTGCAATTATTCTTCTTGGTATGAATATTTTTTACGTGACAAATACCTGGCAATTTAAAAGGGGTGTGTAGAGTTTTATATCCAATGTATATGTTCTATGTAATGTATACAAAGAAACTGAATATCGATGCCAAGCCAGAAACTTCAACAAGCACCTACTACTGCTTACCTCTTGAGTTTTCTTAGAAGTGCTCATCTGAGATATGGTGTCTTCTGCAGGCCTATCACAAGTGAGAACAAAAGTTGGAATACATTTGCCCAAAATTACAGTTGCAGAATCCAAAACATACGTAGATGAATACATTATCCTCCAAAATGAACTACAACGTAGAATGTCTGTATTTATTGCCATTTTTTTTTTTTACTCCAGCAGCTTTGGAAGTATTAGCATTTGATTTCTTTTCAATTTATGAGTTCGTTTTCTATATACATATCTACAGAAACTACATAATCCCCATTAACAGTTGGGTAACCCTATATAAAGCTGCTTTCACATCAGCGGTAAATGTAATTTGCGGCAGATGTCGCCGCACCTGACAGATCTGCCACGTAATGGCCGACTTGCGGCACCAATCCGACAAGCCACATTTATTCTCTGGGGCTTGTGGTCAGGTGCGGCAAGTGCAGTTTTGCTAGATCCGTCAGATCCAGCACTTGCGGCTGCGCAAAAAAACCCGCTGATAGCAGTGTTTTTATTTGCGGTGCCACAAGTGCCGGATCCAGCAAAACCGAAGTTGTCGCACCTGACCACAAGCCCCATAGAGAATGAATGGGGTTTGCCGGAATGGTGCCACAAGACAGCCATTACGTGGCAGATCCAGCAGGTGCGGCGACATCTGCCGGATCTGCCGCGAATTACATTTACCGCTGATGTGAAAGCAGTCTTATAGGAAAGGTCCAGGAAGGTCTTCCTAGACTTTTCCAATGTTCGTAAGTTGTAGCTTGACAGCTGGACGTGGCACCCTCCAAGATTAATCCATGGAATATGTGCAGTATAAAAGTCGTGGTAAGCTCCACATTATTGCTTATTTAAAGGGATCCTGTCACCTCCAAAACGCCTCCTAAGCTAGCAAAACATGTCCCTGCACCATCCTATCACTAATCTCACACTTCTTTTGTCTCCTAAAAGCATCCTGTGAAAGTGCATAAAAACGTTTTAATACTTACTCATTAGTGATTATAATTAGCAGTGACTATATTCCTTAGTCACCAAGGCGGGCTGTTTTGCAGCTCCAGGGATCCACCCTGTCTCTGTGTGTTCTGCTGTGATGTGCAGGCATTGCCCTCCCCCTCTCTATCACTCACAGAATGCAAATCATTAATCCTGCCTTCAGTTTCAGTTTCACAGCAGCACAGACAGAGAGGGTGGATCCTCGAGGCTGCAAAACAACACCCCCTGGTGACCAAAGAATATAGCCCCTGCTAATTATAATCCCTAATGAGTAAGTATTAAAACGTTTTTCTCCACTTTCACAGGATGCTTTTAGGAGACAAAAGAAGTGTGAGATTAGTGATAGGATGGTGCAGGGACATGTTTTGATAGCTTAGGAGGTGTTTTGGAGGTGACAGGATCCCTTTAACCTTATATTACATATTTTGCACTAGTCCTAATTTTTAATTTAGAAGTGCAATGATAATTAAGAGTTGAAATCCTCTTTTTTATGGTTCAGTGAATGAAGACTTGTTCTAGTTATCTGCATACTGATTGGTGTAAATATGATATAGGAAAAAAAAACTAAATTATATAAGCTCACCTAAACTGTGTCTCTGCTAGGCAAGTTAGTTGATTGCAATGACTACCAGCACCACTGTGAATGCTACTCTGGGTATGAATTATGACTGAAAAACAAAGGGCAATGGGGGACACTGTGTTTGTTACTGATCTGCAAGAAGTTAGGTAATCATTCTTCAAAGGGTAAGTTAAAGAGTTTTCTACTACTAGGACGACCCCTTCTAATTTCACATCTCCCTCAAATAAAATAGAAAATTCTGTAATCAACCCCCCGCCCACCCTGTGCTGGTGCTGTTCCAGTTATGCCAGTTGTTGCATTCTTGGGGCTCACTTGACACATTGTGACATCACGCGAGTCTCGCATTCAATCACTGTTGGCTTCTCTCTCCCAACCTTCAGTCACAAGAGCAATCAACAGGAAGTGGATGGCATCCACAGCGCTCACTTCCTGCTGACTAACTCATTGGTCCAAAGGTGGGGAAACAGAAGCCAGCGGTGATAGGACACGAGGCTTGCGTGATGTCACAATATCATGTGAGCCCCAGAACTGTGATTTCCAACACCTCTGGAATGGCGCCAGGACGGGGTGGGGGTGAATACAGACTTTTATTTTACATCAGGGAGACATGTGAAATCAGATGGGGTTGTCTTAGAAGTGGACAATCCCTTTAATGGACTGTTAAGGGTGGAACATCTACAGAAGTTCTCAATGGTAGTAGACAGAGTTATATTACCTCTTTGTATCGACAACATTTTCTTCTGCTGACTCTTCCTCATCTTCAGTTTCCTCGTCACTGGGACTTGGACTTTGTTCGGCCCCATTGTATGTCTATGAATTAGATAAAATATGAAGGCATTCATCTAGTAATCAAACTGCTCTACAGTACCCATATTACCAGAGAACTAAAAGTTAAGGCATTGATTTAATTTGCATTGTGGCAAAAGTCTGATTCTTTAGAGGTTTTAGGAAGTATCTAACAAACTAATAAAAAATAAATAATTAAATTCTCCATATACGGGATACATAAAGAATATAGGCAGCACTCCAAAATAAGAAAAAACATGGACTGTAATAGCCCGTGGCATCTAAACAGCACTAGGAATATAAAAAGTCAAGTAAGAGAGAGGTATGTTCACTGAATTCTTGATTAAATGTTTCTCTTGACAGCATTGCAGAATGGACAGAGATATAGTAAAACAAATTGTAATAGGTGGGACTAAAGAATTTACAAGATGTAAATCACACGAATTTGTGATTTACCTGAAGGTAAGTCTTGGGCACCAGACCTTGAGCTCCTTTTGAGTTTTGGGCCACCCACCAACCATCAGGCTTTCGGTCAAGAATCTGCAGCACTTCTCCTTTCTATAAAGAAATAAAAATACTTGTAAATTTCTCTTACTTCAAAGTTAAAAATGAAAAAGAACAATAACATTACCGCTATTTTCATATTTTTACTTAATTTCTAGTTAACGTTAACGGACAAAAATATGCCATTTATAGTCTAAAGGCCAAAAAGGTGTGTTATGAGACATATAGACATATGTGAAATTACTAGCTGTACTACCCGGCTTCACCCGGGTTAATAACTGCTGTTAACAAAATAAAATGTGTTAACAAAAATGTATTCTGCACACAAAAAACACAAAACAAATAGATAGCAATTTAATTATTAAAAGGCAAAAACTAAGCTAATAGAAGCATTTCACAACATATATTTCAACACCACAGATATTCCACACAGATTTAACTAAATTGGCCAAGTAATGTGAAGTAATCTTCTACTCCTTATTCGAGAGCCTTTTGATAAACAACATTCTTAGTTCTTCCTTCAGGTGCAAAGACGAACAGATTTTTGGCTGTTCCAACTCTTGAACAGGCCACATAAAGTTGACCATGTCTGCAGGTCTCACTTCCCTCTCCTCAGAAAGTTAATTGGCTCTTGAGGAAGCAGCTCTTGTTTTCATGTCTGCAAGCCTCGCTTCCCTCTCCTCAGAAAGTTAATTGGCTCTTGAGGAAGCAGCTCTTGTTTTCATGTCTGCAAGCCTCACTTCCCTCTCCTCGGAAAGTTCATTGGCTCTTGAGGAAGCAGCAGGTGACCCAGTCATATGTTTCACATAAACGCTTTTTGACCACACCCCTTGAAAAAGCGTTTATGTGAAACGTATGTCAGAGTCACCACGGTTTAGGACACTGGGGCACGACATTGATGTGGAGGTGGTTACTTAAACACCATGGGTGAGTCTGATTGAAAGAAGTGGCTGCGCTTCTGTATATGGCTGATATTAGCCCATGGCTAAGTGATAGTTAATGTAACTTTATGCAAATCACTCAGGTGGTTTCAGTGTTAATGCCCTGTGTTACACCCTGTATGTGGTACCGTTCTTGGTTATTCTCGCCAACTATTTCCTGTATGTGCTTTTATGTCAATGTGCTTTTATATATTCTAATAAAGATGTCATTTTTAATTGAAACAATAACTCCTGAGTGGGTTCCACTTTTTCTAACAGCTGCACCATTGCACCTAATTGAGCGCTCTATCCCGGCGCCAGCAGAGGTAGCATTGTCTCTGCAGCAGGAAAGAAGCACAAGGAATGTAAAGCTGGTTGGATCAGAGCTACGGCCGGCTCAGGAGAGGCGCGAGAAGGCTGCGAGGCACAGACCTGCTTATACCAAGACTTCATTTCCTAGCTATATTTCCTAGATATTTATTTAGGCCAGGCTGCGACTGCAGGGGGGCTGATAACCTGCACAATTAGATGTAAACTTTACAAGCACTTTGCAATTTTACCCATTTATGAACTCGAGACAACTTCTTTAATGTGACTTTTAATGCCATCCTCTACATTTCTTTCTTTCATTTACCATTCTCCCGTACTCAGCATAAATAAGAGTGATCAGTTATGAATAGCTAAAACCATGAGTATCTCCCTAAGGAAAGCACTGAATTCCCTCATAGATATGAACATGCAGTAGAGGTCTGTTTGGAGCCATCAGTTCAAAAAGGCCATCAGTCACAGGCTATGTTCACACGTTGCTTTTTACAGCTTTTTTTTTTATGAGTTTTATGTAAATTAAAAGCTGCTTTTTTACAATATCAGCAAAAGCTGGGATTTCAGAAATCTCTTGCACAAACCGATCGGATTTTTTTTTTCTGACGGACATGGGAAACTGCTGCGTTCAGGGTTTTTGAGGCTTTTCTTCCACCATTGAAAGCGTCAAAAACACAAATGCAGTTTTTGCCATATCTTTACTGCTGTTGTGGTGGATAAAACTAACTTTATTCAAACATGTATTGTTGACAACTGACATACCAAAAACGCAGCAAAAATAGGAGCATAAATGCAGCAAAACCTGCAGCTTTTTTTACTGCCAAAAGAACAGACTTCGCTGCAGGAAAAAAAAAGCAAAGTGTGAACATAAGCAGATTTGGAGCAAGTCAATCGACCTAGCTGGTCCCTGAGGCTCCCTGACCTTCATTGCTTAGCCGGGCAGCGTGTCTCCAGCAAAGAATATTTCACTGCTTGCAGGGCAGCACCCTCATTGCCCAGTGGTGCCGACATCACTCCCTCTTTCAGCACCGCCCACAGAGTAAGTGTGACAGTGTCTCCTGGCGAGAGAGGCAGACGTCAACGGAGCAGGCTACACCGGGGTACACAGGTACAAAGATATTAAAAATCTTCAGGTTTTTAATAACAAAAGTGCACAAAACCATTTTAACATATCTGTGATCTGTAATTTTATATAGCAAATGACGTTTTGGTCAACAGTCTTTCATAACCAGATACTCTGTTAGCTTTATAATCTATATTGCTCTGCCTAAACAACACAGCAATTTTCTGATGAAGGTCTGTTGACCGAAACATCATATGGTAGAAAAAATTGCAGACTTCTCTCAGCAATAAAAAAGATCGATATATTCATCACATTCCATCCGAGTTCCGAGTTTATTATACACTAGCTGTGAGCCCGATGCAAATGCATCGGGTGTCTAGAATATTTTTAAATTTTTTTTAACATTTTCAAATAATAATCCAATTATTCCAATGACATCTTTACACCAATTACATATATTTGTATGGTTGATATCATTTAAGGAAAATTGAACTATTATGTTGTAAGGGTCTTAGGGCCCTTTCACATCTGCGTTTATTTGAAATCGCGGCAGATGCGGTGAAAAAACCGCATCTGCCGCGATTGCCGCATAACCGCTGCACTTGCGGCGCGGTTGCGGTAATCCCCATAGAAAGTATAGGGGGACTTGCGGCAGGTGCGGCAAGTGCGTTTTTTTTTCGCGGCCGCACCTGCCGCAAGTGCAAAACCGCACTTGCCGCACCTGCCGCAAGTCCCCCTATATTTTCTATGGGGATTACCGCAACCGCGCCGCAAGTGCAGCGGTTATGCGGCAATCACGGCAGATGCGGTTTTTTCACCGCATCTGCCGCGATTTTGGCGGACATATGGGATGCGGACATATGGGGGGTGTGTGGTGACAGCGGGGGGGGGTGTGTGTGGACATCGGGGAGTGTGGGTACAGGAGAGGCTCCGGAGCACTGTGTCAGCATGTGCTGACAGCAGCGGCTCCGGAGCGGGATCGGAGCGGGGGTGTGCGGACATATGGGGGGGGTGAGAACATATGGGGGGTGTGTGGTGACAGGGGTTGGGGGTGTGTGCTGACAGCGGCGAGGGGTCGCAATGCCCGCTACGCGGGCAATGCTTCGCTCGTGGTGACGTCACAGAGTGACAAAGCCACGGTCTTTTGCGGGGTACGACACAGAAGTGCCTACGGCAATTATATATTAGATATAAATATATATATATATATATATATATATATATAACTAGAAAAAAAACTGCACAGCACTCAAAGACAAATGTGAACTGGTGGTAGCAAAGCTGCAGGGTTATATAATATGAAAAAGATCCTTGCAGCACACAGCTACTACCAATGATGTACATAAGCTACTAGCTATATATATTTGAGGAAAAAGTTTAAAAACGTAAGTTTTTTTCAAAAACGTAAGTTTTTAAACTTTTTCCTCAAATATATATAGCTAGTAGCTTATGTACATCATTGGTAGTAGCTGTGTGCTGCAAGGATCTTTTTCATATTATATAACCCTGCAGCTTTGCTAGCACCAGTTCACATTTGTCTTTGAGTGCTGTGCAGTTTTTTTCTTGTTATTTATCATATGGAGTTGCAGGTTCCATGCTGCAATTTGCACCCTCATTACCTACAGGTGATGGAGGGTCTAGATGGTGTCTGCCCACTGAAAAGTGGGGGGGTGGACAAGGAGGGCAGGGATGTCAGATAGGACTCATCAGACCTGAAGTCACTTTGTCGCAGTTGATGAGCAAACAGACATTGGCCAATGTATGTACCAAGAACTTCAGAATGAAATAAAAAATTGGAGATTTTTGAGTTTTTTGAAAAAAACGTAAGTTTTTAAACTTTTTCCTCAAATATATATAGCTAGTAGCGTATGTACATCATTGGTAGTAGCTGTGTGCTGCAAGGATCTTTTTCATATTATATATATATATATATATATATATAACATCAATGAAGTCATACACGGCACTCAGGTGTGGGAGCGTGCAGTGACTGAGTAGGGTTCTAGTCCTCGATAGTATGTGTGTGTGTGTGTGTATATATATATATATATTTATACAGTTAGGGCCAGAAATATTTGGACAGTGACACAAGTTTTGTTATTTTAACTGTTTACAAAAACATGTTCAGAAATACAATTATATATATAACTAGATGTCGGCCCGATTCTAAAGAATCGGGTAGTCTAGAATCCAATATATAGTTTATTTACTAATAGTTAGGGGAGTGCCGTGAAATGAATTGTGTGTATACGGTGGCTCAGTGGTTGGCACTGTATACGGTGGCTCAGTGGTTGGCACTGTATACGGTGGCTCAGTGGTTGGCACTGTATACGGTGCCTCTGTGGGCAGCAGAGGAGGGCGGCTCTGTGGGCAGCAGAGGAGGGCGGCTCTGTGGTCAGCAGAGGGCGGCGGCTCTGTGGTCAGCAGAGGGCGGCGGCTCTGTGGTCAGCAGAGGAGGGCGGCTCTGTGGTCAGCAGAGGGCGGCGGCTCTGTGGTCAGCAGAGGGCGGCGGCTCTGTGGTCAGCAGAGGGCGGCGGCTCTGTGGTCAGCAGAGGAGGGCGGCTCTGTGGTCAGCAGAGGAGGGCGGCTCTGTGGTCAGCGCAGGAAGGAGGCTCTGTGGTCAGCGCAGGAAGGAGGCTCTGGGGTCAGCGCAGGAAGGAGGCTCTGGGGTCAGCGCAGGAAGGAGCGCTCTGTGGTCAGCGCAGGAAGGAGGCTCTGTGGTCAGCGCAGGAAGGAGGCTCTGTGGTCAGCGCAGGAAGGAGGCTCTGTGGTCAGCGCAGGAAGGAGGCTCTGTGGTCAGCGCAGGAAGGAGGCTCTGTGGTCAGCGCAGGAAGGAGGCTCTGTGGTCAGCGCAGGAAGGAGGCTCTGTGGTCAGCGCAGGAAGGAGGCTCTGTGGTCAGCGCAGGAAGGAGGCTCTGTGGTCAGCGCAGGAAGGAGGCTCTGTGGTCAGCGCAGGAAGGAGGCTCTGTGGTCAGCGCAGGAAGGAGGCTCTGTGGTCAGCAGAGGACGGCGGTCTGTGGTCAGCAGAGGAGGGCGGCTCTGTGGTCAGCAGAGGAGGGCGGCTCTGTGGTCAGCAGAGGAGGGCGGCTCTGTGGTCAGCAGAGGAGGGCGGCTCTGTGGTCAGCAGAGGAGGGCGGCTCTGTGGTCAGCAGAGGAGGGCGGCTCTGTGGTCAGCAGAGGAGGGCGGCTCTGTGGTCAGCAGAGGAGGGCGGCTCTGTGGTCAGCAGAGGAGGGCGGCTCTGTGGTCAGCAGAGGAGGGCGGCTCTGTGGTCAGCAGAGGAGGGCGGCTCTGTGGTCAGCAGAGGAGGGCGGCTCTGTGGTCAGCAGAGGACGGCGGCTCTGTGGTCAGCAGAGGACGGCGGCTCTGTGGTCAGCAGAGGACAGCGGCTCTGTGGTCAGCAGAGGACGGCGGGTCTGTGGTCAGCAGAGGACGGCGGCTCTGTGGTCAGCAGAGGACGGCGGCTCTGTGGTCAGCAGAGGACGGCGGCTCTGTGGTCAGCAGAGGACGGCGGCTCTGTGGTCAGCAGAGGAGGGCGGCTCTGTGGTCAGCAGAGGACGGCGGCTCTGTGGTCAGCAGAGGGCGGCGGCTCTGTGGTCAGCAGAGGGCGGCGGCTCTGTGGTCAGCAGAGGGCGGCGGCTCTGTGGTCAGCAGAGGAGGGCGGCTCTGTGGTCAGCAGAGGAGGGCGGCTCTGTGGTCAGCAGAGGAGGGCGGCTCTGTGGTCAGCGCAGGAAGGAGGCTCTGTGGTCAGCGCAGGAAGGAGGCTCTGTGGTCAGCGCAGGGAAGGAGGCTCTGTGGTCAGCGCAGGAAGGAGGCTCTGTGGTCAGCGCAGGAAGGAGGCTCTGTGGTCAGCAGAGGACGGCGGGTCTGTGGTCAGCAGAGGAGGGCGGCTCTGTGGTCAGCAGAGGAGGGCGGCTCTGTGGTCCGCAGAGGAGGGCGGCTCTGTGGTCAGCAGAGGAGGGCGGCTCTGTGGTCAGCAGAGGAGGGCGGCTCTGTGGTCAGCAGAGGAGGGCGGCTCTGTGGTCAGCAGAGGAGGGCGGCTCTGTGGTCAGCAGAGGAGGGCGGCTCTGTGGTCAGCAGAGGAGGGCGGCTCTGTGGTCAGCAGAGGAGGGCGGCTCTGTGGTCAGCAGAGGAGGGCGGCTCTGTGGTCAGCAGAGGAGGGCGGCTCTGTGGTCAGCAGAGGAGGGCGGCTCTGTGGTCAGCAGAGGACGGCGGCTCTGTGGTCAGCAGAGGACGGCGGCTCTGTGGTCAGCAGAGGACGGCGGCTCTGTGGTCAGCAGAGGACGGCGGCTCTGTGGTCAGCAGAGGACGGCGGCTCTGTGGTCAGCAGAGGACGGCGGCAGGGGCTGGCTGGCATAACTTTTTCTGGGGGGCAGGGCGCTGGCACCAGCCCTGACGAAGGTGAGGGGGGGTGATTTATGCTAGAGGACCACAGTGGTGACTGTGGAACCGCTACTCACCGCAGCCGTCCGCAACGCTCCTCCAGCCCAGCTGGATCCCGCGAGCAGCGCTGCTGCAGCCGCTCTCCTCTCAGCCGGCCGCTACTTCCGCATTGCGCACCCGGCCGGGTGCATCCGGTTACGGTTGGCGCCCGCTACTTCCGGGTCATCCAGGCGCGGCGGGTGGCGGCCCTTTCATCCACCCGCCGGCCCAAATTGGGCTGCAAATAGGCCGGCCTGGGGGGCAATTGCCCCTGGGAGGCGGTATTCAGGAGCGGGTGTACGGGTGGTGAGAGAAGGAGGAGCGCGGCTGGAGCAGCGGTGCTGGCGCTGGAGCGGTGAGTAGCAGCAGTGTGTGCGAGTGTACGGGGGTGTGTGATGTTGTTCAGTATAGCGGTGTGTGTGTGTGTGTGCTTATTGATGAGTGGATGCGGGGCGGCGAAAGGACATGACAGTGTGCGTGTGTGTGTTTGTGTGTGTCCCTAACGCACTTCCGTATGTTTGGCAGCCACGTCCACGACGACGGAAGTAGCGCCGAATATGACGGAAGTGCGCTACGGCAATTATATATTAGATATGGGCTGAAAGTGCACACTCCCAGCTGCAATATGAGAGTTTCCACATCCAATTCGGAGAAAGGGTTTAGGAATCATAGCTCTGTAATGCATAGCCTCCTCTTTTTCAAGGGACCAAAAGTAATTGGACAATGGACTCTAATGGTGGGTTTACACACACCAATTTATCTGTTCAATATCTGAACCAATCTCTGGTTGCAGTGAAATCATGGATACATTGCTCCATGTTGTACACAGCCACAAAATGGAGCAATGTATCCATGATTTCACTGCAACCAGAGATTGGTTCAGATATTGAACAGATCAATTGGTGTGTGTAAACCCACCATAAGGGCTGCAATTAACTCTGAAGGCGTCTCCCTCGTTAACCTGTAATCAATGAAGTAGTTAAAAGGTCAGGGTGGATTCCAGGTGTGTGGTTTTGCATTTGGAAGCTGTTGCTGTGACCAGACAACATGCGGTCAAAGGAACTCTCAATTGAGGTGAAGCAGAACATCCTGAGGCTGAAAAAAAAGAAAAAATCCATAAGAGAGATAGCAGACATGCTTGGAGTAGCAAAATCAACAGTTGGGTACATTCTGAGAAAAAAGGAATTGACTGGTGAGCTTGGGAACTCTGAAAGGCCTGGGCGTCCACAGATGACAACAGTGGTGGATGATCGCCGCATACTTTATTTGGTGAAGAAGAACCCGTTCACAACATCAATTGAAGTCCAGAACACTCTCAGTGAAGTAGGTGTATCTGTCTCTAAGTCAACAGTAAAGAGAAGACTCCATGACAGTAAATACAAAGGGTTCACATCTAGATGCAAACCATTCATCAATTCCAAAAATAGACAGGCCAGAGTTAAATTTGCTGAAAAACACCTCAAGAAGCCAGCTCAGTTCTGGAAAAGTATTCTATGGACAGATGAGACAAAGATCAACCTGTACCAGAATGATGGGAAGAAAAAAGTTTGGAGAAGAAAGGGAACGGCACATGATCCAAGGCACACCACATCCTCTGTAAAACATGGTGGAGGCAACGTGATGGCATGGCCATGCATGGCTTTCAATGGCACTGGGTCACTTGTGTTTATTGATGACATAACAGCAGACAAGAGTAGCCGGATGAATTCTGAAGTGTACCGGGTATACTTTCAGCCCAGATTCAGCCAAATGCTGCAAAGTTGATTGGACGGCGCTTCATAGTATAGATGGACAATGACCCCAAGCATACAGCCAAAGCTACCCAGGAGTTCATGAGTGCAAAAAAGTGGAACATTCTGCAATGGCCAAGTCAATCACCAGATCTTAACCCAATTGAGCATGCATTTCACTTGCTCAAATCCAGACTTAAGACGGAAAGACCCACAAACAAGCAAGACCTGAAGGCTGCGGCTGTAAAGGCCTGGCAAAGCATTAAGAAGGAGGAAACCCAGCGTTTGGTGATGTCCATGGGTTCCAGACTTAAGGCAGTGATTGCCTCCAAAGGATTCGCAACAAAATATTGAAAATAAAAATATTTTGTTTGGGTTATGTTTATTTGTCCAATTACTTTTGACCTCCTAAAATGTGGAGTGTTTGTAAAGAAATGTGTACAATTCCTACATTTTCTATCAGATATTTTTGTTCAACCCTTCAAATTAAACGTTACAATCTGCACTTGAATTCTGTTGTAGAGGTTTCATTTCAAATCCAATGTGGTGGCATGCAGAGCCCAACTCGCGAAAATTGTGTCACTGTCCAAATATTTCTGGCCCTAACTGTATATATATATATATATATATATACACAGGGGTTGGACAAATAATGAGAACCTCATACCAATGGCAGACCTTTCGGATCTTCAAGAAGGCCAAATTGTTGGTGCTTGTATGGAAGGCGCCAGTATAACAGAAAGTGCCCGAATGCTTTGGTGTCAAGAGGTACTGTCTCCAAAGTAAGAGAAAGAAAAACGTCAGCAGCAAAGCACAGGTCCGGCCGAAAGTCGAAGTCGACTGAGAGAGACCGTCGGGCTCTAAAGCGAATTGTGAGAGAGGATCGCAAAGCCACGGCTCCGAAAATCACTGCTGAGCTCAATGAACACCTACAGAACCCAGTTTCCACGAAAACTGTTCATCGGGAGCTGCACAAATCTGGATTCCACGGAAGAGCTGCAATTAGGAAACCGCTGCTCTCAATGACAAATGTTTCCAAGCGTTTAGAGTGGTGTAGAAACCTCCAGAATTGGTCCCTCGAGCAGTGGAAAACATGTGATATTCTCAGGCCAATCATCGTTTACCCCATTTTCCGACCGGGTGTACGTTTGGACTCAGATTAAAGAAGCATTCCATCCAGACTGCCTTCTCCCAACTGTAAAACATGGTGGAGGTTCTGTGATGATCTGGGGTGCTATTTCGTGGAGATCCGCAGGGCCAATGATATCACCTTGTATGAATCCACAACTCGGAGAATTGAGGCTGTAATCGCCACAAAAAGTGGACCTACACCATATTAAACTAACTTTTGCTGATTTTTCCAGGTGTGTTCATTATTTTGTCCAACCACTGTATATATATATACACACACTATCGAGAACTAGAACCCCACTCAGTCGTAGCACGCTCCCACACATGAGTGCCGTGCATGACTTCATTGGTGTTTTAATAAACACCATCCAGTCTAAAATGAAATGATTAATGACATTTTCCTTTCCCTCATATCTGCAATAAAGTTACAAAAGAGACATTTCATACTTAGGACATTTTTAATGTAATTGCATGAATTGCCATTATTCTCTAGTTTAGGGGGAACAAAGGAAAGCATTACAGAAGTTGGCAGCATATGTGCATTATCTTTGATCTTGCAATAAAAAAAATCCAATGCTGCATTAGCTGTATTCTAATGTGACAAATGGAGGATTATATTTAATCACAAAAATGGTATTTCAATAAATATCAAGCCCTTACCTGAAATGTTAAATCCTCTTTCTGCTGTGCCTGGAAATCTCCAAGAGTGATATAATGTTTAGCAGTTACATCTAATTTGTCTCCTTCCTCTTCATCCTCCTCGTCATCCTCCTCTTCTTCTTCCTCTTCCTCCTCTTCACCCCCTTCCTCTTCTTCATCACTATTTGTTTCTCTATTAGTAAGTTGAGAACATGGTGGTTTAAGCAAATGTTATAACATTACCAGCAATATAGAACAAGATATTAATACAGAACTGTGTAGTATGTTAGTACTGCACTCCAATATAGCCAACAGAAAATGAAGGAATCTTCAACAACAGACTAAAGCTTTGTTCACACAGGGCATTTTTGTTGTGTTTTTCTTTCCTTTCTTTTACGCTAATACATGTAAAAAAAACAAGCTTCTTTCATACCCAGCAAAACCTATGAGATTCTGGAGAAGTCATGGACACTCGGACTCAGACTCCAACTCCTTCATACAAGGCTCATATTATGTTATAAATATATTGTAGTGCAATGTGAACATCAGACTTTTAATCTCTATTCTAATACAATAATCAAGATATTTAGATAGAACATAATAATGATTCATAATAATAATATTCAGCACATTCTGCAATGAACTACTGTGCCCAATTTATGATATATTTTAGGAGTCAGAGTCAGTCCATTTTATTCCGACTCTATCAAAATGGGCACTGACGCCGCACTCCACGACTCAGCCTCCACAGCCCTACTTAAAGGGAATCTGTCAGCTTGTTTTGACCCCCTATCCTATCACTACCTGTCTCTGCAGCTTCCTAGCACATCCCTAACCATCCCTGTCTGACCTAAAACTGTCCTATAATGGTTGTAAAATAATGATTTTGTTACTTACATCTCAGTATTCTAATTAGTCCTCTTGATACGGTATGTAGTCACACTGGGTGTTCTCCACAGCGCCATTCTTCCCCCTATCGGTGCTGGTATCACGCCCCAATGGGCGAGGTCATTCATTCTGGAGTGCGGACCCGATTCAAAATTCAAGGCTCCTCCTTCCGGGTATGACGCGTCACCCAAGAGTCATTTTTGGTCTGGGGCATTGTGGGGGATTATCGAGTGTACAGGCCAGCTTCGGAGTGCGCACTGCACATGCTCCGGAGCCGGACTGTACACCAATACACCCCCATACTGCGCAGGACTGGAAATGACGCGCTGCCGGCGAGTCATACCCGGAAGGAGGAGCCTTGAATTTTTAATTAGGACCACACTCCAGAATGAATGATCTCGTCTACCGGGGCGTGATACCAGCACCAAGGGGGGGGGGAGAATGGAGCTGTGGAGAACACCCAGTGTGACTACATACAGTAATCAACAGGACTACCGTAATTAGAATACGGAGATGTAAGTAACAAAAAATTTTTTCACAACCATTATAGGACAGTTTTAACTCAAACAGAGGGGCAAAAATGAGCTGACAGGTTCCCTTTAAAGAGACATTTATTTTCTATTATTTTGTTTTCATTTTCCCAATACTTGGAAATATTAGTTTCCACAATAATAGCAGCAAACAAACAACCCTGATAGACTCAGGAATGAAATAAAAAGAGTCCTGTTATACTATGCACAAACCACATACTGGGCTCTATAGGATAATACATAAGGCCAAAACAAAGGGGCTATCTGGAATTTAGATTTTTTTTTTTTTTGCTATGGGGCTATGATCTTACAGAGATTGGTGCTGGGCAGAACAGCCAGGTAATTACCAACTACCTACCTGTGATGGTACCTTTACACGCCGCTACAGAAGGTTGGAAACAACCGGGTGTCTCACGTGCACAAGCACGTTCGAACGGTTGCAAACGGTACCCGATACCACCTTTACACGCCGCTACAAAGTGCTCTACAGAAGGTTTAATCTATCTCTGGAGGCACCGCCGGGTGCCACAATTTACCGTCTGTAGAGCACCGTCCCTCATTTACACGCCGCTACAGAAGGTAATATGGGAGGACCTGGTGCAGCAAGGACAACACATAGGCGTGCCAGAGTTGTGGACTACGAGACGCTCGTACGATGATTGGACAATGCTATAGCATCATGATTGGCCAGCCAGCGCAGGAAGGCTGGCTAATACATGATGCTATTGCAATTGTGTAGTGTGACTGGTCAGCTCCTTAAATATGCCGCCCTATGCAGCGACTACCAATCGTAACGCAGGAGCTTCCACCAATGATCGCCGAAGGGGGGCGGATTCCTGGAGGCTGTGTCACGCCCCAGGGGAGTTAACTAGGTGACGAAAAAACCTTCCTGTACCTCATTTAGACGCCGCTACCATCGGGTTGAAACCAACCTGTTTTAGAGCACTGCTCTGAAACAGGTGTCGACAGTGACGGGTTGGCAACAACCTAGTTTACACGCCGCTACCTTGGGTTGATTTGACGGTGCAAGATACATTTGTCTCCGGCACCCGGTTGTTTCCAACCTTCTGTAGCAGGTGTAAAGGTACCATAAGATCTTAGACCCATAGCAAAAAAGTAAGCAAAGTCCTAGATACCCCCCACCTTTAACACCTTGTGTCTTCTATACTGGATTTCTGTCTTTTTTAGGATTTACAATGAAATCTTTGTCTGAACCACATGGTTTGTCACACTGCCGGACCTCTGATTCTGTGCATCCAGCTGTGACATTTATCACTAATGACCGGCAGTTTATAGGATAACATTTAGTATGTGAACAAGTTTTGCTCCCACCCAAGAAGACCAGAATATAAAGAGGCAGAGAAAGTATTTGGGCAGAAAAGAACAGAAAGAAATGGGATAGAGGAGACAAGCAGGGATATCTTCCAAAAGGGTCAACTTTAATGAGAGGAAATGTGGCAGGTATGTATGGTGCTTCATTTCTGAAGCAGGGTTATTGAAGATCACTATGATTTTTAGGTGAAAATGTATGTAAAACATTTAAAGGAATTCCCCCCTCCTTTATTAAAGACTTTATTACACTTATCTTGATGGCAGTGTCCCTTTCTAGTATAGTCAGCCTAACTTCTCCGGGGTGGCACTGATCCTTGCTAGTAGAAATTTGCAAGTTTCCACCAATCTGCCAACAATGAGTAAATCGTCCAGGTATGGAATTATCAGAGTATTCTGCTCCAGAAGATGCACTGATATTTCTGCTATCATTTTTGTGAAAACCCTTGGGGCCATTGACAGACCGAAGGGCAAAGCCTAAACTGAAAACCTCTGACCCACCTGTTTATGAATAGGGCCTCTCTTAGGAATTGCTGGTCTCCTGCATGGATAAGAACATGGTAGCAACCATCTTTCAGGTCCAGCACATTCATGTAACAGACTGGAAGATTTATAGCCAATTTTATTTATTACATCTTCAAAAGGTAGATAAATCAGGAATTGTTTCCCCCTTCTTAAAATTGATGATGGTTCTGAAGATGCCATCTGGTTTCCTTACAACCAAGAAAAGAGGAGAATAAAATTCCCTTCTTTCTTCCTTGGCTGGTACCTCCATGAGAACCTATTTCTGAACCAGATCCATGACTTCCGTTTTGAGGGCCAACTCTTCTTCCAAAGATTTTCTGGGGGATGTTACTGCAAGCGTTTGTGGAGGGATTGTCCAAAACTTCAGGCTCAGGACTGACTCTACTATGCTTAAAATTTAGCCATCGGATTAAATTCTTGCCCAGGCAGGGAAGAAGAAGGAAAGCCTTCCTCCCTCTTGGGGAGTCATCACTGGAATGGTTTATTTCTCTCTTAGGGCCCGCCAAACAGGAATCCTTTGTTCTTCCTTCTTTTGTCATCCCATTGTTCATGCTACCTGAGCGGTATCCAGCCATAGCTTCTCCTCCGAAAGGATCTCCAATACTCTGGGATAGATAGATTAGGAAACCTTTTTTTCTTCTCTCCAGCTTTGATCAGGATGTCATCAAGAATGGGACCAAACAAATACTCTCCATCACATGGCATAGAACATAATTTAGTTTTAGACTTAACATCACCTGGCTAGCACTTCAGCCACAGGGCCCTATGGGTTGCATTAGACAGATCAGGTGATCTGGCTGCCAACATCCCCAAGTTTGCAGAGGTATCAGGCAGAACGGCTGCAGCTCTAAGCATTAATGGTAAAGTGGCTAGGATCTTTTTTCTTGGAACAATACTACTTAGCTGATCCTCTAGTCGGTCCATCAAGATCATGAATCTAGCTGTACAGGTCATAGAGCTTCCACTGAGGACTTCCACGTATGCATTAGATACCTGTCAGTCTTCTTATCTAAGGGATCTTTCAGGATTTAGATGTCATCAAAGGGTATTTAAAGATATTTTGGATGACTGAACCACTGCTACATCTACCTTCGGTACCTTATCCCAAAGGGATGTCTCCTCTTCTTCAATGGTGCAGCCTCCTTTTTGATGATGAGGATAGCGAACATCTCTTTTCCTGTTTAATCCATTCCCTTTCTCATTAATTGGGAAAGTTCGACACTTTCTCTTATATTGATTTGGGAGTCTTAGTGTCTATGATACCCAAAGTGGGCCTTATGGCTTTGACTAATGTATTTGTCTTCTAAAGGGAAGCAATTCCTGCTTCCTATACTGTCGTCAGAGGATGAAGAGGAGGAAGTATCAAACTCAGTCTCCTTCTGACATTCATAATTCACTCAACTCAGATAACAACAATGTGTTGTTTCCCCCCTTTATTCCTTTCCTGATAAATCAAGGTTTTAAGACAATTTTTAATCTCAGCCTTAATGATTGATTTTAAGTTTATGTCAAAATTTGTGGATTCCTCACATATAGCCTTCTGGCTATGCAATTTCTTCTTCCACAAACTGGGTAACTTATCTTTGCAAAGTGCAAATTCCTTATTTTTAAGTTTTGTACTACACTTCTTAGGTCTTTCCCAGTAAACAACAATAAAGAGGACCTTATTACCATGGTGAACTTTCACAAAGATCACGCACTATCAGACATTTTAGTAAGGGTACCATAATTGGAGACAGGATGAAATCACCTGAATATTGTTCCCGGAGGTAGTGGATCCATTCTAATCTACTCAGCTTGACCGGCTGACTTAACGGTCGCTTCCTTTGTCTCTTTTATCACTCATTCGACTGCCACCGCTGCGACTATTCTGCCACTGACCTTGCTGCTGCTGTTCCTCTATAGCCATGCTGGAAGAATAGCCGGAGCAAAACGCGCACTCTGATGGTCAGACCCCATTTTGAATGAGGGACCAGTCAACAGCTTCTCACTCAATATAAGAGCCTCCTTCGGACCTCCGGGAAGTGAAATGACCATTTACGGGTAAGGAGTCACCGGCACACTCTTCCAGCAAGCCCTGCACATGCGCAGACCCGGAAGTCGCAGTGGTTAGCAGACACAGAAAGTCTCCACTGCTTGTGTCCATGCACTAGCCCCCCACTGGACCTGCAGTGGTGCCACCAAGACCTTCTCAACAGCATTGTGGGCACAAAGTCACACTCCTAGGCATTGGGAGCAGGACCCTGTAAATTTTCTGAATTCTTCAGATGTAGGTTTCTATCAAGGACAGGAAATCAATTGATGCAGGTGAGGGAGGTTCCGCTGTTATTCAGTAGTTTTCCTGTCCTTGATAGGTGGATCATCTCTCATATGGTGTTGTAATGGGAAAAAGGAAAAAGGACATTTCACTACTTTTTACAAATTAAACTGGTATAAATCATGGTAAAGAGGCTGAAGACCTGAATAAGCTGTAATTTTCCATTCTTCATTTCTCCACTCTATGTCTGAGAAAATGACTTCTATAGTTTAGGAAGCCTAACATGCTAATTTTCCTTTTAACAAAGGGTCATTAATAGACATTCTTCTCTTGGCTATTTACTTTTTCCTGTATTACATTGCTAATTCACATGAAGGCACTGTCATATAGTGTGAAAAAAAGCAAGCGCCCCCAGAGATGCACTGAACTGGCATTTTCACTGTAATCTGCTGTAATTAGTTACGACTGATGTTTTTAACCTGATCACACTAAAATCTCCTTGCTCTAGGAGCTTACTTTTATTATAACCACTGGGAGAGGAGGAGGTCTGTTCTGTAATGTCATTGAATACAATGCTCTACATCAATAAGATTAAACACATCAGTCTTAGGCCCCTTTCACATCAGCGTTTTTCGTTTTACCGCATCTGCCGCCTAACGGTCGCACTTGTGGAAAGCCCCATGCAATATCTTTGGGACATGCGGCAGGTGCGGCAAGTGCGGTATAGCCACGGTTCCGGCACTTGTGGCAGTTGCGACCGCAACTGCCTCAAGTGCCGGAACCGCGGTTATACCGCACTTGCCACACCTACCGCAAGCCCCTTAGACAATGCATGGGGCTTTCCACAAGTGCGACCCTTAGGCGGCAGATGCGGCAAATCTGCTGCATCTGCCGTAATCAGGGAAAAACGCTGATGTGAAAGCAGCCTTAGCAGATCACAGTGAAAAATCCAGAAATTCTCTAAGGGAGTTTCCTTTTGTGTCCCTGTATGGAGGAGGAATTTCCTTGTTTTGTTTCCTATCTGATGATACCTTGTTATGATTGGCCAATGTCATACAGGTGAAAGGGTAAACACCCTAAAGTACAATGTCTGCTAATGACCCTTGGTTAAAGCGGAAGTCAGCACATTAGGCTCCCTAAATTTTAGAAACCAATAAAAAGGTGAAATGATAAAAAGAAAACAACATTTTATTCAGCCCTTTTATTACCATGTACCGTAGTCAATTTTAACATAAACAAAGAGCAGAATACTAGTATTTATAATTTACATGACATTTTCTCCATGTGCTAAAGTCTTTGCCAGATTCTGCAACTGGTGAGACAACTGCATCAATCTCCGATCTTCCTCATCTTTCATCTGGTCATAATTCGCAACAGGTCCTGGTTCATCAGCCTAAAAGTAGAGAAACGTAAGAGCTTTGTATTAGAAAGAACAACTTAAAATTACAATACTATTGAGGACAATGTGGGTGTAAGTATTGGTGATAAACTAAGTATTGCAATACAGTGTAGTTCTGCTGCACCTAAAGGTTAAAGTACGGTATATAAGCTACCAGTTCTGTATAATTATATTATGGAACTGTAGAAAATGCAAAAACAGGTAGCTAAGTGAAAAAGCAATGTGGAAGTTCCCTGTTATAAGGACGACCAACATAAAATTGGCATATACTAAGTAAATTATATCATAATTAATTGATTCTAAACATATATCTTTGGAAAACCACATTTGAGATGTAAACAGGAATATTAACATTTATTAGCAGCACTCTCTGAAAGGATTGCTAAGGATTAGGAAAACATGGCTGCTGCAGGTCATCCTGTAGATACTGTATTGCATTGAAGTTAATATGGCACGTTGACATAAGGCTGGAAACACACTATCCTACTTACATGTGAGTCTCTCAGACGAGACTTAGATTAGTGACCTTTCACGGCTTTTCCCATCTATGGACGGGAGTGTGATGCTGCACAAAAACACAAGCAGCTGAGACTCCAGTCCAGAGAGGGAGAGGCCGTTCAGGGTCACTGATCCGAGTCTCGTCTGAGAGACTCACATGTAAGTAGGATAGTGTGTTTCCACCCTAATGGTATGGGAGAGGCAACCAAGAGGTGTGCAGTATTGATTTGGCTCCATCAATCTCAACCAGCAATAATATGCATAAGAGGGACACATACGGTTAGAGATAGAATTAATTGGCTACTTCGGACACCGATGAGGAATGTTTACCATTCTGTATTTTCCAAGCATGCCACGTGTTAGGCCCTGTTCACACAGTATGTTTTTGAGTTTTCAGAAATGCTGTTCAGATGCTGCGTTTTTACTGGTCCGTTTTTGGGGGGCAGAATACACATCCACAAAAAGAATGAGCATGTCAATTAGTGATCTGTTTTCTCCACCCTTTTACCCATTGGCACCATTGCAATGAGAAAAAAAGCAGCATAAATTGATCAAATATGCAATACTTTTTGGGTCTGCTTTTTTAACCTAAAAACGGATCAAGTTTTACTGCTGAAAACTCTGCAAAAATGCAGCACAAAAAAAAACAGATCAAAAATGCAACATGTGCACATGGCTTAAGTGTTATGGTCCATAAAAAATGTTTTTTCATGTAAAAAAATAAATACATTCCGTGGGAGATGTTGTGTTATTACTATGTACGGTACTATACATGGTGGAATTGATTTGATGTTGGTTGCTTTATATGTCCCACAAACCTATTCTTAATTGCATAATGTTTTTTGATCGCTCTCTATTCTGGTTTTTCTGAGGCTGAATCAAGAAGAAACAGCAGTTCAGGATTTTTGTTTCTTTATGTCATTCATCGTTTCATAAAAGTGGTAAGACAGCTTTATTCTTCGGGTCAGTACGAATACAATAATACCACATTTCTTGTTTTTATGTTTTGCCACTTTTACATCATAAAAACAATTTCAAAGAACAAAAAATGTTTTTGCATTGCTGTATTCTGTTTTTTTTATTTCTCTTCAGATGGAGCTGTATGACAGCTTGTTTTTTATGGGACAAGATGACCGTTTCAGCGATACCATTTTTATTTATATGCAACTGTTTTATCATGTTTTATTCCACTTTTTTAGGCAGTATGCATTTTTTTAGTTGTGTTTTTTTCTATGGTGTTTACTCAAGGACTAAATTAGTCCATCTATGGGTTATTAACTTTTATTACTCTAAACATTGCAACGGATTACACCTATCACACTGACACCAGCCTGTAAGAGGCTTGGAGTAGCTGAGTGATCCAGAAGTCGCCATGACATCGTCATGATGACCTTGGGTTGCCATGGCAACGATCAGGCACCTGAGATCACGTTGCAGGGTCCCCATTACTTGGAGGTATAGTGCATTCCTCTCCCAGCCTCCTAAATGCTACGACTGCTATTGATCACAGCATTTATGGGGTTAAATAGCCAGGACAGTGCAGGCACTAGTCCTGGCAGTGAGAGCCAGGTTTCCTTTTTTACCTGTGCCAAAGTACCAGTGGTGATCACATGGGCATAGCTCCTGTTCTTGCAAAATCGCCAGGATCTATATGTTCAAGGTCGGGAATTCAATGGCAACCAACATGTTTGGATACATACAAGGTTGTGACATGGTTAACAGTGGTTGGCAAGGGAAATCCAATTAAAATGGTCATCATGCCACAATCATTACACTGTATATTTCGTACTATAAGACGCACCTAGGTTTTAGAGGAGGTAAATGTAAAAAAAAATTTAATAAAAAAAATGTGGCCATAACTCACTGTTTTAGGGGTTCTGCTGCTGACACAGTTATGGGGTTAATGTCCCCCATCCTGGTATATATGTCCTCCCTCCTGTCCCTTCCTGATATATAGGATACCCATTCTGCTATATATGGCCCTCATACTGGGCCCATCCTCGTATGTATGGCACTTATTCTGGAATATATGGCACTGATCCTGGGCCAATCCTATTATTTATGGTCCCATCCTGGTATGTATGGCACACATACTGGGTTACGGGAGAAAGCAAAAAAAAAAATTATACAGACATTACAGTACAGTATTAGGGTGGTTTCACACTACGATTTTTCTAAATCCGATGCTGTCCGATGAAAATCGGACAGCATCGGATCCGAATTTGGCCCCATGCATCCCTATAGGGATCGGACCGAATCGGATGTGCACTAAATGCCATCCGATTTGGTCCAATCCGATTCTGTCCGATTTTATTATCGGTGCAAAAATCAGAGCTTGCTCCGATTTTTGCACCGAAAATAAAATCTGACAGAATCGGATCGGACCAAATCGGATGGCATTTAGTGCACATCCGATTAGGTCCGATCCCTATAACATGGGGCCCTATGGAGAAGGGTCCGAGGAAACATCTGATGTCTCCTCGGACCCCGTTTTACTGTACTGAGCATGCTCAGTACAGTAAAACTGCTCCTAACTAGGAGCACAAGGGTTAAAAAAAAAAAAAAATGTTATTCTCACCTCTCCACGAGCCCCCGCCGTCTTCCGCCATCTTCTTGGAGGCTCCCGGTGGCTCCCGCAGGCTGCCGGTGTCAGCAGAGGGCTTCCTCTGCCTTATAGGACCTGCGGTGATGTCACAGACATGTGACCGTGGGTTACCTGCTGACACCGGCAGCCTGCGGGAGCCACCGGGAGCCTCCAAGAAGATGGCGGAAGACGGCGGGGGCTCGTGGAGAGGTGAGAATAACATTTTTTTTCTTCTTTTTTTCACCCCGCAGGGAGCGATTTTATGCCGGAATGGGGTGCCTATTTGGCACCCGATTCCAGGCATCAGAAGGGAGCCGATGCTGTCCGATTTATATCGGACAGCATCGGCTCCCTAAAAATCGTTATGTGAAAGTAGCCTTACAAATAATTTTTCCTTTGAGGTAAAACATTTTTCAAAAACAGGCAGGAAAATGTTTTATAAACAAAAAAAAAAGAATCATCTGTGATCCCATGCTGTAATGTCTGGATACTTTCTTACTTTCTCCCTGTACGATCAGACATATCCATTACACAGTACATAGCAGGGACACATATATAAGATTATCTCAGCACAGGAGATGTGGTATGATCAGACCATGTCCCTGTATGGTCAGACACATCCATTACACAGTACATAGCAGGGACACATATATAAGATTATCTCAGCCCAGGAGATGTGGTATGATCAGACCATGTTCCTGTATGGTCAGACACATCCATTACACAGTACATAGCAGGGGCACATATATAAGATTATCTCAGCATAGGAGCTGTGGTATGATCAGACCGTGTCCCTGTACGGTCAGACACATTCATTACACAGTACATAGCAGGGACACATATATAAGATTATCTCAGCCCAGGAGATGTGTTATGATCAGACCATGTCCCTGTATGGTCAGACACATCCATTACACAGTACATAGCAGGGACACATATATAAGATTATCTCAGCATAGGAGCTGTGGTATGATCAGACCGTGTCCCTGTACGGTCAGACATATCCATTACACAGTACATAGCAGGGACACATATATAAGATTATCTCAGCACAGGAGATGTGGTATGATCAGACCATGTCCCTGTACGGTCAGACACATCCATTACACAGTACATAGCAGGGACACATATATAATATTATCTCAGCCCAGGAGATGTGGTATGATCAGACCATGTTCCTGTATGGTCAGACACATCCATTACACAGTACATAGCAGGGGCACATATATAAGATTATCTCAGCATAGGAGCTGTGGTATGATCAGACCATGTCCCTGTACGGTCAGACACATCCATTACACAGTACATAGCAGGGACACATATATAAGATTATCTCAGCCCAGGAGATGTGGTATGATCAGACCATGTTCCTGTATGGTCAGACACATCCATTACACAGTACATAGCAGGGGCACATATATAAGATTATCTCAGCATAGGAGCTGTGGTATGATCAGACCGTGTCCCTGTACGGTCAGACACATCCATTACACAGTACATAGCAGGGACACATATATAAGATTATTTCAGCACAGGAGATGTGGTATGATCAGACCGTGTCCCTGTACGGTCAGACACATCCATTACACAGCACATAGCAGGGACACATATATAAGATTATTTCTGCACAGGAACATTTTTTTGAACATCCAATTGTGGAAATTATTATTATTCCAAGATCTATTCTAGATCTTATGAATAGATTATTTACGGTAATCTATTGATTAAATAAAAATTAACTTTATTCCTGGGAAAACCTCTTTAATACTGAGAATGTTATATGAAATGACATGTAATATGCCCTCGCTTCTAATACAGAATAATGCCCACCTTTTTCAATCCCTGAAGAGCCTCTCTGTTTTTTTGCACTAAATTCTTAAGATGAACACATCTAAAAGAGAATAATTAAGGTATATTAACATATAATCTAGCAAATCATTATAAAAAGACATTAAAGGCAAGTTTTTACCAAAGTTAAACTGGCTCTGACCAAATCAACCCACATAGTTTCCAAGAAATTGACATATGCTTCCGCATTGTTGCCAGAGAGGTGAAATATATGGCAAATCGAGAAATTGCTTAGAAAACACTCGTGACTGCTCCTATTGACTATACTGCAGGACGATTGTGTATGACCTGTAAATCTCCACAGTTAATAATACTGGTTACCTAGAAAATATGTCAACAGGCTGAAAGGATTTGTCCGATGTCGCTCACTTCCTTGTTGGGAGCGTCACGATGACTTCACGTCTACACATACATTCCATATGTATGCTCAATCAGCAGGCATCATGCACCTGTCCTGTAGTCAGCTCTGGACAAACCCTTTAATTTGCTTTGGACACTCCCTGTTATTGTTGGAAGGGTCATTGAAGGGTCTATCTATAATTTGGTGATCACAAGTTGCCCACATGCTGAGACAGCCGTAGATCAGATATAATGTTTGGGGAAATACAGTGTGTGTTTAACTTTCCTATTGAAATGAATAAATATGCCGCATTGTTCGGAGAGAAAGACACCCAATGTTGATACTTTTCTCTCCAACCAAAATCTAGCATCTGCTACAGAGTATAAGACGATTACTTTTCGAAGCCAGACAACTAGTTTAAAGGGGTTTTTCAGCAGGTAACATTATTGTATCAATAGCTCAAAATCAAAGATGCACTACATACTAAGCACTACAGCTATTCATACTGATCCATTTTTGGTGCCGCGTTTTTTGTTTTTTTTTACACTGCACCAAAAACGAATCAGTCACTGCGTCTGCCAGCAAAGTGAATGGGGTTTTCATTTTCCTGTGCAATCGTCAGTGTTTTTGACTGCTGCGTTAGTGATGCAGAAACCACATCCAGAATATAATGAGCATCAATTATTGCTCCGTTTTTCTGGTGCGCTTTCTACACCACTAACATTCAATTATTTACTCTCTCCGCAATCCCACGGTGAGCTCAGGTGATGTCTTCCTCCCGGGCACCGGCAGGACCTGTGGGTAGTTGGTACAGTACTTCCATGATCTGTCATCCTGTGACTCAAACTCAACTACCTGCAGGTCCTACCGGTGCCCGGAATAAATACACAAGTATCTCATGGTATATAAGGAATGACTGAACAGCAATCTCATGAACCCTGAGGAAGCCTATGTACTAGGCGATACGCGTGGGGTATCTTCTCCTTGCCTCACAAAATGACCACCTCTGTAGGGATAAGGATAGGCAATCCAACAGGTAGTTATGCTTGGTAACTAATTGGCTGCACATTTGTTTGGCCCAACAGCAACCTTTGTGCTCAGGTTATTTACTAGCTATTTGACTGATATCTACATATATATGCACTTGTAATCATCTCTGTACACGTTTGATGTGTTTTTGATGTACATTGTAAAAGCTCAGTATTTGTGTTATGGGCATAACTGCCATATTGGTATACCAGGAGGTATTGTGTAATCCCTGGGGTTAGGTGAATATCTTACTTTTTGTGAGAATGACTCACAGGCCCGGCGCCAGCACTTGACATACCCGGGTATATGCCGGGGCCCTGAAGCAGTGTGAGGGCCCACAGCTGTCTGTGAATGGATGCAGTGAGGAGACCCGCTCACACACAGCTCTCCTCTCTCTCCTCTCCTGCTCTGCACTGATTTAGGTGTTTGGTACACAGCAGGAGAAGAAGCTTACTGGGAGCTGAATGGAGGCTGAAGGACCTGCCAGTTCTAGTCATGTGACTGATCACATGACTGAAATCAAGGTCCTAGAAGAAACTGCTTCTGCTTAACTTCTGCAGCCTCTATGCAGCTCGCACTGCCTCCTCTCCTGCTCTGCACGGATCAAGATCAACTGAATGTGGTAATTTGTTTGTGTGTGTGTATCTGTATATGTGTGTGTGTGTGTGTTTGTGTGTGTATATCTGTGTGTGTCTGTATGTGTGTGCCTTTGTCTCTGGTTATGTATGTATGTGTGTGTGTCTGTGTGTGTGTATATATTTGTATTTGTGTATATCTGTATTTGTGTATATGTATGTGCATGTAGCAGAGCTGTGTGTGTTTGTATGTGCATGTAGCAGAGCTGTATCTGTATGCATCGTACAGGTAGCAGAGCTGGGTATGTAGTGTCCATGTAGCAGAGCCATATGTGTATCTATATGTTTAGTGTGTGTAGCAGAGCTGTGTGTGCACTGTGTAGTGCGCATGTAGCAGAGCTGCGTGTGTCTGTATGTGCATGAATTAGGCATGTACCAGTGCCTTGTGTGTATCTGTATGTTCATGTAGTAGAGCTGTGTGTGTGTACTATGTGTAGTGTGCATGTAGCAGAGCAGTGTGTCTACATGTGCATGTAGCAGAGCCATCTATATCTATGGGCATGTAGCAGAGCTGTGTGTGTCACAAATAATTTGGAGAGGTGGAGTGTAAATGGGGCCCATTAAGACTCTTTCGCCCAGGGCCCACAAAAATCTGGAGCCGGCCCTGATGACTGATGTAGTTATTTCACACATCAGCAGTATATTTGTACAGCTACGGCTCTTTTAATTGTTTTTAATATGTGTCTGTTTTTTTGTTATTTCACATTGGTAAATAAAATATAATTTCAGAATTGTGTTTACAAAATTATCTATGTGATCCTGGTTATTATATACACCCTCCATTCCCTAAATCTTTAATGTGCCCGGAATGAAGGCATCACTGGAACTTACGTTGGATCGCGGGGAGGGTAGGAAAGAGTGTGTGTGTCTTTGTGTGTCTGTTTCTCCCATAAACGGACCAAAAATGCAGCACAAACAGATGATGCGTTTGTGAAGCTTTTTTGCAAAAAGAGGATCTGTTTATGGTGCAGAAACTGCAGCAAAAACGGATCAACAAAAAACGAAGCACAAGCGCGCTGTCTGAATTCAGCCAATGCCCGCTCACCAATCACTGGATGCAACAGTGCTGAGCCAATGATAGAATCTAAAAACTGCAAAGAACACAAGAATGATAACGGCAGTGATTAGTTTAGATGATTATTGCTTCTTTTATTTTTTATTAAGCCAATGGACAATGCATTTAGAGTTTATTGAAGTCCTAAATGAACAAAAATCTAAGTTTTTCTGTCTATATGGGAAAATATGGTAGTGAGCAGTAAAAACATTTAATATTGTATCACTGTATATAAAGTTACTGGCAGCATCTACTAGTCAAACAAGAAAAGCGGAAAGTTCAACTACTAAAATACAGAGAGCTAATTGTAATGCTACTACATATTGGATAGTAATAACATGTGGGGCGGAAGTTGTAAATTATGATCCTAGAATTGTTACTTTATAGACATTACTTTACCTTTGATAAATATCTTGTCCGGTTCTAGGCTCCAGAACATCCTTTTCTAAGGTCTCCTGGAGTAAAGCATCAAACTAGAACACAAAAGGATCAGAGAAACGGTAAAATCTCATTATAGTATTAGAATACACAGATAAAAGTGGAATCTGCAAAGGAAAAGGAGGTTGAACGCAACGATCTGCTGTACATACTCTTCAGTATCAACGCAACGATTTTGACATGTACATTTGCATTATTCGGCTTTGAGTGAAACTTCTCAGCTACAATTCCCAAGGAGAATCAGGGTAACAACTAATTTAGCTCCCATTGGGTTTGTCATCCTCCTTAGTCAGACCCTGAAAACTGAATTAGTCCTTACCGGTAATTCCTTTTCTTGGAGCCTTCCACGACAGCATTGGAGGATGTCGTCCACACCCTATTGGGGGACAGGAACACAGAGAGGTTAAAAGCCCCTCCCCTTCCTCAGTACTCCAGTGTTTACCAAGATCACACTTAGCCATGGATTACCTGATACAAACCGGAATCAAACACCAACAAGGGGGGGGAACTGATGCTGTCGTGGAAGGCTCCAAGAAAAGGAATTACCGGTAAGGACTAATTCAGTTTTCTCCATTCGCCTTCCACGACAGCATTGGAGGAATACCACCGATACTCCTCAGGGTGGGACTACTGTCTGTAGGACTTTCCTACCAAAGGACAGATCCCGAATGAAGGACAGATCTAACCTATAGAGGCGAGAAAAAGCGAGGAGAGACTACCACGTAGCCGCTCTGCAAATCAGCTCTGTTAAAGCTCCAGCCTGCTCCGTCCAGGGAGTAGCAGCAGCCCGAGTTGAAGGAGCCTTCAACCCCACCAGAGGAGCAAGGAGCGAAGCGACGTAGACCTCACAGATCGCCTTCTTGATCCAGGAAGTGATGGTAGCCTGGGAAGTCTTCTTCCCTGTATTATTCCCAAAAGCCGAACAAACAGGTTCTGATCTAACCTGCAGGAAGCAGACTCTCGGAGATAGAGGAGGACAGTCCGACGAACATCCAAGGAGTGAAACACGGCCTCAGCCGCATTAGCAGGAGATTGACAAATTGAAGGCAGAACCACATCCTGGGACCGATGGAAAGCCGACAACTTTCAGAAAAAAAGATGAATGCAACCGAAGCGTAATGCGAACGGACAACATGAGGCAAGGAGCCCGGACAGAGAGTGCCTGCAGTTCTCCAACTCTGGAGCAGAAGTGATGGCCACCAAAAACGCCACCTTGTGAGAGAGAGACGTAAGGGATGCAGCAGACAAGGGTGCAAAGGGACTTTGAGCAAGCCCTTGGAGAACAAGCATCAAATCCCAGGGAGGGACAGAAGGCCGAATCCGGGGACGCCACCCCAAGCAGAAGAAAAAACTGCTTGAGCCATGGATGGGAAGCAAGATCCTGGGCAAAAACCGCCCCAAGTGCCGACCTCTCGACTTAAAGAGTGCTCGGCCGAAGCCCCAAATCCAAGCTACGCTGCAAAAATCCAAGAGTTGGGCCACATTAGGATGATGCATGGTCGGGATGGAAGGAGCACATCAGGACAGGAACCGATTCCAGCCCTCCCGTAAATAGCGTTTGTCACAGGCTTCCTGCTCTGCTGAAGCGTGCGGATCACTGCCTGGGAGAGACCCTTGGTCCTCAGGATCCCGGCCGCAACAGCCAGGCCGCCCGAATGAGCCACTGAGGGCCCGGGTGAAACAGAGGACCCTGGGACAGCAGGTTAAGACTGGGCTAACATAATCGGTCCCTCCAGGCCCAGGTCTCGGATGGCGTCGTACCACGCCAGTTTGGGCCCCAGGGGAGCCACCAGGATAGTGTCACCCCCTCCGCCCGAATCCGTTGCAACGTCTTGGGAAGTGGCGGGATTGGAGGAAATGCATACACCAACCGGAAGTCCCAGGGATGGGCAAAAGCGTCCAGCCCCCGAGGATGGTCCAACCGCGTCAGGGAGAAAAAGGTTGGCACCTTTGTATTCGAGCCCGAAGCGAAAAGGTCGATCGAAAGGACACCCCACCTGTCCGTAAGAGAGCGAAATACTTCCGGATGGAAGCACCATTCTCCTGGGTGGACCTCCGTGCGGCTCAAGAAATCTGCCTGTACATTGGCCATTCTCTTCAGATGTACTGCCGAGGAGGAGAGAAGATGGCATACTGCCCACAAAAAGAACAGTCTTGCCAGCCCCTGCAAGTGTAAGCCACGAGTACCGCATTGGTACCGCAAGAAAGCAACAGTAGTCACATTGTCTGACAGGACCTTGACATGATGACCCCGGAGAACGTGAGCTGCAGCAAGAAGCGCTTCCTCCACTGCCAGAAGTTTGAAGACTGGCGACTGACCGAGCGACTCCAAATCCCCTGGAACGGCGTGCGAACTACCATCGTGCCCCAATCGGAACCGCTGGCATCAGTGGGAACGGAGGTCACAGGAAGGTGTCTGGGATTCATCCCCAGGAACGCGAGGTTACCACCCGCCCCGGGGTCCGGACCCGCGAGATTAAGGAATCCTGACGTCTGTCCCAGGAACTAAGTATGTGTTCCCGGAGCAGTCGGGAAGGAGCCTGAGCCCATGTTACTGACTGAATGCAGGCCATCATGGCCCCTAACAGGGACATTGCTTCCCGCAAGGAGGGCGACCTCCCTGCCCGGAAGCAGGTCAGATTGACGCGGCGCAAAAGCTGATATGCCGCAGGAAGGAACGAGGTCTGTCTGGAGGAGGCCAGCAAGACTCCCAAAAATTGACGTCGGGTTGCAAGTACCCGTTCCGATTCCTGAAGATTGGGTACCCATCCCAGGGACTGAAGAATCTCCAATGTGTTGGAGTCCTTTGTGCGCAGAAGCACTGCCGAAGGAGCCACCACCAACATGTCGTCTAAATAGGGAAGCACACATATCCCCTGGGTCTGGATGAATGTGATCGCTTCCCCCATGAGTTTGGTAACCTCTGGGGCCGACGAAATCCCAAAGGGCAGCACATTAAGCCGTGAATGGACCGTCCCGCATGCCCCGGAGATCGTGAATCGCAGAAAGCGCTTGTGGGACGGGTGAATGGGGACATGAGAATACGCGTTCTGGAGGTCCACAACAACCTGGAGTAGCGCCCCTGTCCCTCCTCTCCAGGAGGAACCGGGGACCCCACACCCGAATCCAACAGGTGTCGCAGACCCAACAAGAAAAAACGTGCGAGAGTCCCCCTGAGGAAGGGAGAGGACTCGAAGACACGGAGGGGCTGGCTCTCGAATTCCAAGCGTAGACCCTCCCAAATGGTCGAGAGGATCCAAGGGCACAAGGAGATTGCTTGCCACTGTGGCAGAAACCGCAGGAGCCGCCCCGCAATGGGGAAGGCGACCTTGTTTAGGGGCGGCTGGTGATGCCGCTGCTGGGGGAGCAAGATATTACGGGTCTTGTTCCCGTACTGGAATGCCCAGCGACCAGACTTAACCTTCCCTTTAGACTGGGAGGGTTGGCTGCGCTCAGGCCAAAAGGACTGCCTCCGAAAGGGCTCCTGTTCCGGGAGACACCTTTCCCGGTCTGACACCTTTTCCAGTATATCATCCAATGTCCTTTGCAAGGGGAGGCCACACAGCTGGAGCTTAGACGTGACCTCCCCATTCCACCTTGTAAGCCACACTGCCCTGCGAGCTGTGTTAGCCAACACTGCGCACCTGGCGCCAACGCGGAACGACTCAGCAGAGGCATCGGCCAGGAAGCCCGCAGCACGTCTCAGAAGTGGAATGGAGTCCAAAGCTCCTCCTTGGGAGTACCCTGCAGGATGAATACTCCCAGCTGGGTGAGCCACTTAAAGAGAGACCTGCTCACATGTAGAGGAAATGTACACCGTTAAAGACATAGCTGCCGCCTCTCAGGATTTTTTGAGGACACTCCATTTTACGAACGAGGGGGTCCTTCAACCGGGAGGAATCTTCAAAAGGCAACGCGGTCTTATAGGCTAAGCTTCCCAAATGGAATACTGCCATAGACCTTCATGTTAGAAGTCCCATTGACTTTATAGAGACTTCCATAGAGATTCCCATTGGGTCTCTCATGAGGTCTCCCATCCAGCCCGTGACTGAGGCTCCTGCTGCTTAGCTTCAACAGTGTGTCAAGGGCATGCACAATGGGTTTACAATAGCAGCTGATTGCTACCCTGGCCACCTGGATGTCCACCTTCGGGACCTCCCAGACACAGTCATCACCCTCCAATCCACTCGGATGGGGTGAGCCGCTTAGCAGTCAGGCCTCTGAACATTTAGCCCTGCACAGAAGAAGGGGATTCTACCACCTCTACTCCCATGGTACAATGGACAGTGTCCACCAATGCACCCATGGACTCCGTGGAAAAATAGTAGTGTCCAGATTCTCGTGTCTGGACAGAGGCAACAGCGGCAATATCCTCGCCGTCCTCTAACGCTGAGCTCTGGCCAGCCTCCATGAGATCCACAGAGTCACAATCCTGGAGCTTCCTCTCTTACGGAGGGGAAGGCCCGGACGCTGCAGCAAACCCCCGCAGTGCCGAGATAGAAGCCTGCACCTCTTCCCTAACGGATTGGAGCTCCTCAAGCAAGGATGGGGAGTCCATCCTGACAACCCTGTCAGTCATGGCCGACACCTTGTTGTAGGAAGAGGGAAATTTTGTGCCGCAGCAACATTATTGCTCCCTTTCACAGACGGCCCTTGTCTCCCTATAGACAAAAAGGGAAGAGAAGGGGGTCCCAGTATGAGTGCAGGGCTTAAATAACTCTACCCCTTGTGACCACCCCCAGAAACACTTACATGAGCTGGGGGAACGCTGGGCTCTGCAGAAGCAGAGGTGGAAGCCTATCACCCTCCATGTGTCAGGGGTCAGCCTTACCTGGGTGTAGCTTCCGGCGGGTACTTATCCAGAAGTACCGTGCCCCCAACGAGGAACACCTGTTCCCTCCCTCCTCCTGGTCACCGGCCGCGGGCAGTAGCGCGCGAAAGTCCTGCTGGGTTCCCTGGAGCCGCGCCCAGCCTGCCACAGCCCTTACAGGAGCCGCCGCCCGAAACCGGAAGTGCCATCCCGGAACCGGAAGTGCCACACCCGAAACCGGAAGTGCCACCCCCGAAACCGGAAGTGCCTCCGCGGCACCTCTGATGCATGCCCCAGGGACCGCAGCTGGAGGAGGGAGACGCCGGAGAGCTGAACAGGCCTCCGGCGTTGCAATACACGGCCTGCTTTGCCCCGTAGGACGCAGGAAGGCCGGATGGTCCCACCACGGGAGCCCGAGAAGGAGGAGGAGGCCGCCCCCGACGTCCATCCCTGGCCCGGCTGTAAGTACACCCCAATGCTGCCTCTGCCGGCCTGACAGCACTGGAACCTCTCCATGCCCCAAGGGGGACAGGAAGACACTGGAGTACTGAGGAAGGGGAGGGGCTTTTAACCTCTCTGTGTTCCTGTCCCCCAATAGGGTGTGGACGACATCCTCCAATGCTGTCGTGGAAGGCGAATGGAGAAAGTGAATATGCCCCATTATGCAGGTACGAGAGGTGTTCATTAAGCGTTTCCCCTGACCCACTTCTATTTATCTCTATAGGTTATGTGCCAATTTATAACTCTGAACTGATAACAGTCTTTCTCTTACAGGTGCTGAAGAGATGTGAGGAGTGATAGTGAACCCAGTGGAATCCAGAGCAGTCATCAAGTTACTTTACTTCAAAGGCCGCACACCAAGGGAGAAGTTCGAAGAGATGAAAGAAGTTTACTGTGATGATTCCCCATCACATGATGGAGTCGAGAACTGGCATCATCATTTCAAATGTGGTCGAACTTTGGTGGAAGCGGCTCCAATTCCAGGGTGACCCCATTCCACTATCGATGAACAAGTAAAGGAACTTGATGACTGCTCTGTATCCACTAGGTCCATTATCGCACATCACACCACTTCAGCACTTGTAAAACAAAGACTATCAGTCCAGAGTTGCAAATGGGCACATGACCTATAGAGAATAAAGGTATATCATTACACTTGTGAAGATTCATCGTCCTGCGATAAATAGAAGTGGGTCAGGTGAAATCTTTATTGAACGTCCCTCATATGTGTCCTGTGCCCAGTAGTCGGAGATAGCTGGTGACTGCCATGACACCTTCTGAGCAAGCGGTAATGAAGCAGCCATAAGGCTACATTCACACTGCGATTGATGTGTCTGTTTGCCCTATGTACAGCGAACGTTCTCAGTCAATATGTCAAACATATTTTCTAGATGAAAATCATGACCTTCAGGCCCCTCCAGATATATTTCAGTGGAAATCATTTTTCAGCTGTATAAATTATAACAGTCTGCTGCACTATTTAATACAGAGGCGTCCCACAAACAAACCTTATACCACATGGTATATAGTTTTTATGATGGAAGTGTATGAAGAACGCTGGAGGCACGATCTTTTAAACACAAAATCGGCATCCAAAATTTAAAGTGGAGATCTTTCATCTAACATCCAAGACTGCTATGATTTTGGAGTCACTCCATGAAAGGGGTATGAATAAGATGCTGGCACCAAGATCAGGGCTTCACGTGTCTAAGGTGGAATACCGAGAGGGATTTCAGAAGCTGTTGTGTAGGTAACATGAAGGTGTGGTCCTGTGTTCTCAGAATGCTGACACTCCTAGTATCATATAAATTACAGTGACTCAATAGTCCCTTAAAACATCACACCCAAAAAAAAGACTTTATCAATGTAAATGACAATTAAGCACAGCGGCCATTGGTTTCACTTCATTGCATAACTGCCTAGAATTTAGAAATTAATGTCTAAAATGCTATTTGTGGTTTATCACATTTCCGAAAGTAAAAATGTGCAAAAGGTTACATTTCTCAGATACACGTGAGAGAACACTCAGTTGATTGCAGTTTTCAGACTCAATACTCAGCATTAGCCAGTTTAGCTTGACTGATGTGTGACAGCCAACACTGGGCGAGGATAGAAGGCAGCGAGCGATCAATGGGGCTAAAGAGGGTAATGCTGGGCAGGGAACAACCTTGGAAGGTGATGACTCCTTAAAGGGATTCTCCCACAAACATAGTTAATTTTAAAAGTTCATTTTAATCAATAGATCTTGGAATAATAATAATATCCACAATTGGATGGGTTTAAAAAAAATGTTCCTGTGCTTAGATAATCTCATGTGTGTCCCTGCTATGTACTGTGTAATGGCTGTGTCTGACCGTACATGGTCTGATCATACCACATCTCCTGGGCAGGGAACAACGCAAGAGAGTATGCAGATGTTTTTTTCAATACCAGATTAAAAAAAATAACATTATGTGAATAGAGTTTACATGTTAAAAAATTGGCATGTCACTTAAACAAACCATAAAACTGTGATTGTTAGAGATCCGACCACAGATGTCCACCAACAGTTTTTCACTTGGAATTGGTGAAAGCAAACAATGGATTACACTTCTATAGACCGGATAATTGACATGCCATAAAAGACGATAATGATGGATCTACAATTATTAGTTCCTAACTAGTGTTTTGTGTATGTAGTGATGTACTACAGTGATTGGGCTGTGGGTCTGATTGGTGAAGTCATAACGTAACCCCCCTCCCCCACAGTTGGGTTCCTTAAAGGGAATGTGACAGCTCAGGATGTAGCTCGATCAATGGCCAGACGCTAAGTGTATGATTTATCTCTTCCCAAGCCCATCACTCCAACTCTATTCCCCATCCTCATCCTTGACAGTCACTCAGGAGAAGGCAGCTCTGGACAAGGAATGTAGCGGGAATTAATGACCCTTTGTAAATGCTTCTACACTTCAGCCTCATTTACACATCCATACAGACACCCATTTCTTATGGTACCTTTACACGCCGCGACGGCAGGCTGGATACATCCCGCTACTTCACGTGCACGAGCACGCTCAAACGGCTACAAACGGTCAACGCATCTCCTTTACACGCCGCGACAAGGTGCGCTACGCCACGCTACATCTATAGCTAGCTACATCGCCGGGTGTGTCAAGTAGCCAGCTGTAGCTTAGCGTACCACGTTTACACAGCGCTACAATAAGCTATTATGGGCGGACCTGGTACAGCAGGGACAGCACATAGGCGTGCCACAATCTTGGATTACGAGCCGTCCGTACGATGATAGGACAGCGCAATATCATCATGATTGGCCAGGCATCGCAGGAGGCTGAGACATCCAGCACGCTCGAGCGATTGTGTAGTGTGACTGGTCAGCTCCTTAAATATGCCGCCCTAGGCAGCGACTACCAATCGTCATGCAGGAGCTTCCTCCAATGATCGGTGATGGGGCGCGGTATCCCGGAGCCTGGGTCACGCCTTAGCTACATTGCAGCTACAGCCCCGGGTGTCCAGAGTTCCCTTCCGTTGCCTCTTTACACGCCGATACAGCTCGCTACCATCGGCGATGTAGCCATCAGTTTTCGAGCAGAGCTAGGAAACAGATGTATCTGTTGCCGGCTGTAGCGTCACGTCTTCAGACGCCGCTACGACGGGCTACATTGGCGCTACATTTGTAGCCTGTAGCGGGATGTATCCAGCCTGCCGTCGCGGCGTGTAAAGGTACCATTAGGGTGGTTTCACACTGGCGTTTTCAAGCGCTGCGGATGCTGCGGATAAAATTTCTCAAAAACGCAAACTTATCTTTAACATGGAGTGCGCATCCGTGTGCGAGACATTTTTTGGCATGCGTATGGCTGCGTATGTGTACCAGCGCGTCAAAATTCCATGGTCAGGAGGCGCAACATGTTGCATTTTTTGGGTGCTCAAAAAAGCGCAAGCGTCCTCATATGTACGAATGCGCATAAACTACACATTATTCTCTATGCGTACGGAATTGAACACAAGGACTTGCGGATGCCTGCATTTGGTACGCATGCGTATAAGACAATGTGCATGCCCAGAAACAGATTAGCAGTACCTCCCATCGCCCACCCATATCCCAGCCCACCAAACAAGCTGTATAAGGAGGGTTTCTGGCCTTCTCATGGTAAACTGCTGGATGCTACTCCATATGGGCGGGATCTGTCAAAAAAACCTACCAGAACAGTGCGAATTATTGAAGAAATGCATGGAAAAAACGCGTGCCCATGCAAAAACGCAAACAAACGCATACATATGCAGCGTTTTTTTTGAATGTTTGAGGATGACTATGCGTAAGAAAAACGCTGCGTTTGCATGAGTTTTTACATGCATTTGCGCATGCGCATCTTCCGCAGCGCTTGCAAACGCCAGTGTGAAACCAGCCTTAGCAATGGAAAAATGGACTGGCCATGTAAAGGTATAGCTGGATTTGTCTTTGAATGAACTACATGTGCATATATATAGTTTCACAGATGAAATTTTGATGATAGATTCCTTTTAGGTGTAACTAAAATTTGCTTGGCCTTTTTTTAATATACTGTTATAGTTGGAGGTGCTTTCTTCACCAAGAAACCTACAAGGACAATCTAAATCCCAAGATGTTACCCAAAAGCCAAGAGCGAGCAGTCAGGTGTCGTACTGACAAGAAAGCTAATGTGAATCCCCCAACTATCTTGTGTCTATAAAAGCATGATGATATTCTCCAATGTCCTTTGTCCCAAATGTAAAGAGTAATTACCTATTCTAAAATGGCGACAAAGGTTCATTCAGAAGAGCAGAAGGTGCAGATAGAAGAACATTTACCCAATGTAAAAAATGATCATAATTAAAGTAATACTAATGGCAGCCTAGTCAGTGTGTCTGGTAGCTGATAAAGTATGCTGTAATCATGAGATATGTATAATTAGCAACCTGCAATATAAAAGAATGGGGAAGGGATTTCTCTAAATGCTGAGAATTACATGGTACATACAGAAGCCTCCTCACATGGCCGCATTCCATAGTGACTACTGAATGATACCCTGCATTGGTATGGATAGCGAGAATAGCTCATTGTCTGCTATGGAGAATGTTCTGTAATGAAAGGTCATTAAAAGCATTAGTAAAGGGATGTGTTGGCTGATGTCATGCTAGTATGGGCGGAGACTTTTATCCATTATTCTAGTTGGTGTAAATCTGTCTTCTCTGTCCATTCTGGTGTCTGGCGAGCCGCAGTATGTGGTGGTACTGAATATTGCAACATTACTGCTTGTCATTATATAGGTGCTGCTCAGAGGGCTGTCAGAATACCATGCCATTCTAATATTTGGGTCTTCAACCACTGGCATCCACACCTATGTCCAAAGCAGGGTCAAGCAATGATAGAACAAACACTTTTACGTGGACGTTTAGATGTAAACACTTATCATAGGAGAATTTCAGGAATAGCTATATACAGCAATAACTTTGCGTCTCCAATACTTCCAACTATTAAGCTTGTAAAGAGCTGGATATTGACTCAAAGGGCCACTAAATATGGTGGTTATCATGGCTAGGTCCTTCACTAGAGGAAGATCTGGCTAGTCCTGTGTTGAGACTCCTAAACGAGGCTCCACAGACTCTATTTGCATATTCAAAATTCCCAGGGGGCAATGGGCCTAGGAATTCACTGTGTTGAGCGCTTTAGCCGGCTGCCCGCAGTGTTTTCTTGAACTGGTCTCCCTGAGATCAGTGAATACTTATCAGTGAATCAGTTTTATACTTCCAACAAGTCTGTTTACCTTGGCTGCAATCATCATCCTCTGTGTATCTCTTGAGACTACTGTAGTCAATCACTGGCCATAGCCTTATGTCGTATAGCACCGTGACCAGCAGTCGCAATACTGGACATCACCAAGGGAAACAGAAGACAGGCAGGTAACAATGGGGAACCTAGCTGTCTATGTGCTGCTATTCAACTATTTTGGATTATCCATTTAAAACAAAATAACTCAAATAAAAAGGAGATTTTTGTGTACTCACCATAAAATCTCTTTCTCGGAGCCACGGGGGTATGCTTTGCTGCCATTAGGAGGCAACACTAGACTAATTAAAATGTTAGCTCCTCCTCAGCAGTATACACCCCCCGGCTGGAGTGAACTTGCTCAGTTTGTGCAAAAAGCAGTAGAAAAAGCAATATGAGACCCCTAAAGATTATTCCAAAGGATAATACGAAAGAAGGGCAGATGTCGAGACAGAAATTTTACGGCAAGTACACAAAAATCTCCTTTTCTCTATCGCTTCATTGGGGGACACAGGACACCATGAGACATCTCAAAGCAGTCCCCAAGGGTGGGAAGAAAAGGATTGAAGTGGCTGCTGAAAGTTGTAAACGTATGTAAACCTGGGCCCGAATGAAAAGGAAGAATGAAACATGTAGCACCCAGTAACGCCTGCAAAAGCAGGAAGACAAAAACCTCAATGCAGCCGAGGAAAAAGATGGAATGAAGAAGATAGGAGATATAACCCTTAGATAGGATTGCTCCTAAATGTATAACTTGCATACGTAGTTGAGAAGTCGTCCTGACCGCCCGGTCCTTTATATAGGACTCTTCTTTTGATCACAAAAGCCTCAGAATTGAGAAGTCTGTACCCAACAGGGGGGAAAACGGCAAAAGCAGTGAAAGAAGTAAAAGAGATAGGATAGAACCAGAAGGTGCGATACATTCATAGGGCTTCTTCTCAAATTCACCGAAGTTCCATAATCAGAGAAAACTAGCAGACCCGTTCTGCTCAGAATGGAGGTGCTGAAGACCTTCTTCAGAACTGAGATAGGAAGGAAAATATCCTACCTTAGCAGGGATAAAGAACCCAACAGAGAGAAATACCGTTCCTACGATAGGGAAAGGCTAGAAGGAAAGAAAAAACAATATTAGCCTTTCACCAGACAGAGCGGAGAAGTCAGCTCTGCGAGGGAAAGAGCTTCCCCTGTGGATTCTAAAACCTTACTTTTAGCAAAAGGAGAAAGGAAGGTCGTGAATAGTCCTGAGCATTGGGAATTTTTGAAAAAAAAAAAAAAGAGACTGAGGGAACAGAGGAAGCCCCTCGATCCCACCTAACTAAGCAGGTAGCCCACACTGCAGTAACAGAAGTATAGGATGCAAGGCATCCGGTTTCTTGCTCACTGATAAGTGGCAGAACCCATGAAAACACTCTTGCATTATTTGATGTGATGCAGACAGGTGTGTGCACCGGGTATTGGTGCAGATCCTGTATACTGCAGTAGCTGGCAGGAATAGCATGCATGGCAGCCGAGATACCATAAAGTAATCTTGCAAGTAGCTGTGATGCAGGTAGTTGTGTTCAGTAGATAGTGGTGTATATTCTGTAACCTTCTATGGCAAACAGGTAAAGGATGCATGGCCGCTGGACCTCTGCACACTGTTAGGGTGGCAGGTCTCATGATTCATTCTTGCAGGCATTTATGTGATGCATACAGTTATGTGCACTGGATAGTTGTGCAGATGCTGTAACCTGCTGTAGTAGGCAGGTATAGGATGCCTGGCAGCCAAGATTCTTTCTCACCGATACAGTGGCAGGTGCCGTAAACCATCATTGAAGGCACCTAGATGGCGTCCCCGTCCCAAAAGGGTTCACTGGAGTGTTAGACGTGCTTCATCCCATAGTGAGACCTCTGGCTGAAATAGGGACAAGCCCCACACAGATGGGCTAGAACCACTGGGTACGGTATCGGCAGAGGGCTCCTGAGCACATTCAGGGTCATATGCCTAGGAAGGAGAGTGGTATATCTGCGTGACAGGATTGATTGAAAGATGGCCCAGGAGGTATAGGACACATATGTGTCTTGTAAATTTTCTTCAGGTGTATCATAGCATGAAGGGAAACACCAATGCGCAGGGGTCATACGCTGTGCTAGTGCAGCCTTAGTATATGTGCCATCTAACCCAGCACACATAGTGGTGCAGCTTTATTATATGTGCTGTCTAACCCAGCACACATACTGTAGGTATGGGCTAAATTGGGAGTGCAGCGACTGCATGAATAAGGGGTGGAGGAAGAGCATCTTACCACCATCCAGCGTCCTCGAGGCGAAATATTCCCTGGTTGCTCCTAAGAAATTGATCCCCAGATGATATCATGGGGGGCATGTATGGCAGAAGGGAAGCTTGCTCGAAAATCTCTTAAGGGCGCCTGAGTTGAGGGGCGTGGCCATAGAAAGCATCATCGGGGGACGGGGACAGATGTCTTTTGATGTTATAGGGAGAGTGGGGCCCTTGGGAGAACCATCGCCCTTCTAATGTCCATTTAGGGTAGCAGGCGTAGTATAGAAAATAACAACGGTGCAGAAGGGATACGTGGAATCGACACTCGAGGTTCACATCTGTTGATGGTTTTGGGAGAGCAGCGCCCCTAAGGAAGCCGTCGCACCTGCAAAGATCTTGTCTATAATCCAAGAATGTAACTAAAAAAAATTTAAAATCTAAACTATAGATGTGGACTGGATGAGGACACATCTGCCTCCGACACCAAGCTAAAAACTGAGCAAGTTCACTCCAGCCTGAGGGTGTATACTGCTAAGGAGCCTTGTGTCGCCTTCTAGTAGTAGCAAAGTATACACCCGTGGTATCCTGTGTCCCCCAATGAAGCGATAGAGAGAGCATATTTAATTTGTTCCCAATTAAAAGGATCATGCTGTCATATTTAAAATGATATCTGATCCACAGGCAGAATGTTATAGAGTGGAAAAAGCGGATTACACCCTTTTCACATCAACATTTTCGCTAATGTGCAGCCGATCTGGCAGGTGGCGCCGAATCTTTTGAATCCATGGGACTTGCTGGATCCAGGCCTCAAGTCGGCCGTTCCCTGATGAAGGAGCATAGCAGGCTGTGAAATGTGTTAGATGGATCCAATAAACCCAAGTAAGTGAAGATTTGGGCTTCGTGTCTTTTGTAGAAGCCCGGACTGACTACACACCGTCCCTTTGAATCTAAGGATTGCCTACCATGCGGCACGTGGAAGTGTGTGTCTCCAGCAGCTACCTCATGTGTTTTATACTGGTTGTGTGTCACACAACCTAAAAAGGTGAGCAGTTACATTTAGCGGCTTCAGAGCCCCCCTCACATACAACGATAAGACCCTATTGCTTCCTTTGTAGATATAAATCGTTTCCTGAGCCCAATAGAATCATAATGATGTTTGGTTTCCATTCAATTATGAGAAAGATAAACATTTCACAACAGTACTATGAGAACAAATTATCCTGAACACATATTACTCATATGAAGCAAACAATGCCTAAAATGTCATCCTTTGCCTGCCAGCTCATGAATCAGTGAGTGAATGTATGCACAATACAATGCTGGTGCCATAGCAGTCTGGTATATGTAGCATCCAGACTGATCACACATGGCAGGCCTTATGATATGGGGTGAGCTGCAGACGAGAGCAGGTCACCAGACATCCGTAATAGCACCATAACATCTATCATGCCCAACCATGGCCTGTGCAGTAGGGGAAGAGTTAGGACACTGCTATACACATTACGTTCTTCACTATTAGAAACAATTTACAAGAAATGTATACCTGACGCTTCAGGTCATCTGTTACTTTTATGATGTTCTGCAAAGGACCTCTCGTCTTTTTCACAGACATTGTCTTGTTCAGCAATTACCTAACAAAAAAAAGAAAATGATATGATGCAGACAGTCAGATGGGACTCACATAAAAAAGAATCAGGAAAATTGGTTAAGTTGGTTATCACCATAGGATAGGAAACTATGTGATAGCTGGGGGTCCTAATGACCTGAGAAAGGGTCTGGAGTCCTGGACCTGTTCATCACTGCTGCAGATCTCCACTTTAGTTAGTACAATGGGGGGGGGGGGGTAAGTCCATGGACAGCTAACATTTTATAAAATAAATGGAAAACGAAGATCAAATATACACATGTGGTCAAAATTGTTGGTCCCCCTCGTTTAGGGTGCCTTCACATTTGCGTTCCCCTCCGCAGCGTTCTGCGGAGGGGAGCCGCAATGTGACCGCAGAACCGCAAGCCCCTATCTTTATAATGGGAGCGCACGGTGCTGCGCTTGACTGCGCATGACCGTGATCACCCATTCACTGCCATATGTGATCTGTGCGCATGTTGCATTTCTGGTGCGGACGAGACTTGGTGATTTGTGCGCAGGCATCTGCCTGCGCACAGATCACATATGTCAGTAAATAGGTGCGCACGGTCATGCGCAGTCAAGCGCAGCACCGTGCGCTCCCATTATAAAGATAGGGGCTTGCGGTGCTGCGGTCACATTGCGGCTCCCCTCCGCAGAACGCTGTGGAGGGGAACGCAAATGTGAAAGTAGCCTTAATGAAAGAAAAACCCTCAATGGTCACAGAAATAACTTAAATCTGACAAAAGTAATAAATTAAAAATCTATGAAAATGAACAAATAAAAGTCAAACTGTCACCTCAGTGAGGAAGTGGACAAACTCTAGCGCCACCTTTAGGTAGCAATCCTCAAAGTCATAGTAGACTCTTCAACAAGCTTTTTAATATGACTTAGGATTAGTGCCAGATCAGAACCCCAAACTGCAGACGCTGCGTTTCAGGGTAACTGCCCCTCATCAGACATTGCTTTTCAATCCTACTTCCATAGAATTGTTGAAAAAATGAAACTCATGAAATAGGCCTGACAGAAATGATGGTTCCTTAACTTAATATTTTGTTGCACAACCTTTTGAGGCAATCCCTGCAATCAAACGATTCCTGTAACTGTCAATGGGACTTCTGCACCTCTCTACAGGTATTTTGGCCCACTCCTCAAAAGCAAACTGCTCCAGTTGTCTCGTGTTTGAAGGTTGCCTCCTCCAAACGGCATGTTTCAGCACTTTCCAAAGATGCTCAATAGGATTTAGATCAGGGCTCATAGAAGGCCACTTCAGAGTAGTCCAAAGTTTTCCTCTGAGCCATTCTTGGGTGTTCTTAACTGTGTGTTTTGGGTCATTATCCTGTTGCAAGACCCATGACCTGCGACTGAGACCAAGCTTTCTGACACTGGGCAGCACATTTCTCTTTAGAATCACTTGATAGTTTTGAGATTTCATTGTACCCTGCACAGATTCAAGACACCCTGTGCCAGATGCAGCAAAGCAGCCCCAGAACATAACAGAGCCTCCTCCATGTTTCACAGTGGGGAGAGTGTTATTTTCTTGATGAGCTTCATTTTTCCATCTGTGAACACAGAGCTTATGTGCCTTGCACAAAAGTTCCATTTTTATCTCATCTGTCCAATGGAAATGAAGTTCACTTTGGCTCAAACAATGACAGAAGGTGCGATCCAACACTGATGTTCCTTGAGCTTGAAGTTCACTTTTAATCTCTTTAGAAGTTTTTCTTTGCTTTTTTGTTACCATTCCTATTATCCATCTCTTCAACTTGTCATCAATTTTCTTCCTGCGGCCACATTCAGGGAGGTTGGCTACATTCGCATGGATCTTAAATTTCTGAATAATATGTGCAACTGTAGTCACAGAAACATCAAGCTGTTGGAGATTGTTCTATAACCTTTACCTTTAACATACGTGTCTGTAATTTTCTTTCTAATCTCCTGAGACAACTCTTTCCTTCACTTCCTCTGGTCCATGTTGAGTGTGGTACACACCATGTCACCAAACAACACAGTGAGTATCTGTCGCCCAATATACAGGCCAACTGACTGATTACAAGACTGTAGACACCTGTGATGCTAATTAGAGGACACACCTTCATTTAATATGTAACTTTTGTCACATTATTTTCTGGGGGGCCATCATTTCTGTCCAGGCCTATTTCAGGAGTTTAAGGCTACTTTCACACTACGATTTTGAAGGGAGCCGATGCTGTCCGATAAATTTGGACAGCATCGGCTCCCTTCTGATGCCTGGAATAGGATGCCAAATAGGCATCCGATTCCGGCATAAAATCGTAGCCTCCGTTAATAAAAAAATATATATATGCTCACCTCTCCCCGAGCCCCCGCCGTCTCCAGCCGTCTTCCTGCAGGCTCCCGGTGGCTCCCGGTGTCTGCAGAGGTCTTCTACTGCAGTACAGGACCTGCGGTGATGTCACAGTCACTTGACACCAGGTTACACCATGGTAACCTGCGGTCACGTGACTGTGACATCACCGCAGGTCCTATACTGCAGTAGAAGACCTCTGCAGACACCGGGAGCCTGCGGGAGCCACCGGGAGACGGCAGGAGACAGCGGGAGATGGCGGGGGCTCGGGGAGAGGTGATCATAAACTTTTTTTATTTTTTTAACCCCTGCCTTCCAGTTTGGAGCTTTTTACTGTACTGAGCATGCTCAGTACAGTAAAATTGGGTCCGAGGAGACATCAGATGTTTCCTCGGACCCTACATGCTCCGATTTTTGCACCAATAAAAAAATCGGACAGAATCGGATCGGACCAAATCGGATGGCATTTAGTGCACATCCAATTCGGTCCGATGCCCATAGGGCTGCATGGGGCCCAAAATCGGTCCGATGCTGTCCGATTTTTATCGGACAGTATCGGATTTAAAAAATCCGTAGTGTGAAACTAGCCTAATTAAAAAAAAAATCTCTGAAAGCAGGGTTGAAAAGCAATGTCTGACTTTCATTTGTTCATTTTCATAGATTATTTATTATTACTTTTGTCAGATCCCAGTCATCTCTGTGACCATTGTAGGCTTTTCTTTGATTAAACGAGGGGTACCAACAATTTTAATCACGTGTGTATATTGGTTTTAAAGATATATATGTCTTTAGCTCAATATTCTGATACTAGATGTGTGCCCGGTGCTATCATATCGGAAGGGCGGTGACATCACAATGGGGGCAGGCTCTGTGGCGCTGGGGGCGGCAGCTGTCTCTCCCCTGTCTCTGTCCCCTCTCCCAATGTATGTAAATAAATATATTTCTACATAAAAACCTGTTTCTCAGTGGGGGGGGGGGTTTATTAATAAAATGTATAAATTCCTGCGAGCTGCATGGGAGTGAAGCAGGGGATGAACGGGAATGTAGCGGGCAAGGGAGGTGAGCTGCATGGGAGTGGAGCAGGCAGGGGGATGAGGGGGCAAGCACGGGAGTGGAGAGGGGGTGAGGGGAGTGGGTGTGGGGTGATGAGAGTGTGGTGAGGGGAGCAGGCATGGGGTGAGGGGTGCAGACTGCATGGGAGTGAAGCAGGTGGGGTGTGAGGGGGGTGAGCTGCATGGTAGTGAAGCAGAGGATGCACGGGAATGTAGTGGGAGAGGGGTAAGGGGGTGAGTTGCATGGGAGTGGAGCAGGCGGGGGGATGAGGATGGCATGCTGCACGGGAGTGGAGCAGGTGGGAATGAGTGGGGCAGGCGAGATGGGCGGGATGCACAGAAGCAGAGAGGGGGTGAGAGGAGTGGGCGTGGGTAAGGGGAGCAGGCATAGGGTGAGGGGAGCGGGCTGCATGGGAGTGAAGCGGGCAAGGGGATGAGGGGGCAAGCAGCACGGGATTGGAGCGGGCGGGAATGAGTGGGGTGGGCAAGGGGGGTGGGATGCATGGGAGTGAAGAGGGGGTGAGGGGAGTGGGTGTGGAGAGCGGGCATGGGGTGAGGGGAACAGGCTGCATGGGAGTGAAGCGGGTGAGCTGCACGGGAGTGAAGCAGAGGATGCACGGGAATGTAGCGGGAGAGGGGTAAGGGGGGTGAGTTGCATGGGAGTGGAGCAGGTGGGGGGATGAAGATGGCATGCTGCACGGGAGTGGAGCAGGTGGGAATGAGTGGGGCAGGCGAGGTGGGTGGGATGCACAGGAGCAGAGAGGGGGTGAGAGGAGTGGGCGTGGGTGAGGGAGAAGGCATAGGGTGAGGGGAGCGGGCAGGGGGTCGAGCTGCACGGGAGTGAAGGGGCGGTCTGCAAGGGGTGGAGCAAGTACGGGTGAGCAGCATGGGAGTGGAGTGGAGTCGGTGGGGTGCACAGGAATGGAGCGGACTGGGGGTGAGCTGCACAGGAGTGGAGCAGGCAGGGGGTGAGCTGCAACGAAAGTGGACTAAATGGGCTGCATGGAGTAGAGCGGGTGAGGGAGTCAAGCTGCACAGGAGAGGAGCGTGCAGGGGGGATTGAGCTGCACGGGAGTGGAGGGAGCAGGGGGTGAGGAGTAGGCAGCACAGGAGCATGGACCGGGTGGCGTGCACGGGGCAGGTTTCTGTCAGTGCTATATTAGCACAAACATCACTTGACTGATGCGCGATTTGCGGACAACCGGACAGAAGTAGATTTGACACTTTGCAATAATATAAATAGATGAACACATGGAAAGAATAAAATGATGACAATTACAATGGTACTCTGTTCGCATCTTGCATATGCGTCAGCACAGATTTTTACATTTTAGAACATTTTACTGTACAGAGGGATACAGTAAATCCAAGGGTCAATAGGCCACATATTCCACTGTATGCTTATATAGTAGAGCAGTGACAGGTTCATAGGGCTACTGGCCACATTTTTTCTAGGGTCACAAAATAAAAAAACAATGCAGAAGTGGAGTGCAATTTCCCAGGGCGCCCTGAATCTCTGAACGAGCGCCATAAACTGTATTGGCTCAACATGTAACAGCGGGAGACAAAGGTCAAAGACGTCTGTAGGCCTACAAGGCATCTTTTCATGGCTCAGAGAGGACCATGATGTCCCCGCATTGTGCCGACCCGCTATGTTTACAGGAAGGAAGAGAACTCGATTGATCAGATTATGGGGGTATAAACTATTTCTAGTGAGGTTGTCAATATCAAGTGACATTATAACTTTCAGAAGGGTCACTCAGGGGACAAATAATACAAATTAATTCTCTCTAAAGGGGTCACTCAGGCTCCAGGGGACAGTATTACAGAGACATGACTCACAATACCTGCCTTGCCCCAGCACTGACAACCATCACTATCCCATTACAGTAGTGTATTCAGTTTTTTATCAAAGTATATCTCTGAAAATATTGCGGAGTGACAGGAAAAAATAAAAGAGATGTGAACAGAGCGCATAACAAGCCCCATTATAGGCTGTGTACACACATAGCATAAATGCTGCCTTCTTTCTGCTGCATGTTTCATGTAAGGCCCCCTTCACATCACGGTTTATGGCTGTCCATGTGGATCCTGTTTTTCAAAGGACCAATCGGACAGGAACGGATTCGTGTAAATGGATTGTACGAGAGAGGGATCTCCTGAACAGAAATTGGGCTGTGAGGACCATTGAATTTGTACTGAGTATGCTCAGTACCTAAATCCAGATCCGGCACCATAGACTTCCATTATATGTGATCCGGACCACGCCGGATTACTATCTGTCCAGTGGACCCAACAATGGTGCAGTCTCCGATTCTGGGTCCCAGAAAAAAACAGGACAAAAATGAATCCTGCACTGAATTCACTGAAACGGATCGCCATATATCAAAATTTCCCCTTTTACAATGGTAAAATCTACAGCAGAATGGAGAATCTTTAGGATTTTAGGTGACAATTTGAGGGGGAAAAAAAACACAGAAAATGCCGTTTTTGGTAATCATCCTAAGGGTCTAATATTTTTGCAGCATTATCAGAAGTTTACCTTGCAATTTAAAGAATCTGTACAACATATAATTATTATTATTATTACGGTCCGTCAAACAGCACATCCAAGCCCTTGCCACCTCCAACTCAAGAATATTTCCAGAATCCGTCCCTTTCTCAACCCTCAATCTATTAAACTACTAGTCCATGCCCTCATATTGTCCCGCCTCGACTACTGCAATCTCCTACTCTGTAGCCTCCCTGCTAAGACTCTTGCACCTCTCCAATCTGTCCTTAACTCTGCTACCCGACTAATCCACCTCTCTCCTCACTATTCCTCCACTTCTCCCTCTGCAAATCATAGTAACATAGTATTTAAGGTTGAAGGAAGTCCTTAAGTCCATCTAGTTCAACCCATAGCCTAACATGTTGATCCAGAGGAAGGCAAAAAACCCCATGTGGCAACACTAAGCTCCACATTGGGGGAAAAAATTCCTTCCTGACTCCACATACGGTAATCAGACTAATTCCCTGGATCAACGCCCTATCAAGGAATCTAGTATATATAACTGGTAATATTATATTTTACAAGAAAGGCATCCAGGCCCTTCTTAAATGTTAGTAGTGAGTCACTCATTACAACATCATGTGGTAGAGAGTTCCATAGTCTCACTGCTCTTACAGTAAAGAATCCGCGTCTGTGATTATGATTAAACCTTCTTTCCTCCAGACAAAGAGGATGCCCCTTGTCCCAGTCTCAGGCCTAAGAGTAAAAAGATCAATAATAAGGTCTCTGTACTGTCTCCTCACATATTTATACATTATTTTAAGATCACCCCTAAGCCTTCGCTTTTACAAACTAAATAACCCCACTGGCTCCCTCCACTGGCTTCCAATTCACCAACGTATCCAATTCAAACTACTAACATTGACTTACAAAGCCATCCACAATATGTCGCCCTCATATTTCTCTAAACTAATCTCCAACTCGTAATCTTTGATCCTCCCAAGACCTCCTCCTTTCCTCCACACTTGTACATTCCTCATCTAACCGCCTGCAAGACTTCGCCTGAGCATACCCCATTCTCTGGAACTCTGCAGCCCAAAATGTCCGACTGTCCCACACACTCGGGACCTTCAAGCGGAACCTGAAAATCCGTCTCTTCAGAACAGCCTACAACCTGCAATGACCACAATGCCACCTCACCGCCACTGGACCTGGCGAACCACCACCAACAGACCCAGCACTCCACCACCATCGGACTGGGCGCTCTACTATCACCAGAGCAGACCCAACCTACTGTCTCTCTCCCTACTGCCCTGTAGAATGTAAGCCCGCAAGGGAAGGGTCCTCTCTCCCCTCTGTATCGGTCTGTCCCTGTTAGTTTGTTCATTGTACTTTTAACTTGCTTGTATGTAACCCGCTCTCATATACAGCACCATGGAATCAATGGTGCTCTATAAAGAAATAATAATTACTTATTTATAGAGCACCATTGATTCCATGGTGCTGTACATGAAAGCGGGTTACATATAAGCAAGTTAAAAGTACAACAAACAAACAGGCACAGATAACTGAGTAGTGTTTGAGTTTGGTTTCATAAGCCCTCACTCATATTGTACGGCACCTCACTGCAGCTGGTCAGTACTATAAATGTAAAGAAGATCCACTATGAATACAGCCTTCATATGCCAATTGTATAAACAGCGTTTTTGACCATACTAACATCCATAAGCCCCATTACCCTCTGAGGCCTGACTGTGCGGCCAATCACTGATGAAAACAGTTTCGTTTTTGCAGCCATGAAAAAAATCATTGCTTTGTGAATAAGACCTAAGAGCGTCTTCACACATTGCTCGATTGAAAAACTCCAAACGTTCTTTATTCTTAAAAAACCCCAACGGTAATGCAGTCAGATAGAGCTTAGCCAATCAAACAATATGACGTTGACTTCACACAAGTGTGTCTTTTGTAGCATTTTTTTTAAACTTTGTGAGTGTCTTTTTGGGTTCCAGGGCACACTACATTGTTCATTCCCCATATGCTGGTATATAGAAAAACAAATCCGTGATGGGTGAATTATGTGGCCCCCAAGTTATCTCAACTTGTCCAGACCTGCTGGGTAGAGTTGTTACAAGATGATTTACAGAACCCGATCCATCAGCCACGTCAGTAACAAGTGGTCACTCCCATGGGAGCCCTGAGAACACCCTCCACCCTCCCGGCATCCATGTCTTTTCATTAACCAGCCATGTGCGATATCACACCGACATGATGACATCACATCAGGCCTGAAAAAAAAAAAAAAGCTGTGGATGCCGGGAGGTACAGAGTGGTCCAGATGGATTCCGTCCATTCACCAGAGAGTACTGTCATGGCCGCTGAACCGGGTCCTGCAGATCGCACCAACCCTACTGCTGGATTTCAGCAGACCACATTTCCTATTATGCTCCTTCATTAACTTTTTGGAGTCTTCTTTTCTGAATTGGATTTGAAGGTTTTTTGGAGAGATCTTTTCCACACATCAGTTTATGGCCTTTTGATTTGACAGTGACAAGTGTAGAATGGATTCCAGGATTTATACGCCTCAAAGAACTCACACGTCACATCTTTTTTATTCTGCGGTGAGGATTTCAAAATGTTGAGAAAAAAAGAATAAAATAAAATGAGCAGCAAAGAGGATTTTCTATTAAAGGGAACCTGTCACCTAATCTAGCCCTCCTAACCTATGAATACCTGTCCCTGCAGCCTAAAACTACTATAATAACTATCCCAGTCTGACATTTTATGGATGTGTAAAAGCTGAATAAATCATTTAGTACACTTACATTTTATTTGTCAGTTCCCCTGGGGGTCTTTGTCAGGTAGGCAGGGTCTTCTGGTCTGCGCTGCCCCCGCCTCAGTGCTAAATTGACGCCCTGATGGGAGTAATGCTGGTGGCAGAGCGCGGGCATGTTTGTATTTCCCCGCCTGAGGCCGCATCACTGTGATGCGGCGGGTCACGTGATGCCTGTACGCGTCACTTCCGGTGACGAAGGGCCATGTGCGCTCATTGCACAGGCTGCTTTCAGCGCATGCGCAGATGGCATGCTGAAGGTGGACTGTGCACTAAGTGCACACAGCATTTTCTTGGAATACTGTGTTTTTGTGGCGCCATGCATAACGCTTTGTTGTATGACCAAACAACTCAATCTTTGTTTCATCAGTCCACAGGATCTTCTTCCAAAATGAAACTGGCTTGTCCAAATGTGCTTTTGTATACCTCAGGTGACTCTGTTTGTGGCGTGCATGCAGAAACGTCTTCTTTCGCATCCCTCTCCCATACAGCTTCTCCTTGTGAGCTGTATTGTTGACCGATGCACAGTGATACCATCTGCAGCAAGATGATGCTGCAGGTCTTTGGAGGTGGTCTGTGGATTGTTCTTGACTGTTCTCACCATTCTTCTTCTCTGTCTTTCTGATATTTTTGTTGGTCTGCCACTTCTGGCCTTTACAAGAACTGTCCCTGTGGTCTTCCATTTCCTTACTATGTTCCTCACAGTGGAAACTGACAGGTTAAATCTCTGAGACAACTTTTTGTATCCTTCCCCTGAACAACTATGTTGAACAATCTTTTTTTTTCAGATCATTTGAGAGCTGTTTTGAGGAGCCCATGATGCCACTCCTCAGAGAAGATGCAACTAGGAGAACAACTTGCAAGTGGACACCTGTAATAGCTTTTCTCATGATTGGATACACCGGGCTATTGGTGGGTTTACACACACCAATTTATCTGTTCAATCTCTGAACCAATCTCTGGTTGCAGTGAAATCATGGATACATTGCTCCATTTTGTGGCTGTGTACAACATGGAGCAATGTATCCATGATTTCACTGCAACCAGAGATTGGTTCAGAGATTGAACAGATAAATTGGTGTGTGTAAACCCACCATATGAAGTACAAAGCTCAATGAGGTTACCAAACCAATTTAGTGCTTCAGTAAGTCAGTAAAAAGTAGTTAGGAGTATTCAAATCATGCAAATCAGAAGGGTGCCCATACTTTGGCACCTGTCAAATTTTGAAATAATGCATATTTCACATTTTTGGTTAGTACAATAAACCTCATTTCAAACCTGAAATATTACTGTGTCCATCAGTTATTACATATATCACACTGAAATAGCTGTTGCAAAAAAACAATTTTAAACAAAAAAAAAAAAAGAGTAAGATTAAGAGGGGTGCCCAAACTTTTTCATATGACTGTAAAATGTAAGTGTACAAAATGATTTATTCAGCTTGTACACATCCATAAAATGTCAGACTGGGATGGTTATTATCGTAGTTTTAGGCTGCAGGGACAGGTATTCATAGGTTAGGAGGCCTAAATTAGGTGACAGGTTCCCTTTAAACTGAACAGTAAGGCTGTGTGCACACAGTGCACTTTTTATGCATTTTTGTACGTTTTTTTAGTGCAGTTTTGCACACACCTACATGCCTATCCTGCCAGCAAAGTCAATGAGAATGCTGCAGTGCTGTGCACATGTTGCTTATTTTTTTATTGCAGATTTGGTGCAGAAATAACCTGCAGCCTGTCAATTCTTGGTGCATTTTTGCAACGTATTTCCACCCATTGACTGCGCACACAGCCAAAAAAAAAGAAAAATCACAATTTTACAAGGAAAAGATGTATCAGGGATGGCTCTTTTTCCTGGAGTTTGTAAACCTTATTTCTTATTCTTTTAGTATGTTGGTCATTTGTTGAGCACTTTTTAAAAAATTTACACTTTTTTTAGGCATCTTTTTACTGAAATTTTATGGATATTTTTTTATTTCAATTTACTAATAAATAAATAAAATGCTAATGATTTTCTAAGAAAAAATGCCAATAAAATGCTCAAATTGTCACTTCAGTGAGGAAGTGAAAAACTCTATTGCCACCCACTAAGGGTAGCAATCCTTGTAGTCATAGTCGACTCTTTAACAAGCCTTTTAATATGACTTAGGATTTGTGCCAGATCAGAGCCCCAAACTACAGACGCTGCGTTTCAGGGTGACTGCCCCTCATCAGTGCAATGTGTGGGAGTTCTGACCTGGCTGAATGAGAAGCACTATAAAATGCTCGGACGCCCAGGCATGTTTTGAGCCTTCCCGTTGACTTCTATAGTAAACTATGGAGCAGTTTAGATGACACGGTGGCTCAGTGGTTAGCACTGTAGCCTGGCAGCACTGGGGTCCTTGGTTCAAATCCCACCATGGTCAGCAAAGAGTTTGTATGTTCTCCCTGTGTTTGCTGAGTTTCTTCCGAGCACTCCAATTTTCTCCCACACTCCAAAGACAGACTGATAGGAGGTTTAGGTTGAGAACCCCAATGGGGACACAGTGATGATCGTGTTTGTAAAGTGCTCTGGAATTAACAGAGCTATATAATTCAATAAATATTATCATCTTCCTAGCTGACAAGGTCCAATCACTGCTTTTAATCGCATGATGACGCTGAAAGCCTGAAGCACTTCAACAATGCTCCAAAGACTGAACATATGAACAGTAAGGCTGGCTTCACACCATGGCAGCGTCCGATCCGGGGCTGTCCAGTGTAAACCAGACAGCCCCGGACCGGATCTTGGCCCCATAGTATCCTATGGGGCCGGATGGAGCCAGATGGCAGCTCTCTGCCATCCGGTTTACATCTCTCCGGAAGAATCCGATTTTTCTCCTGGACAAAAAAAGCGTTGCTTGTAACGTTTTTGTGTCCGGGGAGAAAAATCTCCCCAAATTTGTCTCCCGGATCCTCCCTGATCTGATGCAATCCAGCGCTCCCTAACATGGGAGCCTATGGGGCTGGATTGCCCCGGTCTGGGAGGATCCGGGAACCAGATACCGATGGCTGCACGCTGCTGTTATTTCAGGACTGCGGCTCGCTCCCCGCGAGCCGCAGTCCCGATTCATCAGCAGCGGCAGCTGCGTGCGGCTGCACACTGGACCGGAGGTCATATTAGCCGTCCGGTTCTGTGTGCTGATCCGGTCCGGGGCTGTCAGGTTCATCCCCGACAGCTCCGGATCGGATGCTGCCGTGGTGTGAAGCCAGCCTTAGATTTTTTGACTCACTGCAAGTGCAAAACCTCAAGTGCCGCACACAAGTCCCATAGGGAATGAATGAGGCTGAACGAAGTCTAGCCAGTGATCCATTACACAGCAGACGTGTTATAGTGCCGGATCTGCCGCAAATGCAGAGAAACGCTGATGTGAAAGCAGCATAAGCCAGGCTATACAAAGAAATGCTTTTAGTGGTGTTAACTTCATCTAATATATTAAAGGACAAGAGCAACAACTGATGGAACAAGCCGCAGTGTGAACACAGACGTATCAATGTGGCCCTTAAGTGTTATGTCCAGCTGTATCCACACACAGCAGCAGGGCTCACTCTGACATCACACACAGCCATAATACATCCCACACTGGACAAATGCATGATTCACGGCTCACACGTAGCCATGCTGAGACTTGTAGTCCATCAGTTACTAACGCCCCTGGCTATGAGCACACTACAACAATACGGGAATAGCAATACCCTGTGTCCTCCAGGTCTCCGGCTTCTGTCAGTCGTTCAGCCGCGTTACTGACGTCATCACAAAGCGCCGCGGTTGTTGCGTTACCATAACAACAAAGTGTGCCATAGCTCCGATCGGAATGCAGTTCCGTTTCCTACCACTTGGTGGCGATAGAGACACGTGCTGTACACTGAATGCCCACAGTGACTGGCTCCATGGAGTGTCACACTGCTCTGCTGATTCACTGCAAGGTCCAAGGATTTAACTAAAGGTGGAAAATAGTAATAGAGTCACACAAATACTCGTGATAGAGGGATGATACTGGGGATCAGGACACATGTATATTCTGATGATAATGATTAGAAGGTGAGGATACAGCAGATTACACAGCAGTCTTTGGCTCCCTTGTGTGTCCTGTCATCTGTACTGACCATATAATCAATGGCGTTGATCTGGGCACATTGGTTATGCTGGGTAAGAGGATAGGATCTATCACGTTAAACTGTAACTCTGACCAAAGACTACACTGCGGGTCTCCATAGACTGTGCTGCAAAGACTACACTGCGGGTCTCCATAGACTGTGCTGCAAAGACTACACTACGGGTCTCCATAGACTGTGCTGCAAAGACTACACTGCGGGTCTCCATAGACTGTGCTGCAAAGACTACACTGCAGGTCTCCATAGACTGTGCTGCAAAGACTACACTGCGGGTCTCCATAGACTGTGCTGCAAAGACTACACTGCGGGTCTCCATAGACTGTGCTGCAAAGACTACACTGCGGGTCTCCATAGACTGTGCTGCAAAGACTACACTGCGGGTCTCCATAGACTGTGCTGCAAAGACTACACTGCAGGTCTCCATAGACTGTGCTGCAAAGACTACACTGCGGGTCTCCATAGACTGTGCTGCAAAGACTACACTGCGGGTCTCCATAGACTGTGCTGCAAAGACTACACTGCGGGTCTCCATAGACTGTGCTGCAAAGACTACACTGCGGGTCTCCATAGACTGTGCTGCAAAGACTACACTGCGGGTCTCCATAGACTGTGCTGCAAAGACTACACTGCGGGTCTCCATAGACTGTGCTGTAAAGACTACACTGCGGGTCTCCATAGACTGTGCTGCAAAGACTACACTGCGGGTCTCCATAGACTGTGCTGCAAAGACTACACTGCGGGTCTCCATAGACTGTGCTGCAAAGAGTACACTACAGGTCTCCATAGACTGTGCTGCAAAGAGTACACTACAGGTCTCCATAGACTGTGCTGCAAAGACTACACTGCGGTCTCCATAGACTGTGCTGCAAAGACTACACTGCGGGTCTCCATAGACTGTGCTGCAAAGACTACACTGCGGGTCTCCATAGACTGTGCTGCAAAGACTACACTGCGGTCTGCTCCATAGACTGTGCTGGCATAGACTTCACAAAGCCGAGGTCTCCATAGACTGTGCTGCAAAGACTACACTGCAGGTCTCCATAGACTGTGCTGCAAAGACTACACTGCGGGTCTCCATAGACTGTGCTGCAAAGACTACACTGCAGGTCTCCATAGACTGTGCTGCAATGTTGTTTGGGGACTCGGTGTCTGGAGACACTTTAGAAGAGATGGCTCATACCAACAAGGGGTCAGTTGTCAGAGGACAGTACTGTGTTCATTGTATCCACAGATGTTGAGACAAGGCCCAATTAGGAATCCAGACTGATTGACAGGGGAGGCAACAGCTGTCGAAAGGCTGGACGGAGATTGATGAATTAAAAAAAGAGAAATATGCAGCACCAGACCAATCATCAGTACAGGAATGCATCAACAAAACCACTATCACTACATTAAGACATTTAAAACTATTATTGGTACATGAATGCATCACCAGAACTACCATCAATACATGAATACAGCACCAAAACTACCATCATTAGAACCACCATACAGCCAATTAATAACACAACAGTAATGTTAGAATAGAGGGCAATACACCCTGCAAAAGGAACCATATTTACCATGTACCTATATACAACAATATGTTAGTAAGCATCAATCAAAAACAATGTCACTCAAGGCTTTATTTCAACACATATACAAAGGATTTGATGTAAAGAGTGTTGTGATTCCCACAATGTTGGCAAGTGTGTAGGCAATGTGGTGTAGATTTCAATTACAAATTGCATGTGGAAAACGCTTTGCACTCGAATAGCAGGTGGATGCAAAACGGAGCAAAAAAACGGATGTCACTCGTCCGACTCTCCTGGAGGGAGAATCGGACCATTTTTATTTTCACGCCAGTGTGTTTCCACCCTTCCCCTCTGCATTGCAAAGGGTGAAATTTGTAGTGATATAAGCAGCAGAAATTGACATGTTGCAGATCTCAAACCCACTGATCATGTCAATTGACGTTGTGCAGATTCAGTGTGTGTGAATTCAGAAAGGAATAACCTCTGCATTTGTAGTGTGATAACACACCCTAAAGGGCCTGTTACACACTTCAATGTTGCAGCGATAAGACCAACGATCCAACTTGGCCTGGATCGCTTGAACGTCGTTCAATGATCGCTGGTGAGGTGTCACATGCACAGATCTAGTGAACGACGCAGGAATGATTCCGCGATAAGCGAACGATACTTGCAGTCGTTTCGTCGCCTATGTTCTTCAGTTCTGAATAGGCGAAGTCATAAACAAGATCGTTATCAAGGTGTCACACACGACGATGCAGTAGATCGAACGTACGATCAACGACTGATTTATGGCCCAGTTCATAAACCTGTGATCAACGATCAGCAGACTTATTGTTGGTCGTATCTACATGTCACACGCAACGACGTCGTTGCTCCACCCCAAAAGCTGTGATGTACTATCTAGGGGCATAACTACAATAGGTGCAGGGGTTGCGATCGCACCCGGGCCCTGCAGCCTAGGGGGCCCCAAAAGTCCCTTTGTCCTATAGAAAAAGACTAATACTATTAAAGATTTGCAATAATTGGGGGCCCCGTTGGAGCTTTCACATCGGGGCCCCTGGGCCTGAAGTTACACCACTGGTACTAACGATATCGTAGAGTGTAACGTGACCTTTACACACTGCAGATTTTACCTCAAGGTCCTGCAATTGTCCCATTCACCTGACACTGACACAGAGAATGAGAGAGGGAGAGAGAGAACACTACTCCTGATGACATCACATCATTTAACATCTTGTGCATTTTAAAGAAAAAACACACTGAAAATGAACCAAAAAACGCACAGTGTGCACATACCTGCATTTCTGTGGCATTTTTTCTTCACTTCATTGAAGATAATGGGTGAAAAAAAGCTGCAAAAACACCCCAATAATTGACATGCTGCAAATTATTCTGCATTATATCTGCAAGGAAAACATAAGCATCGTGTGTACAACACTTCAGAATGTTCACTGACTTTGCTGGATTCAGAATAGGCATGAAAATGAATGACAAAACTACACCAAAAAATGCACAGTGTGCACACGGCCTCAGGGTTCATACAGACAAGCGTATAAATCGGACATGCGTTATCTGATTTTTGAACAGATTGCACACAGACAGCACACTAACCCATGTTATTCAATAGGGTTTTCAGATTTTTCTCTAGGTCGAACCATCTGAGAGACAAAAACTGCTACATGCACTACTTTGGTCCGATTCACGAACTTGCATTGTGCATGTAAATGGCTGGAAACCCCTGCTTTCTTCTGATATTCAAAAGCTGCACTTGGGGCCAGTCATGTCTGCAATCTGTGAAGGTACCTGGACCGAGTTTTTCATATGCTCGATTGTAGCCGGCCTAACTCAGACCCATAAGCTCCCGTCACACACAACCAGGAAGGGATCGTTGGTACGTCGTTACCTGGTCGCTGGAGAGCTGTCAAACAAGCAGATCTCCTCAGGGACAAGGGAGCCACCTCTACATCACTGGTAACTATGATAAACAGCGGGTATCTAGGCAGCGCGCGCCAGATTACTGGTTGCAGTGAAATCATGAACACATTGTTCTATTTTGTGGCCGTGTACAAATGGAACAATGTGTCCATGATTTCACTGCAATCAGTAAGTTGCAAGTGAAATTGCATGCAATGTTGCGACATGTAAGGGCCACTTTACACACACCAACTTCTGTGACCAACTTCTGAACAGATCTCTGGTTGCAGTGAAATTATGGACACATTGTTCCATTCTGTGGCAGTGTACAAATGTAACAATGTGTCTATGATTTCACTGCAGCCAGTAAGTTGTTCAGAAGTTGGACAGATAAGTTGGTGTGTGTAAAGTGGCCATAAAAGGTACCCATAGAGACATACCCCAAGCGACTTGTAGCTGTAATCGCAGCAAAAGGAGGCACTACAAAGTATTAACTCAAGGGGGCCGAATAATATTGCACGCCCCACTTTTCAGTTTTTGTTAAAAAAGTTTACAATATCCAATAAATTTCGTTCCACTTCTCGATTGTGTCCCACTTGTTGATTCTTCACAAAAAAAAATAGAATTTATATCTTTATTTTTGAAACCTGAAATGTGGCCCCAAGTGTGGACATGACTGGCCCCAAGTTTGAAAAGTTCAAGGAAGCCGAATACTTTCACAAAGCGCTGTATATACGTATGTCCGGCATGTGGCTACATGGTCTGCACACACTGGAGACACGGACAGTGAAAGAGGCCTAAGCATGTTGTGTCTGACTCTCCCTGGATAACTGTACACATCAGATTACCCAAAACCAAACTGACCAAACACATTCTGACAGTGGTATAAATAAAACATTTGCTGAATGTTAAGGCAACTGGTGGTATCACTGTAGCAATAATGGTAGCAGTTAAGGAGGATGTGACAGTCCCGCCATCTTTAATGTGTCCTGGGGCTTTGAGTCATGCAATAAATATTTGAAGTCAAATTTGTTCAGTTCTGAAATCTTTTTATAGAGACAAATGTCCTTCTAATTCGATAAAAAAAGGAAAGTTGCAAATAGCTGACATTGGTGCGGGGGTAAGACTTTATATCTCAGTGTGACATTCTGTAATCTTATACAGTTTGGAATGTTTTATTAGTGGAACTCAAGGCCACAAGTAGGAGGTATGGAGTTTGTTATAGTGAGTCGCTGGTTGCCAGAATGAGGGCTCATGTATGTGCTAGGAACAATATGTACGAAGGCTGGTTTTACACTACCGCTTTTCAGTATCCGTGCGAATCCAGCTAAAACTGGAACACTCACATCCGTTTTTGGCCGTATTGACTTTCAGGGGGCCGCAGGCACTCGGGGGTACATCCAGTCCTCTACTTTTCCCCCTGATCTGTGTCCACTATTTTTGCAGAGACCAAAAACGCATATTGGAGCGATTTTGGTCTGTGTGATAAAACTGTGAACACCCGGGGCACTACAGGTTAAATTGCAATGGGGCTCTATTGAACCCGGATCCGGCGGAATCCGTATCCCGCTGGATCCAGATGCAGGATTTGGGCTTTTGGTCTGACCATAGAACCAAGTTTGAAATGACACAACCCCTAGGGGGCATGTTATTTTCCACTGGATCCTGCAAAAAAAAAAAAAAGTACACAACCGGATGCAACTGACTGCTCCTGCATCGGTATTACCACTGATCCATGAGATGGATCAGTGGCCATCCGGGTGTGGGTGCCTCCAGTTTTTCCATTGTGGGTGATTCTGGGGGAATCCAGGTGGATGCAGGTTTCACCTGCATCCCCCCGGATTCCAAAAAAATGGTAGTGTGAAACCAGCCTAAGGGTATGTGCGCACTGGCCGGGTTATGGCCGTTTTATCAGCGGAAACCGCCGGTCGGTTTTCATTAGTTTTATGTAAATTTATGTTAATCCAAACCGGCGTTTGGATTAACATTAAAACCAATGAAAACCGACGCCCGCTGTGCACACTCTGGCGGTTTACACAGGCTGATCTGTTGCTAAACCGCAGGTTTTCCAGCGGGTTAGCAAAGAATGAGCATGTTCTATAAACCGCCGGTTCTTCCGCGGCTGCAAGCAGAATCATGTGCTGCTTCCAGCCGCTGTAGAACCGCCGGCGAGAACACGCTGTGCAACCGCCCGGCTCCCGGCCGTCACCCGCCCGCCTCCCGCCGCACATACCCGCCAGGAAGCCGGTGGACGGCCGCAGAGCTTCCTGGCGGGTCCGCCCAGCCGCCGACGACCAACCCGCCGGTAAGTGTGCACTTAGCCTAAGGCTGCCAAAGAGGTGCATGATCCTCCATATATGTAATTTCATAGTCTTGTTTTTTGCTTTATTGGATGCTGTATCTATTAAGGTATGATGTATATAAAGGAAATTTGTCAATTAGAGCAAAATACAAATATGGGCATCCAGGTCTTTGAAGTGAAAATCCATCAAAGCTTTTATATCTTTTATCTGTTGCTACATGAGCATGTAATTAGTGTTTTATTTTATATGCAAATGAGTCATTAAATGATCTAGGCGTGACAGAGTACATAGGAAACTTCTGCATCCCTAGGTTTCCCTGTTCCCCTTTTCAGTACCAGCCTTTTGAGGCCGGGATCCCTCTTGTGAGAGACACACAAGAGTCCGCTAGCACAGCTGCCCACTTTCCTGACAATGAGCGTCCAGCTGTATAGAAATATCTGCAGCTGCGTACTCCTGACTGGAGAGTTGGCGACCATGGTTGCAGTGAAATCATGGACACATTGTTCTATTTGGTGGCCGTGTACAAATGTAACAATGTGTCCATGATTTCACTGCAGCCAGCAAGTTGCAAGTGAAATTGCATGCAATGTTGCGACGTGTAACGGTACCTTATCAGTTTTGCACATTGAGAGACTGAAATTCTTGCCCATTCTTCCTTGCAAACCAGCTAGAGCTCAGTGAGGTTGGAGAACGTTTGTGAACAGCAGTTTTCAGCTCTTTCCACAGATTCTCGATTGGATTCAGGTGTGGACTGTGACTTGGCCATTCTAACACCTGGATATGTTTATTTTTGAACCATTCCATTGTAGATTTTGCTTTATGTTTGGGATCATTGTCTTGTTGGAAGATAAATCTCTGTTACAGTCTCAGGTCTTTTGCAGACTACAACAGGTTTTCTTCCAGAATGGTCCTGTACTTGGTTAAAATTGATGGGAAGATGGATGGAGCCATCTTCCCTGTCCCTGCTGAAGAAAAGCAGGCCCAAACCATGATGCTGCCACCACCATGTTTGACAGTGGGGATGGTGTTTTGAGGGTGATGAGCTGTGTTGCTTTTATGCCAAACATATCATTTTGCATTGTGGCCAAAAAGTTTGATTTTGGTTTCATCTGACCAGAGCACCTTATTCCACCTGTTTGGTGTCTCCCAGGTGGCTTGTGGCAAACTTCAAACGAGACATTTTATGGAGATCTTTGAGAAATGGCTTTCTTCTTGCCACTCTTCCATAAAGGCCAGATTTGTGCAGTGGACGACTGATTGTTGTCCTATGGACAAACTCTCTCACCTCAGCTGTAGATCTCTGCAGTTCATCCAGAGTGATCATGGGCCTTTTGGCTGCATCTCTGATCAGTCTTCTCCTTGTTCGAGATGAAAGTTAAGACGGACGGCCGGGTCTTGGTAGATTTGCAGTGGTCTGATACGCCTTCCATTTCAATATGATCGCTTGCACAGTGCTCCTTGAGATGTTTAAAACTTGGGAAATCTTTTTGTATCCAAATGCGGCTTTAAACTTCACCACAACAGTATCTCGGACTTGCCTGGTGTGTTCCTTGGACTTCATGATGCTCTCTGCACTTGAAACAGAACTGTGAGACTATCACAGAGCAGGTGCATTTATACGGAGACTTGATTACACACAGGTGGATTCTATTTATCATTACCAGTCATTTAGAATAACATTGGATCATTCAGAGATCCTTACTCAACTTCTGGAGTGAGTTTGCTGCACTGAAAGTAAAGGGGCCGAATAATATTGCATGCCCCACTTTTTCCACTGTACTCGCATGATATCCATGTGCAATACGTTTCACATACACCCATAGACTTGTATGGGTGCACATAATCAGAGTTATGGTGCTTTCACATTGGCGTTTTTGCCCAGATCCGGACAAAAAAAACCACATCTGCCGCAAGTGCCGCCTAACGGCAGCACTTGCGGCAAGCCCCATTGCCGCAAGTGCTGCCGTTAGGCGGCACTTGTGGCAGATGCGTTTTTTTGTCCGGATCCGGGTAAAAACGCCAATTTGAAAGCACCCTTACGCTGTCAATTGCAGCATGCAATTCTTTTTTTTTTTGTCATGCTGAATTGGCATGAGATAACAAAACCGTTAATCGACACTGCTCCATATGAAGATCGGAGCGAGTGCTATCTGATACATCATTAGATAGGACTCATCCATGTTATACAGTGGTGTGGGTGAGCTCTAAGGGCACCTTTACACGCCACAACCAGAGGACACATTTTTGGCGGCGATATTTCTCGCTGGAATTATCGCCGCCAAATTGCCTCCTCTTATTGCGGCGATAAAACCAATGTCGACATATCGCCGCCAAATTCCCGTTTTACACGCCGCAATGAGGAGGCACTTGGGTGGAAATGTGGCAGCGATATTTTCAGGTCGCAATGTCGCTGCCACATTTCTCGCCGCGGTTGCAGCGTGTAAAGGTACCCTAAGAGTTATTTCACAAGAGGAAAACACACGGATTGAGAAGTGGTTGTCCAAGTAGTGCATAACCCCTTGCCCTAAGCACTGTGAGAAAATATGCAGCGTTGAGTTAAAAGGGACGCAGATACTATCCCATACTAAACTAGGAGGTTGTGTCGCAAGCACAAGGCACCTGTTGATATTTATACCAGTCATCTACCTTTGTTCGAGTTGCTGCCCTTGTAATCCAAGTGTTATCTATAAAAGATTCAGTAACCAACAAGCTTTATGCCCCTTAGTAAATTCATTTTTCTCCTGCATTCCTTCCAAACCACTTATACAAGGGACACTTCATTCTGAATTTTTTAAGGGACACATCACCTTTAACATAGAAGATAAGGATTGGTCATGTCAAATTCAAACACCAGATCTTTGTTCTCTCTGCAGGTGACTCACTACTGGGGCTGCCTGCCAGAAGCTTTCTCTTTCTCTGTCCTGATGGACAACAGTTTGGTGCTCAGCTGATCAAAGGTGCCAAGATGTACAGGCGCATTTAAAATGGTATCAGCAATTACAACCATTTCTGTAATCATAATAAAATACATTACTGAATGCCAGTTAAATAACATGCAGTGGATTATTACCATGTGCCATCATAATATTGAGTGGTCAAGGACATTTCATTGTGACTTTAGACTGCAAGTAAAGAGCATCTACAGTGCACAATAACAGAGGTGAATAGATGGGTGCATTTCCACCAATTTAAAGCAGCACTACAGCTTTTTTTTTTTTTCCAGAGCTGGAGTGGTGCTTTGAATCTAAGGTCCGTGCCCTGTTGTTATACTCACCCTTTGGCGTTTTCACCTGCTCTTGTGACCGTAACTTTTGGCTGGCCAGAAGTCAGATGTTACATCACAGGCGCTCAATGCATCTGAGAACCAGAACGAGGTTCCCATAGAAATGTATTGAAAAGTGACCCCTAGCATACTCAATGAAACACTAGAGCTGCCAGCAGGTCACAAATTCTCCGAGATCGATGGGAGCAATGCTGATAAAGGGTGAAACCGGCAGAGGGCGTGTATAGGACGTAGATCAGGGACTTTACTTTCAAAGCACCACTCCAACGGTGAAACATTTGAGTGGTGTGGCACTTTAATAGTCTCTAATTTTGCTATTTATTTATTGTAACTTTGATTGGGACCCTAGATTTCCAAAGATGACCATTAACTTTATCCATCTCCTTACTACGCAGGTGAAGTAAAATATTGGCAGGACGCATTAGCCTGTTTACCTGTGAAGACAACAGGCCATATTAGGCCATTAGCCCAAGACAGGGCAGGTGCAATATTTAGGATGTTAGAGTTTCTAAACACTATGTGGGCAATCTAATTGGTGCAATGAGAATGGTGCCATATTACAGTCAGAAACTCCATATCTGCCTAGTACAATTGTCAAAGGCATTATTACACTCTGGACTCGATCTACTTTGCATCATTACAATTGGGAGATTGCACTTATTAATGGAATTGCATCGTTACAATCGTGTGTGGCACAATTAATTTTATTGCATGCTAATAGGGATGCCAGTAAGATGGCAAGCTCAGTGCATCAGGATGAGTTTATGGTGGGAAGAAGGAAGCATGCTGTATGTCTGTAGAGCCAAAAGATCTAGACACCAAACTGTAGACATGGGTTGCACCTTGAACAAGCTTTCATGGCCTGGATCAAATGAATACGAAGAAAGAGAACACCGACCATCAGAGGTAACATCACTTGTTACTCACTGGAAATAACCACTGTGTATTTTGCCGGAGGCTGTATCTGATTGTGCAGTGTACTTTTATCTTTTTTCGGAAGTGCTACATTGAAATAAAAACTAATATCCATTCAGAGAACGTGCCGCTGAACCACAGAAACAGCCAGACTCCCCACAGAGCAGCAGAGATGGTTTATTACAACCTCTGCCTTCCTGATCGTTGTACACAAACAATAAATGAGCACCATATATGACGTTCAGGAACCAGGAGCATTATTTTCTCCTACTGGGTACCCAAGAGAGTGATGCAGGTAATCCCTGCAGTGGACGGTCAAGGCTGAATCCACAATAAAAACATGCACTTAAAGGGGTTGAGTACTTTTTGACAATTCCTTCTCATTCCACACGTTTGCCCATTACAATAAGAATAAAGCTTATATTCTCCTTCCTTGCGGGTGTCGTTCCAGTGGTGTCAGCACTCTTGCTCCCAGGGATCACATTAGATTGCTAGGCTATTCGAGTCCTGTGCCCGATCACTGCTGGCTTCTATCTTCCTGCCTTCAGACAACCAAGTAATCAAGAATTGAGAGCTGCGGCTGCCACTTACTTCCTGTTAACTAATTGTATGTCCAAAGGTGGAGACAGTAAAACTGGAGGTGATCGTGCATGGGACTCGCACAACATAGCAATCTAATGTGATCTCCGGGAAAGCTAGTGCCAACACTGCCGGTTCACAGCCGAAGACCAGATGAGCAAATATTGCTAGTGGAGGACAAGACAAGGAAGCACAAACCATTGAGGACCATGTGAGCACCAGGAAGGAACCTGCGGCGTATCAAAAAGGCTGGTATGCCTCTTTATATATTTTTTTTTTATTGTTTTGAGTGCAAAATCCCATGAAATACTTCACATCATAAAACAGAAGCATTTGGACAGTCTGTACACACAGAAAAAAAAAACGCAAATTCATCATTGGCATTTACTTATAAAGATTTATCATTTTGTTCTTTACAAAAGTTAGAAGAAAAAAAAGGGTTTGTCAGTGTGTAACGGCATCTCCAAAGCAGCTCTCTCTTCCTTTATCTTCTCTTCAAGTTCTCTAAGAGAAAAAAAAATAAAAAAGAAATTATCCTACTCCTTAGACACCACTTGCTATGTATACACCACAGTGGTTAGAAAACAATAACGTGCAACCATTTTAATATGGCAGATCAGTATATATGGATGATATAAAAGGAGTCACTAGCTGAGGACCTCGCCCCACAGATGCTCTAATGGCCACTTTACACGTCTCAACATAGTTTCGATATTGTATACAACGGCACGGGAGCGCGCACTTTTTTGGATGAAATCCAAGATCGCATAGGAGATGTTACACAGGGAGATATCGGCAGGCAACACAACTGCGATGTATACGCCCCCTTGTACGCGTGAACCAGGGAACGACCATTTAACATGGGAGTGAATGGGGGAAGTTGCTCTCCAAGTCGGTGTTGGGCTGTCACACAGCACGATCCTGCCAGATCGTCCATCCAATATCGGGCAGTTGGAGAGCCTGCACGATTCCCCAACAATATCGTTTTGGCATCGTTCTTGCGTCGCATTGCACATTTACACCATACAACGCACAATCGATATCGGCGCCAACGCACAAACCATGTGACTTTTTGTCGAAGTTGGACGGCGATATCGGGGCGTGTAAAGTGGCCACTACTGTGGTAAAACCAAGCTCAGGCAAAAGCGGATATCACCTGTCCTTGATTTGCCCACACTGACCATCAGTGGTGCATGGTTCTAAGCTAGTGACCCAGTTTATATCATCCGTATACAATATAGTGTTCGACATAAAAGGGGTTATCTGATAAGACAACCTGTTCACAAGGGGCCTTAAAGCTGGAAGTGAAATGACTTTTCTTAGTTCTGATACACTGAGGATGAACACAAAGCAAACTGTCGGTAATCATCAGCCTGCCCACACTTTCTGTGGGGTGTAAAAGGTCACAATTTTTGTAACTTCATATTTACACCAAAAATTTAGACTTTTTACTACTCTTGCCAATTAAACCATGGCAATATTGGCACAGGGGTGTTCAGCTGGCATTTGTGATGATCACAGTGAATAAAGCAGTTATGCCACAAAAAGTATATTTTAATCATTAGCTCGTGAAATAAAATTAATTTTCAAGATTGAATGTGTTTAAAAAATGTTCCTGTGCTGAGATAACCTTATATATGTGTCCCTGCTATGTACTGTGTAAAGGATGTGCCTGACTGTACAGGGACATGGTCTGGTCATACCACATCTCCTGTGCTGAGATAACCTTATATATGTGCCCCTGCTATGTACTGTGTAATGGATGTGCCTGATTGTACAGGGACATGGTCTGGTCATACCACATCTCCTGTGCTGAGATAACCTTATATATGTGCCCCTGCTATGTACTGTGTAATGGATGTGCCTGACTGTACAGGGACATGGTCTGGTCATACCACATCTCCTGTGCTGAGATAATCTCATATATGTGTCCCTGCTATGTACTGTGTCATGGCTAGGTCTGACCGTACAGGGACATGGACTGATCATACCACATCTCTTAAACTGGGGAGGGCGTAAAAGAGTATACAAACATTACAGCACAGGATCACAGCTGATCCTTTTTGAGAGGTAAAACATTTCCCTGCATGTTTAAAAATGTTTTACCTCACAATTGAATCAGCTGTGATCCCGTGCTGTAATGTCTGTATACTCTTTTGTGTCCTCCCCAACCTAGGAAATGTTGTGTGAGCAGATCATGTCCTGATTTGGTCAGACACATCAATTACACAGTACATAGCAGGGACACATATATAAGATTATCTCAGCACATGAACAGGAAATCATTATTAATTTATTATTATTAATAAGATTTATTGATTAAAACTAACTTTGATTGTGGGACAAACCATTTAACAACAAACCTGATTTGACTATTTGACTGTGGCAATTTTGAGCTATCATCATGAGCCGTTACAGGCAGAGTTCAGCTATATAATGTAGCTGGCATCTGCCCTATGTGGATTGGACTCTTCTGGTCCCTCTCCAAAAGCCCTGCACGCTCCATATTGTATATCATATAGCATGAAAGGGCTATTAGATCTGAACTATAATTCCTGCCACAACACAGTCAAGTGTTTTTTGAAAGAAAGCAGTTGTGATTTTCCACTTTTGGACAACCCCATTGCAACTAGCCCTTCATTTACCTATAATTCAGAGATGACAGTTTAAATTCTAGGTCTCTGCCAATAAGCCGATTGCAGTGGGTCCAAACAAATATCCATAAATTATCATGAAATCGTTTTAGGCAGGTTTACTACCTTGTCTTGTTGCTGAATTCAGCCATGACCTGGTGTACGACCTGTGACATGAACATTATCTTCCACAACCTCACCTTTGTAGCAGAGTTCGGCTGTTCCTCACCAGTTGTAAGCCTCCTGCACAGCCATTTCTGTTTCGTTCAATGATAATGTTCCAACCTACATATGAAAAATGATCATCATTAAAACCTGTTCAGTATAAATACTTAATCATATGACTTTGCGTCTAAGTTCCTAGAAGAATTGATGCGATTTTGAAGACAAAAGGCGGCCACACCAAATATTGATTTAATTTAGACTTCGCTTTTGTTCATTCACTTTATATTTTCTTCATTAATGAAAATTAACTATTAGCTTGATACTCAAAGAAGTAGATTCCTGATTTATGTGCCATATATTTGTGGCATTCTAAATAGATTTCACGTATTTTTGGGACTATAAGTCGCCCCAGACCATCAGTTGCACCCGGGTTTTAGAGTAGGAAAACAGAGAAAAATCTATTTGAAGCAGAAAATGATGCACTGCTAATGGGGGGGTTAATCTGCTGCTGACACTGTTAAGTACTAATGTCCCCCATCTTGGTATATGTGCCCCATCCTGGTATATGGTTCCCATCACGACACCCACAAGAAAAATAAATGTTTATACTCGCTGTCCATCCGCTCTGCCACAGTGCGACATCCAGCTTTCATGCTGGCAGCTGATCAGTGTGTAAGCGCACAACACATGTCACTGTCATGCGCCACGCTCCACACGCAGATAGTTGCCAGCTTGAGGATAAGACTTTGCACTATGGTCGAGTGGATGTACAGCAAGTGTTATTATCTGTCTGCTGCCGCAATATTCATACACTGTGCGCGAGAAGCTGTGAACATCCCCTTTCTTTAATAGCTGGCAAACACAATGGCAGCTACAGCAGCGGCAGGTTATCACGAGTGCCCGCTGTTAAAGAAAATGTATTATGTGCCACTCCCCCCGCCCATCTCTCAGCATCTGCTTTAGTGCTGAGGGGTGATGGACAAGGGAAGCAGTGAATATTAAAGTATCTTCCACAGCGGGAATATGTGGTCTCCGGCAGGCGCTGCTGCAGCCTGATCCACCTCTATTGCCCCCCCCAAAGCCACGTCGCGTACATCTGGGCAATAAGACGCTCCACCATTTCCCCACAAATTTGGGGAGGCTGGGTGCGTCTTTTAAGGTACCATTACACACACAGATATATTGCTTGCAACTCACTGGTTGCAGTGAAATCATGGACACATTGTTCCATTTTGTTGCCGTGTACAAATGTAACAATGTGTCCATGATTTCACTGCAGCCAGTGAGTTGCAAGCAATATATCTCTGTGTGTAATGGTACCTTTAGTCGGAAAAAAACTAATGACAGTCTTTTCTTTATTGATATATTTTTCTTTAATTTCTTACCTCATCTTTTATCTCACTCTTTTCCTTCCTCCCTTTATTTGCTCTTTCCCTCTTCTTCCCTTTTTTCTCTCAGTTACTAGCATAAGGTTTTACCTGGAGATCTCTCAGGTTACTGAATTCATATGGTTGTCACTCCAGTTGATAATTATACAATTTAATATATAATCATACAAAGTTTCTCCTGTTTTGTTAACCTAATGCTGTGAAAACTGAATTCACTTTTTGATATACGTTAAAAATAATATTAATATTTCTTCTGGTCAAGTCCTCTTACTTTACATCAATTTTCCAGCACCTGCCTAAAACTTTTACACAGCTCTGCACGTGTTTATGTCGAGTCCCAGAAAAAGAGACACCTCTCTACAGAGATGTTTAAAGGGAACCTGTCACCTAATTTAGGCTATGTGCACACGGGGGCGGGTTAGGGGCGGCGGCGGCTGGGCGGACCCGACAGGAAGCTCCCGAGCCGTCCACCGGCTTCCTGTCGGGTCCGTGCTGCAGAAGACGGTCGGGTGTGCGGCGGTGCACAGCGGGTTAGTGGCGTCGGTTCTGCAGCGGCTGGAAGCAGCACATGATTCTGCTTGCAGCCGCTGCAGAACCGGCCGGTTTATAGGACATGCACATTCTTTGCTAACCCGCTGGGAACCCAGCGGGTTAGCAACAGATGAGCATGTGGAAACCGCCGGTGTGTGCACACCGGGTGTCGGTTTCCATAGGTTTCTATGTTGATCCAAAAGCCGCTTTTGGATTAACATAAATTTGCATAAACCTGATGGAAACCGACCGGCGGTTCCGCTCCTAAACCTTCACTAAACCTTCCTGTGTGCACATAGCCTTAGCCCCCTTGACCTGTCACTTCCTGCCCCTGCAGCATCCTTCTACATTACTAACCATCCCTCTCTGACCTAATAGTGAATTATAAAAGTGGAATAAAGCGATGTATAAACTTACATGTTCCTAGCCGTATGGGCAATCCTAGAAGGTTGGCCATCTCCTGGCCAGTCTTTCCTTGTCCGCTCTCCCCCCGCCTTGCTGCTGCAGTCACGCCCCAGTGGGCGTGATCACATCATTCAGCGTGCCCTGATTTAAAATTCCCGTCTCCTCCTTTGTGATGGCGCAACAGCCAGCGTCATTTCTGGTCTGGTGCATTGTGGTGAGTGTATTGGGTGTACAGGCTGGCTTTGGAATGCACCCTGCGCATGCTCTGGAGCCAGCTTGTATGCCAATACCCCCCCCCACACTGCGCAGGACCAGAAATGACATGCTGACAGCTGCGTCACTAAGCGGTGACGTCACCTTTGGAAAGCGTTGCGGTTACTATGGCAACGCTGTCAGGTTGAGCTCAATTACAGGACACTATCTCCGCCACCTCATTCATTCATTCATTAATTCAGTGGGATGGAGTTCCTAAATGTTTTGTGATTCATGTCTGATAAAAAAAAATTTCATTGTCTTGTTCTTTTTTACTGTTTACTAGAAATTCATGGTGGCCAGGTCTAATTTGGCGTGACATCATGAATTTTGGGTTTAGTACCAGCTGACAATACAAAGCTGGTATTAACCCCATTATTACCCAGTGTGCCACCCCACCTCCCCCCATCCCATCAGGGCTGCTGGAAGAGCCAGGTAAGGCACCTGGAAATGGCGCTACGATGAATGCTCTTTTTCTAGGGCCACCTGCAGTTTTCAGCATGAGGGGCTCAGAACACTTAGGCTTTACCACGCTGAGAATCCTAGCTTCCAGCTGTCTGGTTTTACCTGGCTGGTGATCAAAATATGGCGAGAGCCCACACATTTTTTTGTAATTCTTTACAAGATTTAAATAATAAAAAAAAAATGGCCTTCATTGTCTTTTAATCGCCAGGTAAAGCCAGGCAGCTAGGGGTGGTATCCCATAGCTGTCCGCTTTATCTGCGCTGAGAATCAAAATGACCGCGGAGAGGTATGTCATTTTTTATTATTTATTTTTACACTACTATGTGTATAAGGGGCCCAACAGCCAATCACAGACAGTCACACAGAATAGGCATCTGTGATTGGCTGCTGGAACCAGCCCACACATTCTACCATACTAGAATGTATCGGCTGATTGCAGATTACCGTATATACTAGAGTATAAGCCGACCCGAGTATAAGCCGAGGCCCCTAATTTTACCCCCAAAAACTGGGGAAACCTGTTGACTTGAGTAGAAGCCTAGGGTGGGAAATGCAGCACCCCCCCATCCTGGTATATAACCCCTTATCACTGTAGATAGCCCCTTATAATGGTGTATATAGCCCCTCATAATATCGTGCCTCCATCACTGGTATATAGTGCCCCCATCACTGGCATATATCTCCCTCATCACTGATATATAGCTCCCATCATTACTGTATATAACCGCCATCACTGGTATAGCGCCTTCATCTCTGGTGCATAGCCTCCATCGCTAATATACGGCCCCCATCCCTAGCACAGCTTCCCCATCTCTGATTTATGAGCCCCCCCATTCCTGGCATAGCTCCCTCATCATTTGTTTAGGGTCCCATGCTGGCGCTCACCATAAAACAACAACCGGTCTTACTCACCTTGCGACGATTCTGTGCACTGTCTGCGGGCTCCATGAGTCTTCCCTCCGGTCTGCAGGCTTCTAATCATGTGACCGCGGCGCAGCAGTGATGACGTCACTGAAGCGCCAATCACATGATTAGAAGCCGGCAGGTCGGAGGGAGGATGCACGGAGCCCGCAGACAGTGCACAGAATCGTCGGAAGGTGAGTAAGACCGGTTGTTGTATTATGGTGAGCGCCAGCATGGGGCCCTAAACAAATGATCGGGGGGTGAGTATATATGGTGCAATGTAATATGCACTGCTCCTCCTGCCACTGTTGGACAGGGGGATGCAGTGCATATTGCATTGCAGTAATGAGCGAGGTCACATGACCTCCCATTCCTACTGCAGCCTCCCCCCGCCTCCTCCAGTCCCCTGGTCACCGCCCCCCCACACTTAGCCTGTATATTGACTCGAGTATAAGCCGAGGGGGGCACTTTTCAGCACAAAAATTATGCTGAAAAACTCGGCTTATACTCGAGTATATACAGTACTTGAACAGCCAATCACAGATGCCCATTTTGTGTGACAGTGTCTATGATTGGCTGTTGGGCCCCTCACACATATAGTAGTGTAAAAATAAATAATAATAATGGTATTTTTCATTCTCAGCACAGATAAAGCAGACAGCTATGGGCTGCTCCCACCATTGCCTGATTGCATCAGCGAGGCGGGGGGATGGAGCACCGGAGAGACTGCAAACCCAACGGCCAGCAGTGTAGGAACGCCCGCATGGCTAGGAACATGTACATTTATAAACCGCTTTGTTCAACTTTTATAAATCACTATTAGGTCAGAGAGGGATGGTTAGTAATGTAGTAGGAAGTGACAGGTAAGGGTGCCTTCACATTTGCGTTTGTGTCTGCATGCTGATGGCATGCAGACACAAATGCAGTCAAAAGCATGTCATTTTGATGTGTCCGCATCACTGTGCAGCCCGGCAAGCCAATCGGAGGTGTCCAGGGGCTGGGCCCGGGGCTGGCCAGAGGCGGAGATCTTCTCCTCCCCGCCGCCGGTAAGCTCCGGTATGTGTCGACAGGGAGAAACAGCTGATTTGACAGCTGTTTGAATCTGCCGCGCCAACACCGAGAGGAGATGTCGGCGCGGGAAGATTCTAACAGCTGTCAAATCAGCTGTTTCTCCCTGCCGACACGTACCGGAGCTTACCGGCGGTGGGGAGGAGGAGATCATCAGAGGCTCAGCTGATCTCCCGGTGGCCGTCGGTGATCTCCTGTGACATCACCGGAGGCCACCGGGAGAGATTTCAATGGGTCCGCAGCGTTCTCCTGCGCTGTCAAGCGCAGAACACTGCGGACCCATTGACGCCAATGCTTTTTTTGTGCGCTTGGGGACGCTTGCTGATTTTCCAAGGTCCCCGAGCGCACAAAAAATGCAACTTGCTGCGTCCCGGGTGCGGACGGGAGACCCTGGAGGGAGCAGATATTGTCCGCATCCGCACCCGAACGCAGCAAACGCTGACAAACGCAGGCACTATGTTATGTTTCTATGTTAAACATAGGAACGCAGTGCGCATGCGTTTGACTGCGTATGGGAACGCAGCATACGCTGCGTTCACATACGCAAATGTGAAGGCACCCTTAGGGGGCTAAACTAAGGGACAGGTTCCCTTTAAGGCTGCACCTCAGTGATCCCCATCTGTAAGGAAGATGGCACCTGTGGTGTGTATACTATGGGGCTACTTGTTTTATCTGGCAGAACACACTACCACTTCTCTGTATGGAGACAGTGTGGGTTTGCTTCTAGATGGTGTTAAAGGGAACCTATCACCTGTTATTGGTGCCTGAACTGATCCCATCACCTTCCTCAGCCCTGGCAGCACACAATGTGCCTCTCTCCAGAATGCAGCATAGGCTGAGGAAGGTGAAGGGATCAGTTCAGGCACCAAAAACAGGTGACAGGTTCCCTTTAAGAGGGGCGGGGCGGTCAGCACCATTATAGTCTATGCTATACTGTAATACATACACATACATTATAGTCTATGCTATACTGTAATACATACATACATTATAGTCTATGCTATACTGTAATACATACACATACATTATAGTCTATGCTATACTGTAATACATACATACATTATAGTCTATGCTGTACTGTAATACATACACATACATTATAGTCTATGCTATACTGTAATACATACATACATTATAGTCTATGCTATACTCATACACTTGCAGTGATTTGTGCCATTAGGCTGTTGAACATTTTGAAATCTGCAACTTTATTTCCTGAGCTGCACACGACACACACGAGAGAGCGCCGCGGTGTGCTCGGTACCTGCTGGCCTCTAGGACAGGTCCAGCCTCTTCTGGGTCTCCACCAGTTTGTCGTGCAGCCTCTTCCTCCTCCAGTCCAGATACTTCCTGCGCTGCCGGTTCGCCTGCCAACCTACCAGGACCCCGGCGGCGAAGCTGAGCAGCACCGCCACGTACAGCCCGCGCTCAGACACCTCCGCCATGCCCTGCTGCCCTCTGTATCCTCGGAACATGTCACATGACCACACAAGGTCACCGCTCTCCGCCGTCACAGTTGTGTCCCCTGCTGGCCGCTAGAGGGCGCACATACAGGGCGGCCATGTTGTCGGAGCCTTGCTCTTCACTGACTGAGATTCTATGGTAAAAAATTACACTATATAGGGGGCAAATTGTGTCCTGTATTAGTAAATAGTCATTAGGACACGAGACTGTGGTATGTGGAGCACCGTGCATCCAGCCACAGCCTGCTGCCTTCACTTGTGTAGAAAATGAATGGGTGCAATCCAGGAAGAAAATGGCATCTCCCTCACATCTGTGTTACTCTATGAGGCACTGGCAGTGCTTTACCTCAGCTATAATTAATTGGCCTGAGGAAAAAACCTCAGCATGCTGCGCATAGGCGCGTTACACAGTCGAGCCTCGCCAGTGCAAAATGGACAACATGCAGACATCAATATCCATTCTATTTTTTACAGATACATTACCATTCTGCAGCAAAGAACATTTATAATGGTCCTGTAAGTGATTGTTAAGAAGTGATTGTAAAAAAAATGGTTTCTGACAAAGATATGCATATGGATGTCATACGAATTCTAGGTGAGAAAAAAATCACACATATCACTTGCATGATAAATGGAAGAGGTGTATCTAGGATTTCCAGCACCCAGGGCAAGAATTCAGCTTGGCGACCTCCCCCCTCCCTCAAGTAGTCTTCATGTGACCAATCATTCATGTGGACTCGGTCCCAATTAGGGCCCTTTCACATCAGCGTTTTTGTGGCACATTGCTTGCATCGGTGTATAAGATGAACGGCTGGCCGTAGTCCAGGTAGGCCAGGATCTCCTCCCCGGTCAATGCTCTCTTCAGCTGTTGGAACGAACCTTCCTCTCCGGTTCCCCACTTCACGGCAGGGCTCGGTCCCTTGGCCTTCTGGGCCTGACCTACTAGGAGATTCTGCAGGGGTGTGACCATCTGGGTAAAGCCTTTGATGAACTGGCTGTAGTAGCCTACTAGTCCCAGGAACTGCCACACTTCTTTAAGGGTGTTGAGTTTTGGCCAGCTCTGGATAGCTGGTGACCTTGTCGGGATCTGGAGCTACACCCTGCACACTTACTATATGGCCTAGTTACTGTACCTTGGGTTTGATGAGATGGCACTTTGCGGTTTTATCTTCAAGCCAAACTTGGACAGCGCCTCGAAGTTTCGGGTGGTCCTCGATGTTCTCGAATACACGATAATGTCGTCAAGGTACAGCAATGCTGTCTCAAAGTTCATATGACCCAGGCAGCATTCCTTCAGCCTCTGGAACATCCCCGATGCATTGCAGAGCCTGAACGGCATGCAGTTGAATTCACAAAGGCCATCTGTGTCGTGAAGGCGGTCTTTTCTTGGTCTGCCTCTGCCACAGGGACCTGCCAGTACCCACTAGTGAGATCAAGAGTGGAGAAATAGTTAGCTGTTCTCAAGGCGGCTAGCTACTCCTCTATCCGAGGTAAGGGATATGTATCTTTGTGTGTAATGCGGTTAATTTGTCTGTAATCTACACACATTCCCATGGTCCCATCTTTTTTCTATACCAGGACTAGCGGGGCTGCCCAGGGGCTACAACTATCTCTAATTACCCCAGCTTCCTTCATCTCCCGCAACATCTCCTTTGCGCACTGCTAGTGGGCTGGTGGTATAGACCAGTACCTTTTGTTAATAGGTGGATGATCCCCAGTCGGTATGCAATGTTGTACCCTTCTTGCCTGCCCAAAGTCTAGCGGGTCCTTGCTGAAGACCTGTTCGTTCGTACTCTCTGACTACCTGGTACACTCCACACCTGTGGTGTAAAGGGGTAGAGCTGGTGCCGACATGCAATTTTTGGCATCAGTCCTCTAGCTTCCCGTCTGAGCCGTTGTCCTCAGCCGGGTCAGATGAGTCCAAGGGTTCCATGGCCGTGATCGCGTTGTTATTAATCGTGTATAGTTTGGCAATGGTAGCATACCGGTAGCTTGGCCTCTTCCTCCCCACAGTTTAAAAGGCGTACGGCACCCTTCCTTTGTGGACATCCACTACCTCTCTGGCTGTCAGGACAGTGGGTCGGCTATCCGTATATACTGGTTCTACCAATGCCTGGTAATCTTGCCCCACCCTGAGGCCTATGGCTGCTTTACACCATATTAACATTTCACTCCGTGGAGGTATCACAATGGGGATAGGGTCACTCACTCTCACACTACTGATCTCACCTCCAGGTAGCTCCCCCTGTTGCCTCTGCACCGGGACCCGGATTTCTCTCTGTAGGGTCCTCTGCTGTCCGGAATTGCCGTTCTCAGCCTGCTGCAACAACACAATAACTTCTGACACGCATTTTTCAATTACATTTGTCCCTATTATTACCATGGGTGTAGCTGCCCTGCGATCAACCTCACCTTGTGGTAAGCAGTACTGCACAGCCCCATATGGGGAGTCACCACGTTCAGGAGAAATTATGTGACAAATTTTAGTGCCATTTTTACCCATTTCACTGAGTGAAAATGTAAACTATGGGGCAAAAACTTTTTTTGTGATAAATATGTAATTATTTTTTCTTCACTGCTTAATGGTATAACATTTTTAACACACTTATTCCATCAATATGTTCACTGCGCCCCTAGATTAAATTATTAAGAGATGTAGTGTCACGCTTCCGGGGAAAGCACCCTAGAGTGGACCCACTGTGCCGTGGTACCGAACTCCCCTGGGTGAGCTGGTCCTAGTTTAACAAACCCTTATACAGAGATTGTCAGGGGCAAGTCCAGGGGGTCTAAATACCACAGATACTGGTACCAGGGGGCGGCTCATAGGGTTAGCCTATACTACAGTATAGCTAAGGAGGATTCGAAGGATCAGAGCCCAAGGCTAGGAGAATAGGAATGGTTCTACTGGAGGAGAGCACAAGGAGGGCCTGACTAACAGCCAGAGAAGCAGAAGCTTACTAACTCAATAATCAGGCACCTCCCATCAGTGGAGGTGGCCTGATATACCGGAGGACAGGCAGCTATTGGTCAAGGGGAGTGCCAGGTTGAGCCATGCCGGCCCCTAGAGTCATAGGAGAGAGGAGTGGCCACGCCTAGTTCACCGCTCATTACATTCATGACTCCGACCATTTTAGTGTGCTGGTGTGTGAGCCCGGTGGTCAGCAGACAGGAAGGGGACACGGCGATGGCTCCAAGACACAGCACGCCTGGAGCCGGATGCCCGATCGGCAGAGGAGCAGAGGATACAGACCCAGGAGAGGTGAGCTGGGGAGCCAGGGGACCTAACATGTAGTTTGCAAGATGGGGTCACTTGTTTTGGAGTTCTGCTGTTTTGGCTCTTCAAGTGGGACATGGCATCTTCAAACCTTTCCAGCAAAATCTGAAGTCCAATATGGCATCTTCCTTTATGAGATTTGTACTATGCCTCAAAAGTACCGTATTTTTTGCTTTATAAGACACACCGGATTATAAGATGCACCCCAAATTTGTTGAAGGAAAAGAGCAAAAAAATTATTTTTAATGTTAAATGGGGTCCATCTTACTATCAGTATATATATCGTCATCCTGGTACATGACCCCCCCCATGCTGGATATGTCCCCTCATGCTGGTACATATCCCCCATGTCTAGCACACACTTTAAAAATAATAAACGAGCACACTCATTTCTCCATATTGCTCCCTGCAGCTGGCGCCATCCGTGACGTCACTGTGCTGTGCCGCTCACATGACCGTATGCCGGCACAGACAGGATTGCTCCGGCTGCAGGGAGCGATGGAAAGGTGAGTGTGCTCATCCATCACCGGGATTAGTCACTGCTTTCCACGCAGTGAAAGCGTGGGAGGCAGTGACTATCCACACAGGAATGCAGGCGCACGTGGTTGTTCTGCAAGACTGCAGCTGAGCTGTTGATTCTATGGGTCCACTCATTAGGTTACTAGTAATATGCGCTGCTCCCCCTGCAGGTGTTGGACAGAGGGATGCAGTGCATAATACTTGAGCCTAATCAGCAGGCCAACGTGACCACAAGCCACAGCTGCAGTCTGCACCAGCCCCAGACACCGCTCCAAAGACCCCGTCATCCCTCACAGCACAGCAGTAGATTCGGATTATAAAACACATCCCCCACTTTCCCCCAAAGTTTGGGGAATAAAACTGCATTTTATAATCTGAAAAATACAGTAGTTTTTTTTACCACAAATGGGAAAAATTGCACAACAAATTGTAATAATTGTAATGTTCATTTTCTGCCATTACCTCTTTTGAAAATTTTAAACTTGGGGGTCAAAATATCATCTTAGTGGAGCAAACAGTCATGTCATTTACTCAGCCCAATTTTATGCAATTCTGTGAATCACCTGATGGTTAAAAATACTTACTGATCCCCTAGATTAATTCAATGAGAGATTCAGTTTTCAAAATGGGGCCACTTGTGGGGTTTTCTGCTGCTTTGGCATGTCAGGGGCTCTTCAAATGTGACGTGGCGTCCACAATCTATTCCAGCCAAAATGGTACTCCTTTCTCTCTGAGCCCTGCCGTGCACCCAAGCATTAGTTTTCCAATTTAATATTTTCACCGGACCTCAGAGGTCGCCGCAGCCAGGAGTCACGTGATGGAGATGAGTGGACAACAATAGTGCCAGCTCACATGCAGAATTGGCAATGGAAGGTATTTGGCATAGACTTATTTCACAGCTGGAAATTGATGTCTTCACTATACATTGTAGTGAACAACCTATTTAATGATTTTGTGTAACAGGGTAAAGGGTATACAATTTCAAAGTTTGAAAATGGTTAAATTTTCATAAAAGCCCTGATATTTTTACAAATGAATACTCCTAACACAAACAAAGTTGATTTTATTCAATAGATTTGGAATAATAATGATTTCCACAATTCAATGTGTTTAAAAGAAATGTTCCTGTGCTGAGATAATGTTATACAACCCCTGGCAAAAATTATGGAATCACCTGGCTCGGAAGATGTTCATTCAGTTGTTTAATGTTGTAGAAAAAAAGCAGATCACAGACATGGCACAAAACTAAAGTCATTTCAAATGGCAACTTTATGGCTTTAAGAAAAACTAAAAGAAATCAAGATAAAAAATGTGGTAGTCAGTAAGGGTAATTTTTTCAGACCAAGCAGAGGGAAAAAATATGGAATCACTCAATTCTGAGGAAAACAATTATGGAATCACTTTGTAAATTTTCATTCCCAAAACTAGCACCTGCATAAAATAAGATCTGCTCGTTAGTCTGCATCTAAAAAGGAGTGATCACACCTTGGAGAGCTGCTTCACCAAGTGGACTGACATGAATCATGGCTCCAACACGAACGATGTCAATTGAAACAAAGGAGAGGATTATTAAATTCTTAAAAGAGGGTAAATCATCATGCAATGTTGCAAAAGATGTTGATTGTTCACAGTCAGCTATGTCTAAAATCTGGACCAAATACAAACAACATGGGAAGATTGTTAAAGGAAAACATACTTGTAGACCAAAAGTCGTGTCAAGACTGGAAACTTAAAGAAATATGTCACCAACACAGGAAATGCACAACAAAACAAATTAGGAAGACATTGGAGGAAACTGGAGTCAATGTCTGTGACTGAACTGCAAGAAACCGCCTAAAGGAAATGAGATTTACATACAGAAAAGCTAAACAAAAGCCACCATTAACACCTGAACAGAAAAAAACAAGGTTACAATGGGCTAAGGAAAAGCAATCGTGGATTGTGGATAACTGGGTGAAAGTCATATTCAGTGATGAATCGCGAATCTGCATTGGGCAAGGTGAATGATGCTGGAACTTTTGTATGGTAACGTTCCAATGAGATTTATAAAGATGACTGTCTGAAGAGAACATGCAAATTTCCACAGTCATTGATGATATGGGGCTGCATATCAGGTAAAGGCACTGGGGGGTGGCTGTCATAACATCTTCACTAAATGCCCAAGTTTGCATTGATTTTTGGCCACTTTTCTTATCCCATTAATTGAAAGGATGTTTGGGGATGATGAAATCATATCAAGATTATAATGCATCCTGCCATAGAGCAAAAAGTGTGAAAACATTCCTTGAAAGAAACACATAAGGTCAATGTCATGGCCTGCAAATAGGCCAGATCTCAATCCAATTGAAAATCTTTGGTGAAAGTTGAAGAAAATGGTCCATGACAAGGCTCAAACCTGCAAAGCTGATCTGGCAACAGCAATCAGAGAAAGTTGGAGCCAGATTGATGAAGAGTACTGTTTATCACTCATTAATGTCAGGGGTGGGGAACCTCAGGCCCCAGGGCAGATTCCTGGGGACCCAGTGCTTAGACTGACAGACACGTTTTGCTGATTGTCTACCCTTTAAAGCTAGTTTCACTAGCTGCAGTTGTTCACTGATAAGAGTTCATCAGGTTTTGTGTGCCAAAACCAGGGGTGCCTCCAAAACCCAGAACAGATGTCAATCTTTCAATTATACTTTTTCTCTGCAAGTTTCACTCCTGGTTTTGGCACACAAAACCTGATGAACCCTTATCAGGGAGAAACTGCAGTGTGACACCAGCCTAAATCCTGCTCTCCAGTGATCGCTATGCCTCGGCCTCCCCAGTGAGGTATATGTTCCCAGCCTCTCCTGTGATGTCTAGGGCTCTAGCAAACCTGGAAAAGCAGTTGAGAAGCAACATGACCAATATCACTCACGCCAAAGATAAGCAGCTCCAACCACCTCAGTAGGGGTGAGTTGATTGTTTAACCAAATATGGCGGGTAATTTTCAAGTTGATAATGTTGTAGGGCCCCCCGAAGGATTGTAGAAATATTCAAATGGCCCCCGGCAGAAAAATGGTTCCCCGCCCTTGCATTAAGTCCATGCCTCAGAGACTGCAAGCTGTTATTAAAGCCAGATGTGGTGCAACAAAATACTAGTGATGTATTGGAGTGTTCTTTTGTCTGTTTGTTTTCCATGATTCCATAATTTGTAATGCATAATTGAGTGATTCCACAATTTTTTCCCTCTGCTTGGTCTGAAAAAAATTACCCTTATTGACTACCACATTTTTTATCTTGATTTCTTTTAGTGTTTCTTAAAGGGATCCTGTCACCTCCAAAACGCCTCCTAAGCTATCAAAACATGTCCCTGCAGCATCCCATCACTAATCTCACACTCCTTTTGTCTTCTAAAAGCATCCTGTGAAAGTGGAGAAAAACATTTTAATACTCATAAAGTGATTATAATTAGCAGGGGCTATATTCTTTAGTCAGCAGGGGGTGTTGTTTAGCAGCTCCAGGATCCACCCTCTCTCTGTCTGTGCTGCTGTGAAACTGAAACTGAAGGCAGGACTAATGATTTGCATTCTGTGAGTGATAGAGCGAGGGGAGGGTAAAGCCTGCACATCACAGCAGAACACACAGAGACAGGGTGGATCCTGAAGCTGCAAAACAGCCCGTCTTGGTGACTAAAGAATATAGCCCCTGCTAATTATAATCACTAATGAGTGAGTATTAAAACGTTTTTATGCACTTTCACAGGATGCTTTTAGGAGACAAAAGAAGTGTGAGATTAGTGATGGGATGGTGCAGAGACATGTTTTGCTAGCTTAGGAGGCGTTCTGGAGGTGACAGGATCCCTTTAAAGCAATACAATTGGCATTCGAAATGACTTTAGTTTTGTGCCATGTCTGAGATCTGCTTTTTTTTCTACAACGTTAAACAACTGAATGAACATCCTCCAAGCCAGGTGATTCCATAATTTTGCCAGGAGTTGTATATGTGTCCCTGCTACGTACTCTGTAATGGATGTGTCTGACCGTACAGGGACATGGCCTGATCATACCACATCTCCTGTGTTGAGATAATCTTATATATGTGTCTCTGATATGTACTGTGTAATGAATGTGTCAGACTATACAAAAGACATGGTCTGATCATACCACATCTCCCGTGCTGAGATAATCTTATATATGTGTCCCTGCTATATACTGTGTAATGGATGTGTCTGACTGTACAGGGACATGGTCTGATCATACCACATCTCCTGTGCTGAAATAATCTTATATATGTGTCCCTGCTATGTACTGTGTAATGAATGTGTCCGACCATAAAAAGACATAGTCTGATCATACCACATCTCCTGGGCCGGGGAGGACGCAAAAGAGTATACACACAGCACAGAATAGAGTCAAAGCTGATTCTTTTTGTGATGTAAAACATTTCCCTGTTTATTAAAAATGTTTTATCACAAATAAGATAAAAAATGTTCATACTGTGTTAGCCAGTAGATAGAAAAATATTAGAATCTGAGAGTCCTCAGTGGTTGATACCTTTTAATGGTTAAAGTGATCCTAAACCCAGAAATTGACCCCCCCCCCTTATCTTTAGACCTGTCCCTGCACCCCCTCTTATCATTTCTAGCCATCCCTTTTGCAGAAAAAATTGCTTTTGTAAAGAGAAAAGGTAATAATACTTTGTCCTGTGTGAGTTCTCTCTTTCTGTGGAAGCCGAGATGGGACGTGCCTGTCTGCTGCTGCCTGGTAATTATGCACGCCCGTCTCTGCTTCTAAGAGCCTGGCCGCGTCATGAAAGGGGCGGGGCTAAATCGTGTCATGCCGGAGCCCCGCCCCCTTTCATGACGCGGCCAGGCTCTTAGAAGCAGAGAGGGGCGTGCATAATTACCAGGCAGCAGACAGGCCCCGCCCATCTCCGCCCATTCCCCTGTTAATGCATGAGACTTTGCATTTTTGAATCCAGAACTTTGACTGTTTTGAAGCTGCTTTTTGAGAATTTTGCACTTTTTGAAAGAAGAACTTTTATACTTTTGATACAAAGTAATGCTTTTATAATGTGTATTTTACAGAGAAAGGGGTAATGACGAGTATATACCCATGCACTTGTTTTATAGTTAACGTAACATTATAAGAATCGTGCCTCCCGGAAGGGAAGAAACCAAGAATACTTAATGTTTACTGTTATATAAAATGAAAATGTTTTCAGGGTGATCCATGTCGAGTCGCGCGAGGACGTGCTATTTAACTCCGGGAGAATGTGGCGCCCCTGCGTCCAGGAGGCCACAAAGGGAACTGCAGCCAGGCAGGTAGGACATTGTTAAACACTAACACCAGGGGCGTAACTAGAACTGGCAGGGCCCCATAGCAAACTTTTGAACGGGGCCCCCTCCAAGACACGCCCCCAATGACACTCCCCCTTCAAGACACACCCCCTTACCGAATCAGTGTTAACAGTCTGACGCCACCCAGTTTACCGTATATACTCGTGTATAAGCCGACCCCCCTACTTTTGCCCCCAAAACCTGTGAAAACCTATTGACTCGTGTATAAGCCGAGGGCGGATCCCAGCATAGGTATACAGCCCCCAGCAGTGTGGTATACAGGCCTCCCCAGTGGTAGTATACAGCAGCCTCCCCAGTGGTATATACAGGCCCCAGCAGTATATACAGTAGCCCCAGTGGTATACAGCAGCCTCCCCAGTGGTATATACAGGCCCCAGCAGTATATACAGTAGCCCCAGTGGTATACAGCAGCCTCCCCAGTGGTATATACAGGCCCCAGCAGTATATACAGTAGCCCCAGTGGTATACAGCAGCCTCCCCAGTGGTATATACAGCAGCCCCAGTGGTATACAGCAACCTCCCCAGTGGTATATACAGCAGCCCCAGTGGTATATACAGTAGCCCCAGTGGTATACAGCAGCCTCCCCAGTGGTATATACAGCAGCCCCAGTGGTATACAGCAGCCTCCCCAGTGGTATATACAGCAGCCCCAGTGGTATACAGCAACCTCCCCAGTGGTATATACAGCAGCCCCAGTGGTATACAGCAACCTCCCCAGTGGTATATACAGGCCCCAGCAGTATATACAGCAGCCCCAGTGGTATACAGCAACCTCCCCAGTGGTATATACAGGCCCCAGCAGTATATACAGTAGCCCCAGTGGTATACAGCAGCCTCCCCAGTGGTATATACAGGCCCCAGCAGTATATACAGTAGCCCCAGTGGTATACAGCAGCCTCCCCAGTGGTATATACAGCAGCCCCAGTGGTATACAGCAGCCTCCCCAGTGGTATATACAGCAGCCCCAGTGGTATACAGCAGCCTCCCCAGTGGTATATACAGCAGCCCCAGTGGTATACAGCAACCTCCCCAGTGGTATATACAGCAGCCCCAGTGGTATATACAGTAGCCCCAGTGGTATACAGCAGCCTCCCCAGTGGTATATACAGCAGCCCCAGTGGTATACAGCAACCTCCCCAGTGGTATATACAGGCCCCAGCAGTATATACAGCAGCCCCAGTGGTATACAGCAACCTCCCCAGTGGTATATACAGGCCCCAGCAGTATATACAGTAGCCCCAGTGGTATACAGCAGCCTCCCCAGTGGTATATACAGGACCCAGCAGTATATACAGCAGCCCCAGTGGTATACAGCAGCCTCCCCAGTGGTATATACAGGCCCCAGCAGTATATACAGCAGCCCCAGTGGTATACAGCAGCCTCCCCAGTGGGTATATACAGGCCCCCAGTGGGTATATACAGTCAGGGCCCCAGTGGGTATATACAGGGCCCCAGTGAGTATATACAGGGCCCCAGTGAGTATATACAGGCCACCAGTGGGTATATACAGGCCCCCAGTGGGTATATACAGGCCCCCAGTGGGTATATACAGGCCCCCAGTGGGTATATACAGGCCCCAGTGGGTATATACAGGGCCCCAGTGAGTATATACAGGGCCCCAGTGAGTATATACAGGGCCCCAGTGGGTATATACAGGCCCCCAGTGGGTATATACAGGCCCCCAGTGGGTATATACAGGCCCCAGTGGGTATATACAGCCCCCAGTGGGAATATACAGGCCCCCAGTGGGAATATACAGGCCCCCAGTGGGAATATACAGGCCCCCAGTGGGAATATACAGGCCCCCAGTGGGAATATACAGACCCCCAGTGGGAATATACAGGCCCCCAGTGGGTATATACAGCCCCCAGTGGAAATATACAGGCCCCCAGTGGGAATATACAGGCCCCCAGTGGGAATATACAGGCCCCCAGTGGGAATATACAGGCCCCCAGTGTGTATATACAGGTCCCCCACTCCTCCTCTGCTGCACACGTCACCTGTAAAGGAATACATCATACTTACTTATCTCTGCCGGCTGCCGCCACTCTGCACCGCGCTCCGTCTTCATCTGGCTTCTTCCTGGTTGTGACCGCCGGGCGCAGGAAATGACGTCACAACCAGGAAGAAGCTGGATGAAGACGGAGCGCGGTGCAGAGCGGCGGCAGCCGGCAGAGATAAGTAAGTATGATGTATTCCTTTACAGGTGACGTGTGCAGCAGAGGAGGAGTGGGGGACCTGTATATACACACTGGGGGCCTGTAGCTGACCGGATAGCAGCGTAGCGGCGCTGGGTCCGGGCCCCCCACAAGGGCCGGGCCCCAAAGCGACTGCTACGTCTGCTATGCCGGTAGTTACGCCCCTGACTAACACCCTCACAGCCCACACAACCCACGTGTCAGAGAGGTTACATCCAGCCCTGAGATTAGAGACTATATGAGATCGGAGGGGTGGTGGATCAGAGGAGTGGGTTGGGCACACCAGAGGTCAGGTGACTGACAGTATATAGTGAGGGGGAGGAGTGAAGGAGTTCAGTAGGCCGGAGTAGGCTGAGATGCAAAGACCAGAAGCAGGCCAGAGAACAGCAGGAAGTTGAGCTGAAGCTAAGCAGGAGAGAGCCACACGTCCTGCGAGTGCAAGGCCGAGGAGTGCAGACCCGTACTGAGCCAGTGCGAGCCAGATGGGGGGGAAAGCCCGTCCGACGCTGGAGCCACCAGGAGTGTGAGAGAGCCGAGAGGGACGGTGTAACCCGGGGCCCTAGAACTACAGCTAAAGCAACCAACTGCAGGCGGATTAGCCCTCCTATATAAAGAAAGGAACAGAGAGAGAAGGAGCCTGGTAGTCTAGTGCTGTGGACTACTGGAGGCTGGGCTAAAGTAGAGTGTCGGCTCTAGAGGGGACCGTAGTATACCCGGCATCCCCAGATAACACGACGAGGGGTCTGAGTTCCAGATTGAGATCCCTAACCCAAAAGGACAGGCAGCTAAGTGACATACTAGGACTCACAGAAGCCCGAGTCACCGCCATACTGTCCAGTGTCGCACAACATAGAGAAAGAGAATGCAAAAGCCCGGAAAGGGACACTAAAGACTGTGTAAGGGGTCATAGGGAGAGAGGCCTGGCTGCAGAAGTAGAAAGAACCCGTGTACTTGAACTGTGTACCAACTGCAAATGACTTGTAAACTGCTTGAAGGAAACAACATGTAAAGCTTTGGAAAACTCTGAACTGCATCTCTTGTCAGTCTCTATCTGCAGACCATTCCTCCCTACAGAGCCAGCCTGTCAGCACCAGCCAGGAGGAGAGATCCCTGCAGCCTGCAAAGTTAGTGTGCTACAACTACACACACAAAAGACTTAACTCCTTACTGCCCCGGGGGATACAGTTCTTCCCACTGGAACTATACCATCTCCGCTGCCACTCCATCATCCCCGGAGGTTCTGCAGCAGCGGCGGCCCCATCACTGGCCGCACCAAGTGGGTGGCGTCACCCGTGACATTTCCCTTGTAAATAATTCCCCTTCATTGCCGAGCCAGGGACACGGTCCGGACCAAGCCACCTGTGACATCCCCACTACCGTCCGGTCCGGCACCGAGTACCCCAGTCTCGTGGGGCCCGACAACCTGGTGTCACGAACAGGATCTACCCGGTCCAAAAGAATTGGACCTTGTGTGCCTAAATCCTGTGTTCTGGACTTTTCCCGCCAAATCTGACCCTAATGGCGGCCATAAGGGACTAGCGCCATGTGCAGAGGAGGCGTTCCTAAGACTCCCATCATGGGCCAGCCCGGTCCAAGGCGCGCAAAGAAGGTCCCGCCCTGGCTCTCCTTAACTCCGGGAGAGCCAGCTGTCACTCTCAAGGAAGAGCCGCCGCCCCTAGACTTTCCTACCAAGAAGCTGGCGGGCATGAAGAAGGAAATCGTCATCAGGAGGGGGCGGAGCGAGCAACCGGAAGAGAAGCAGTCGCCATTCAGAGACACGAGGACGGAAGCGGAGGACACCGAGAAGAGAGCTGCGCACGAAAGACCACCTGTGATCCCGGAGGGCCCACAAGACGACCCAGTGGAGGAACCCGGCCAGGGAAAGACCAGTTGTGATCACGCGGAGATGGCGGAAGGCGGCGAGGAGCGTCCCTATGTCCTAGACACCCGGAGGGGTGTATTGCGGCTGCTGCCCCCAAGGATGACACGGGCCCAGGAGGAGAACCGGACCCGGATTCAGATCAACATTGATCAGCCTAGAAACTGTTACATCCAAGTCTATGAAGGAGGTTATAATGCAGACTCCAGAGAGCTATTTGCTGAACGCTGCACTGCAGGACCTAGAGGTGTATCCCAGACGGAAGACATCGCAAGTGGTACCATGGACGCAGAAGAAGAAAGAAAAGAAACGCAGGATCTGCATCCAGAAGGGAAGGAGTGAGACCTGTGTCCTGCATCAGAAGGAAAGAAGATACTGTAAGTGTGAATGTACATTGTTCCTTATTGATCCCCTACCTTACCTGAGTGAATGCTAGCACTCCCCTGTTTGTCTTATATGTTGAAATAACATTCAATATCACGAACAATGAGGTGATAAGAACTCTCTCTTGTAAATAGTTGAGCACCTTTGTGTGCTCCCCTTTGGTTTTAAGACCAGTTGCACATGAGAGTTAATGCATGAGACTTTGCATTTTTGAATCCAGAACTTTGAATGTTTTGAAGCTGCTTTTTGACACGGTCCGGACCAAGCCACCTGTGACATCCCCACTACCGTCCGGTCCGGCACCGAGTACCCCAGTCCCGTGGGGCCCGACACACAACTAGGGTTCCAGGTAACAGGGTACAAGGCTAGGAGAACAGGAATGGCTCTACCGGAGAAAAGTACAAGGAAGGCCTGACCAACAGTCAGCTAGGCAGAAGCAAACTAGCTTAATAATCAGGCACCTCCCATCAGTGGAGGTGGCCTGATATACCAGAGGAAGAGCAGCTATTGGTCAAGGGGAGTCGTCAGGTTGAACCGTGTCGGCCCCTAGAGTCACAGGGGAGGAGTGCACCTAGTGCACCGCTGATTAGTCACATGAATACAACCATTGTAATGTGCTCATGTGTGAGCCCGGTGGTCAGCTGACAGGAAGGGAACCCTGCGACGGCTCCAAGACACAGTACGCCTTGATGCTGGATACCCGGTCGGCCGAGGAGCAGAGGATGCCGACCCGAGAGAGGTGAGCTCGGGAGCAGTCCCAGATGACCTAACAGATTTGAAGTTACTTTTTCAAATGAGCAGACTAATATCGGTTTCACTGTGGTCAGGGCTGCAAAAATGCTTGGCTACAAGTAGATCTATATGCCTTTCTTTTATTGTGTGGCAATGAGAATTCATTCTTGTTCTGAAATTTTGTCCTGTCTCACCTTAAGTACATGCTACCTGTTGGACATTTAGTACATATAATTAAATACACCACATTGCTTGTGGTGCAACTGAAGTTACCTGGGATCTTGTAGTCCAGATCTGTCCTGTGAATCTTTATCTTGTCCATTGTCAATATAAATGGACAGGTTTTTCAGGGAAAAGATTCCTGTTGTTGCTGGAGAGGACAGGGCGCTTCTGACAATGATGTTTTTTTTAGATTCGGAGGTTGTCTAAAACACAAGAGTGGGGATCCGAAAATATTGATTTTAGCCGGGCATCTTTTTGAAGGAGTGGTTGCCGTTTCTGTGCAGCTCCTCTTAGCACCTCCAGACTCGGATTGTAGGTGACTACAAGAGGAACTCGGTTGTTTTCTTCTCTAGTTTTGTAATGTAGGAGATGATTCCTTGATATACTGGTGGCTCTTATAATCTGGTTCTCAATTGCTCTTGGATGGTAGCCCTGGTTCAAAAAGGTCTTTCTGAGGTCCTCAAGGTGATTGTCTCTAACTGTAGGGTTGGAACATATCTGATTGTATCTGATGGCCTGGCTGTACACAATAGAGTTTTTTATGTGGTTTGGATGAAAACTGTCCCATCGGAGATATGTTGGACGGTCAATTGGCTTCTGGAAAAGGGATGTCTCTATTTTATTGTTCCGTAGCTTAGTGATGGTGTCCAGAAAGCTGATTTCAGTGCAGGAGTAGTTGAGTGTTAAATTGATGGTGGGATGAAACTGATTAAAGTGTTCATGGAACGTCTTCAGCCGTTGCTCAGACTCTGTCCAGATTATTAAGATGTCATCGATATAACAGTAATAGGCCAGAGGCCTGATGGTTGAGGTGGTCGACAGGGTAGGGGGTACTCGGGTACCGGGGCTGGAAAGCTGGGAGTTCTATTTCCTCTAACTCATCCTCTTCTTCTTCAAGTCCCTGTAGATGTACTTGAGGGTTTCTGGAGAGGGCATTAGCATTTGTGTTGTTGCGGCCTGCCCGGTATTTGATGGTAAAGTCATAGTTCGATAGTCGGGCCATCCAGCGTTGCTCCAATGCACCAAGCTTCGCAGTATCCAGGTGTGTTAACGGGTTATTATCCGTGAAGACGGTAAATTTTGAAGCTGCCAGGTAATGCTTAAACCTTTCTGTTATAGCCCAGACCAAGGTCAGGAACTCCAACTTAAAGGAACTGTAGTTTTCCGGGTTCCTCTCGGTGGGTCGAAGTTTTCTGCTGGCGTAGGTGATTACTCTCTCTACCATCTTGGATCTGGGAAAGGACTGCTCCCAGGCCTACATTGCTTGCGTCGGTGTAGAGGACGAATGGTAGGTTATAATCGGGATAAGCCAGGATTTCCTCACCGTCAGAGCCTGCTTCATCTGTTGGAAGGAGTCCCCATTCCATTGGTGGCTCTGAAGACCTTCTCTTCTTAGATTGGCCTACCAGAAGATCTTGTAGGGGAGCTGCCATCTTTGTGTAGCCCTTCATGAATCTTCTGTAGTACCCAACCAAACCTAAGAATTGACGTACTTCAGTGATGGTGGTTGGTCTCTGACAATCTTGGATAGCGGTCACTTTTTCCGGGTCTGGTGCTACTCCATCTGCGTTGACCACATGCCCAAGGTATTAGACTTTAGGTTTCAGCAGGTGACATTTAGATGGTTTGAGCTTCATCCCGTACTTTGTTAAAGCTTCAAATACCTCCGCAAGGTGTTCTTCGTAGGTTTTGGAATACACGATGATGTCGTCCAGGTATAACAGCACCGTCTCTCCCAGGTAACATTCCATGAGTCTTTGAAACGTTCCTGGTGCATTGCATAACCCGAATGGCATGCTGTTGATTTTGCATAGTCCGATTGGTGTTGTGAATGCAGTCTTCTCTCGGTCTTCTTATGCAACGGAGACCTGCCAATACCCACTAGTGAGATCTAACATGGAGAAATAATTAGTCTTTAATGCAGCAAGAGACTCCTCTATTCGGGGTAATGGGTAAGCATCTTTGTGAGTGATCTTATTGACCTCCCTGTAATCCACACACATTCTCATCGTGCCATTCTTCTTTCTGACCAGGACCAAAGGGGCTGCCCAGGGACTACAGCTATCTCTTATAACCCCGGCTTCCTTCATGTCCCGGAGGATCTCTTTGGCATGCTGGTAGTGATTTGGTGGAATGGGTATGTGTCTCAATTTAATTGGGGGATGATCTCCTGTGGGTATGCAATGGTGTACCCCTTTAATCCTCCCAAAATCTAATGGATGCTTACTGAATATTTGTTCGAACTCTTGTGCTACCCGGTTGACTCTGCGCTTGCTGGTGAGAAGGGGTGGCATCAGTTCCTACGTGCAACTGCTGACACCACTCCTCTAGCTGTCCTTTGGAGTTTATCCTCCCCTGACTAGACAGGGAAACGGGCTCTACTGCCTGTATGTTGTTGTTACAGACAGTATACAGCTTTGCTACAGTAGCATACCGGGGTAGATTTGTTTCCTCTTCCCCAGAATTTAATACACGGATTGGTATTCTCCCTTGCGTACATTCACCACCCCTCTGGCTATCATTAGTGTAGGTCTATGTTCTGAATATACCGTCTCTACAACGCCTGGTAGTTCCTTTCCTCTAAGACCTATTGCTGCTCGACACCATATCATCATTTCACTTTTCGGTGGTAACTCAATGGGAACCGGGTCTGTTACCCACACACTGCCAATCTCTTCCCCAGACAGATTTACCTGTTGCTTGTGGATGAGGGCTCAGATTTCTCTTTGGATGACTCTCGTCCGCCCATAACCAGCAGTCTCAGCAATCTGTCGGAGCAAAAACAACACTTCTCCAAGTCAGTTTTCAATTACATTAGTACCAATTACCATATAAGGATACTTTTCACCAGGATTATCCCCTACCTCACATAATCCTTGGCCTTTTAATTCCTCCCTCCCCAACTTTATTGTAACTTCTCTGTACCCCACCTGTTCCTGTGGTTGTCCATTAGCTGCAATAATATAAAAATTGGGGTCAGGGGGTTTAAGATCAGTATCAGACCAAAATAGTTTGTAAAGAATATGTGGGATGGTGGTAACCTGCGACCCGGTATCCAGTAGGGTCGACATGGGGATTCCTTCTAGCGTAATGTTGAGGTACGGACAGCCTCCCACGTACCGATTACGCCAGTCTTTTGGGTCCAGTTGTTCTAGTCCTGGGGGCTGGCCCTCGGGCCCAGGAATCTCGTGTTTAAAGGACATCCTCTTGCAAAGTAGCCTGGTTTGTTGCATCGTAGGCAAACGAGTTGTCCTGAAGAATCCGTGTAGTCCCTGGCTCTGGGTTGGAATGGTGTGTCGGTCCCCTGAACGGGCGACATGTTGGTCCCCTCCACGGGCGACATGGGTCTACGTTGGAATGGTGCGTTGGTCCCCTGCACGGGCAACTTGCTCTTCCTCCTCATCCATGGGACATCCTCAGGGCAATCCAATCCATTTTTACTTGGAGGTGGTGCTCCAGGCATGGATTGTAAGAGTTCTAGTACATAGTACATATTTTTGGTTAGCTGCAGCACCTGGTTGCGCAAGTCATCATCTGAGTTATTTGCTACAGCTTGTCTTTCCACTTTTGCAGGGTCTTTGGAAACGGGTTTAAAGTCTATGGGAGAGGTGTTAACCTGCCAGGATTGGATTGCAGGCTCTGCAGGCACTGGATCCCGTAACACTGTTATAGCCCGATCTATTAAGTCATTAAAGTTCACAGTTGGATGATCCAAGACCCACGTGTACCTGCTGGTGTGGTAGTCTGACCTCAATCCTTCTGTAAACTCCTCCTCCAGCACACTTGCCGGATCTACCTGCTTTAAGGACCGGAGTGCCCCTTGTAAACGGAGGGCAAAGTCTCTGATGGTATCCTGCGGTCTCTGCTTGCACTGTTAGAACAGCATCCTCAATTCAGACTGTGTGCGTTTTTCGAAAACAACTTTGAGCTTGTCAAATACTTTAGCAGCAGAGTCCCTGTCAGGGGGTACTCGGGTACTGGGGCTGATGGCGACTTGGATGGGGGGGGAATTACGGCTGGTCGGTCCTGGTCCCGTGCCTTGGACCCTCAATGGCGAGGAATGGTGGGGGATGATGGTGATGAAGGGGATTAGTTATGTGACGCCACCTGTGGTACCTGGTAACGATGATACCAGCGCAGTTGCCGGCCGCTGAGGTATGGAGGTGCAGCTCAGTGTAGTACAGCTCCCCGCAGGTGGCGCTTTACCTCAGGGCAGCGGGGATGGGAAAGAGGGGAGTTGTAGTCACGTCTCTGCAGTTAATGCTGTGGATGGACGGTTAAGCAGGCACACGCACACACAATAGTCTTTGTTTCGGTACCTTTTACTGGTGACAGGGTAACAGGTATAGTCCAGAGAAGTAACCAGGTCCCCGTGCAATTTGGGACTTTCACCTGAGAGAGTTGTGAGGCCTCCTCTGTCTCTGTGTACGATGGTGTGGGTTAAGTCCTGCCTGTAACTGAACTTACCGCTCCTTCTCCCTCCCAGGGCTTTACTCTCTCACTTACAATGAGATCCTTCTGATGGGTCCCTATTCTTCCTTTGGCCCCTGTCCTGTGTTTGGTCAGTTTGAGCGTCCTTATTTTACCTCAGGGGATTTGGCCCTCCTGGTACTTCCGGGCTTTTACTGCTACAATGGATGCTGGCAGCGTCGGACTCCGGTGTCCGGGTGTACTAAAGGGAAGCTTTGTTCCCTTCTTTAATTCTCCTACTCCACTGGCCACCGACCCTCTCCCAAGAGTGCAGCACAGCTGGATCAGTGTTTCCTGGCCCTGGATCTTTCCCAGCGACCAGTTCCTCACTCCTGCTCTCTTCACTGCCTGACTGAATCTAACTGCTTCTGACTGGACCAACTGACTCCTCCCCTCAGGCCTAGATCTTTTAAAGGGGATCTGGCTTAAGGCAGCCAGTAGAGCTCCCCCTTCAGGTCTGGGGTGGAAGGTGTTGTGTGCTGTGTGCACCAAAGTGTAAATCCATCCTTGCATCGGTGGATCCTGTGGCAATCCCCTGCAGGGGTGCCACATTAGGACAAGAGGATAAAAAGTCACCTTCAAGCTTGGCCATGAAAAGATTTGTATATTGTGGTGCCATTTTGCTTCCCATTGCTGTGTCAGTCTCCTGTAAATATATGTTAATGTCAAATGTAAAATAGTTGTGTGTGAGGATGAATTTTGTGAGTTCTACCACAGAGTCAGCATCAATCCCTGTTCTCCAGGAAGGTTTTGCAGGCATTTAATCCATCCTGGTGTGGGATGTTGCTGTACAGAGATTCCACATCCATGGTGGCGAGGATGGTTCCTTCTGGTAGAGGACCTATTGCTCACAGTTTATTCAATAGGTCAGTTGTGTCCTGAATGTAGCTGGTGTCTCTTTTACCAAGGTTTGAGAACACCGTCTACCCACCCAGAAATGTGTTGGGTGAGGGTGCCCGCACATGAAGTGATTGGTCTTCCTGGATTTCTGATTTGTTGAATTTTGGGAAGCATATAGAATGTGCCAGTTCTTGGAATTTCTGGTATCAGGTCATCAGCTCTTTAGGATATTTCAGGTAGACAAGAGACCAGCTTGTTTAATTCATTTGTGATAGTCTTATGTGGGGTCAGACTCAATTTCTTGTAGTAGCATGTGTCTGTCAGTTGTCTATCTGCTTCCTTCAGGTAGTCAGATTTGTTCATCATGACTATTGCACTACCCTGTCTGCAGGTTTAATGGTAATTTCTTTGTTGGTTTTCGAAGACTGTATGGCCCTTCTCTCCTGGGTATTGACGTTGGATGGTTGACTCTTGTGTGTATCTAAGATAGTGGATTTTACCAAATGTCTGAAAGTGTCTATATATTTATCCACATGGGAGTTGCGTTAAGGTGCAGGTGTCCAGTTTGAACTTTTCTTGGTTGTCAGGATCCTCTCCCTTCGGCCTAGTTGTGTTCGGAATCCTCTTTGTCACTGTAAAATTTCCTTAGGCACAGTCTCCTGAAGAAATCCTCCATGTCACTGCACAGTTCAATTTTATCCAGAGCTTTAGTAGGACAAAATGGGAGTCCCCTAGAAAGCACAGCAAGTTCCACTTTGTTGGGTTTGTAATCTGAAAGGTTGATGACACAATTAGATGCTTTCTGACAGGAGTAGTTGTCCAAGTTGTCAGGATTTGTCTTTGTTTTGTTTGTATTGAGTCCTGAATTGATGTAATTTCTTTTCCTTGTTATATGTCAGAAGAGTTTGTAGTTTATGGTAATATTGATGTAATTTATGTTCTATGCTTTCTGTAAGTGTGTTCATCCGTGTTTCCAATTCCCCTGGATGTTACTTTTGATGTTGTAGAACAGTGGTCCCCAACCTTTTTTGCATCGGGGGCTGGCTTCATGCCAGACCATTTGTCCGGGGCCTGGCAGGGCGGGGTGGCACAGGGGTGAGGCTTTGTTCATATGAAGCGGGGCTATGTATAAGGGGTGGAATTTAGTACTCTGTTTCTCCAAAAGATGCTCTACATCTCATTTTCAAGGGATGTCTTATTTTTCCATCCCCTTGCAGCCCCCAATATGGTATCCCCATCATCCCCTTGCAGTCCATAATATCCCCATCATCACTATGCAGGCCACAATATTCTCATCATCCCCTTGCAGCCTCCATCATCCCCATCATCCCTTTGCATCTCACAATATCCCCATCATCCCCTTGCAGCAACCCATATTATTCCCATCATCCCCTTGCAGCCCCATGGACACACACACAGACACCCACACACACGTACACACAGCCACACCGCCACACACACAGACACACATACCGACTCACCACCACACACACACAGATACACAGGCACACAGCCACACACACATCGCCACACACAGACACACCGCCACACACAGCGACACAGACACAAAGCCACACAGACACACCGCCACATTCACAGACACACCACTACACACACAGACACACCGCTAGACACACAGCCACACACAAAGACACACAGCCACTCTGCCACACAGACACTTAGCCACAGACACACACACAGTTGCAGACATGGCCACATACACAGCCACACACACACCCCCACACGCTTAGACACACCTCCACACACAGACACACCGCCACACACAGAGACACACTGCTGCACACAGACATGTCAAGCCCACTGGGATGGGGTACTCGGTACCAGACCGGGTCTGCTACTGGGGAAGTCACGGGTGGTCCTGGTCCGGACCGTGTCCCAGGCCCTGGCAATAATAAGGGGTATTTACAGGGGAAATGTCAGTCGTGACGCCACCCACAGGGTGCGGCCAATAATGGGGCCGCTGCTGCAGAACCTCCGGGGATGATGGAATGGTAGCGAGGATGGAAAGTTCTCCGTGGGCAAAACTGTGTTCCCCGGGGCAGTGTTGGTAAAGTCTATTGTGTAGTGTGCAGGCCTGGTGCTGAGTGCAGTACACTTACTGTCCAGATGCTGCAGGAATCCTCCTTCAGTGTTGGAGCCTGCACGCTGTGGCTCTCCAGGTGTAGGTCTGCAAACCTGTATGGAAGGAGTCGTGTTCAGGCCGAGACATACAAGGGAGTCGTGTTCAGGGTTCACCGTGTTTACTTCTCAAGTGCTCAAGTTCAGTTTACAGTTCAGTACAGTTCTTACAGTTCAGTTCAGTACACGGGCACACTTTCCCCTCCGGGTTCCCTTTACTCCCTGCAGCCAGGTGTCTCCTCTCTGTGACCCCTCACTCTGTCTGTGTCCTTCCCAGGCTGTTGACTTTCTCTGTATCTGTTCACTTTGGTGTGCTTGACTCCGGACAGTATGGCAGTGGCTCGGACTCCTGTGAGCCCTCCGGGTTGCCACTGAGCTGCCTGTCCTTTGGGGTAGGGACCCTAACGTGCAGTTGTGGTCCCCCGTCGGTTGTCTGGGGATGCCGGATGAAGCTACGGTCCCCTCTAGAGCCGACACTCTACTTCACCCTAGCCTCCAGCAGTCCTCCCGTGTGAGGCTCTACCAGGCTCTCTCTACTGTGTCTTCAAGTATCATAGGAGGGCTACTCCGCCTGCAGTCTGGTCGTCTCGGATGTAGTTCTAGGGCCCGGTATCACCGTCCCTCTCTTCCCTCACACTCCCGGGGTGCTGGCTTCAGACGTGCTTTCTCTCTGCGGCTCGCACTGGCTCTGTTCAGATTCTGCGCTCCTAAACCCCACTTTGCCAGGACATGTGATCTCAGTCTTTTCATCTCAGCCTACCTCGGCCTACTGACTCCTTCTTCCTCCCCTTCACTATTTCTACCTTCTGTCACCTGACTACGTGTGTGCCCACCCACTGTCTCTAAACCCACCACCCCTTGCCTGCTTAGAGTTCCTAGGCTCCAGGTTGGGTGCTGCCCTCTACTGTACATGGGTTGTGAAGGTGTTGATGTGCAACTGTCGTCCTACCTGCCTGGCTGCAGTTCCCTTTGTGGCCTCCTGGACGCAGGGGCGCCACACTCTCCCGGAGTTAAACTAGCGCGTCCCCGCGCTGCCCGTCATGGATCCCCCTGAAAACATTTTATTTTTCATAACAGCATTAACATTACGGATTCTTGGTTTCTTCCCGTCCGGGAGGTTCGATTCTTCAAACGTTACATAATTTAACTATATACACGTGCATGGGTACATCTACATCTCTACCCTTCTGGACCTCTGCTGGGTCTAATGCTACTACGCATTCACTTTACTTTCAGTATAAAACACATAATAAACACTACTTTCTTATAAAAAGTATAAAAATTCTTCCTTCTTCAAAAAGTGCAAAAAGTTTCAAAAATTCAAAGTTCACGATTCAAACAGTCACTTGCACCATCTCTCATGTGCAAACTGGTCTTAAAACCAAAGGGAAGCACACGAGGTGCTCAACTATTTACAAGAGAAAGTTCGTACCAGCTCATTGTTTGTGGTAGCCAATGTCAATAAAACATATAAGACAAACAAGGGGAACTAACACTCATTCAGGTTTGGGATGGGGACAGCAAGGATTACACCTCATTCACACTTACAAGTCTTCTTTTCTTCCATCTGGATGCAGAACCCGTGTCTTCATTCTTTCTTGGCTTGCTGCTTCCATGGCAACATCTGTGACGTCTTCCTTCTGGGGTACACCTTCAGGTTTTGTAATGCAGTAATCAGTAAATAGCTTTCCGTGGTCTGAGTGACAGCATCCCTCATGATCTTAGGTGTAACAGTCTCAATGATGGTTACTGGATCCGTGTTAACTGCCGTATCCGTGTACGTTGGCATATCTGGATCAGCGATGGACTCTGGATATTCTAATGCTGGGATCTCATCTTCTATTGCATCTAAACACAGTCTTTTAACCTTTACTCCGTATGGGCCACATTCTCCTTCGACTATGTGATATGACACCCACTCTCCAATCTCCACTTGTCTATCTGGATGATCTGATGGCAACTGTTCTTCAACCTCTCGCTTATTAATAAAGATATCCCTCTGAGTACCAGGTTCACGAGCAAAAGCAAAGCCCCTTTCTTCTATGACCTTAACGATCTTCCCTTCATGTCTTGGGGACCTCTGCACTTCTCTATCCCTTCTTGCGACATTTTTGGCCTCTTTGGCGCGGGCAATCATTATTTGTTTTTGTACCTGCCGCTCTGTTTCCTCTTTTTCCCACTTTCTAACACAGCGTCTGATATATTCTTCACGGGTAATCAATTCTGCAGGACCCACTTCACTACTTGGATCTCCCAGGAAGCCCATTAGATCTTCACAGCTTGCATCTCTCTCCCACCAGCAGCGGAGCTGCTCCCCTCTCACCTCAGTAGTAGTCGGTGGTGGTATCAGGGGCTCTGGTAGGGATAACCAGTGTGCTTCAAGGGCTCCTAGCGGGTCTGCTTCCTTCTTTGCAGGGCGCGGTGCAGCTCGTGGAATAGTCAGATCCACTAAGGTCACGGTGCGGCATTCTTCATCGCTTTCTGCGCGATCACATGTAACTCCAACCCAGCCGGGTTGTATGGACAAAGTCTCATAAGTATGCTGGTGATCGATGTTAATCTGGATCCGGGTCCGATGCTCCTCCCGGGCCCGTGTCATCCGCTGGGGTAGCAGCCGCAGCACACCTCGCCGGGTGTCTTGGATCTGTGGACGTTCTCTGCCGCCTTCTGCCATTTTACTACGGTCACGCAAGGTCTCTCCCTGGCCGGGTTCCTCCACCGTTTGCTCCGTGGGCCCTCCGGGACCACTTGTGGTCTTCTGTGTACAGCGCTCTCCTCGGCGTCCTCTGCTTCCGTCCTCGTATACTACAATGGCGACTGCTTCGTTTCCGGTTGCTTATCCAGCCTCTTCCTGATGATGATTTCCTCTTCTTCTCCCGCCAGCTTCTCATTGGGAGGTGGTCTTAGGGCGGAGGCTCTTCTTTTAGAGTGATGGCTGGCTCTCCCGGAATTGGATCGGGCTGGCCCACGATGCGGGGGTTTGGGAACGCCTCCTCTGCACATGGCGTTAAGCTTCTATGGCCGCCGTTAAGGTCAGATTTTGGCGGGAAAGTCCAGAACACATTTCTTTAGGCGCACGGGGTCCAATTCTTTTGGACCAGGTAGATCCTGTTCGTGACGCCAGGTTGTCAAGCCCACTGGGACGGGGTACTCGGTACCGGACCGGGTCTGCTACTGGGGAAGTCACGGGTGGTCCTGGTCTGGACCGTGTCCCGGGCCCTGGCAATAATAAGGGGTATTTACAGGGGAAATGTCAGTCGTGACGCCACCCACAGGGTGCGGCCAGTAATGGGGCCGCTGCTGCTGCAGAACCTCCGGGGATGATGGAATGGCAGCGAGGATGGAATAGTTCTCCGTGGGCAGAACTGTGTTCCCCGGGGCAGTGTTGGTAAAGTCTATTGTGAAGTGTGCAGGCCTGGTGCTGAGTGCAGTACACTTACCGTCCAGATGCTGCAGGAATCCTCCTTCATTGTTGGAGCCTGTACGCTGTGGCTCTCCAGGTGTAGGTCTGCTGCAAACCTGTATGGAAGGAGTCGTGTTCAGGCAGAGACATACAAGGGAGTCGTGTTCAGGGTTCACCGTGTTTACTTCTCAAGTGCTCAAGTTCAGTTTACAGTTCAGTACAGTTCTTACAGTTCAGTTCAGTACACGGGCACACTTTCCCCTCCGGGTTCCCTTTACTCCCTGCAGCCAGGTCTCTCCTCTCTGTGACCCCTCACTCTGTCTCTGTGTCCTTCCCAGGCTGTTGACTTTCTCTGTATCTGTTCACTTTGGTGTGCGTGACTCCGGACAGTATGGCGGTGGCTCGGACTCCTGTGAGCCCTCCGGGTTGCCACTGAGCTGCCTGTCCTTTGGGGTAGAAGCTTTGGGAAAGAATGGTGTGTCACAGTCCGCGCTGCCAGGAAATCCGCTCGTAAATAACGCTAGTAGTCGGTATCCAAATCAATCCTCTTTATTCATCCTACGCGTTTCAACGCCTTCCTGGCGTCTTCCTCAGGGAAGGCGTTGAAACGCGTAGGATGAATAAAGAGGATTGATTTGGATACCGACTACTAGCGTTATTTACGAGCGGATTTCCTGGCAGCGCGGACTGTGACACACCATTCTTTCCCAAAGCTTCTATCTTCGTCTACCCGAGTGGAGACCGGTGGAAGTCCAGCAGCAGCCAGCAGGATACTTATTCTATCAGGCTTTCTAACCAGTTGTGGGTGACACAACTGGATTAGGTGAGTGGATCTTTTCTCACCTACTGTTTTTAGTGTCTAGTGATAAGGGCACTATTGCGCCTCTTGTCCCCCCCCCTTTCTCTTTCTTGTCCTTTGGGGTAGGGACCCTAACATATAGTTGTGGTCCCCCGTCGGTTGTCTGGGGATGCCGGATGAAGCTACGGTCCCCTCTAGAGCCGACACTCTACTTCAGCCTAGCCTCCAGCAGTCCTCCCGTGTGAGGCTCTACCAGGCTCTCTCTACTGTGTCTTCAAGTATCATAGGAGGGCTACTCCGCCTGCAGTCTGGTAGTCTCGGCTGTAGTTCTAGGGCCCGGTATCACTGTCCTTCTCTTCCCTCACACTCCCGGGGTGCTGGCTTCGGACGTGCTTTCTCTTTGCGGCTCGCACTGGCTCTGTTCAGATTCTGCGCTCCTAAACCCCACTTTGCCAGGACGTGTGATCTCAGTCTTTTCATCTCAGCCTACCTCTGCCTACTGACTCCTTCCTCCTCCCAATTCACTATTTCTACCTTCTGTCACCTGACTACGTGTGTGCCCACCCACTGTCTCTAAACCCACCACCCCTTGCCTGCTTAGAGTTCCTAGGCTCCGGGTTGGGTGCTGCCCTCTACTGTACGTGGGTTGTGTGGGCTGTGAGAGTGTTGATGTGCAACTGTCGTCCTACCTGCCTGGCTGCAGTTCCCTTTGTGGCCTCCTGGACGCAGGGGCGCCACAGACACACCGCCACACACACAGCCACACACACAGCCACACACACAGCCACACACAAAGACACACTGCCACACACATACACACACACAGCGACACACACACAGACATACACATTGCTCACGGGTCCAGCTAAGTTTCCGCTGCTCTGCTCTTTGCCTCGGCTGCATACATGTACGAGCGGAGCTGTCAGCCAATAACAGTGCAGCAGCCAGTGGCCAATTAGGGCCTGGCTGCTGCATTGTGATTGGCCGACGGCGCCGCTCGTACATCTACGCCAGTAGCTGAGGCAGAGATCAGCAGTGTAGTGAGGTGTGGGTCGCGGTGGGCAGGGATGCCACTTTGACCGGCCGCAGAGCACACATTCTGTAGTGCTGGTCTGCGGCGGCGCGGACCGGCACAGGGACCCTCGTGGCCCGGTCCCGGTCCGCGGACCAGTGGTTGGGGATCCCTGCTGTAGAAGACATGAAATGGGTGGTTGCTTAGTCTCTCAGAGGTCCTGTGACAAAGGTTTCATGCATAATGAGTGTTAGGGTACCTTTACACGCCACAATATCTGCTGGCGATATGAGACAATCTAACGTGCGCGTGCACGTTTTTTATGCTCGCCTCAGATCGCCGATGGCGGCATTATACGCTGCAATTTCGCCCTCAACGTAAGGTGATGTGTCGCCCCGGAATTCGCCTCACCCACAGCGGAACCAATACGGTTGACTTCCCTCGCCGCTTCACACGCCGCAATCCCCAAAGCAATGTGGGCGTACATGTTCAGCGCTGCGAGGAGATAGGCGTGCCACAGTGGTTTACATCGTGCCCCATACGCGCTCATTGGACAACGCAACAGCATTATGATTTGTCAGCCTGCTCTGGAAGGATGGCTAATACATGACGCAATTGAAGATGTGTGTGTTGCTGAACGGGCAGCTCTTCAAATATGGCACCCTGTCAACTGTCAGCCAATGGGAACACAGTACCCACCACCAATCATCACAGACGGGGGTGGACTCCAGCACGCTGTGGCACGCCTGAGGGAAATCAATAGGCGACACTGATTCCATCACTATCGCCCTATCACACGCCAAAAGCCGGGAATCTCACATTCATGATTGCCTCTGATTTTGGAGCAGTGCTCTGAAATCAGGAACCAGCCGACAGGTGGTTTATCGCCGCCAAATTCTACAATTACACGCCGCAACTGGGAGGCAATTTGACAGCGATAGTTTCAGCGCAACATATCGCCGTCAGGATTCCCACAAGATATTGCGGCGTGTAAAGGTACCCTTATAGGTATGCAGAAGTGGATTTGTATTCCAGAGTCCTTTAGGAATCAGATTCTCCTTCTTGCATTTGGATATGAAAAATATGTCACTTTCCAATTGTGCATGTTTCTTCAAAAGTGTCTTTAAATCCATAAAGATTCGGTACATTCCGGTATCCTCCATTTTGATAAGGTAAAAAATTTTTATACCGTGTCAGCCAGTAGATAGAAAAATATTGGAATCTGAGAGTCCTCAGTGGTTGATACCTTTTAATGGCTAACTGAAAAGATAGTAAGCAAAGCAAGCTTTCGAGACACCATAGCTCTTTCATCACGCTAATAATGACACAAATTCTGAATACACACACCTATATCGTGTTTTTCGCTTTTTAAGACGCACCGGATTATAAGACGCACCCCCACATTTGGTGATGGAAAAGAGGAAAAAAAAATGTTTTTATGTTAAATGGGGTTCGCCTTATTATAATGCCAGTGTCCATCTTACAATCAGTATATATGTCCCCCATCCTGGTATATATATATTCCCCATGCTGGTACACATAGCTCCCATGTTGGCAAACTGTCCCCCCATGTTGGCAGAATCCCCATGCTGGCACAGTCCACCCATGCCGGGACAGTCCCCCCCATGTTGGCACTGCCCTCCCATGCTGGCACTGCCCCACTTCCTCAATGCTGGCACAGTCCCCCCCATGCTGGCTTTGTCCCCCCCCCTGTGCTGGCACAGTCCCCCATGCTGCCGCGCACTTAAAAAAAATAAACAAGCAAACAAGCATATTCACCCCTCTCCTCGTTCCTTGCTGTCCGCGCCATCCCCACTGTCTGCTATGACGGCATCCATTCCTGTGAACAGCGCGCGGTGATGACGTCACTATACAGCAACGCTCATAGGACCGAATGCTGGCAAAGACAGTGGGGATGGCGCGGACGGCAGGGAGCGAGAAGAGGGTGAGTATGATCATCCTCCCAGAGATAGTTAGCGCTTTCCACGCTTTCATTGCGTGAAAAGCACTAACTACCCACACAGGACCGCAGCCGCTGAGCTGCGGACCCGCTCCTGGGCTCCTGTCATGTGCGCTGCTCCCTCTGCCAGTGATTGATATCAGGATGCAGTGCATATTACAGGAGTATAATGAGCAGCCACATGTGACCACGGGGTCGCAGCCTCCTCCAGCCTACTGACAGCCCCAGACACCGCTCCACGGCCCCCCCTATTGCACAATACAGTTACGCATCCCCCACTTTCCCCCAAAATTTGGGTAAACAAAAGTGTGTCTTAAAATGTGAATAATAAGGTATACATATGCAGGGTAGGATGATGCAGTCAATACGACATGTGACATACTTTATTCCCTACTTTACTTTCCTCCCTACTTTAATTTTCTGAGATAATGACCTTTGGGTTTTATTGGCTGTAAGCCATAATCATCAACATTTACAGATATAAACACTTGCAATAGATCACTCTGTTTGTAATGTCTCCATATAATATATGTGTTTCACTTTTTGTATTGAATTACTGAAATAAACGTTTTGATGATATTCTAATTCATTGAGAAGCACCTGTAAGATTATCTCAGCACACGAAAAAAATTTTAAAACACATCCAATTATGGAAATTATTATTATTCCAGGATTTATTGATTAAACTGAACTTTAAACTTAGACTACATTCACACACACTGTTTGTGATCCTTTTTTTGCATCCGTCTTTTGTAGTGAACTGCACAAAATGGATCACTCGAATGGAATCCCAGTTTTCACTTTTTGCCATTCAGACAGGGAATTTGTGGTGTGATCCTTTTTTGTCCTGGAAAGTGATCTGTCAAAGAAAAGGGTATGTTAGTTTCTGTGACGTTTTTCTCATGCGCTTTTTCCATAGGAACCATTCTAAATTGAAAAAACAGCACCCCAAATGTAAAAAAAATGGATAAAAAACGCAGTGTGTGAATAGGTGATTGGTTTTTTTGAAAAGCGTATCAGTTTTGCAACTGCAAAACGGATCCAAAAAGAAGGGTGCAAAAACGGTGTGTGAATGTAGCCTTAAAGAGGACCTGTCACCCCCCCCCCCTTGGATTAGAATCTAAGCCCAGCACTGAATGCAGCATGTCTGCTGCATTCAGGCAAGGGGTCCCCCATGGCTCTGTGGGACTTCTACCCGATGTATAGGCTTATAAAAACTTAAAGTGATTTTCCATGGAAGCGGGCCCTTGTCCTTGAGGCAGCTTATCCACGGGGGCATTTCATGCTCCCTGCGCCTCTGTGGCGCCCATGTCCTCGCCGCCTCGTTTGTGCCATTCTGAAATCCTCGCACTGCGCGTCTTTGTGATGTTGACGGAAGCGCAGAGCGAGGTTGAGGTGCATGCCTCGCCTCCCGCTATGACGTCCTTTCATTTCCTCGCCCTGCTCCATAGCACAACACTGAGCAGGGCGGGGAAATGAGAGGACGTCATAGCGGGAGGCGGAGCATGCACCTCAACCTCGCTCTGTGCTTGCGATTTCAGAATGGCACGAGCGAGGCGGCGAGGACATGGCCGGTACAGAGGCGCAGGGGGCGTGAAATGCCCCCGTGGACGAGCTGCCTCAAGCACAAGGGCCCGACTCCATGGAAAATCACTTTAAGTTTTTATAAGCTTACTAGCTGTACTACCCGGCTACGCCTGGATTAATAAATAACTGATGTTAGCTATAACAAAATAGAATTTGAATATGTCATATTAATGACCTGTAGGAAAATAGAAGCTGAGCTGTGATTGGTTGCTATAGGCAGCCTGATAAATCTCCAGCCAACAGTAAACCCTTCCCCCGGCCGGGCAGTATATGTTACCTCACACATACACATAATAGACAGCTCATGTGACTGACATCTGCCTTAATTCCCTATATGGCACATGTGTTGCACGTTGGCTGTTTTTAATCAGATGTTTATTTTTGGAAATTAAAGATAGCACACGTATGAGGCGATTTGTGCACATCTGTGTCTGTCTGTGTGGTGTGTGTCCCTGGGGTGTGTGTGTGTGTCCCTGTGGGGTGAGTATCTGTGTGTGTCCCTGTGGGGGGGGGGGGTCTGTGTGGTGTGTTTGTGTGTCTCTGTGTTATGTGTGTCGCTTTGTGGTGTGTGTGTGTCCCTGTGGGGTGAGTGCATGTGTCCCCATAGGGTGTGTATGTGTGTGTGTCCCTTTGGAGGGGGGGTCTGTGTGGTGTGTGTGTGTCTCTGTTGTGTGTGTCTCTCTGTTGTGTGTGTCCCTGTGGGGTGAGTGCATGTGTCCCATAGAGTGTGTATACGTGTGTGTGTCCCTGTGGGGGGGGGGGGTGTCTGTGTGGTGTGTGTCCCTGTTGGGTGAGTGCATGTGTTGCTATAGGGTGTGTGTGTGTCTCTGTGCTGTGTGTGTGTGTTCGGGTGCGTGGTAAGTATCCAATGTTGGGGCTGCACCTAAGCGACTATACACTTGCTGTTACTCTTTGTGTGCGTGTGGTGTGTATACATATCCCCGTGCGTAGTGAATATCTAATGTTGGGGCCCCACCTTAGTGACAATATACTAGTATATGCTGTTAGTCTTTGGCGCTGTCTTTAAGCCCCTCTCATTCAGTACTGTCAACTGGTAACTGCCACTTTTTCCCCATTATGTAGATAGGGGCAAAACTCAGGGTTAAAATTTCGCCTTACAACATAGCCTATGACGCTCTCGGGGTCCAGACGTGTGACTGTGCAAAATTTTGTGGCTGTAGTTATGACGGTGTAGATGCCAATCCCGGACATACATACATACACACATTCAGCTTTATATATTAGATACTAGCTGTACTACCCGGCTACGCCCGGGTTAATAAATAGCTGATGTTAGCTATAACAAAATAGAATTTGAATATCTGATTAGCAGGATATCTATTCTCCCTAGTGGTAATTTCTTGCCCCACTTCCCGGAGAAGGATTAGGTTTATTCAATACAGCTAGCTGTATTGAATAGAATTTGAATATGTCATATTAATGACCTGTAGGAAAATAGAAGCTGAGCTCTGATTGATTGCTATAGGCAGCCTAATAAATCCAGCCAACAGTAAATCCTCCCCCGGCCAGGCAGTATATGTTACCTCACACATACACATAATAGACAGCTCATGTGACTGACATCTGCCTTAATTCACTATATGGCACATTTGTTGCACATTGGCTGTTTTTAATCAGATGTTTATTTTTGGAAATTAAAGATAGCACACGTATGAGGCGAGTTGTGTGAGGCAATTTGTGCACGTGTGTCTGTCTGTGTGGTTTGTGTGTGTGTGTATGTGTCCCTGTGGGTTGAGTGCATGTGTCCCTATAGCAGGGGTGGGGAACTCCAGTCCTCGAGGGCCGCAAACAGTTCAGGTTTTCACGATTTCCTTAGTATTGCACAGGGATTGGAATCATCACCAGTGCAAGTGATTATGTTATCACCTGTGCAATACTAAGGAAATCCTGAAAACATGCACTGTTTGCGGCCCTCGAGGACTGTAGTTCCCCACCCCTGCCCTATAGGGTGAGTATGTGTGTGTGTCCCTGTCTGTGGGGGGTCTGTGTGGTGTGTGTCTCTGTGTTGTGTGTGTCGCTTTGTGGTGTGTGTGTGTCCCTGTAGGGTGAGTGCATGTGTCACTATAGGGTGTGTGTGTCTCTGTGTTGTGTGCGTCTCTTTGTGGTGTGTGTGTGTGTATGTTCGGGTGCGTGGTGAGTATCCAATGTTGGGGCTCCACCTTAGTGACTATATACTGGTATGTGCTGTTAGTCTTTGGTGCTGTCATTAATCCCCTCTCATTCACAACTGTCAACTGGTAACTGTCACTTTATCTCCATTATGTAGATAGGAGCAAAATTGTTTGGTGAACTGGAACGCGTAGGCTTAAAATTTCACCTCACAAGATAGCCTATGACGCTCTCGGGGTCCAGACGTGTAACTGTGCAAAATTTTGTGGCTGTAGTTGCGACAGTGTAGATGCCAATCCCGGACATACACACATTCAGCTTTATATATTAGATATTGGGGTAGAAGCCCCACAAAGCCATGGGGGACCCCTTGCCTGAATGCAGCATTCAGTGCTGGGCTTAGATTCTAATCCATTGGAGGTGAAGGGGGTGACAGGTCCTCTTTAAAGGGGTTTTCCCACAAACAAAATTTAAGTACAATAGTTATTACCTCATAAAGTGACACTGGTCAATTTTTTTTTAAAAATTGGTCTAGTCATAAAGATGAAAACAGTCTGGGGGTGAAGAGGTTAAACAGACAGTGGGAATGAGTTTTTCTGGAATAACATCCACATTCCTTGACCTGTTAGACTCAGCAGATATTCTGACCAAAAAATACAAAGGAAAAAAAAAGCAGATTTATGCTACAATACACATATCTTTTCCTGCAGACAGAGAGCCAGGACAGCCTGAGAGGAACCTACAGGCCCAGTTACACACACAGATAATTGTGCAGAGATTGTTCGCAGATCTCTGGTTGTAGTGAAATCATGGACACATTGTTCCATTTGTATACGGCCACAAAATGGAACAATGTGTCCATGATTTCACTGCAAGCAAAGATCTGCCAACAATCTCTGCACAATTATCTGTGTGTGTTGAGGTTCCGGCGAGATGGCTGGCAATTTCCGAATTTGGCGATGTGGAAACCACATCGCACGTGCGTTGCGACGTGTGACTGGGCGATTCTACGGCGAGAAATTGCTGGTGGAGCGTCGCCTGATTGCCCTGCACTGCAGTGAAATCAGGCGATATCCACCAGGCGACTTCAGCATATAGTGGCGTGTGACAGGTCAATAGCGATGTAGAAAGCGAGCTCAGACATTATGGAATCAATCCTGTAGGCGTGCCTGAGCGTGCAGTTTTCTGCGCCCCGTTTGCGGCAATTGGTGGCTTGGTGGTAACGAGTTGTGTAGGCCAATCAGAGTGGTAGGGGTGAGGTGTAACACACTGTGGCACGCCTGTCTCCTCGCCGTGGTCAAACTCTGCTCCCACATCGCTGATGTGGTTGTGGTGTGTGACGTGGCGATGTGGGAAGGGAAGAACGCTTCCGGCCTTCTGCAGGCAATTTCCGGAATGCAGGATCGCCACGTATGACAGCTCCATAGCGCTCTGAAAAAGTGCCCGAAACATGCGCGCTCACGTCAAATCGCCAGCGATATGGAAGCCATATGTAAATGGTACCTTTACTGGGCCTTACCACATATCCACTGCTATTTCACAGAAAATTGGAGGATTGCTGATTTCCTTCCATACCAGTGTAGTAAGGGCACGTGCACATGATCCGGAGGCAAGGACGCAGTGACTCTGGAACGGAGGGAAGCTGCGGGTGAACGTAGTCGCCCTGTGCCCATGACCTGTGTTGGGTGTAGGGTGGCTTCTCCTTGTGTTCACCCTCTGGAGATCGCTCCTGACTCCACAGCATGAAATGAACATGCTGATGAGATACAGACGTCCCGCAAACCGCACCTGAAAACACGCTGCGGAGGGGAGAAGCACAGTGAGCATTGGATTTCTACAAATCCCATCCACTGTATGTATTGTGGAGCACAGCGGTTTGGATGCAGCCGAAATACGCAGAGTCCAGAACACTTCTGTGATCGTGAGCCTGATGGTGGCCAGATCATAAGGCCACGTGCACACGCTGAGTAAGGGTGCTTCACATTTGGTGGCGCCGGCAGCGTTACGTGCTGCGTTCCATACGCATTCAAACGCATGCGCCACTGCGTTCCTATGTTTAAACTAGGAACGCATGGTTGCCTGCGTTTGCTGCGTCGGGTGCGGAATGCGGACGATATCTGCTCCTACTGGTCTGCAATCCGACGGACGCAGCTTGCAGCATTTTTTTGTGCGTTTGGGATCTTGGGAAGATCAAACAAGCGTCCCAAGGTACATAAAAATGCATTGCCGTCAATGGTCCGCAGTGTTCAGCGCTTGACAGGCGGGAGGGAACCTGCGGACCATTGAAAATCTCCGGTGGCCGCCGTGAGTACAGGTGCTCACCGACTGCCACCGGAATCCCGCTGACCCTCTTCGTCTCCTTCTCCGCCGGCTGAATCTTCCTAGCGATTGTCGGCCGCGGGAGAACAGCTGATGTGAAGCTGTTGAATCTGCCTGCGCCGACTCTCCTCACAGTGTCGCGCGGGAAGATTCAAAGCTCTCAGACTGTGTTCTCCCCGACATCCGAAGCTTACGGGGGGGAGACTCCGGCGCTGATTTCCGCCCCGGACAGCGCGATGTGCCGGGCTCCATAGTGATTGTCCGCAGGCGGACATTATCCTGCGGACACTCATTTGGGACCTGCTTCTGCAGTTGTTTGTGTCATGCATGCCATCAGCATGCAGCACAAACGCTAATGATGAAGCAGCCTAAGGGTATTAGACATCAGTCGTCCTCATTCTGCAGACGACCGACCGTAACCGAGTGACACTGCAGAAACTGAGTTCTGCTGTGCTCAGCAGTGTCCCATCGTTTTTGCTCGTTTCGCCGTTTACAGCGTTTTCTCGCGGTTTGAAAACTAGAGTTTTGTGCACTTGATCAGCTGAATACCGCTGGAAAAACGTGAATGAATGCACTTGCCTAATTTTGAAAATCGTGGACCAAAACTCAGTTTTGACTGGAAAACTCAGTTTTGACTGAAAGACCCAGAAGAGAAAACCGTTTAAGTGAAGACATTTTCTAAAATCCATTGACTAGCATGTTAATCCAACGGAGGATAGGATTAAATAAATAACTCATAAACTGAGCGGAAAACGCCGACGGAAACGTCCAAACAGCCCACATAACGACTGATGTGCACATACCCTAATTGATGAGTTTGTTAACTCAGATTTGCCAAAACCAGGAAGTGGATGGTTAAATATGAATGTGGTCAGGTGTTTCTATTAGACTTTTCCTCTGATTGCTCCATTCCTTGTTTTGTCTACAAATCCTGAGGTAAAAAACTCATCAAATACTGAACGTGTGCACGAGGCCTTAGTGGAGCCGCACAGGGGCCCAAGAAGTGGACTATGTCTGACTCCAAAGCATATGGATCTGAACATTATGAGTTATAAGACTGAAAGGTCCATATAGTGTTCTTACACAACGGCCCTTTTCTGGTCTGACAGAGGTAGTAATGTAAAGCACAAAGAAGCAACAGATGAAGACATGCAGCAAAGAGATTACAATAAAAAAGTATGCAAGGACCCTCCATACATCGTCCACTGGCCCCAGACACAGTGTATCAGTCAGCCCTGAATAGAGGCTTTGTGTATGGGTATATACATCTAGCTATATACTGCTGACCGGGGCCGCTCATCTGCGGAAGGTGAAATCTGAGCTTTCCCCAAATCCTGCTGAGCGGTTTCCGTTCGGTCATGTGACCCCGGACCGGAGAGAGAGAGAGCTCATTATCAAGTGTATGGAGGAGTCTGAATGATCGGCCCGGGGCTGGAGCCGAGATACAGGAGGACTGGGGCTGAGATACAGGGCAGGGGCTCAGATACTCCCGGCCAGGAGACTGCTGGAAGCTCCACACTTGGTGAATTCCTGAAATCATGTCTGAAAGCCGAGGGAAAAGTGATGGAAATAACGGGACAGAGGGAGGATGCGGCGTCCCCGGGGACAGCCATGACGAGGTAGGTGATCTGCCCCATGGGGGGATGTAATCAGGGATCTACCCCATGTACTGAGCTGTAATCAGGGATCTGCCCCATAAACTGAGCTGTAATCAGAGATCTGCCCCATGTACTGAGCTGTAATCAGGGATCTGCCCCATGTACTGAGCTGTAATCATACATCTGCCCCATATACTGAGCTGTAATCATACATCTGCCCCATATACTGAGCTGTAATCATACATCTGCCCCATATACTGAGCTGCAATCATACATCTGCCCCATAAACTGAGCTGTAATCAGACATCTGCCCATATACTGAGCTGTAATCAGACATCTGCCCCATATACTGAGCTGTAATCAGACATCTGCCCCATATACTGAGCTGTAATCAGACATCTGCCCCATATACTGAGGTGTAATCAGACATCTGCCCCATATACTGAGGTGTAATCAGACATCTGCCCCATATACTGAGCTGTAATCAGACATCTGCCCCATATACTGAGCTGTAATCAGACATCTGCCCATATACTGAGCTGTAATCAGACATCTGCCCCATATACTGAGCTGTAATCAGACATCTGCCCCATATACTGAGCTGTAATCAGACATCTGCCCCATATACTGAGCTGTAATCAGACATCTGCCCCATATACTGAGGTGTAATCAGACATCTGCCCCATATACTGAGGTGTAATCAGACATCTGCCCCATATACTGAGCTGTAATCAGACATCTGCCCCATATACTGAGCTGTAATCAGACATCTGCCCCATATACTGAGCTGTAATCAGACATCTGCCCCATATACTGAGCTGTAATCAGGGATCTACCCCATGTACTGAGCTGTAATCAGGAATCTGCCCCATGGGGGGATGTAATCAGAGATCTGTCCCATATACTGAGCTGTAATCAGGGATCTGCCCCATATACTGAGGTGTAATCAGGGATCTGCCCCATATACTGAGCTGTAATCAGGAATCTGCCCCATGGGGGGATGTAATCAGAGATCTGTCCCATATACTGAGCTGTAATCAGGGATCTGCCCCATATACTGAGCTGTAATCAGACATCTGCCTGCCCCATATACTGAGCTGTAATCAGACATCTGCCCCATATACTGAGGTGTAATCAGACATCTGCCCCATATACTGAGGTGTAATCAGACATCTGCCCCATATACTGAGGTGTAATCAGACATCTGCCCCATATACTGAGGTGTAATCAGACATCTGCCCCATATACTGAGGTGTAATCAGACATCTGCCCCATATACTGAGGTGTAATCAGACATCTGCCCCATATACTGAGCTGTAATCAGACATCTGCCCCATGTACTGAGCTGTAATCAGGAATCTGCCCCATGGGGGGATGTAATCAGAGTTCTGTCCCATATACTGAGCTGTAATCAGGGATCTGCCCCATATACTGAGCTGTAATCAGAGATCTGCCTGCCCCATATACTGAGCTGTAATCAGAGATCTGCCCCATATACTGAGCTGTAATCAGACATCTGCCCCATATACTGAGGTGTAATCAGACATCTGCCCCATATACTGAGGTGTAATCAGACATCTGCCCCATATACTGAGCTGTAATCAGACATCTGCCCCATGTACTGAGCTGTAATCAGGAATCTGCCCCATGGGGGGATGTAATCAGGGATCTGCCCCATATACTGAGCTGTAATCAGACATCTGCCCCATATACTGAGCTGTAATCAGACATCTGCCCATATACTGAGCTGTAATCAGAGATCTGCCCCATATACTGAGCTGTAATCAGACATCTGCCCCATATACTGAGCTGTAATCAGACATCTGCCCCATATACTGAGCTGTAATCAGACATCTGCCCCATATACTGAGCTGTAATCAGACATCTGCCCCATATACTGAGCTGTAATCAGACATCTGCCCCATATACTGAGGTGTAATCAGACATCTGCCCCATATACTGAGGTGTAATCAGACATCTGCCCCATATACTGAGGTGTAATCAGACATCTGCCCCATATACTGAGGTGTAATCAGACATCTGCCCCATATACTGAGGTGTAATCAGACATCTGCCCCATATACTGAGGTGTAATCAGACATCTGCCCCATATACTGAGGTGTAATCAGACATCTGCCCCATATACTGAGCTGTAATCAGACATCTGCCCCATGTACTGAGCTGTAATCAGGAATCTGCCCCATGGGGGGATGTAATCAGAGTTCTGTCCCATATACTGAGCTGTAATCAGGGATCTGCCCCATATACTGAGCTGTAATCAGAGATCTGCCTGCCCCATATACTGAGCTGTAATCAGAGATCTGCCCATATACTGAGCTGTAATCAGGGATCTGCCCCATATACTGAGCTGTAATCAGAGATCTGCCCCATATACTGAGCTGTAATCAGACATCTGCCCCATATACTGAGCTGTAATCAGACATCTGCCCCATATACTGAGCTGTAATCGGACATCTGCCCCATATACTGAGCTGTAATCGGACATCTGCCCCATATACTGAGCTGTAATCGGACATCTGCCCCATATACTGAGCTGTAATCAGACATCTGCCCCATAAACTGAGCTGTAATCAGACATCTGCCCCATATACTGAGCTGTAATCAGACATCTGCCCCATATACTGAGCTGCAATCAGGGATCTGCCCCATATACTGAGCTGTAATTAGGGCTCCGGGGCTGAAGTTGCCAAAACTCCATTCATTTCTACTGTGGAGGAAGCAACAAGTTTCCTCCTTCATATTCTGTGTAATATGGCTTTGATTATCTGACGGAGAAGGGAATCCTGGGATTGTTTGCACAGATCATGAAAAATGTGTGTATTTTTATGCATATAAATATATAAGTATAGTATAGACTTTTTATCTATAATATATAGTGCTTACAAGTTTGTAACCTCAACTATTTCTGCAGGAAATACTATTTCCCCTATTTTTTTGTTATTTTAGGAAACTAAACTAGAGGTTGGTTTCTCCCTAGCTTTCCTAATGGTCTAGTTTTTTTTTTTATTTTTTACCTGTACATCTGAATTAATAAACTGATTAATGTCCAAGATCTATGAGACAATTAGTTAAATGAAGTTATTGCGTCTAAAGGCCACGTCACATGCATCAACGTAATGAACGATTTTGTTAGCGATCACATGCACGCGCGATCGCTAACAAAATCGTTCAGATCGCTGGTGAGCTGTCACACAGGCAGACTCACCAGAGATCAGTGGACCACCGACATCATGGAAATTATTTAAATATCGTTTCCACAATGTCTTGCTCCCACTGCCAGGCTGCGGTAAACGGGAGCAGGCTGGTGTCCAAGGTAAACAGCGGGTATCTAGGCAGTGCGCTCTGCCTAGATACCCGAAGTATACCTTGGTTACCAGCCTTCTCCGCTCACTGGCTGGTATCTAAGGTACACAGCGGGTAACTAGGGACCTTAGTTACCCGCTGTGTAGCTTGGATACCAGCCAGTGAGCGGAGAAGGCTGGTAACCAAGGTATACTTCGGGTATCTAGGCTGAGCACGTTGCCTAGATACCCGCTGTTTACCTTGGAGATCAGCTCCCAGCGCTTGCAGAGAGGCGATGGCGCTGGCTTATCAGTCGTTTCCAGGTGTCACACACAGCGATACTGCGTGTCCACCGGGCGACCAAGAATAGATTTGAGGTCCTGTCCTCAAATCAAACGATGAAGGATCAGCCGACTGATCGTTCATCATTTGTAATGTCACACGCAACAATGTCGTTTCGACATCGTTCAAGCGTCACAAAACACGTGACTTTTGAACGATATCGGCAACGATATCGTTACGTGTGACGGTACCTTAATGCTGAGTTCACACATCCCTGCCTCCGACACGTGTGCAGTCCTTGCAGACACGTGATGGAGATACGGAGACAAATTATATTCTGTGTTAACTCTCGCATGTCCGTGATTCTGCATGGACCTGGTCTACATGTGTAGCAGATTTGTATTTGTGTGCTTCACATGGCGACATGTCCATTTTTCAGTGGAAGCACGGACCCATTCATGTCAATGGGTTTGTGTACAACACATCCCGCACGCATACGTGTGCCCGGACATGAGTCAAGAGTTTAAAGCTTAAAGATAAAGAATTTCATACTCGCCTGTCTCCAGCACTGTCTGTTCACTTCAGGAGCCGCTCATTAGTCTCATGAATATTCACTACATTGAGTGTTACAGCAGCCCCGGTAGAGAGAGGAACATCAGCGCTGGAGACAGGTGAGCATATAATGACATGCTGTCCAGATGTCACACGCATAACTCCAGACACACGGCCCTCCAAACATGGCCCCTCTAGACCTGCGTGTTTTGCACGGATGTGTAATGGAGGCCTAACCCCGCTTTCACACATCCAGTTTACACACGTTAGCACAGAGCCTGCAGAGATCTGTTCTGCAAACACAACCTTTTTGTCTGTTTAACTGAAATCTGCAGGATCTGTTTTTAACATTGGATTCAGTAGAGAACGGATTTGTTAACTGCCATTTAGCCGTCCGTCATTCTTTCATTTGTAAAGGATCCGTTTTTTGTTTACAGGATCCATTTCAAAAGGAAGATGAATAGCAATCTGATAATGGATCCGTTTTCCATAGACTCCAATGTTAAAATGGATAACAGATCCTGCAGAAATGAGTTATTTAATAATAAACAATAAAGTTGTGTTTGCCGGTGGAATTTCTGCAGGATCCATTCCTGAACGATTGAACGCAGCCTTAGACTATTCTGACCTTGTGATTCCTCATTGCTGACTTGCAGCTTTAATGTAATGACTTTGCTAAATATTAGCAGATAGCAGAGTGTTTTCTCTCTCAGGATCTCGACTTATCTGGCAGCTCTTCTTCCTTACAATGTCTACAATCCGTTGTATTTTGTTCTCAAATGTCAGATTTTGGTACAGATTTAAGACTGCTAACAATCTACATGCCATTGTGGTTAAAGGTCGGGTTATATGCAGCGACTTCGCTACCGATGTCACTGCAACGTCACAGGTTTTGTGACGTTGCAGCGACCTCGCTAGCGAGGTCACTGCATGTGACATGCCACAGCGACCAGCTATGAGCTCACAGATCGCTGCGGAATGGCCAGGACCATTTATTGGTCATCAGTTTCCAACTGGGCAGCAGACATCTGCGTGTGTGACTCCCCATTAACCCAATGTGTTCCCTGGTAACCAGGGTACACATCGGGTTACTAAGCACAGCGCGCTTTGATTAGTAACCCGATGTGTACCCTGGTTACCAGCATTCTCCCGCTTACCCCAGCCTACAGAATACAGTATCGGGACCTCGACATCGTGGAAAAGAATAGTTTATATTGTTTTCCACGATGTCGAGGTCGTTACACAGGTCGCTGGACACTGAGGAGATCTGCGTCTGTGACAGTGGGAGATCAACGATCAATGACCACCCAGCGCCGCACAGCACACACTGGGAGCTGGTAACCAGGGTAAACATTGAGGAACTAAGCACAGTGCTCTGCTTAGTTACCCGATGTTTACCCTGCTTACCAGCGTTCTCGCTGATGAGTTTGCCTGTGTGACAGCTCACCAGCGATCACATGACGATGTCCTAGCGCCCCCCACCGTTGGTCGGATCGCTGGGACATCGTAGTGTGTAATGGGGCCTTTACTGGCTAAGGGTCTTCTCCTTCGAAATTGGTTAACACATTTGCTCCCAGGGGAAAACAATCTGTTACTAGGGCTGAGAAAGACCATGGACATTGAGAAACTAGAAACAGAAAGAAACAAAGATAAATGGACAGACAAATTTATTAAGAAGTGGAGGTCGTTTATTGAAACCAAACTGACGATAGAGATAATTGTTCAGGTGATTAGTCCTTTTGCACAGTCCACTTGGCACCTTCTGGAGGATATAGGAGGTCATTTAGGACGACTGAAATTGTAGGATGGAGTTAAATGGAAGGGGGATGATGGGTGATGTCACACCACTCCAAGCACAAAGGAACTACATAACATTGAGGGTTAATTCTTCTTTTTTTTCCCTGCTCTCCACATTTAATACTTGCGACATGTCTACTATACGGATATAACGCAAATTTGAGATATGCTATGGCTTATTTATCTATTTTTTTACTTTATGTATGTATAAGCTTTTGAAAAAGTTTAATAGAAAAGAAAAAAACATTGTATGTCTATGGAAAACGGATCCGATAACTGACTGCCATTTATCTTCAATTTGAAACGGATTCAGTAATCAAAAAATGGTTCCTTTACTAATAAAAGAAAAAAGAGGATGGCCTAATGGCAATATGTTCACAAAGTCGTTCTCCATGGACTCCAAAGTTAAAAAAGAATAAATGGATCCTGCAGAAATCAATTGTTGACAATGGACAAAAAAGCTGCGCTTGCACAACTATGTTGCCAGCGGACTCTGCTGGATCCATTCTAACAGATGATTGCAGAACATGTGAACTCATCCTAAGATAAATTCAATAAAGGCTGGAAACACACTATCCTACTTACATGCGAGTCTCTTGGACGAGACTTGGATCTGTCACCCTGAACGGCCTCTCTCTCTGGACGGGAGTGTCAGCTGCTTGTGTTTTTGTGCAGCATCACACTCCCGTCCAGAGAGGGAGATGCCGTTCAGGGTGACAGATCCAAGTCTCGTCCGAGAGACTCGCAAGTAGGATAGTGTGTTTCCAGCCTGAAGGCCTCACAAAACTTAATGAATTGATACATACTTACCAATGTTTGTCAATGTGCCAGTAGACCCAAGTTATTTCCACCTGGGACCTCATAAACCTGACAGCGGTAACTCCAATGGCAGGTAGTACCATGATGTAAACAAGTGCAAGGAGCTGGACACGGACACAATCACGGAAGCAATTTGTGGATATAATGATTGATTGGTCTTATAATGCCAATGATCATGTTAACAGTGCGGAAAAAAAACTTTGGCTTTCACGTTGGTGGGATCCTTTCAGTTTGTTCACTAATGTCAGATAGTAGATTTGTTGCAATAATTTCTGTGACTTTTCTATTCATATGAAAGGGGACTTCAGAAATCCATGTACGCCCTACAGAAACCACCTCATTCACAGATATGACAAAGATTTTTAATTGCAGCAGGTTTTTAACCCATCATTCCAGCATTTTTTATTTTATTTATTTTACCTCTGGAGTGGTGCTTTAAATCCAAGCTCTTATGGTGGGTTTACACGTTTCAATATCGTTGCGATATCGCAATTCAATGGTGCGGGAACGCGCATTTAGTGCACGTTTCTCCCGCATCGCATCGGAGGTTTAGACGTTGCGATTTCTGAATCCAACGTCCGTGCGATATCTACGCCCCCCAACCCAGGAACGACCATTTAACATGGGAGTGAATGGGTGACGTAGAACTTCACATCGGAATTGGGCTGTCACACAGCACGATCCGGCTCCAATCTCCATTCAATATCGGAGCATTGAATAGCACGCGCATTCAATCCCCGATATCGCATTGACATCGTTCCTGCATCGTATTGGACGTTCACACCATACAACGCAGGAACGATATCGGCTCCAACGATCGAACCACGTGACTTTTCATTGAAATTGGACGCCGATATCGCGACGTGTAAACCCACCATTATACTTACGGTACATGCTGGCTGCTGCAGTGTTTCATGGAGCGCCCCAGAGGTCACTCTTCAATGTACATCTATGAGAGCCTATTTCTGGGTCCTCATAGAGATGCATTGAGATCTTGTGACAAAAATTCTGACTTCTGTCTAGTCAGACATTACAGTCCCAAGATGGCACCAGAGCGCTGTCGGTAAAAGATGAAGATGCCCGAAGGTGAGTATAAGACAGGAGGCTGGGGGGCTTAATATAAAAGCACTACTCCAGCGGTGAAATCAAATCTGCAATACTATTAGTTCTCAGTAGTCAAGCCAAATGGGAACCATTTTTATTTTTCATTCCAGGAAAATTGGGAACAGGACAGAAATTGTTTTTTTTGGCAAATTCTAGTAGCGAGGAGAAAATGCCAGCAATGTCTGAAATGTTCACGCACTATTTTTTAATATATAAAAATGTATTTAATAATAATAAATACAGTATAAGGAAATATGTGAGAATAACGAATATTAAAGCTTTATAGACAATCTATTATATAATCACGAATGGGTTTTTGCCCCTTTTGAGTCCGCTCACGCTGCGAGTCAGCGTGGTCATGTGGATACGCCCGAAGCATTGGCCGCGCAGCGGCCATTGCGAGCAGTTCTAAGGCGACTCGCTATGCCCGCGCAGCGGGCATGGCGAGTCGCCTTAGCACCGCGAAGCATTGGCCGCGCAGCGGCCATTGCGAGTCAGAGACTCGCACTGCTAGAATCCCGATGCATGTGCATCGGGCACCCAGCTAGTATATTATAAAATGGCTTGAACAATCGCTCTGTCATACTCTCTATGTGGCTTTAAAAAGTAAAGGATGGCAAAATGCACAATCGGGCATATTTGCTAATGCTGGCATACCGCCATATGGTACACGAGTATTACTTTTTAGTGCTTGATGCCAGTACAGTGCTGGTACTTTCTGTTAATATATTGGGATATTTAGTTTTCCCTGCCAATAATACGAAGTATGTCAGTGTCCGAAGTGTTGTATCATGCTGATGGAGGTTTACCAAATGCTTTATAGAGGTATAAAGACCTTTATAGAAATGGAGCTATCAGTTGGTTCTAGAGTTAGCCAGAGTTTAGTGCCATTGAACCATTCTCCATGATAATAAACGAGGGATTCTCCGGTCGTTAAATTCTTTTGTTACCAACCCATTAAACACTTTCTAAATAATACACGGACACTGCTTGCGACTTGGTTAAAATTTGGCCACAGCAGCCCCTTTATTACCTAATATTTACATACTAACCCAGGGACACTACACCCTGGTGTCCCAACATTAAATAGGTAACACAGGAATAATACAGTATGTAATACAAATACATAACCCTGGTTAAGTCTGGTCCAGAAGCCACCTCCCACAACGAAACATTATCCCTGGCCGCAGCACACCGACCCGAGGGACGCGGCATTAATTACCGAGAATGAATACCCCTACCTTGCAGACCCCCCGTGCCTGCCAGTTATCTGAAGGCGGAGCCACTATACCATACTAGTGGCTCACCTCCTGGATACCATGATCCATTAAATCACATGAGGTATTAATTACGAAGAACTAATACCCCTACCTTGCAGAACCCGTGCCTGCAAATTACCTGTAACCGGAGCCACTATACCATACTAGTGGCTCCCCTCCCAACTGCAATTATCCATTAAGCCGCCTCTGGACCAGACCTGCCCCCGCTGCTGTGACAGATGACACAATCCCATCCAAATTACATATACCGTATATACTCGTGTATAAGCCGAGTTTTTCAGCCCAAAAACTGGGCTGAAAAGTCTCCCCATCGGCTTATTCACGGGTCAATACAGAGGTGGGGGCTGTGGAGGCTGGAGGAGGCGGGGGAGGCTGCTGTATGAGCGGCCCCGTCATGTGGGGCAGCTCATTATATATGCACTGCTTCCCCCTGTCAATCAGCGGCAGGGGGAAGCAGTGCATATATGCCCCCAAATGCTGGCACTCACCCCCCCTCCTTGTAAGGGCCCCCCCCCCCTGCTGCTTATCTTACCATCCCGGTCTTCTGCTCAGCGCCGCTCCTCGGTGCTCCGTTCTTCATGCTCCGTCCTCGCAGCATCTGGGATCCCCGGCCGTCGCAGGTATATGACGTCATCGTGCGACGGCCGGGGAATGATGGTGTCCAGAAAGCTGACTTCAGTGCAGGAGTAGTTGAGTGTTAAGTTAATGGTGGGGTGAAATTGATTAAAGTGTTCAAGGAACGTCTTCAGCTCTTGGTCAGGCTCTGTACAGATGATTAAAATGTCATTAATATAACGGTAATAGCCAGAGGCCTGATGGGACAGGCCTGCAAAACCTCCCTGGAAAACTCAGGGATTGATGCTGACTCTGTGGTGAAGATTACAAAATTCATCCTCACGCACCACTATTTTACATTTGACAACAACATATATTTACAAGAGACTGGAACAGCACTGGGAAGAAAAATCATGTGATGCTTCTCTAATTTGTGTAATTAACAGCACCTGTAACTTACCTGTGGCACCTAACAGGTGTTGGCAATAGCTAAATCACACTTGCAGCCAGTTGACATGGATTAAAGTTGACTCAACCTCTGTCCTGTGTTCTTGTGTGTACCACATTGAGCATGGAGAAAAGAAAGAAGACCAAAGAACTGTCTGAGGACTTGAGAAACCAAATTATGAGGAAGTATGAGCAATCTCAAGGCTACAAGTCCATCTCCAAAGACCTAAATGTTCCTGTGTCTACCGTGTGCAGTGTCATCAAGACATTTAAAGCCCATGGCACTGTGGCTAATCTCCCTAGATGTGGACGGAAATGAAAAATTGACAAGAGATTTCAACGCAAGATTGTGCGGATGGTGGACAAAGAACCTTGACTAACATCCAAACAAGTTCAAGCTGCCCTACAGTCTGATGGTACAACAGTGTCAACCCGTACTATCCGTCGTCGTCTGAATGAAAAGGGACTGTATGGTAGGAGACCCAGGAAGACCCCACTTCTTACCCCAAGACATAAAAAAGCCAGGCTGGAGTTTGCCAAAACTTACCTGAGAAAGCCTAAAACGTTTTGGAAGAATGTTCTCTCTTTTTGGGCAAAGGCATCAACATAGAGTTTACAGGACAAAAAAAGAGGCATTCAAAGAATAGAACACGGTTCCTACAGTCAAACATGGCGGAGGTTCCCTGATGTTTTGGGGTTGCTTTGCTGCCTCTGGCACTGGATTGCTTGACCGTGTGCATGGCATTATGAAGTCTGATGACTACAAATAAATTTTGCAGCATAATGTAGGGCCCAGTGTGAGAAAGCTGGGTCTCCCTCAGAGGTCATGGGTCTTCCAGCAGGACAATTACCATATATACTCGTGTATATGCTGAGTTTTTCAGCACAAAAATTGTGCTGAAAAGTGCCCCCCTCGGCTTATACACGAGTCAGTAACGGCTGAGTGTGTGGGGCCGGTGTCCGGGGGCTGGAGGAGGTGGGGGAGGCTGTACAGTGAGCGGGCAGTCACGTGCCCCCGCTCATTAGTGCAATGCAATATGCACTGCATCCCCCTGTCCATCAGCGGCAGGGGGAGCGGTGCATATTACATTGCACTGTCAGCGCTCCTCTGCCCCCCCTGTGGGTATACAGCAGTGCCCCCCGTGTGGCATATACAGCCCCCCCCCCCCCCGTTGCTGCCGCACACCTGTAAAAAGAGGAGCTTTCATACTTATCCTCCTGCTGTCACCGCGCGCGCATCCTCCGCTCTCCTTCCTGCTTGTACCCGGCGTCCATCCACGTGACAGCGCACAAGTAATGACGTCATTATTTGTGCGCGGTCATATGGATGGACGCCGGGTGCAAGCAAGAAGGAGAGCGGAGGATGCGCGCGCGGTGACAGCAGGAGGAGAAGTATGAAAGCTCTTCTTTTTACAGGTGTGCGGCAGCAACGGGGGGGGCTGTATATACCACAGGGGGGGGGCACTGCTGTATACCCACAGGGGGGGGGGCTGCTGTATACTACCACAGGGGGGGGCTGCTGTATACTACTACAGGGGAGGGGCTGCTGTATATACCTCTGTGGCTGCTGTATACTACCACAGGGGGAGGCTGCTGTATACTACCACAGGGGGAGACTGCTGTATACTACCACAGGGGGAGACTGCTGTATACTACCACAGGGGGAGACTGCTGTATACTACCACAGGGAGAGACTGCTGTATACTACCACAGGGGGAGACTGCTGTATACTACCACAGGGGGAGACTGGTGTATACTACCACAGGGGGAGACTGGTGTATACTACCACAGGGGGAGACTGGTGTATACTACCACAGGGGGAGACTGGTGTATACTACCACAGGGGGAGACTGGTGTATACTACCACAGGGGGAGACTGGTGTATACTACCACAGGGGGAGACTGGTGTATACTACCACAGGGGGAGACTGGTGTATACTACCACAGGGGGAGACTGCTGTATACTACCACAGGGGGAGGCTGCTGTATACTACCACTGGGGCTGCTGTATATACCTCTGTGGCTGCTGTATACTACCACTGGGGAGGCTGTTGTATACCACTGGGGGGGGGACTGTATACCTGTGCTGGGGTCCACCCTCGGCTTATACACGAGTCAATAGGTTTTCCCAGGTTTTGGGGGCAAAAGTAGGGGGATCAGCTTATACACGGGTCGGCTTATACACGAGTATATACAGTACCCAAAACTCACTTCAAAAAGCAATAGAAGTCTCCAGTGCTTTCTCTCAAACAATTTTCTAAGGTGTCCAGCAATGAGTCCAGACCTGAATCCCATAGAACACCTGTGGAGAGATCTAAAAATGGCAGTTTGGAGAAGGCACCCTTCAAATATCAGGGACCTGGAGCAGTTTGTCAAAGAGGAATGGTCTAAAATTCCAGCAGAGCATTGTAAGAAACTCATTGATGGTTACCGGAAACGGTTGATCGCAGTTATTTTGGCTAAAGTTTGTGCAACGAAGTATTAGGCTGAGGGTGCCATTACTTTTGTCCGGCCCATTTTTGGAGTTTTGTGTGAAATGATCAATGTTTTGCTTTTTGCTTCATTCTCTTTTGTGTTTTTTCATTGAAGACAAATTTAAATGGAGATAATAATACCAAAGAATTTGTGATTGCAATCATTTTCAGGAAGAAACTGAGTATTATCTGACAAAATTGCAGGGGTGTCAATACTTTTGGCCAACACTGTATTTAATGCAAAGGATTGTTTCACACTTTCAAAATTCATAGTCTTAATTACAGACCTCAATATTTAGATGTCACTGATTTCCTGACCCCTACTTAGCAGAATCTTAATTACCTACATGCAAAACGGATCCAAAAGTATCCAGCATCTTCGTGGATAACTGCACCTGCTGTGGACAATATAAGAGTGAGCTGATAAATTTTCTCTCTATTTTTCATAATTACCTGCATTATGAGGCACTTGAGTTTGGGTTATGAGTCCCACAGCCGGTCCAGACATCACAGTCCATACTCAAACCATCAATATCAGTAGTGTCAGATCACCCTTAGGCTGCGTTCACACACTGCGTATTTTTGCGAGCGCTTTTCAAAATACGCAATGTGCTTTTTGTCTGCCGGCAAAGTGAATGGGAAACATTCACACATAGACAGTGTGTAAAAATACGCCCGTGCTTTTATAGGAAAAAGTGCCTGCGTAAAAAGAATGACCTTGTCAATTCTATACGCAGCAGCGCCAGCACTTTTTCCTATAAGGGCGGGCGCTGCTGCATTTTATATCACAGAGGGGAGGAAGAATCCTGCTTCCTCCTCCCCTCTGTGACACCTGTGACCGCCCATTTGATTTTGCAGTGTATTAATATACACTGCAAAATCCAAGTTAAATAAAGTAAAATGTATTAAAAATAATAAAGAATACTTACCTCTCCGACAGGTGTTTCAGTGTCCGGGAGCCAGGAGCCGCCGCTGGGATGGCCCTGCTAGGACCTGTGGTGATGTCAGAGGGCGTTCCGGTCATGTGATACGTATCACCACATCACATCACCACAGGTCTTTTTCCACTCGGAATCTGCGGCTGCTCACCTCTCCTGGCTCCCGGACACCCGCCATCCTCCCGCCGGAGGGTAAGTATCCATGTTTATCGTTTTAAAAACCTCTGACTTTATTGAATTTAGATTTCACAGTGTGTAATAATACACTGTGTAATCTTTAGGGGTGTGCACAGATGTGACAGAGGGAGGAGGAAGCAGGATTCTTCCTCCCCCTGCAGCACATAAAAACGTGGTGTGTTGAATTCACCCACTTATTTTGTTGCACCTTTTTGCGTGGCCAAAAATCGCCTCAAAAAGGCGCAACAAAATATGCAATGTGTAAACGTAGCCTTATACTGTTTTTGGTAATATAATTCTACAGTCCAGTACAAGCTTTATTATTACCTGTGAAAGGTGCATTATATTATAGCTCTTTGGAAAATATATTATAACTAGACGGGGGCCCAATTCTTTCACATCATGCGATTCTAGAACGTGTGCAATTCTATATTGGTTGAGCTGTGTTTTTAATATTTTAGGTTATGAAATTAAATAAAATAGGTGTGTTTAATACTCTGTGAGAGCAGTAGAGTAGGAGGCTTTCACTTTCTGATTCATGATGCTTCCTGTGAGATGCTGCATCCTGGGACAGTCGCATTGATCTTGACTCTGAAGATTCATCATTATGGTGCTGGCAGTGAGATGCTGCATCCTGTCAATCTGATAGATCTGTACTCTGTAGATTTATCATTATGGCGGTGCCTGTGTGATGCTGCATCCTGTGACAGCCTGATACATCTCTACTCTGTAGATTCATCATTATGGTGGTGCCTGTGGGATGCTGCATCCTGTGACAGCCTGATACATCTGTACTCTGTAGATTCATCATTATGTTGGTGCCTGTGTGATGCTGCATCCTGTGACAGTCGCATTGATCTTGACTCTGTAGATTCATCATTATGGTGGTGTCTGTATGATGCTGCATCCTGTGACAGCCTGATACATCTGTACTCTGTAGATTCATCATTATGGTGGTGCCTGTGTGATGCTGCATCCTGTGACAGCCTGATACATCTGTACTCTGTAGATTCATCATTATGATGGTGCCTGTGTGATGCTGCATCCTGTGACAGTCTCGTGGATCTGGATTTCGGAGATTTGTTGTCACGGCTCCGGCGATGTATTCGTGCATCCTGTAACATTTTTGTAGATATGGACAATGGAGAATCTTCTCACATCGTATACGTTGTGATACTGCATTATATGTCAACCTCTTAGACCTTGATGTTGGAGACTCTGCTGCGCAGTGCGTTCCCTGTGATGCAGCATCTTATGAGCATCTCATTGATCTTGACACCGAAGATTTGTGTTGTTGGAGCTCTCGTTGCAAAATGGTACCCTGTGACAATCTAATGGCTGTGGACTGCGGAGAGTTGTGTGTAACACACATGCGCTTCGGTGTAGTGGCTTGGTCAAGGCGATGGTCTTTGTTCATTAGTCTCGTTTGCTTGTTGTTGCTTTTTTTCTGTTGTGCTGCTGCTTTCCTTTCCATATTATCTGCATACTTTTTGGGGCAGCCCATCTTGGTTTAGGTTTTGAACCATCAACCAAACTTAGTTTAAATTCTCACATTCCAGTTTGACTGCCTATTGTAATATACACGATGTCCTATAGGTGGCGCTATTTTCAGGACAAACTTACAGACAGACTGGATAGGGCTTTTATATACGGTAGTAGGATAACAAAGTTGCCAAGAACAGGATTTGTCAAGAACTGGATTGGACTCTCAGTTCTTGACAAAAGAAGACTATGAAGCCATGACCAGACCATTCTTCTGTCGTGTTTTACTTGGATACCGCCACTATCGCTTTTATGACATTTAAATATTAATTTGAAAAAATGCAGCAAGAATAACATGGGAAATGTTAAAGAAGACGATTCAGGAAAAAGCTCCGCCGGTGTGTTCTTTAAACATCTTCTGATAGCAAAACAATGTGGGTTACACCATCAACTAAAAGACACCGTGCGTATAAACTGTTACGATTGTTTTAGATAGAACTAAAGACTTGTAAGTCTACAAACAGGGAACACAAGTTTATTATTATCTATTGTTCTAAAATGTTCTTACAAATTCCAGTGCAAATGGCCAAGTTAGATCTAGTTACTGATTAAGGTGTGTAACTTTTAGTGTAAAGGGAAAGGAGTTACCGTATGTCTTTTACCTGAAAAATGAGGTTCAGATCTGGTCCCTGGTGTATCTGCAGGGGGGAATTCAGATGGTTCACCCTGGTTATCCAAAACCTTGTTAAAATGACCGCAGATATGGCAAACCAGAAAGCCACAGGACTCGATCCAGTTCCTTTTTATTGGGATCAATTATATCTTCATCTGTAAGACTGCATTCAGTTTAATAGATCTGCAGGCCAACATTATGGAGCAGAGGAGCCCTATTGGTTTCCTGTCCTAATGTGTAGTGTGTACTCAACAGACACAGTTTCCCCATTATGTAATGTTATCGTGCCTCTAACGTAACGCCACGCAATGTCGGCCTGGAGCACAAAGACCTCCAGGGCATAGGTGCAGGTGAGTAGAAAACAATGCCATTTTATAGCATTTTTGTTTTTCAGTCTTAGGGCCCTTTCACATCAGCGTTTTTTGAAATTCGTGGCAGATGCGGTGAAAAAACCGCATCTGCCGCGTTTGCCGCATAAGGGCCCTTTCACATCAGCGTTTTTTGAAATTCGCGGCAGATGCGGTGAAAAAACCGCATCTGCCGCGTTTGCCGCATAACCGTTCCACTTGCGGCACGGTTGCGATTTTTCCCATAGGAAGTATAGGGGGACTTGCGGCAGATGCGGCAAGTGCGGTTTTGCACTTGCGGCAGCAAAAAAAAACCGCGGCTGACCGCGGTTTTTTTCGCGGCCGCACCTGCCGCAAGTGCAAAACCGCACTTGCCGCACCTGCCGCAAGTCCGCCTATACTTTGTATGGAAAAAACCGCAACCGCGCCGCAAGTGCAGCCGGTATGCGGTAATCGCGGCAGATGCGGTTTTTTTCACCGCATCTGCCGCGATTTCAAAAAAACGCTGATGTGAAAGGGCCCTAACCGTTACACTTGCGGCGCGGTTGCGGTAATCCCCATAGAAAGTATAGGGGACTTGCGGCAGGTGCGGCAAGTGCGGCCGCGAAAAAAAACGCAGTCAGCCGCGTTTTCTTTCGCGGCCGCACCTGCCGCACCTGCCGCAAGTCCCCCTATGCTTTCTATGGGGATTACCGCAACCGCGCCGCAAGTGTAACGGTTAGGGTGCTTTCACATCTGCGTTTTTCGTAATTCGCGGCAGATGCGGTGAAAAAACCGCATCTGCCGCGATTGCCGCATAACCGTTCCACTTGCGGCGCGGTTGCGGTTTTTTCTATGCAATGTATAGGCGTACTTGCGGCAGGTGCGGCAAGTGCGGTTTTGCACTTGCGGCAGGTGCGGCCGCGAAAAAAACCGCGGCTTACTGCGGTTTTTTTTCGCGGCCGCACCTGCCGCAAGTGCAAAACCGCACTTGCCGCACCTGCCGCAAGTATGCCTATACATTGCATAGAAAAAACCGCAACCGCGCCGCAAGTGGAACGGTTATGCGGCAATCGCGGCAGATGCGGTTTTTTCACCGCATCTGCCGCGAATTACGAAAAACGCAGATGTGAAAGCACCCTTATGCGGCAAACGTGACAGATGCGGTTTTTTCACCGCATCTGCCGCGAATTTCAAAAAACGCTGATGTGAAAGGGCCCTTAGGCTGGTTTGCGTTTTTCGCCATCATTGTGAATATGGCTTGAAGTGGATGTTCCCTCATCAGTTTTTAGCCCATTGACTTTCAAAGGGGCCAGATGAAATTCCGGGTTCATCCGGTTCTTTACTTATTTCACTGAGACCAAAACCGCAACTTAGTGCATTTTTGGTCTCCGTGACAAAACCTAGAAGCACCCGAATTCAGGACACCACAGGTAAAATCACAATGTGCCCAATGGAACCCGGATCTGGCAGACTCCCAGAACGAAGTATCAAATTACACTCCCCCTCTGGCGGAAATATGCACAGAGTCAGAAGAAACTGTTTGCTGCCATATCGGTACTATACCAGATCTTTGAGATGGGGGCCCAGGGAATGCCTTGGAGATGCAGGAAAAACCAGCATCCCCCCCGGATTAAAAAAAACCACTAGTGTGAAACCAGCCTTAACAGCGGACCTTTTCTACAGAATCGTTTGTAAACTGAACCGATATTTGGACAAGCCATAGGGTTAAAAGATCTACCTGTGTGTTACATGTCTGTTCCCCTATACAGAGAATTAACGTAGTATTGTCCAGGGAAGCATCAATCCTGACCTTCCCTGCTTTCCGTGCTACACAACACTCCATGACACATACCGCTGCTGGTGCTGTGTCCGTATGTGCTGCAGAAGGTTGGAGAGGAATGAAATCTATAATGACTAATTATGGCTATGAAAAGTCAATTTGGTGTCTGGACTGGATGAAGAACAATGGGATGAGAGCGAATCCAATCGGGAACCTATAAGCTACCAGAATCTAAGGTTGCTTTGATGCTGGTCAGTCGTAGCCATTATAATCTCTGGTCAGATTTAAAAAAAAAAAATCCAATTAGCAGCTGTTTATTAGCCTGTGTAGACCGGCTGTACACACTTTAATACACACAGGTTCTATTAGGCCACGTGCACACGTTCAGTATTTGAGTTTTTTTACCTCAGGATTTGTAGCCAAAGCCAGGAGTGGAGAAGTCTGATAGAAACACATCACCACTTCTATATTTATCATCCACTGCTGGTCTTGGCTACAAATCCTGAGGTAAAAAACTCATCAAATACTCAATGTGTGCACGTGGCCTTATGCATAGAATAACATTACCTAGGATGGTTTACTGATGAGAATGATTATATTTATGTTTGCTTCAAAATCATTTCACCTACGAAGGAGTGTTTTGGATCATTCATTGGGTGATTGGCAGTCATTATATACTGCCTTAGAATTGGGGACGAATAATTGACAAGCCTTCAAAGCTCCACTCCAGCATATTTTTTTCAGCACTGGAGAGGGGTTTAATGTAAGTCCCCTGCCCCCTGCATTATACTCAGTCTTCATCCTCTTTTGATGCCACGTTGGTCCCACAGCGCCATTTTGTGCCCATAACATCTGAAGTAAGAAATTACGTCACAAGCTCTCATTGTAATTCTGAGTGTCAGAGCAAGGCTCCCATAGAGGTGTATTGAAAGGTGACCTCCGGCATGATCCATGAAACACTGCGGCGGCTGGTAGATCACTATTTGGCCTTGTTTTTCCCAGACATCTGTATAATTCTTTTTTTGCTGAACATCTAAAAATTGATCAACATAGGATCCTTGTTCCAGACTGAACAGCAATTAGCAATCGGGAAAAAAATTTCACAAGGTGCCTCAATGTCTATAGCAGAGGTAAGGGGGAACTCCAGGCCTCGAGGGCCGCCAACAGTGCAGGTTTTCAGGATTTCTTTAGTATTGCACAGGCTATAATTGAATCACCTGCAGTGCTAAGGAAATCCTAAAAACATGACCTGTTGGCGGCCCTCGAGGCCTGGAGTTCCCCACCCCTGGCCTATAGGATAAATCTTTAGACCGGTAATGTGTAAGGATTCCAACATGGAAACTGCTAGCCACATACAAACATAATGAGGAAAACACCAGGGAATAAAAAAAAAATAAAAATATTTATTAAAACAGCACAAGTTCACCTCAATGAATTAGAATGTGATTAAAAATTTAATTTATTTCAGTAATTCAATACATAAAGTGAAACACATAGTATATAGAGTCATTACAAACAGAGTGATCTATTTCAAGTGTTTATTTCTGTTAATGTTGATGATTATGGCTTATTCTGCTTTCACACTGGCATATTGTCAAATCCCTATCCATTCGTTTGGAAACTGATGGCCACAGATCCGTTATGGCCTCCCATGTTATTCTATGGGCACAGATTGGTCTGTTCTGTTACGGATCCGTTGGTGTCCGCAATTTTCATATACTTTCTGGGATTCCTCGTAACTCGCGGACACCAATGGACAGATACAGATCCATATCTGTCCGTATGAAATTATAATGGAGCTCTATGAGGATGGATCTGTGAAAAAAAACAGATCCGTGAAACAGATCTGTTTTGCTGTACTCAGCATGCTCTGAAGCAAGGTACTGCTCCTACCCATATCTCTGATGACTGATGACGGATCCATTAAAAAAAAAAAGCATTCCGTGGACATGAGTTACCATCAGTTTACACAGGTTCGTGCCTGTCCATGACTATACATGAATTTCATGGAGTCACACGGATCTGAAAATATGCCAGTGTGAAAGCTGCCTTAGAGCCAATGAAAATCAAAAAGGTCATTATCTCAGAAAATTAAAGTAGGGATATTGAGCATCTTCATCTGTACGAACCTTTACAATATGAATGCCAAAATGCAATAGTAAATATGCAGCCAGACCTAGAAGCCGCTTTTGAAAAGCTGTAGCTTTATGGTGGTTTCACATATGCGTCTCAGCCGCATCAGGCACCTGTTAGACGCCACTGAACGCTGCCGCCACAATGTTTTTGACAGCTGGGTTTAGGCGGCCCGGGGGGATGGGAACGAGAGAGAGAACACATCCCGGTGCTGTTCTGAGCATGCTCAGAGTGAACTCCTGCTCTGTCCTGGCCGCATTCACCTTGGGCTGGATGCAGCCTCATAGGCAGCAATGCATCATTTAGACACACTGCACCATATCCGGACCATCAGGATTTTTCGAGCAGCCCCAAATGGCAACATGCTGCGGTCGGAGGGTGCGCGGAAACATCACACTCATCTGCGTCAGGCGAAATCCTGATGCCACCGGATGTCCCTGCGTCCCCATGTTAAATATAGGGACACAGGCCTGATCAGGAGGCATCAGGATTTCGCCTGACAGACACAATACAGATGTGAAAGTATCCATTATGGAGTTGATTGGGAAGACGATTTCTCTGAATGAAAAAAGTTCATAACCGTAGAAGAAAGCTGATGGACGGCTAAACTACTGGGCTCTGTCAAAATGTCTGCTACTGCCCCTTATTAGAACATCAATCAGTATATTGATATTTTTAGTTTTCACCCCTGTATATTCTGAACTATTTATTTGCTTTATATGATGTAATTTTTTTCTTCTTTTTTTTCTTTAGAAATTACTTCTGGCTGCTGCCTATGTTTATGATGCTCAGTACAACAGAAATATTCCTTTTGAAACATCACCTGAAGCGATCAGGTCAGTATGACGTAGTAGAATTTATATTGAAGACAGAATAACAGAATGAAATGGAATCAAATACAATTCTTGATTAAATAGCATGAAAAAAAATAATCTTAAATGAAATGATAAAACACTTGGGATAAAAACAGAAGATCAAAAAAAGATGGGACAGCTAAGATTAAAGAACCACTCACGGATTTTTTGTTTATTTCCCTGCCAAAATGGTATCACTATTGCATGTTCCCTGCTCGTAGTAAAATAGTGAGCAGTCGCCTTCTTCTCTGCTTACTGTGACCTGCAAAAATCGCTCCACGTGTCCCTTCTCAATGTAAGAATATGAGAGCCTGAACGAGGCTCTCAGAGACTTACATTGAGAGCTTGTGACCATTGGCTGTGACTTACTTTCAGACAGAAGCTGCAGATATAAGATGGGGGAACGGGAACAGAGCCGTGCAGAAGAGCAGAAGTCTGACTGGTAGTGATACCAAACAGGTGGTGATATTAGAAAAACTCCCTATCTATTTCATGCTGTTATCTAAGCTATTTTCTATAAAGGGAACACTTAAAGAACACAATGTAACTCCAAGTCATTCACACTTCAGTGAAATGATCCTGCCCAGTTATGAAGTAACATTGATTGTTAATCAGTTTCTCTTTCTGTTGTGCAAATAGAACAGAGAACAGGTAGAACTGATAATTAGCAAGATACCCCCCCATCCCTATAAAGGAGCAGTTCTACAGGTGATGACCAAAGACCATTTTTCTGTTCTTATCCTTTTTGACTGTTGTTTTGGTCACTTTTGCATTTTATCATTGCTCTCACCCCTAGATGTAGCATAAGGCTGCGTCTACAACCCACACAAGTTGCTCAGGTAGTGCAGCTCATCCAGGATGGCACATCAATGCGATCTGTGGCAAGAAGGCTATCTGTGTTTGTCACCACAGTGTCCAGAGTATGGAGCAGATACCAGGTGACAGGCCAGTACCCCAGGAGACATGGAGGGGGCCGTAGGAAGGCAACAACCCAGCAGCAGGACCACTACCTCCTTCTTTGTGCAAGAAACCCAGGGCCCACTGCAACTACATATGGTCTCACAGTGGGTCTGAGGATCTTATCCCGGTATCTAATGACAGTCAGGCTACCTCTGGCTGTGCAGTCCTCCAAAGACCTGCCTCCCCACACCATTACTGACCCACTGCCAAACCAGTCATGCTGGAAGATGTTGCCGGCAGCAGAACTTTCTCCATGGCGTCTTCGACTCTGTCACATGTGCTCAGTGTGAACCTGCTCTCATCCATGAAGAGCACAGAGCGCCAATGTTAGTCTGCCAATCTTGGTGTTCTCCGGCAAATGCCAGTGCACGGTGTTGGGCTGTAAGTACAACACTCACTTGAGGACGTCAGGCCCTCATATCACCCTCATGGAATCTGTTTCTGATAGTTTGCGCATACATATGGATATTTAGTGGCTGCTGGAGGTCATTTTGCAGGACTCTGGCACTGCTCCTCCTGTTCCTCGTTGCATTAAGGAGGATGTAGCAGTCCTGCGGGTATTGTTCCCTCCTACGCCACCTCTACATCTACTCATGTACTGGCCTGTCTCCTGGTATCTGCTCCATGCTCTGGACACTGTTCTGATAGACACATCTAACCTTCGTACCACAGTTTACAATGATTCACAATCAGTGCTGCTGCCATTGGACTGGCTGATTTCATAGAAGTATGATTGACTTTGAGTTACATTGTGTTGTGTAGGATGGAGGCACACTATCATGCATCAAAAACGGAGGGTTTTTGATGCATGACACTGATGCGAGTGCTGTGCGTTTTTTGCATGAGCGTGGTGTGAGTGTGGTAGCTGTGTGTGCATGGCTGTATTCATGTGCGTGTGCTGCGGGTGTCAGTGTGTGGTGTGAGTGTGATGCTGTCCGTGGTCCTGAAGTTTGCTCAGCGGGATTTCTCAGCGGGATTTCTCAGCATGCTGAGTAATCCCACACAACAAACTTCAGCTCCGCCGGCAGCATTTACCGGTGTATTCAAACACCGCTGCTGTCTCAGCTGCAGTGTTTGGTTGCTGTGCTGGCAGCCCAGCAATTTCAAACAGCTTTCACTGCTGTGACAGCCGATTGGTGAAATCGGCTGGTAAATGCTTTCCATGGTGCTGAAGTTAAAACTTCAGCACTATGGAAAGCATTTACCGCAAATTTCAAACACCGCTCGTGTTTGAAAGTACGGGCTTTCCTTGGTGCTCAAGTTTTAACTTCAGCACCACGGAAAGCATTTACCAGCTGATTTAACCAATCGGCTTTCACTGCTGCTGTCACAGCGGTGGAAGTTGATTGGTTGCTGTGTCGGCAACCCGGCAATTTCAAACACCGCTGCTTTGACAGCAGCTGTGTTTGAAGACATTGAAAGATCGCAATGGGCACTCACGCGAGGAAATCGCGTTCAATCGCAGCATGCTCTCTCGCAGTGCGAGTTAAGTGCGTTGTAAACGCACTAATATGTCCAGTATCATTTACTGATAATGGTCCGAGTGTAATGCGAGTTTTTTTCGCGCGAGTCATACACCCGCGTGCCTCCACTCTTAAAGGGAGCCTGTCGCCTAGTTTTTGATTCCCAATACATGCTGGGATCAGTAGCGTAGCTGGCGGGGGGGCAGGGGGGACGATCGCCTCTGGGGGGCCCCCGCACCCCTTGGGGGGGCCCCGTGCTGGCCGCCGGCCACCGCGCCGACCGGAGAGGAGGGAGGACGGGACTTCCTGTCCTGCAGCTCTGCCCGCCCCTCCTCTCCTCCTCCTTACAGCGGCTGCGGTGAGTGTGCAAACAGCCTCCCACCCATGGGTCTGCAGAACCCTCCGCTAGCACAACTTCCCCCGGTCCGCAGAACCCTCTGCTAGCACCCCCCCCCCCGGTCCTCACATGGGGGGCCTGGGTGCAGATCCTGCACCCGGGCCCGGATCGTAGCTACGTCACTGGCTGGGATACTCAAACAAACAGTCATCAGGCAGCAGAGGCTGTGTCAGTGACTGCAATCACTTCCGCCTGATGACTTTTTTTTTCTTTGTTAGTATCCCAGCATGCATCCGAACTTTTCAAACCAAGCACAATCAGATGGAAAGTAGGAAAAGTCATCTAAAGTTAGTTAGGCTAAGTGCCCACGATCAGGACACGCTGCGTTCTAGATGCAGTGTTTTTTCTCTTGCATAGATGCGAGTGTTATCTGCGGGAGAACACCGCGTCTGTGCCCACAATTAGGGGTCTGGGTGCAGCGGGTTTTTGCTGTGTTTTCCCGCCAACAACACTTAGGGTACCGTCACACGCGGCAATATTGCATGCAATTTCACTTGCAACTTACTGGTTGCAGGGAAATCATGGACACATTGTTCATTTGTACACGGCAACAAAATGGAACAATGTGTCCATGATTTCACTGCAACCAGTAAGTTGCAAGTGAAATTGCATGCAATGTTGTGACGTGTAAAGGTACCCTTATGTCTCTGCAAGAATAATTTGCCATGCTGCAGCTCAGGAAGCGGTGGCAAAGGTCAGTTTATGCTGTGGAAAAAAGAAGCACAACAGTCACAGGATTTCTAAAAATCCATCCACGGTGTACAACACTGCGTTCTGGACGCCTCGAAAACACGCTCTGTCCAAAACTCTGCTAATCCTGGTTGTGGCATTCGTCCATAGAGTAGTGAGGGAAGGATACGGACGTTTTAAAGCAAGTATATTAGAAAATCGCTTAGATTGTGGCATCAAATAGATAAGGAGTTGGGAGGAAAATGACTGCCTATGGACCACCCCTTTAGTGCTGCTGTAGTGTTTTGTGCCCTTGTTCCTATCAGACCTATTTCTCCCTGATTAACATTATTGAATACGGACATCACTGATGACCTAGGTGACGTTTTCTTCATTTCTATGCACTGGGCAGGTACATGCTCCTTTGTTTCATTGTGTCATCTGTGACCTAGAGATCATCATTGTAGCAGTTTACTAACTAAAAAATCTACTGATAGGCGGAGGCAGATCTACGTTTTCTGGCACCTGGGGCAACAATTACATTTTTGCGCCAAATCCCACCCTCCCCCAAGCAGTTTTTGTAGTCGTCATGTGACCACTTATTCATATGTGATTTTCATACTTGCAATTACGCCTACGTGCTCCCTGAGGAAGAAAATCTAAAACTTCAAACGTACCTAGGCGTCCAGGGAGGCCACATTGGAGAAAAATGAATTTATACAGCGTCGTAACTGCAGAACAGGTAGGAGTTATTTTGCAGAATGCTACTAGCCTGGTTGGAATAGGTCCTTAGCCACAATAGTGGGAGAGTGGGTAGTATTAGGGTGCATGTACATGGTCCGGAGGAGGTTCGGGAAGCCGCGGGTGGTGGTCGCAGGGAGACTGCAGCCACCCTGTACTCACCATGTGCGGCGGGCGTGGGGCGACTTCTCCCTGCAGTCACCCAATCGGAGCCACTTCCGACTCCGGAGTGGATCCCGGCAACCCGCACCGCAGCTCCAAACACGCTGGGGGCGGGTTACGCATAGTGAGGATAGGATTTCTTGAAATCCCATCCACTATGCTAGTACTGTACTTCGCAGCGTTTTGGACGCAGCGGCAAGACGCTGCGTCCAAATGCTGCGTACGCTGATCGTGTGCACGCACCCTTAATATCTGGGTTCCACATATATTTATGATAACAACAGAAGTGGGAGGACTTTAAGATATTAATTTCCAACCAAATTAGATTAGAAAATAGTAGCAGATTAATGCAAACTGTGCTATAATATAGTACATGCCGTAATAATTTCTGTATGTTCAAATTAATTATTTGCGATGTGTGCCTGCCCTTAAATACTAATTACCGTATAGCTCATTAACACTGGTACCTGAGTATAAATAAATATTTTTTTATATTTTATACAAATATATATATTTTATATAAAATTGTGTGGTGCAAATGCACTACTGTCACCTATATGTGCTCCTATGGAGAAAACTATTAGGTGGTTTTGGTGATACATTGTATGGAAAGTGAGCACAGAGTATAAGATTGGACATTTGTGTTTAATGACTTCATTAAGTAGCAAGAAAAGTTAATTGTCAAGTGACCGTAAGCGTGAAAATCTCATATTGTTGTAGTGGCCACTGCTGGGAACTAGCAAGCAGAGCTGAATCCTGACAGTGAGTAGATTACAAGCTGTTAGGATTGGGCGTGCTTTATTTTATAATTAAAGGGGTGTCCAGGTTTGTGATGAAAGTGTGCAGTCTGTGTTGTCATCAGTGAGAGCCTGAAGTCATAAAAATGAGTATGTGATAGGCCCCTCTCGCCCCCCCAGATACCCCTCTGTCAGGGGCTCCCTTATAAACACACAGACTGATGATGCAAAGACAGGTCAGACCATAGGTATTATATCATGCTTTTATATTGGTCTTGTCGTCATGTTGATTTGTGCACTGTTCCCCTTCCCATCATCTAACCAGGCAAAGGCTCTCAAAAAACAAATGGTTCATGCAAAAGGTATAGTCAGCATAATGTTTAAACATTTGCTGCGTTTTGGCAAAACAATTGTTATTCTGAAACCGAATTGAATTTCTAATGCACATTTTTTCATTTCTGGACAATATTTACACAGTGAAGGTTGCTAAAGTCAAATGTCTTTTTTTCTTTTTTTTTTTACTTTTTCAGTTTATCAGTAATCCAGCAGGAACATTCATAATGTACAACCAGTAAAGCCTAGTTCACACAGTGCGTTTTTGTTGGATTTATGTAAATATATTCTAATCCTTTCCTGCATTTTTTTTTTTTAACATCAAAACCTATGTGATTTGTGGAAAAACTGTCCACACACCTTGGGTTTTTTTGGTGGCAGAAAGTGGAAACACAACAGGTTTTTGCTGCATTTTTGATAGAATGAGCAGGTCAATTCTTTTCTGTGTATTTGCTATAGTTTCTATTGCAAAGCCGCAGCAAAAACGCGGTAAAAATGTACCAAAAACACAACAAAGTCCACAGGAAAAAACGCAACAACCTCCTGCCAAGATTAAAGCACCCTAGGGTGCACTGCAGATTTACTTCTTTTTTGCAAAACAAAAAACCAACAAGTGTGGACTTAGCCTAAATGTATCTACTTTACTGAAAGCAGTGTCTCCAGTAGACGGTTCCTCAATTAGAAATTCAGGAACTTTTTTTCAGCCTCCTTAGGTGTTTACCAGTCTAATGAGACAAGCTTTGTTTCCTGCCTGAAAGTGCAAATTTGCGAATTGCAGAGGCTTTCAATAAATTATGTATCTAAAGGGGTTGTACCAAATTTGGATATTATCATCTATCCACATAACTTCCTGATCACCAGCAATCTAACCACTGGGACCCCCACTGATACTGAAGTACAAACCCCCAAAGACAAATCTGTTGGTACCTCCCAGTTGAACATTACATAAATTATAATCTAAACTTTACAAGCTAATGTCTACTCAACCGAGAAATGAATTCATATACGCTACAGTTTACTTGGCTCTTCAGCCACTATTCCATGATGTAGCAATTTAACAAACTCAAACTGTGAATGGTTCTCTATAAAGGGGAACAATAAAAATATATCAAGAGCAAATGGCATAGTTTATTAAAGTGAACCTTTCACCCCTTTTGTGCTTTTTAAACTAAAAGTGCCACCTTCAGCATCACCTATGCTGCATTTTATGAAGGTGGCTCTTATCTCCCTAATAAACAACTTTATAAACTTCCCCACCCTGTATGCTAATTCATACTTACGGGTCAGGTGGGTCTTCATTCCATCCGGTCCTCACCGCCTCTGTGGTCTTCCTCTATCTCTTCATTCTTTTCTGTGCTGCCACTACTCAGGTCCCAGTCTTCTTTCCGCGTCTGCGCAGATCCCCTTGGCTCGCGCAGGTGTCCTGAGCTCTGCCCTACTGTGGGCAGAGCGTCTGACTGCATTACATTTGCATGAGGCCATATGAGGCCCAATGTGGGTAGCGCGGTGGAGCTCCAGGTGACATATGTGTCTTGTGTGTGCTGCTCTGGTTCTGGTGCATACTGCAGGCACACGGTAGCAAAGTGTAGTACAGTGTAGCTGCTTTGTACTGCACTGCCAAGATGGCTCCAGGTTCTGCGGTGACACCTCTTTGCTTTGGCTAGGGGCCCACCTCTTCTAGTGGTAGAACAAAATTACTTACAGGATATTATTGTTTGCACAATCTTGTTGCCTCGCTCCTCATTAACCCCTCCATGGGGTGGGCTGCAGAAGGCACCTAACACACATTACAAATCCCATTCCCCATGCCACAGGTAACACCTGAGCTTGCAGTTGAGTGGAGTGATTATTGAAGCCTGACATATTTGGAAGACAAGTAAGGAAAACAAATAAATAAGTTTATTCAGCTCACTACCAATTAATCTGGAATGCTGAATAAGGCTAGTGGGCGGCAATGCATGGACAAGTTCAGTATTAATGGTACATATACCGTATATACTCGTGTATAAGCCGACCCGTGTATAAGCCGACGCCCCTACTTTTGCCCCAAAAATCTGGAAAAACTCATTGACTCGTGTATAAGCCGAGGGTGGACCCCAGCACAGGTATACAGCCCCCAGCAGTGTGGTATACAGGCCCCCCCCAGTGGTATACAGGCCTCCCCAGTGGTAGTATACAGCAGCCCCAGTGGTAGCATACAGAAGCCCCAGTGGTAGTATATAGCATCCCCAGCAGCCCCAGTGGTAGTATACAGCAGCCCCAGTGGTAGTATACAGCAGCCCCAGTGGTAGTATATAGCAGCCCCAGTGGTAGTATACAGCAGCCCCAGTGGTAGTATATAGCAGCCCCAGTGGTAGTATATAGCAGCCCCAGTGGTAGTATACAGCAGCTCCAGTGGTAGTATATAGCAGCTCCAGTGGTAGTATATAGCAGCCCCAGTGGTAGTATACAGCAGCCCCAGTGGTAGTATACAGCAGCCCCAGTGGTAGTATACAGCAGCCCCAATGGTAGTATATAGCAGCCCCAGTGGTAGTATATAGCAGCCCCAGTGGTAGTATATAGCAGCCCCAGCAGCCCCAGTGGTAGTATATAGCAGCCCCAGTGGTAGTATACAGCAGCCCCAGTGGTAGTATACAGCAGCCCCAGTGGTAGTATACAGCAGCCCCAGTGGTAGTATACAGCAGCCCCAGTGGTAGTATACAGCAGCCCCAGTGGTAGTATACAGCAGCCCCAGTGGTAGTATACAGCAGCCCCAGTAGTAGTATATAGCAGCCCCAGTGGTAGTATACAGCAGCCCCAGTGGTAGTATACAGCAGCCCCAGTGGTAGTATACAGCAGCCCCAGTGGTAGTATACAGCAGCCCCAGTGGTAGTATACAGCAGCCCCAGTGGTAGTATACAGCAGCCCCAGTGGTAGTATACAGCAGCCCAGTGGTAGTATACAGCAGCCCCAGTGGTAGTATATAGCAGCCCCAGTGGTAGTATATAGCAGCCCCAGTGGTAGTATATAGCAGCCCCAGTGGTAGTATATAGCAGCCCCAGTGGTAGTATATAGCAGCCCCAGCAGCCCAGTGGTAGTATATAGCAGCCCAGCAGCCCCAGTGGTAGTATACAGCAGCCCAGTGGTAGTATATAGCAGCCCCAGTGGTAGTATACAGCAGCCCCAGTGGTAGTATACAGCAGCCCCAGTGGTAGTATACAGCAGCCCCAATGGTAGTATATAGCAGCCCCAGTGGTAGTATACAGCAGCCCCAGTGGTAGTATACAGCAGCCCCAGTGGTAGTATACAGCAGCCCCAGTGGTAGTATACAGCAGCCCCAGTGGTAGTATACAGCAGCCCCAGTGGTAGTATACAGCAGCCCCAGTGGTAGTATATAGCAGCCCAGTGGTAGTATATAGCAGCCCCAGCAGCCCCAGTGGTAGTATATAGCAGCCCCAGCAGCCCCAATGGTAGTATATAGCAGCCCCAGCAGCCCCAGTGGTAGTATATAGCAGCCCCAGTGGTAGTATATAGCAGCCCCAGTGGTAGTATATAGCAGCCCCAGTGGTAGTATATAGCAGCCCCAGTGGTAGTATATAGCAGCCCCAGTGGTAGTATATAGCAGCCCCAGCAGCCCCAGTGGTAGTATATAGCAGCCCCAGCAGCCCCAATGGTACTATACAGCAGCCTCAGTGGTAGTATATAGCAGCCCCAGTGGTAGTATATAGCAGCCCCAGCAGCCCCAGTGGTAGTGTATAGCAGCCCCAGCAGCCCCAGTGGTAGTGTATAGCAGCCCCAGCAGCCCCAGTGGTAGTGTATAGCAGCCCCAGCAGCCCAGTGGTAGTATATAGCAGCCCCAGCGGTAGTATACAGCAGCCCCAGTAATCCAGGGCCTTCCTGTGTTCGGCGCCGACAATGACGTCATTGCCTGTGACGAACACAGGAAACCGGAAGAGGACGCATGAAGATGGAGGATCGGGGATGTCGGCAGCGGCGGGCGCGGACGACAGCGGGACAGTGATAAGTATAATTTTGCTTTACAGGTGACCGTAGCAAGGCTGGGGGGGCCCTGGATTACTGAGGCTGCTGGGGCTGCTGTATACTCATAGGGACCGTCACTGACTCGCGTATAAGCCGAGGGAGGTACTTTTCAGCCCAATTTTTGGGCTGAAAAACTCGGCTTATACGAGAGTATATACGGTAACACACTTGTGCACATGCCAAAAATCTATATTGTAATTGTTTGAAAGAAGCAATATCCATAGTATGGGGTTGCATGAGTGCGAACAGACCTATAAGACCATGTATGTGAAGCATATAATGAGCATATGCTATTTTTATATGCATTGCTATCACATAAGTGTAGAAGAGATGGCCTTGCATGCTGCTGACCCTCTGCAATAATACAAAAAAAATAATGAAAGAAAACTAATAATAAAATGTAAAAAAAAATTCCAAATTAAAAAAATATATATTAAACTCTCTGAAACTGATGTTTTAAGGGCATTGTAAGAATCCTGGACTTCACAGCTGTTGCCACATCTGGAACTGTTTCTGAAATTGACACCCTGCAGGTGTCAAAAACACCTGCAAACCCCAGCTTAAAAAAATTATTTAAAGCTCAAAAAAATCTACATGTTTAAAGAAAATGGTAGACCTGATGGCTGGGAACACTCCTAACCCTAAAGTTAGGGGTTGTTCCCAGTTCTTCCGGTGAGTGATTTGGCCATAATCAGGGAACGTTTTAGGGACAATTTAAAATTCAAACTTTTTTCCCAAACGTAGATGCGTTTGGCGTGTTTTTTTTTTTTTTCTTTAGTAAATTGCTTGGGTTTCTGATCATGAATCAAATCGTCATTGTTCGTGACAAATTTAAAATTGGTGAATATGTTCGGGGAACGTTCGCTCAACTCCAGTCAGAACTCATTGCTGGCCATTTTAACAGTCCATTTTTTCTTTTTAAATTATTCCTCAGTACTTTAGCATGTGTGCTTTGGGTCATTGTCTTGCTGGCAGGCTGTTGAGTCGGTAAGTCAAACCTCCGACTCCTATATTTCCCTGAATCCAACCCTGACTGCCTCATATATGGCTCATGTTTGAGTGATACATTTATTGTAGTACAATGGTAACATCAGACTTTTGATCATTATTATGATACAATAATCAATCAGATTTCATAATAATAATATTTACATTCTGCATTGAACTACCCAATTTATTATATATTTTAGGAGTCCGAGTCTGTCTATTTTTTACCGACTCCACAACTCCAACTCCACAGCTCTGCTTGCTGGAGGACCCATGATCTTCTAGTCTAACCAAGTTTTCTTACAGTGGGTAGGACATTTCACTCTAAAACATCTTGATAATGATCTGATGTCATGATTCCTGTGATTCCTCCAGTACTAGATGAAGCAAAGCAACCTCACAGCATTATGGATTAATGTTGGAACCTTTATCTCGGTACGCAATGAAAGGCATGCGGCATGAAATATACAGGAATAATGGGAGGATTAGTGAATATAATCCACTAGCAATTAATCAACCTGTCTTTCAGAAGGGCTATTATTATTCTACCTTTTTAAAAAATAAGCGGATTTAAAGGAATGTGATAAGAGCAATGCGGTTATATTTAATGGAACAGGATCTAATCCTGTCAATGAATATGTGACCTGTAGATTGGATTATGCTCCTATACATAGGATTGCCTAATGAGTTTCAACTACAATGTGATATAAGAAAAAGCATCTATGAATGTCATGTTCAATAGGTGTAAAATATACGGTAAGTGTGTGTGAAGTTTCACATTGAGCAAAGTAGAGTTGATAAATATCCCACCAGTCATATGTAGTAATTGATGTGAATGATATGGTCAAGTACAGTGCTTATGAAGTGGGGGAAAAAAGTACAGTATTTAGTCAGTCACCAATTGTGTAAGTTCTCCCACTTAAAGATGAGGTCGGCCTGTAATTGACATCATAGGTAGACTTCAACTATGAGAGACAAAATGAGAAAACAAATCCTGAAAATCATATTGTCTGATTTGGAAAGACATTTTTGTGGAAAATAAGTCTTTGGTCAACTACAAGCAAGATTTCTGGCTCTCACAGACCTGTAACTTCTTCTTTAAACCCTTCCCGCCCTTTGACGTTGTTCAAAGTCACGGCGGTTACCGCAGCACCGTTTCCGCGATAACCGCCATCGGGCCCCGGTGTACAGTGACCCTTATCAATCGATCCTTATCACTGAGCACTGGGGCTTGAGGTCAGGGGGGTGGATTCCCCACTCCGCCCCCAGGATGACGGTGATTGGCTGTTTGAACAGTCAATCACCGTGATCCACTGCCACCTATGGAAGGGGCTGTGGAGCTTCTCTGATGGGAGTGATCCTCCCATCAAATCGCTTCTATCAGAGCTCGAGGGGGAAGGGCGCCCCCTCCACCTCAAATGGAAGCAGTCTGATGGGAGGATCACCCCCCCTCAGAGCCGCTCTATAGCCGCCCTGCACCCTCTGCATGCTGCCGCCGCCGCTCCAGATCTTCCCCCTGCTCCTGCGCCCTGCTCCTTCCTCCCATTCCTGATCTCCTCACCGCCCCCTTCCTCCTAATTCCTCCACATGTCCTCTTCCTGCTCCCGCCTTGGTCCCCTGTTCACCCCTGTCCCCTTCCTGCTTCCGCTCCAGTCCCTGATCTCCCCCTGTCCCATTCCTGCTCCCGCTTCGGTTCTGTCCCTCTTCCTTCTCCCACAAACAACCCCCTCCCCCCCGTGCTTCCCCCATACCTCCGTTCCCCGCCGGCCAAGTCCTCCTCCGCCGAGCTCCTGCACTGTGAAGCTCCTCCTGTGTGCAGGCTGACCTGTTACAGGAGGAGCTGCCAGACACCGGGCTGCTGCAAGGGATCTGTCAGTGAGGTGAGTATGGATGGCTGATGGATGAATAGAGGATGGATGGGTGATGCATGGATGGGTGATGCATGGATGGATGATTGATGGATGGAGGATGGATGATTGATGGATGGAGGATGGATGATTGGTGGATGGAGGATGGATGATGGATGGATGGCTGATGGATGGAGGATGGATGATGGAGGCTCTGAGGGGGGTGATCCTCCCATCAGATCGCTTCCATTTGAGGTGGAGGGGGCGCCCTTCCCCCTCGAGTTCTGATAGAAGCGATTGGATGGATGGATGGATGGCTGATGGCTGATGGATGGGTGATGGATGGATGGGTGATGGATGGATGGGTGATGGATGGATGGGGAATGGATGGATGGAGGATGGATGATTGATGGATGGAGGATGGATGATTGATGGATGGAGGATGGATGATTGATGGATGGAGGATGGATGATTGATGGATGGTGGATGGATGATTGATGGATGGAGGATGGATGATGGATGGATGGCTGATGAATGGAGGATGGATGATGGATGGAGGAGGCTCTGAGGGGGGTGATCCTCCCATCAGATCGCTTCCATTTGAGGTGGAGGGGGCACCCTTCCCCCTCGAGCTCTGATAGAAGCGATTGGATGGATGGCTGATGGATGGGTGATGGATGAATGGGTGATGGATGGATGGGTGATGGATGGATGGGTGATGGATGGATGGGTGATGGATGGATTGGTGATGGATAGATTGGTGATGGATAGATGGGTGATGGATAGATGGGTGATGGATAGATGGGTGATGGATGGATTGATGGATGGATGGAGGGATGGGTTCAGTCATGGTGCATGGTACGGCAGATCATTGCATGATCAGGACATGTGGAGGAATTAGGAGGAAGGGGGCAGTGAGGAGATCAGGAATGGGAGGAAGGAGCAGGGTGCAGGAGCAGGGGGAAGATCTGGAGCGGCGGCAGCATGCAGCGGGTGCAGGGCGGCTATAGAGCGGCTCTGAGGGGGGTGATCCTCCCATCAGATCGCTTCCATTTGAGGTGGAGGGGGCGCCCTTCCCCCTCGAGCTCTGATAGAAGCGATTTGATGGATGGATGGCTGATGGATGATGGATGGCTGATGGATAATGGATGGGTGATGGATGGGTGACGGATGGTTTGATGGATTGATGGATGGATGGATGGATGGATGGGGTCAGTCATGGTGCATGGTACGGCAGATCATTGCCATACAGTGCACCATGACTTTGACCCCAGAGACTACAACACGGGATCAAGAGTCCACTTGTTGCATTCACTGGGGTCCATCATGGGGCACTGTATGGCAATGATCTGCCGTACTGTGCACCATGACTCTGACCCCAGAGACTACAATAAGGGTTCAAGTGTCCACTTGCTGCAGGGACTCTGGTCAGAATTGCAGAAAATGGCAAGGTCTTTCGGGTCAAAATAGGCTGTGTCCTGAAGGGGTTAAGAGGCTCGTCTGTCCTCCACTCATTACCTGTAGTAATGGCAAGTGTTTTAACGTGTTATCAGTGTAAAATACACTTGTCCGCGACCTCAAACAGTCACACTCCAAACTCCACTATGGTTAAGATAATAGGTGGAGCTTAGATATGAAACCAAATAAGAATTTAATAATTCAAAGATAATAAAAGGTGTATTTGTAATTGGTAAGGGGTATGTTTGAACCCTAGAAATTGACATTTGATAAATCTAATGGATTGGTAAATTCAATTTACCGTATATACTCGTGTATAAGCCGAGTTTTTCAGCCCAAAATTTGGGCTGAAAAGTCTCCCCCTCGGCTTATACACGAGTCAATACGGGTGGGGGCTGTGGAGGCTGCAGGAGGCGGGGGGGGGGCTGCTGTATGAGCGGCCCCGTCACGTGGGGCCGCTCATTAAATATGCACTGCTTCCCCCTGTCAATCAGCGGCAGGGGGAAGCAGTGCATATAGCCCCCAAATGCTGGCACTCGCCCCCCCTTGTAAGGGCCCCCCCGATGGTTATATTACCATTCCGAACTTCTGATCCGCGCCGCTCCTCGCTGCTCCGTCCGTCTGTCTTCTACATCCGGGATCTCCGGCCGTCGCAGGCATATGACGTCATCGCGCGACGGCCGGGGATCCCGGATGTAGAAGACGGACGGACGGAGCAGCGAGGAGCGGCGCGGATCAGAAGTCCGGAATGGTAAGAGAAGCTGGGGGGGGCCCTTGCAAGGAGGGGCGAGTGCCAGCATTTGGGGGCTGCTGTGTACCCCCTGGGGGCTGCTGTGTACCCCCTGGGGGCTGCTGTGTACCCCCTGGGGGCTGCTGGGGACCCCCTGGGGGCTGCTGGGGACCCCCTGGGGGCCTGCTGTATACCACTGGGGCTGCTGTATACTACCACTGGGGCTGCTGTATACTACCACTGGGGCTGCTGTATACTACCACTGGGGCTGCTGTATACTACCACTGGGGCTGCTGTATACTACCACTGGGGCTTCTGTATACTACCACTGGGGCTGCTGTATACTACCACTGGGGCTGCTGTATACTACCACTGGGGCTGCTATATACTACCACTGGGGAGGCCTGTATACCACTGGGGGGGGCCTGTATACCACACTGCTGGGGGCTGTATACCTGTGCTGGGGTCCACCCTCGGCTTATACACGAGTCAATAGGTTTTTCCAGATTTTTGGGGCAAAAGTAGGGGGGTCGGCTTATACACGGGTCGGCTTATACACGAGTATATACGGTATTAGATGAGATTGTCTCCATAATTGGTGGATGTCTGAATTTAAAAGATGAGCCAATAAGAGTATATATAGTCAGTTGCACCACAAGCAATGTGGTGTATTTGATTATAGGTACTAAATGCCCGGCAGGTGGCATGTACGTAGGGGAGACCGGAGAAAATTGCAGAACAAGAATGAAGTGTCGTCGCCACACAATATAAGAAAAGCGTATGGATCTACCTGTAGCCAAGCATTTTTGCAGCCCTGACCACAGTAAAACCGATATGAGGCTGCTCATTTTAAAAAGTAACTTCAAATCTCAGAGAGAGAGAAGAATTTGGGAATACAAATTGATAACGACTTTTGACACATTCAAAACAGGATTGAATGTCTCACATGGATTCATGCGTTTTTATATCAATTGAAAGGGCATTTGGGGATATCACATCTTCCAAAAGACTCCAGTTAGACGACAATGAACTTTTGACACTTCTTACGTGAACTGTCTCGCATGGATTTATAGCTTTCGTACTAACAAATTTTCAGGTCTCCACCGTCCACTAATCATAGAAAAATAATACAATCGGTTCCTCTTATCTCGGAATTTTGATTTTGCATCCCCAGCTCCTCTCCCCCTCCCAAGACTGACTCTGCTTTACGTCCACTGTCATATTTACTGCATTATCTTACCCTGCTTATGTATATATGTGTGTATCTTCAGAATTTTTGCTATTATAACCTGATGAAGGGGCCAATAGTGTCTCAAAAGCTTGCTTTTCTTACCATCTTTTCATTTATCCATTAAAAGGTATCAACCACTGAGGACTCTCAGATTCTAATATATTTCTATATACTGGCTAACACAGTACAAACATTTTTTACCTTACCAATAAGAGTAGAGGGATCCATATACTTGCTTGTTTTTATGGGATTTAAGTCTTTATAAATGTGAATTTTTTTTAGGGTCTCCTGATGAATTGTTCAAAACACCACAGTGAAACACGAAACACGTGGAGCTTTATCTGGAATGTTCATTTAGCATGTACTTCTCATATATAGAAACATTGGGGTTTGTTTTGTTTAATATCACTTCCTGATATCTATCAGAAAACCGTATCACAGTGCACATTATATATAGGGGGTCATTTTATTATGTTATTGAATAAAAGATAAGTTTTATTAGATCCCTTTCAGTGGTCTTCGTATATTCAGGGATTGTTCTACATATCAGTGATTGATATAATTTAACACAAATAATGTACGGAAACATATGTTGACTATTATACAGAGAGCTCAGGCTGTTTATTCTTTCACTACATTGGTTACAGATTTTCTTCTTTTCTTTTTTTAAGACTTTACTATTTTTACAACCACTGGGTTATGCAATTACTCACCTATGTCTGTATCACTGTGGACTTGGCACTGGCCATTTTTGAAGAACCTGCAGTTTACCATCTCCCATTTCTGGTGAGTATCAAATTCTTAGTTATATGTTAATTCTTTTTGTTTCACTGATGGATTTCAATTTATATCCATATAAGTAATTTGTAGAGATTACATAGATGGGTTAGAACAGAGAGCAGCAATGACTGACGTTCAGGAGTATTATGTTAAACTTCCCTTATCATAAGCCTCCACAGGGAAGTGTCGGGAACCAAACTCATTTTGATCACCATTTCACCGCACCAGCTACAATGTGAAAAAAGATTTGTCTGTTGAGTTAAAGGGATTGTTCAGCTCAAAAAAATTATATTTAGATGTGTTTCCATTGTAAACAAAAATATACAAATTACCAATGTTCCTGAATTAAGAAAAGTGCCCCAGTCTTAAAATATCAGAGCCAGCCCTGGCAGCCTCACTTCTGGCTTAGGCACAACTCAAGAAACTCTCCCATATATAACCAAGCTGCATGAGGAGCAGATAGGACAAGTACTGATATCTGTTGCCTGACTTTTCTTCGAGCTGGACAACCCTTTAAAAGGGACTTGTCACGAGGTCAAAAGTGACAGTTTTTGTTTTTACTTTATTACAGCTGCTCCCCTGAATATCATGTTTTTCTTTTAATTTTTTTTTTAAACTCTTTCTATATATCCATCTGCCTAGAGTTTGTGATATACGCCTTTTTGTTTTATGCTTATTTTAATCAAGAGGGCATGCATGGCTCACAGGATTCTCTGGTTTATTCTGCACTGTATTTTCAAAGGGGAACTCCGGGAAAATAAAATAAAATTTGTACTGTCCCTGCACTCCCTGACTATAATGCTAAAGCTGCCTGTTAGACTTGTACAATGTTTAGAATTAATATAAATCAGTTATTTAGTAATGCTGCTTACCAGTCACCACTCCCATTGGGGTCAATATGTCAGGCCTAAGTAAGGACCTTTCCCCCTCTCTCTCAGAAAGCTTCTGTGCCGTCTGACACTTTCTAATTCCTCAGTCAATCACGTGGGCATAATGTCACATAAGTTCCTGTACTAAACTGGGGTTTGGAGACCTGTTTCTGTGCAGAGAGCAGTGGTGAGACCTGTGTGTTGATAGGACCTTATGTGAAATCACAGCCATGTGATTGCAGGAGGAAGTGTTTGTTCTCGGATGCACAGATGTTGACTGCAAAGGAAGGGGGGAAAACGCTTCACTCAGGTGGGACGTATTGACACCAATGGGAGTGGTGACTAGTAAGCAGCATTAGTGAATAACTGATTTGCATTAATTACATACATTATACAAATATAACAGGCAGCTCAGCATTATACTCTAGGAGTGCAGGCAACATACAAAAAAAAAATGTACTCGGAGTTCCACTTTAACCTCAGCCACACTCCATAAGTACAGAGCATAAAAATGTGTACTAAATAGAAACACCAGATCTCTGGTGCTGTCTGGCAGATAAGAAAAACTCAGGAGAAAAAAGAAAATAAAGGTGGCGTGCCCGGAAGCCTCCATGTGAGGACGTGCGGAGTGGGAGCTCCTGACCCAGTGACCCTAATTAGCACATTTAATTTAGCCTAGACCCCTCTCATGGGCCAAAAGAGAACAGCCAAGGCCGCCAGGGACCCGGAGGCATCGGTATCGGGCACCCTGGATGGATTCCTCTGTAAGGGACAGCGGGAGAAGTGAGCGGATGGCACTCGGGTGCAGGGAGGATCTCCCGCGGCGTTGTCAGGGACTGCCAACCCTGGTGGACTTAGCCTGCAGCACTCATCTACCCGCCGCGCACAGCCGGGGACCATCTCCCCGCCGCCTGGAGGAATGGAAGTCGAGACTCAGGTGACCCCATTGCCGCAGCTCCACAAGATGGCGCCGATGGTGGAGGTCCCGCCCCCCTCCTTCTCTAGCTCGCCGATGCAGCGTGCTGCCTGGGACTTCTCCCACACAGCCGGGGGGCCGCTCCTCCTCTTCCCCATCGTCCCGGACACCGGGCCTGGGGATGTCACCGATGGCTCCTGGAGGACGCGACACAGATGAGGTTGGTGACACACTCCTCATATCCCCTGTGCTGGGGCCTATGGAGGGATACCCAGGGGAATCAGATGCAAGAGGGTATACTGACTGTGCAGAGCAGGAACACAGGTGGGAGGATTCTTTGTCCCCCTCCCCGGCTGCTAACCCTGAAGAAAGGGCCCCAAGGGATCTGCTGGGTCTTTCCTCAGCCCTGCAGGACCTGACAGATATAGCCCATGTAGGGATCGGTTCTCCCTGTCTCTCCCCTGGGCCTTCTCGGCTTGTCACTGAGGGGGGCACTGCACCCAGCCGAGGGGCTTCCTATATGGATCCACCTAGACCCCAGAGGTCACCCAAGATGCCACGTTTGCAACACTCCGGAGGCGGGGGTGGGATGGGGAACCCCTCTGCTGTTATTCCTGGCATCCGTCAGGATTCTTTGCTGGATTTTGCTGATGTGACAGACCCCACGGCCCTGTTACGGCCTAACAACTCCCAGCCTTCCATGCAGCCCTCCCAGGAGTGGTGGGCTCTAACACAACACCTCCCTACTAAACAGGACTTCCAGGCTCTCATTCGAGAGGTGAAGTCTACATGTCGCCAAGAAATAGCATTAGTCCGCCAGGAGGTAACGGGGTTGACCCAACGAATCCATCAGCTGGAGGAGGAACACACGGAAGCTAGGCAAGCTATTACGCAGTTACAATCACTTGTGACCTCCCAGGCTAGGATGATAGACGACCTGCAACGCCACGTTGAAGGCCTTGACAACAGGGGCCGTAGACAAAATATCCGGGTTCGGGGGGTACCGGAGGTGAGGGAGAGAGAGGACATAGAGACTACTCTTAACACAATATTCAATACGATACTAAAACGCCCCTGGACCACCCAATCCCCATGGATAGAGCACACAGAGCACTAAAGGCCAAAAACATGGATGGAGCCCCCAGAGATATAATATGCCACGTCACAGACTTTCGCCTAAAAGAGGACATTATGGCCAAGATCTCGCCAAACAAACCGCCATCTTTCAAGGGAGCCAAAATAGCTCTCTACCAGGATCTCTCTTGGATCACGTTGCAACGTAGACGGGCCCTAAGACCTCTCCTTAAATGCCTGGTAGATAGAGAGGTCCTGTATAAATGGGGGTACCCGTTCAGTCTATCAGCTCGTCGAGGCAATACCACCTCCACCCTGAGATACCCGGATGAGGTCCCGGCTTTCTGTAAGACCTTCAGCTTTGACGCACCTGCTCTGCTGGATTGGACCTGTCCGTTGCTGCCCTCGACCCTTCAGCGGACCTGGCAAACTGCGACCTCCAGGAAGCGGCGAGCAAGAACCTCCGGGGGCGGTACCTGAACTTTCCGGACTCCAGCGCGAGGTCTTCATTGCTGTTTCCAGAGGGGCTTCTGGTTCGATGCCTCACTACCCAATGGGTTACCTGATACGTAAATAGCCCCTATGAGAGGGGTATCTGTCTATTTCATTCTTTCTTTCTTCCCCTCTATCCCCTGCCTTCCCCCCTCCTCGTTCCTCTTCTCCTTCTCCCCTCCCTTCCTTCCCCCCCTTCTTTCCCCCCTCCTAGACCCTTTCACCCCCCCCCCCTATGTCCTATAGGGGAACTTCTTCTAAACATTGTCCCTGAGGGTAGGGGCTGTAGCTGATGCTTTGTTTCTTACCTCTGTGGTCAGAAGGCCACGACCCCCGGCAAGAGTACATACCAAAGAAATCGCACCCCTTTGAGGAGTGTAGTGGTTTATTTAGATATTCTGATCTCCAATTTGGAGACTGATTTGTACGGGTTGGCTCTTGCCCAGGGATCCCTATGAGTCGGATCCTAACATATCCAAGTTTTACTGTTTATTACTTGCTTATTTCTGTTTTTATAGATGTTTTGCACTATTCTAGATCTCAATGTTTGCAGCGTGTCTATGACTTTCCTCCGCGGGGAGGCTTTGGGCTCCTGGATCTGGTAGTTGGAGGGGAGGGGACCCCCCGGATCTCTGTAGAGATTAATTTGCAGGCCTATGCCCGCCCCCATCATGGTAAAATTGCTTTCACTTAATGTCAAGGGACGTAACACACCTGTCAAGAGGAGACTGGCTTTGAGAGAAATGAGAGACTCTGGAGCAGACATTATATTCCTACAGGAAACACACTTCACACCTAGCGGATCATTTAAATTTGCCCAACACTACTTCCCCAGAACCTACTCTGCTACAGCAAAAACAAAAAGGGCTGGGGTTGCGGTCCTGTTGTCCCGCTCATGTAGAGTCCACATACGATCGACTGAACTTGACCCACATGGCCGATTTATTATACTTAGGGGAGATCTAGAGGGTAGGCCGATCCTCTTATGTAACCTTTATGCCCCAAATACAGCACAAACGACATTTTTATCCTCTATTTTAAAACAACTACACACTGAGCGAGATACACTTCATATCATTGGGGGAGACTTCAACTTGGCCTTCTCCAGCTGCGTCGATAGACTTCATTTGCAGCCTGCTACGGGCTTGCATCGGGAGGAGGGGCGTGACTCTGTGAACTTTCGTAAACTAATCCACGCCCACGGTCTATATGACTTATGGAGAGTAGATAATCCGACTGCCCGACAGTATACATTCTATTCCCATACTCACAAATCTCACAGCAGAATAGACTATTTTTTTGGAAATATTCCGACCCTCCGAACATTGAAAAAAGCTGAAATAGGACATATTTCATGGTCGGACCATGCTCCCCTGCTGGTGAATCTTGAAATTACTCCCTATATCCCAAGACCACAGAATCCTGGACAAAGTGCCTCAGTGTCCGCGCTGCTGCTCCGAGACCAAAGACACACAGACACAGGAATGTCTGGGTCAGCGATAGCCTTTATTTTCCGACGTGTTTCGGAGCCTCCTCCCGAGCTCCTTCCTCAGGGAACATCAGAAGGAGCTCGGGAGGAGGCTCCGAAACGCGTCGGAAAATAAAGGCTATCGCTGATCCAGACATTCCTGTGTCTGTGTGTCTTTGGTCTCGGAGCAGCAGCGCGGACACTGAGGCACTTTGTCCAGGATTCTGTATTACAACCACGGTCACCGTTGAGAGTGCGGTCCCTGCAGCAGCTGCCTGTACGCTATTCTACCAGTTGTGGGTTTCACAACTGACAAAGGTGAGCAATTCCACATCGATAAGCGAAAGTGTATCATTGAGATAAGACCCTATTTGCGCATTCTTTCTTTCACATATATCCCAAGACCGACCCACTGGAGACTTAACGAGTCCTTACTGACAAACAACATGACGAGACGAACCCTACAGACCTCATTGACACATTATTTCACTGAGAATACCTCGTCGGCCCCCTTGCTCGGATCCCTGTGGGAGGCGCATAAGGCGGTCTTCAGAGGCGAATGTATGGCTCTGTCCTCTAGATTAAAAAAGGATAGCAAACTACAATATTCCATCTATGAGGAAAAGCTGAGAGCCGCCGAGTCGAAGCTCCTTGCGGGACCCACGCGGCGCGGTCTGAGGGAGGTGATTGACCTACGGACGAAACTAAAGGACTTGGCTCAGGGAAAAGTGGAGAAGCTCATTCGATTCTCCCGCCAGAAATATTATGAATATGGTAATAAACCCCACACGATGCTAGCAAGACAACTGCAGAATAAGGCTACAAATGGAAACCCTTCTGGGATTAGGGGCTCTGACGGTGCCATTAGATATGACCCTGAGGGAATAGCTATGGCCTTCCACAATTATTATTCCTCTTTGTACTCATTGCCCTCCCCACTGCCCCATGACCACCAAACTAGAGATACAGTACTGAACGATTATCTCAATAGCTGTCAGCTACCCAAACTACCTCGGTCTGCTTTAGAGGATTTAAATGATAAGACCTCTACTGAAGAAATTGAAGAAATCGTGAAAAAGTTGCCCTCTACTAAAGCCCCGGGCCCCGACGGTCTACCATATTACAAGACATATCTACCCTTACTTTCGCAGCATATGGTCTCCTTGTTTAATAGCTTCATGGCCGGAGGGGAAATTCCCGCCTCTATGCTTCACTCCTATATAACAGTCATCTTGAAAGATGGTAAGGACCCCGTAGACTGCGCAAGTTATAGGCCTATAAGCCTTTTAAATTCGGACTTAAAAATCTTTACAAAAATTTTGGCGGAAAGATTGAACAACTGGCTGCCTCGACTAATCCATAAAGACCAGGTTGGCTTCGTTCGGTTTCGTCAGGCGGGCGACAACACTCGCCGCCTACTGGACTTGATAGACGTGGTGAATAGGAGGGGAGACGAGGCCATCCTGCTGAGCCTAGACGCGGAGAAGGCCTTCGACAGACTGAACTGGGACTTTATGTTCTCTGCACTACGCCACTTTGGCCTGTCGGGGCCCTTCATTACCGCACTGCGGGACTTGTACTCTGCCCCGATGGCGACGGTCCGCTTGCCCCATGCGCATTCTAGGCAACTGGAAATTCGTAATGGGACACACCAGGGATGCCCTCTTTCCCCGTTGCTATATGTTCTTAGCATTGAGCCTCTTGTAGCTCACCTGCACAGGAGTCCCGATGTAACTGGAATTCGGATTAGGTCAAAGGAATTTAAGATTTCCTTATTCGCTGACGATATTATGCTCACACTGACTAATCCTGTAGTAACCCTTCCTAGTCTGAGTAAAATTTTGGAGTCCTACTCACGTTTGTCTGGGTACAAAGTGAATTCGGGTAAAACTGAAGCACTACCACTTAATATACCAGAACCTAGGCTTGGGCATCTACAGAAGTCCCATAGGTACACTTGGAGAACATCTTCCATTAAATATTTGGGGGTACATATTACTTCACGATATAGCGAGATGTATAGGGCAAACTTCCCCCCCCTGATTCGAGATACTGAGATACGACTCCAGAAGTGGTCCTCATTGCCAGTCTCCTTTTTGGGTAAAATAGCAATCATAAAAATCTCAATTCTCCCCAAGTTCCTATACTCGAAACAATCTCATCAAAAGTCCCACAGACGGTCCTAAAAAGGGTACAGTCGATTTTTCTGAACTTTGTCTGGCATTCGGGGAGACATCATATTCCCGGTAAGGTGATGTGCTCCCCCAAATCTCAGGGGGGTTTGTCCTGCCCGGATATAACTAAATACTATTTTGCTGCACATTTAAGGCTCATCCCCTCCTGGTCGACTCTCCCCGCATTCAGCAAATGGATGGAAATCGAAAAATTGTGGTTGGCTCCCAATCACCCAGCAGCCCTGATATGGGGTCCGCCTAACGAGATATCTCGGACTGCACTCCTGGGTCCTATGGCATTTACCAGGGACATCTGGACCTCTCTGAGAATCAAATTACAGTTAGCTTCCCATGCATCGTTCCTAACTCCGTTCCTCTATAACCCACACTTAGAGGGCGTTATGGAATCGGGGGCGGGACCCAGTTGGGCATCAGCGGGCCTCTTTACGTACAGAGACCTAGTGGACCCCGTAACTAGGAAGTTTAGAGCCTTTCCTGAGCTATCCCAGAAGCATAGCCTTCAGAAGACTTTGTCCTACTCATATCAACAAATATTACACTATTTCAGAACGAAGATGGGTTCCCCAGAATCCCTTGTGCCGACGGATTTTGAGCGGTATGTGCAAAAAATGCTCAACTAAGGGGCTCATTTCTGATATATACGCCCTACTCCATTGCCCCGGCTCCCAAGCGTCCAGCTCTCAACATATATGACGAAATGGGAGTCGTGGTTGGGACACCCACTGACTGAGTCAGTGGCAAATGGTCTGGTCGAGAGCTCACAAGACCTCTATCAATACCCTTCACAAGGAGAACCAGATTAAACTCCTGATGAATTGGTATTGTGTTCCCGAGGTTCTCCATAAGATGAATAGGTCCATACCAGATGTATGCTGGAGATGCGGTACCAATGGGGCATCTCTCTTCCACATTTTCTGGGACTGCCCGACCTTAGAAGGCTTCTGGAGGGAGGTGGGGAGACTGTTCAGCACGGTTTTTGAAACTAAAGTGCCGGTTGATCCCCATATGTTCTTGTTAAATCTTACACCTAGGGGATGGGACAGACCCCGCACGAAATTGCTGACCCACCTTTTGACAGCTGCCAAGTGCCTCATCCCATTGTACTGGAAAAAAACAGCGGCTCCTACATTGCTGGATCTTTATGCCAGAATCCAGGATGTATATGTTATGGAGAGGATGACAGCCTCTCTACATGACAATATGGATAGGTTTGACAGGGTTTGGGCACCGTGGACTTTATTTAGAGGAGACCCATTGGGGTAGCGAGGGGAACACCTTGATTAAACATACGGAAGTGAATGGATTCTCGGGACAGGTCATGACTACGCTCCTATAAGAAAAAGGGGTTGGGGTGCATTCCCTAGGTTCGGGACCTTCTACACACGAGCTTAATAAATTGAAAATCTACCTGCCGGGAAATGATTAATGGACACGCTGAATGTATCATTACTGTTTTGTTTCTGTATATTTTTTTTAGTAATGGACGAATGGAGATTGTCTATTTGCCTGATTTTGGCTTTTGTTCTATGTTTATAAAATCAAAATTTTCAATAAAAACAAAGTTGAAACAAAAAAGAAAATAAAATAAGACGAAAAATTGTTCACTTGTGACCTTGTGATGCGTCGTCTTTAAAAGGTACCTGTTACTCATGAATCAGAGTCTGAATGTCTGATTGCAGCCAGGGACTTTGCAGTCTGAAATACCACACAGAAAACATGGTTTGAAGAGCCGACCGGGGACCATAGGGAGAGACACGACTTGTATGGTGCAACCCCCAACTAGTTACTTACCTATTCAGGTATATATACACATGGAAGAGAACTGTAAATTGGCTGGATTGGGGTGGTGCAGAAGCTGACCGGGGAACTGGCTGGACTACTCATGTATCTACCTTTAATCCCCTGCCAGGTCCTTAAACTAATGCTGCAGCTTTTCCGAGAAAAACATACCGGACTACAATCCTGCAGCCAGGCTCTGATTCATGCCGCTCATGGTTCACGCAGGATGAATCTAGTGACAGGAACCCTCCACTACATGATATGTTTTATAGCTTATGTTTACAAGAATTTTTATAATTTTTGTACTTTCATTTTCCTATTGTCCAGTTTCTCTCTATATTTGCAACTATTAAAGCTGCTCAGCCGCAGGATAAATTGGAGCAGGCTGACATTGAATCATGTAGCAATTTCAGATATCCAGTGGCATTGAGGTTTCCAGTGATGAAGAATGGCCCCACTATCTTAATTCCCTATATACCACACCATACCATCAATTTTTGTGTTCCAACAGTCTTGTAGTAATGTCTACCGGTAGTAACGGTAGCACCCCTGTTCATTATCATAATAATGAGTAAGTAATAAAAACGGTTTATTACACATTCACAGGTTACATTTAGGACAGAGAGGGATGGTTGGAGTAGTAATAGGAAGGTGCAGGGACAGGTAGTGATAGCCTGGGAGGCTTAATGTAGGTGACAGGTTCACTTTAACTTCACCATTCAAAAAAATGTTTGCCTCATTACTCATCTGAAGGCAACTGTCTATGTTGTGAAGATACGAGATGTGCAGCATCTGGAACAACGGACACTGGAAGCCTGTGCTAGCATTTATTCTGTGATGTTGCTAGCAGTGTGTCAAGAGTGGGAGAAGAGGGTTGCATTGACAATCCAACACAATGGGCAGCACTTTAACACATTTTATAGTGGTATAAACTTGTAAATAACTCATGAAAGAATAGAGTTATGTTAAAACCAAGCACACCATTGTTTTTCTTATGAAATTCTCAATAGTTTGATATGTCACATGACCCTCTTCCCATTGAAAAAAATGAAAGATGGATCCAAAATAAGCTGACTTCAAAATGGCCGCCATGGTCACCACCCATCTGGAAAGTTTTCCCCCTGCCATATACTAATGTGCCACACACAGGAAGTTGATATCACAAACCATTCCCATTTTATTTAGGTGCATCCATATAGATTTCCCACCCTGTAGTTCAAGCTCTGAACATCTCACTGGAGCACAGTTTATGCATCGTCCAAAAATGGAAAGAGTATGACAGGGTTGAAAACCTTCTAAGACATGGCTGTCCACTTGAATTGACATCCCAAGCAAGGAGAAAACATTAGAGGAGCAGCCAAGAAGCCCATGGTCACTCTGGAGGAGCTGCATGAGATCCACAGCTCATGTGGGAGAATCTGTACACAGAACAACTATTAGTCATTTACCCCTCAAACCTGGTCTTTTATGGAAGAGTGACAATAGGAAAGCTATTTTTGAAAGTAAGACAAAGAAATCAAATTTAGAGTATGCAAAATGCTGCATAGCGGCACTGTTAGCACGTAGAAGAAGTTACTTTGGCAAGATTAGACCAATGTAGAACTTTTTGCCTAAATGCAAGATAAGATGTGTTGCACAATTTGCTGCACATCACCCTGAAAATACCATCCCCATTGGTCAAACATGGTGGTGGAAGTATCATTCTGTGGAGATACTTTTTTTCAGCAGGGCCAGGGATGCTAGTCAGAGTTGATGGTAAAATGGAAGGATCTAAATGCAGAGCAATCTCAGATGAAGAACTGTTTCTGCAAAAGATTAAATACTAGGTAGTAAGTTCACCTTCCAGCAGGACCATAACCCTAAACTTACTGCCAGAGCTACAATTAATGGTTTAGATTGATTATGTGTATGAATGTCTGAGTCAAAGTCCAGACCTAAATATCATTGCGAATTTGTAGCAAGGCTTAAAAATAGCTGTTCACAAACTCTCCATCCAATATCATTTAGTTGCGCTATTTTGCAAAGAAGAATGGGCAAAAATTTCAGCTTCTTGATATAAAGAAAAAATGTGTATTAAATCCACAGCATTGATATCTTTTGTACTTTCTAATTTCAGGCTACTGCTGTTGTAGAGGTCTTCTGCTTACTAGCCTTTTTTGGTCGACTTGTACATTTTAGTAAAGTCACCCCTCGTAGTGTTTTCTGGAAGGATACAAAGAACATTTGTGTAATGGTCACTATATTTGTAAGTATTAATAATTCATCTTAATTATAAATACAGTATGTGTTTATGAACTGACAAGTCTAACTTTTGGGAAGTTGTACTGTATGTCTATTATACCACTGCTTTTGTGTTTGATTGAAACCATTGTTATTCAGCTCAAAGTTAAAGGGGCTGTCTAACCATATAGAATGGTGCAAAATAATAAAATAAGTACGGTAATATTAGACTTGTCTATTCCCCGCTGCCCCCCATTCTGCCGTTCTCTGTACTTTCTGTTTGGACATGTAACTGTTGCAGACAGACTGTTGTAAGACATGTACATTTTTTTTTCAATCACTTCATTTGGGGATACAGGAACTGTGGGTTACATGCAGTCTCCTGGAAGTTGTCACTAAGAATACATCATAGAAAAAAAGCTGACTCTGCCCCCAACAGTCTACATTAGACAGCCAACATCCAGCTATTCAGTTTAGCTTAGTGTAATTTATAGGCAGCCATGGGACTGAGTCGCAGACATGTCGCTCCATTTCATCCCACGTATCTTCTATTGGCAGTATGACAGGATCATGTACATTGATGCAGTTGGCGATCAGGCACCGGAGCTGGTGGTCCTTTTTGCCTTTGACTTTTGCTCTCCCACCCTCAAAATTGTGGCACAGTTAAACAAAGCGGAAGATATAGCCTGGACATCCCAACATCAATCCACACGATCAAGTCTGTTTACGACTATTAAGTAGGTCCTTTTCTGCAGCCCTGTGTTGCACTGGCTCCCCTTTGTTCACCTTGACTTCCTAGTGTCTGGTTCCTGCCCAGGCACTCGTGGGTGCACCCTGTTTCTTCACACCCCACTGGGTCTTTGGGTCATCTGGCCTTTAGATTGAGGATAAGGGGGCCATCTTCTGGTCCCTTTGTTTTCAGGGTCTCCCTGTGGGTCTGGGACTCTAGTCAAGCCCCCAGCTTTTGTGGCCCAGCTGAATCCCAGAAAAGCCACACCCCTCCTCTTATTGAGCACAAGCTATCGGCTAATAAGAGTGAAGGGCGAATGCGCCGGGTGTACTTCTGGGTCATCAGTGGTCTTTGGCCTTAACTAAGGCATGTGCAATACAGTACTTTGCTCTGCCCTCGGTAGGACAGAGCAAAGTTCGTCTGTGCAGTAACACGATTTGAAGACACTGTGTGGATGACATAGGACATGTAATTCAGACGAAGCAGGGAAGATGAAGGCAATTGAGACAGGAGGTGCCAGATCAAGAACAGAGATCATCAAACTGTTCCAGCCATGAGTATAATGGCTCTTTTCTTTTCCCTATGCAGAGGTTCCTGGAGACATACAATGCAGCATGGTGTAAAAGTGGCCTTAAATGGGTTGAACACTACTCGGCCAACTCTCTCATTCCGTATGTTTGTCCTTGTTAACATTAAAAAGGTTATACTCAACTCCTGTTCCGGCATTATTCCTGTGGTGCTGGCAATCGGTCTCCCAGGGCTCACATGAGGTTGAAGTCAGAGCCACAGCTGACCGCTCACTCTCTGCTGACCACTTATACTTCTGAAGGTGTTGACAGTGAAGCCGGTGCTGATTGGGGTGGGGCTCTCTTGACATAACAACCTCTCATGAGTCCTAGGAATGTGAGTGCTGACACTGCAAAATGGCGCTGTGAAATGAGGCAAATATAGGCTTTTTTATTTTTAAAGGGGCTGAACTTGGGAATGAGTAGTGCTCAGCCTGTTTAAAAGTGTTGGCCGTACTTCACATTGGGAAAACTTGGTGGCAGGTTCTCTTTCTTTTAAAGTTGGTATGAAAACATCAATAGTCCTAAAATATTTGCACAACTCGGAATTGTGCAAACATTTGCAACTTTGCATAGTGTTTTATTACTAGTTTTCTGGCAAAAACAATTAGAATAATTGCCCTCTTAGTCCGTGTTCCTGCAATGAATATTTCAGGAGATTTTGATGTTGCAGATCTGCAATTTTTTTGTTGCATTGTTTTTAATACTTCCTGATATTTGGCTTTGACAAAACTTTCATACAATCAGTGTGTGGATTACATGCATTTTTAGCATGTTCCCTCATTTAATGTAATTCTATGCAAAATCAACACATTAAACTAAGTATGCCCAGATAAGGAATAACAGGTTGCAGATTTCAAACACACAATATGTTCAGAAATGTCTGAAAAATGGTCCAAATTATAGAACAGTGACCAGTGGCGTAACTAAGGGCCCTGGTGTGAAATTTGGACCTGGGGTCCTCCCCACCCTTCCTCTATGCGCACACGTTGGTCAGATTTGCGGGCCCCATGTAACGTTCTAAAACCTATAAAGACTCATGAATTGACCCCTCTCCCCTTCATTATGTATTAATGTCCCTCATCCTGCTATATATGGTTGTCCTCCTGAAATATGCCCTTATCCTGGTGTATATGGTCCTCCATTATAGTATAACGCAGCCTAATAGCCCTCCATATAATATAATGCAGCCTCATAACCTGTCCATATAATATAATTGGCAATGCCTCTATACCCTGTCAGGTATAATATAATGCAGTATCCTAGCCCTCCAGATAATATAATGCCGCCTCATAGCCTCCTAATTAGCAGCTCATAGCCTACATAATACAGCAACATCATAGCCCTCCAGATAATATTATGCAGATATTATTACTGTAACTGTAATGTTTAATCATCAATATTATTATTTTTTTTTTTTTGTTTACAGCTCAACCTAATAGACTTGGTTATCTATGGATCTTTGCTTATTGCACAGATTCAAAGTGTTCGATGGTCCAGGATTCTACGTCCCATTTACTTGGTTAATTTTGCTGAAAGTCGACAGGTGAGTTTTGCTTTAGGATCTTAACCCCTTCACCCCCGGGTGATTTTCTATTTTTGTTTCTTCCTCTCTTTCTTCCGAGAGCCATAACTTTTTAGGTTTTCTGTGAATACAGCCACATGACAGCTTTTTTTTGTCGGGACGAGTTGTACTTTTAAATGACATTATTAATTTTACCATATAGTGTATAGGAAAATGGTAAGTACAGTGAAATTACAATAAAAGTGACATTTCATTGTCTGGGACCTGTAGCATTTTGATTTTTGGGATCTGGAGCTGTGTGACAGCTTAAGATTAACATCTCGAGTTGACGTTTTTAATTGGACCATTTTTTGATAGATGTTCTGTTTTGATCGCCTATTACATTTTCTTGCAATGTTGCGGTGACCAAAAAAAAAAAATCGTAATTTTGGCTTTTACTATTTTTTTCCCATCACGCAGTTTACTGATCAGAATAGTCTACTTACCTGATTGCCTTGGATGTCCCCAATAAACGCCAACTCGTTGGCCAGCTATGGTCGTCCGACTGGCACCGAGCTGTCAGTTGAAAACAGCCCAGAGCCATTGCCCCAGCTGTGAAATAATACACCGCAGCCACTACCCAAGCTCTTAAATTACGCTAGCCTTCATATAGAGATCGGTGCTTCTGTAGAGACTCCCACATAAGACTGTTGGTTATATCCACACTGGAGCTGCTGCCCAATTATATACAGGCCACTGTTGCTGCAGAACCTCTTAGTTGACTGTGTCAGTCAGACACTATCCAGAGCGTCTAGGGCGGAGCTGCTTTTTACGACTCCACCCAATGTTTGGAAAAGTTTACTGATGCCTTGAATACCCATGTCATGAATCTCTTAGCACATGGTTTTTGTGCTGATGTTAATGCCAGAGGAGGTGTGGACCTCTCAGTTAGCGGTATAGACTTTTTGGCAGTGGGGGGTGTCTTTTTTCACTATGTGCCTCAGCACTCGGTGACTTCATTCTGACATCTTGTGGTCTCCACATTGTGGATGAGTTGCTCTGGGTCATAAAGTCTCACTTTTCAGTAAGGCCACTCACCAGCGATCATGGAATGTTCAGGAGGGAGGGAGTTTCAGTTACAGACTTGTTACACTGCAGTCGCCTGTTACAGGACCATGCTCAAATTCAGTGAGTTCTTTACAGCAACTCATTTTTTTCACAAATGTTAGGAAGGGCAGACTGCATACTGGTACGGGGCTGGACTTTATACACCTGTAACAATGGGACTGAATGAAAAACGTGAATTCAATGATTAAACGTTTTGTCCCAACATTGTTGTCCATGTAGTGCAGCTCCAAATTGTCCAAATAAATGATAATATTTTGTCTGATAAGCTTAGTCCCTGTCTGGGCACTACACCTTTGTAGTAAGCAGCAGAATGAACATGTATTTTACAGATAACCAATCATTTAGGGGACTCAATATATTTGTAATGCTTTTTTGATTATTCCCCTTATATAAGAGTAGTCATTGGAGATGTAGCCCTCCATTTTTTTTATCAGTCTAGTTTGCTTTGTAGGCTACTAAGCTATAGTCTGTTTAGAGACTTTAAGGTTGAGGAAGGGATTTTCTTTATATTGATGATGTTTTCCTGTTTCGTCTGCAGATTCGCCGAGCCTTCCGTAGCATCAGGAACACATTACCTGAGATCCTTTATGTCTTCCTACTTTTCATGTTCAGTGTCCTTATCTTCTCACTCATGGCTCAAAACCTTTTTGGAAGCAGGTAAAACTTCATTTTAGTATTATTGTAGTGAGGACAGTAGAGTATTTTTTGGAATTGTTCCATTGAGAGAGTATTATAAAACTTTTTTTTTTTTTTTGCATAATATCTCAGTGTTTCTGAACTACGGGCAGAATGTATCAAGCACTGGCTGTAAAATTTCATCTATATTTGTTTGACTCTGAAATGCTGCCATGTTTCAGAGAAAGACATATTTTAATAACTTGCCTGGGACTGAGCCGCACAGGAGATTGGGCGGACAGGCAGGTCCTTGCCAGCTTTTTCCTTCTCGCTTCCCTGGGATATCAGATATTTCTCTGTATGCATGAGTAGGGACAGACCTGTCAGTCATTGGCAGCGTCTAGGGAGAGGCGGCCAGGGACCTGTCTGTCTGCCTAGTCTCCCATATGCCTTTGTCCCCGGCCCGCTATTAGGCTGGAGTCACACTAGTGTATGACTTGTGCAAGGAGCATATCACACGACCAAGATTTGCCGTTCCACCCTTAATATGAGAGTGATAGCTTCATGTATTTTTATGCAGCTGACACGCTCAGGTCAGGAGACCCGCTGACCAGTCCAAGCATTTTAATGCGATCTTCCTGCGAGTCATATGGCCATGTGACTCCAGCCTTAAAGTAAGTTTTTTGTCTGAAACACTGGAGTGTTTCAGAGACTGACATACCTGGCTGAAATCATATAGCCATGGTCTGGTACATGATGCATGTGGATCAGGCTCTGTATCATGTGTATTGGTTTCTATTGCATGTGGATCAGTCTCTGAGTCATGTGGATCATGGATCTGCTGTCGGGGTCCCCTTAATACATTAATTTTGGATTAACAATTTTTCAGCTGCTTTAATTATACTGCCTGATCAAGTAGGAAATTAATGACCTACAGAAAATCTCAATGGACAACGATCTCCTGCCTGCCTATAATCATCTATTATATAAAAGCCGAAGGCCACTTCCGGAGAACCCGAAGGGTTACTTCCGTGACGGCCTCCGACCATGCTGCTGACGTCACAGTGCGGGGTAGCCGCGCGGAACTTTCCGTGCAGCTACAGGCACCGGCGTTTCAACGTTCCGCGCGGCTACCCCACACTACTGTCTCATCAAACACACACACAGCCTCTCACTACAGTCCTCCCAAACACACACACACTATCCAAACCACATCACACATACACACTCACACACTCACACACCCACACACACACTGTCAGCGTCCACCCGTACTTCATACATACCACCCCGTCTTCCTCGATCGTCCCGTCCTCTGGGTCATCCAGACGTCTTCCCTCCGATCCCGACCTCTTCTTACTCCGGCCGGGAGCTCCACGTCCTGCTTCTTCTTAGCCGGCATCTTCCCCGTAAAATGCCTCAACCAACATGGCGGCCGCAATAATTCTTTAGTTCCCGCCCACAGTCCCCGCCCAGTTCCCGCCCACAATTACGCCCCCTCAGGTCGCGCCCGCCATCTTGGTTGGGGCAAATACCGTTTCAGCCGCACAGCACATTTCTCCTGCTTCCCCTCTGCCCCTCCAGCCTCTTCCCTCCAGCCTCTTCCCCTCTGCCCCTCCAGCCTCTGCCCCTCTGCCTCTCCAGCCTCTTCCCCTCTGCCCCTCCAGCCTCTTCCCCTCTGCCACTCCAGCCTCTGCCCCTCCAGCCTCTGCCCCTCCAGCCTCCGCTCTCCCTCCAGCCTCTGCCCCTCCAGCCTCGGCTCTCCCCTCCAGCCTCCGCTCTCCCCTCCAGCCTCTGCTCTCCCCTCCAGCCTCTGCCCCTCCAGCCTCCGCTCTCCCCCTCCAGCCTCCACTCTCACCTCCAGCCTCCCCTGTCCTCTGCCCTCCAGCCTCCCCTGTCCTCTGCCCTCCAGCCTCCCCTGTCCTCTCCCCTCCAGCCGCCCCTGTCCTCTCCCCTCCAGCCTCCCCTGTGCTCTCCCCTCCAGCCTCCCCTGTCTCTTCCCCTCCAGCCTCCCCTGTCCTCTGCCCTCCAGCCTCCGCTCTCCCCTCCAGCCTACGCTCTCCCCTCCAGCCTACGCTCTGCCCTCCAGCCTCCCCTGTCCTTTGCCCTCCAGCCTCCGCTCTGCCCTCCAGCCTCCGCTCTGCCCTCCAGCCTCCGCTCTGCCCTCCAGCCTCCGCTCTGCCCTCCAGCCTCCGCTCTCCCCTCCAGCCTCCGCTCTCCCCTCCAGCCTCCCCTGTCCTCTGCCCTCCAGCCTCCCCTGTCCTCTCCCAGCCTCCCCTCCAGCCTCCCCTGTCCTCTGCCCTCCAGCCTCCGCTCTCCCGTCCAGCCTCTGCTCTCCCCTCCAGCCTACGCTCTCCCCTCCAGCCTACGCTCTGCCCTCCAGCCTCCCCTGTCCTCTGCCCTCCAGCCTCCGCTCTGCCCTCCAGCCTCCGCTCTGCCCTCCTGTCTCCGCTCTGCCCTCCAGCCTACGCTCTCCCCTCCAGCCTACGCTCTCCCCTCCAGCCTCCCCTGTCCTCTGCCCTCCTGCCTCCGCTCTGCCCTCCAGCCTCCCCTGTCCTCTGCCCTCCAGCCTCCCCTGTCCTCTCCCAGCCTCCCTGTGTCTCTCCCCTCCAGCCTCCCCTGTGCTCTCCCCTCCAGCCTCCCCTGTGCTCTCCCCTCCAGCCTCCCCTGTGCTCTCCCCTCCAGCCTCCCCTGTGCTCTCCCCTCCAGCCTCCCCTGTCCTCTGCCCTCCAGCCTCCGCTCTCCCCTCCAGCCTACGCTCTCCCCTCCAGCCTACGCTCTCCCCTCCAGCCTACGCTCTCCCCTCCAGCCTACGCTCTGCCCTCCAGCCTACGCTCTGCCCTCCAGCCTATGCTCTGCCCTCCAGCCTACGCTCTGCCCTCCAGCCTCCCCTGTCCTCTGCCCTCCAGCCTCCGCTCTCCCCTCCAGCCTACGCTCTCCCCTCCAGCCTACGCTCTCCCCTCCAGCCTACGCTCTGCCCTCCAGCCTACGCTCTGCCCTCCAGCCTATGCTCTGCCCTCCAGCCTACGCTCTGCCCTCCAGCCTCCCCTGTCCTCTGCCCTCCAGCCTCCGCTCTGCCCTCCTGCCTCCGCTCTGCCCTCCAGCCTTCGCTCTGCCCTCCAGCCTCCGCTCTGCCCTCCAGCCTCCGCTCTCCACTCCAGCCTCTGCCCCTCCAGCCTCCGCTCTCCCCTCCAGCCTCCGCTCTCCCCTCCAGCCTCCCCTGTCTTCTCCCCTCCAGCCTCCCCTGTGCTCTCCCCTCCAGCCTCCCCTGTCCTCTGCCCTCCAGCCTACGCTCTCCCCTCAGCCTACGCTCTCCCCTCCAGCCTACGCTCTCCCCTCCAGCCTACGCTCTGCCCTCCAGCCTCCCCTGTCCTCTGCCCTCCAGCCTCCCCTGTCCTCTCCCAGCCTCCCCTGTGCTCTCCCCTCCAGCCTCCCCTGTGCTCTCCCCTCCAGCCTCCCCTGTGCTCTCCCCTCCAGCCTACGCTCTCCCCTCCAGCCTACGCTCTCCCCTCCAGCCTACGCTCTGCCCTCCAGCCTACGCTCTGCCCTCCAGCCTCCCCTGTCCTCTGCCCTCCAGCCTCCCCTGTCCTCTGCCCTCCAGCCTCCGCTCTGCCCTCCTGCCTCCGCTCTGCCCTCCAGCCTACGCTCTCCCCTCCAGCCTACGCTCTCCCCTCCAGCCTACGCTCTGCCCTCCAGCCTCCCCTGTCCTCTGCCCTCCAGCCTCCGCTCTCCCCTCCAGCCTACGCTCTGCCCTCCAGCCTACGCTCTGCCCTCCAGCCTACGCTCTGCCCTCCAGCCTACGCTCTGCCCTCCAGCCTCCCCTGTCCTCTGCCCTCCAGCCTCCGCTCTGCCCTCCTGCCTCCGCTCTGCCCTTCAGCCTACGCTCTGCCCTCCAGCCTACGCTCTGCCCTCCAGCCTCCGCTCTGCCCTCCAGCCTCCGCTCTGCCCTCCAGCCTCCCCTGTCCTTTGTGCTCCAGCCTCCCCTGTCCTCTCCCAGCCTCCCCTGTGCTCTCCCCTCCAGCCTCCCCTGTGCTCTCCCCTCCAGCCTCCCCTGTGCTCTCCCCTCCAGCCTCCCCTGTGCTCTGCCCTCCAGCCTCCGCTCTGCCCTCCAGCCTCCGCTCTGCCCTCCAGCCTCCGCTCTCCCCTCCAGCCTACGCTCTCCCCTCCAGCCTACGCTCTCCCCTCCAGCCTACGCTCTGCCCTCCAGCCTACGCTCTGCCCTCCAGCCTACGCTCTGCCCTCCAGCCTCCCCTGTCCTCTGCCCTCCAGCCTCCGCTCTGCCCTCCAGCCTCCGCTCTGCCCTCCAGCCTCCGCTCTGCCCTCCAGCCTCCGCTCTGCCCTCCAGCCTCCGCTCTGCCCTCCAGCCTCCGCTCTCCCATCCAGCCTCTGCCCTCCAGCCTTCGCTCTCCCCTCCAGCCTCCGCTCTCCCCTCCAGCCTCCCCTGTCCTCCCCTCCAGCCTCCCCTGTGCTCTCCCCTCCAGCCTCCCCTGTCCTCTGCCCCCAGCCTATTCTCTCCCCTCCAGCCTACGCTCTCCCCTCCAGCCTACGCTCTCCCCTCCAGCCTACGCTCTGCCCTCCAGCCTACGCTCTGCCCTCCAGCCTCCCCTGTCCTCTGCCCTCCAGCCTCCGCTCTGCCCTCCAGCCTCCGCTAAGCCCTCCAGCCTCCGCTCTGCCCTCCTGCCTCCGCTCTCCCCTCCTGCCTCCGCTCTCCCCTCCAGCCTCCCCTGTCCTCTGCCCTCCAGCCTCCCCTGTCCTCTCCCCTCCAGCCTCCCCTGTGCTCTCCCCTCCAGCCTCCCCTGTCCTCTGCCCTCCAGCCTCCGCTCTCCCCTCCAGCCTCCCCTGTCCTCTGTGCTCCAGCCTCCCCTGTCCTCTCCCAACCTCCCCTGTGCTCTCCCCTCCAGCCTCCCCTGTGCTCTCCCCTCCAGCCTCCCCTGTCCTCTGCCCTCCAGCCTCCGCTCTGCCCTCCTGCCTCCGCTCTGCCCTCCAGCCTACGCTCTCCCCTCCAGCCTACGCTCTCCCCTCCAGCCTACGCTCTGCCCTCCAGCCTCCCCTGTCCTCTGTCCTCCAGCCTCCACTCTGCCCTCCAGCCTCCGCTCATCCCTCCAGCCTCCCCTGTCCTCTGTCCTCCAGCCTCCGCTCTCCCCTCCAGCCTCCCCTGTCCTCTGCCCTCCAGCCTCCCCTGTGCTCTCCCCTCCAGCCTCCCCTGTGCTCTCCCCTCCAGCCTCCCCTGTGCTCTCCCCTCCAGCCTCCCCTGTCCTCTCCCCTCCAGCCTCCGCTCTCCCCTCCAGCCTCCGCTCTCCCCTCCAGCCTCCGCTCTGCCCTCCAGCCTACGCTCTGCCCTCCAGCCTCCCCTGTCCTCTGCCCTCCAGCCTCCGCTCTGCCCTCCTGCCTCCGCTCTGCCCTCCAGCCTCCGCTCTGCCCTCCAGCCTCCGCTCTGCCCTCCAGCCTCCGCTCTCCCATCCAGCCTCCACTCTCCCATCCAGCCTCTGCCCCTCCAGCCTCCCCTGTCCTCTCCCCTCCAGCCTCCGCTCTCCCCTCCAGCCTCCGCTCTCCCCTCCAGCCTACGCTCTCCCCTCCAGCCTACGCTCTGCCCTCCAGCCTATGCTCTGCCCTCCAGCCTCCCCTGTCCTCTGCCCTCCAGCCTCCGCTCTCCCCTCCAGCCTCCGATCTCCTCTAGCCTCCGCTCTCCCCTCCAGCCTCCCCTGTCCTCTACCCTCCAGCCTCCCCTGTCCTCTCCCAGCCTCCCCTGTGCTCTCCCCTCCAGCCTCCCTCTGTGCTCTCCCCTCCAGCCTCCCCTGTCCTCCAGCCTCCGCTCTCCCCTCCAGCCTCCGCTCTCCCCTCCAGCCTCCGCTCTTCCCTCCAGCCTACGCTCTCCCCTTAAGCCTACGCTCTGCCCTCCAGCCTACGCTCTGCCCTCCAGCCTCCCCTGTCCTCTGCCCTCCAGCCTACGCTCTGCCCTCCAGCCTACGCTCTGCCCTCCAGCCTACGCTCTGCCCTCCAGCCTACGCTCTGCCCTCCAGCCTCCGCTCTGCCCTCCAGCCTCCCCTGTCCTCTGCCCTCCAGCCTCCGTTCTGCCCTCCTGCCTCCGCTCTGCCCTCCAGCCTCCGCTCTGCCCCCCAGCCTCCGCTCTGCCCTCCAGCCTCCCCTGTCCTCTGCCCTCCAGCCTCCCCTGTCCTCTGCCCTCCAGCGTCCGCTCTGCCCTCCAGCGTCCGCTCTGCCCTCCAGCGTTCGCTCTGCCCTCCATCGTCCGCTCTGTCCTCCAGCGTCCGCTCTGTCCTCCAGCCTCCCCTCTCCTCTGTCCTCCAGCCTCCCCTCTCCTCTGTCCTCCAGCCTCCCCTCCCCTCTGCCCTCCAGCCTCCCCTCTGTCCTCCAGCCTCCCCTCTCCTCTGCCCTCCAGCCTCCCCTGTCCTCTGCCCTCCAGCCTCCCCTGTCCTCTGCCCTCCAGCCTCCCCTGTCCTCTGCCCTCCAGCCTCCCCTGTCCTCTGCCCTCCAGCCTCCCCTGTCCTCTAGCCTCCCCTGTCCTCCAGCCTCCCCTCTCCTCTGCCCTCCAGCCTCCGCTCTCCTCACCCCTCCATATGCAATGTACAGTATGTGTATATATGTGTGTATGTACTCACTTCCGTCACTTTGTCCGCACTTCCCTCACTTTGTCCGCACACATACACACACACACACACACACACTCCGCTATAGTTAGCACCGGCCCTGCATCAGCCGCCTGGATCCTCAGTCGACATGTCGCCACCCCCCAACTACTGGATCCATTATAGCGTCCAAGAAGTGTCGCCAAACTTCCCGGACGCCATATTCGATCCAGTCGTCCGCGGGTGGCGACATGTCGACTCAGGATCCAAGCGGCGAGGAAGACGCAGGGTTGGTGCTAACTATAGTGGAGTGTGTGTGTGTGTATGTATGTATGTGTGTGCTGACCACTCTGCCCATGGCGCTGCGCTGACCACTCTGCCCACGGTGCTGCGCTGACCACTCTGCCCACGCCGCTGCGCTGACCACTCTGCCCACGCCGCTGCGCTGACCAATCTGACCGCACTCACTGCTAACCACTGAGCCACCGCACTCACTGCTAACCACTGAGCCACCGCACTCACTGCTAACCACTGAGCCACCGCACTCACTGCTAACCACTGAGCCACCTGTATACACACAATTCATTTCACCGCACTCCCCTAACTATTAGTAAATAGACTATATATGGATTCTAGACTACCCGATTCTTTAGAATCGGGCCGCCATCTAGTGATCCATAACTCTGTTGGCTAATTTGCACCATTAGATTTTTTTCTTATCGGTGTCCCATTTCCTTTACATTTTGCTATAGATATAAAAATATTAAAATCTGAGAGTCCTCACTGGTTGATACTTAAACATAAATGGCAATTGCTTAAATGCTAGCGCCTTGTCTTTATATGTTCCAGACTATGTAACAGATCTGGGTTTATGTTGTTGATGTATTTAGCTTTATCTATCTTAGTTGTTAGTTTGGATTCAAACTTTAATGTCCGTTTGGCATAGTGCGACTCTAAAGCTTTCCGCATATACAACAAATGTATGAATCCATAGTCCCCATTTACCAAATGGAGGCTTAAATTGTCTGTATATCCTTTTCAGTATGATCCCGACCTCTTCTGCAGCACCGAGCTCTTTTGCTTCATTTGTCTAGTAATGAGTTGGATCTTGTATCTCGTCATTGTGTCATTTGCAGAAAACTTGTCACCGCTGAAGGAGAACCTTACTTCGAAAACTACCTTGACGGTGTGTTTAATCTCTATGTGCTGGTGACCACAGCCAACAGCCCTGATGTTATGTAAGTGCTGTCTAACATTGCAATAAATGGAAATGTACATTTTATTTCAAAATATTAAGTGAAGAACATTAGTAAGAAAAACTGACTAATCACATATACTGTAATGACATATACCGATACCTATTGTTTGTACCATTGCAGTTAAGTAAACTACAAGGCTGGTAAAGTTGATGTCAATGGATTTCACATTATAACTTGTTTAAATTAATAAATGGTTCTCTTAGACCCGATGAGACTAGAAGGCTTATTGTGAAAATCCATGTTGTATATTTACGATATTAACCCCTTAAAGACTGGTTGTTTTTGTCCTTCCATTTTTTTCCTTCTCTTATTCCAAGGGCCATAACTTTTTTTTTATGTTGTAGTCAATATCGCCATGTGAGGGTCTGTTTTTTTGCGGGACAATTTGTACTTTTTAATGACCTCATTCATTTTATCATATACGGTAATATGTAATGGCAAAATAAGAAAAAAAAGTGAAATTTTGCAATTGTTTTTAGTTTTATTTCTTATTGACAGTGGTCATTTCACCACAAAACTGACCAGTATGATTCTGCAGGTCAGTACATATATATCAAACATGTATAGATTTTATCTTATTTAAAAGTGGTGAAAAAAATTCTGAATATTTCAGGAAAAAAGAATCTAGCTTCATCAGGTCCAAGAGATGTTTTAAATGCTCTTTACAGTGTGTATTGTGAAATCTAGTGACAGATCCACATTAACCTGCACCCTACAATGGACATAATAATAATACATCTTATTCAGGAAGATTTTCCTGTAAATGGAGGTGTCAGTTCGTCATAGTGCTCTTGACAATAACCGCAGCAGATTGGCCTGATTAACCTCTGACCTCCTGCAGCAACTACCAGGGTCTGTGCCAGCACTGAATTTGACTATTTAGCCCTGTGGATGCCGCTGTCATTACAGACGGTTGCATCTAGATGGTTGTGAGTGCTGTGGAGGTGCCGTTGGTATCTGGTGGTCAGACAACAAGGCCTCTTATTATTGTAAAATGGACTCGTCTAATGGTCTGTAATTTGACAGTATATTAGACCACTGATAAGAGTTTTGTATGGACTCTGTTGCTATTCTGACCTGACACTTGCAAATTACATCAGCAAAATCTGCACACCAAAAAAAAGCTTTACAGTGTGTCTGAACCATAGTTTATGTCCTCGTATAGTGTATTGTGATCAATCTACGTCACTCTGTGAATAAGTAGAATACGGTGATCGAGTAGGGGTCCGTTCCATACAGTAATGTAGATTAAATTTGTCACTTAATGGCGTGAATTAAAAATGTTTTCATGGCAATAAAAAAAAAACAACAAAAATTGACGTTTAGGTCCATCATCAGAATCCAAGCGTACACAGGAGTAAGATATCTCAATTCAAATCATTTTTATTGAAATTTTCAGTTGACGAACTTTCAAGGGTCAATATCGTAGATAGATAAAGATAGAGTAAGTACAAATGGAGTCATATCACATGTAGAGAACAATCATTACAAAATTGGCAAGTAGATGATTCTTAACAATTCTTCTAAGGAATAACATATATTGATTATACTCCCAGTATATTCATTTGTTACTATTAACACAGGGGTAAGGAACCTTTTCGGCTGAGAGCCAAGATCACTACATATTTTGAAATTGAATTCTGTGAGAGCTGTACAATATCTCATCTTTTGAAGTGCACTCTGTTCGTATATATTCTCCTTTCAACCTACAAGTGGCCGTCATTTACAGACCCCCGGGCCCACTGCCTCCTTTGACCAATTCTCCATCTAGCTCCTATACTTTCTCTCTGCTGATATTCCCACCATCATAATGGGTGACTTCAACATCCCCATTGACACCCACCGGTCAACAGCCTCCAAACTCCTGTCACTTGCCTCATCCTTTGGCCTCTCTCAATGGTCCTCCACAGTCCCCCACACAGATGGACACACACAAGACCTCATCTTCACCTGCCTCTGCTCCCTAACTAAACCCACAACCTCCCCTATCACCCACTCTGACCACCATCTACTTACTTTCTCATCCTTGTCCTCCTCACCTGCCACCCATGTCACCATCACACACCCTCGCAGAAACCTCACACATCTTGATGCTCACATACTCTCCAACGCCATTTTACTGCTATCATCTATATCCTCACTCCACGACACAGATAATGCCACAGCTTACTACAACTCTACACTCACATCAGCTATTGATGCAGTTGCCCCTCTCATTCATGGCAGAACACAACAAACTAACAGATAACCCTGGCACACAGACTCAATAAAAATCTGCGGTGGGCGTCTAGGGTTGCTGAGCTGCGCTGGAAAGAAAACACACTCGCATGAAGACTACACAGCATTCAAACAAGCACTTCTCAAATTCAAATCAGCACTCACCACCACTAAACAGAATTATTCATTACCCTCATATCCTCTTTGTCCCAGAACCCCAGGCACTTATTCAACACATTTAACTCCCTCCTCCAAAACCCCACTGCCCTCTCCTACTTCTCGTATCTCTGCAGAAGACTTTGCAACATACTTCACGAACAAGATCGATTAGATCAGACAAATCTTTGCTACCCAACCACCGCAACCCCCATGTATACCAGACCACTCCTCTCCCCACTAACCCTCCTCCCCTCCATCACCAAAGGAAAACCTGCACTCCTCCTCTCCAGATCGCACCTCACCACTTGTGCACTGGACCCCATGCCACTTCCTCCCCAACTTCACCACAACACTTATCCCAGCCATAACCCACCTCTTCAACCTATCACTAACTTCTGGTACCTTTCCTTCTGCTTTCAAACATGCTACAATTAACACCTATCTTAAAGAAGCCATCCCTTGACCTCACTTGTTCATCCAGCTACCGGCCCATATCTCTGCTCCCGTTCGCTTCCAAACTTCTCGAAAACCATGTCCACCTGTCCTCCTCCTTGTTACCTGTCCTCTGAATTCGACATAGTCGACCACTGCTTCCTATTACAGATCCTCTCTTCCAATGGTATCACTGACCTTGCCCTCTCCTGGATCTCCTCCTACCTTTTCAACCGCACATTTAGTGTCTCCCACTCCCACACAACTTCCTTGCCCATCCCCTCTCTGTTGGGGTCCCTCAAAGCTCTGTCCTGGGGCCCCTCCTTTTTTCAATCTATACCCTTGGACTGGGAGAACTCATAAAGTCCCATGGCTTCCGTATCACATTCAGATCTACGTCTCTAGCCCAGATGTCACCTCTCTGCTGTCCAGAATCCCAGAGTGTCTATCAGCCATATCCTCCTTCTTCTTCTCTCGCTTCCTAAAACTCATTGTAGACAAAACCGAACTCATCATCTTTCCTCCATCTCGCGCACCTTCCTTACCAGACCTATCTATCACAATAAATTACATCACACTTTGCCCTGTACCTGAAGTCCGCTGCCTTAGAGTAACCCTTGACTCTGCCTTGTCCTGCAAACTGCACATCCAACCCCTTGCCACCTCCAATTTAAAAATATTTCCAGAATCCGTCCCTTCCTCATCCCTCAATCTACTAAACTGCTAGAGCATGCCCTCATCATCTCCTTCTCGACTACTGCAACCTCTCCTCCTCTGTGGCCTTCCTGCTAACACTTTTGTACCTCTCCAATCTGTCCTTAACTCTGCTGCCTGACTAATCCACCTCTCTCCTCGCTATTCCTCCACTTCTCCCCTCTGCAAATCCTTCCACTGGATCCCAATTCACCAACGTATCCAATTCAAATTACTAACATTGACTTACAAAGCCATCCACAATCTGTCCCCCCCATATATCTCTGAACTAATCTCCAACTTGTAATCTTCGATCCTCCCATGACCTCCTTCTTTCCTCCACTCTTGTACGTTCCTCATCTAACCGCCTGCAAGACTTTGCCCAAGCATCCCCTATTCTCTGGAATTCTGTACCCCAAAATGTCCGACTATCCCCTACACTCGGGACCTTCAAGCAGAACCTGAAAACCCATCTCTTCAGAACAGCCTACAACCTGCAATGACCACAATGCCACCTCACTACCATGGACCTGGTGCCCCACCACCAATGACCTGGTGCCCACCACCAATGGACCTGGTTCCCCACCACCAATGGACCCGGTGCCCCACCACCATCAGACCCGGCAGTCCACTACCATCAGACCTGGCACTCCACTACCATCGGACCCGGGCTCCACCACGACCAAAGCAGACCCAACCTACTGTCTCTAACCCCATTGCCCTGTAGAATGTAAGTCTGCAAGGGCAAGGTCCTCTCTTCCCTCTGTATCAGTCTGTCACTGTTAGTTTGTTCATTGTATTTTTAACTTGTTTGTATGTATCCCTTTCTCGTGTACAGCACCATGGAATCAATGGTGCTCTATAAATATATACCGTAATAATAATATGTTTACATTTTAAAACTTTTATTTTTAATTTTTTAACTTTAAAACTAAATACAAGTAAATGTGTGCATTTTATGTAAGACCAACACTTTTAAAGTACAATACGTCTCTGAATTCTTTTTATTAACGTAGTTATGCTGTTGCTAACCAATGATGAATAAAATACCCCCATCACCCCCATGCAGTACCCCCATCACCCCCATGCAGTACGAGCATCACCCCCATGCAGTACGCCCATCACCCCCATGCAGTACGCCCATCACCCCCATGCAGTACGCCCATCACCCCCATGCAGTACGCCCATCATCCCCTTGCAGTACCCCCATCATCTCCATGCAGTACGCCCATCACCCCCATGCAGTAACGCCCATCACCCCCATGCAGTACCCCCATCATCCCCTTGCAGTACCCCCATCATCTCCATGCATGATGTATCCCCATCATCCCCTTGCTGTACCTCCATCATCCATATGCAGTACCCTCATCTTCCCCATGCAGTACCCCCATCATCCCTTGCAATAACCTTATTTTGCCCATGCACTACCTCCATCATCCTCATGCAGTACCCCCATCATCCTTTGACAATACCTCCATATATATGAAAATGAAAAAAATGAGGCTAGAACAACGTCAGGGAAAAAATATATATCTTTTGTAAATTTTTTTTGTAAAAAAGGAAAAATGACTTCTAAATATTTAAACATGTATTCCCATCTCAAAGATCCTATCCCAATATGTAGTAGGTGTAACAATAATATTAGCAATCCTTCCAATTAGAAATGTAGTATAGCATTCCTGATAAGCAATGTCTTTTCTTTATGTGCAGAAAATTGCATGACCTTACGTATCCATGGTTACAACCACGTGCAACTAACTGACTTTCCCTATGTGTGTGGCCGTAACCTTGGAAACCCAAGGTCCTGCAACGCTCTGCACATGAGGAAACGACATTGCTTATCAGGAAAACCACACCACATTTCTAATTGGAGGGATTTGGTAACATTAATTATAATTATACCTACTACATATTGGGATAGGATCTTGGAGATGGTAATACCCCTTTAAATATTTAGAAATCATTTTATTTATTTTTTTTCAACAAAAAATTTACAAAACCTTTTTATATTTACTTATTTTTGTTTAGAGATCACTTCACCTTTCAAATGTCTTTGAGGACTTTTTTGGTTAAGCCTTCTAACTTCTTAACAAAATGAAAGGATGTTTGAGAAACGACGAGGACATAGTTAGTCACGTAGGGCCGACACATCAAAGCTTTTTTGCACCTTTTGGCAAGTTTATATCACCGCCACCAAAATAAGCGCCAGGGATGGACCAGTTATGGTCACCCCCACCAGTCAAATTAATTTATAATGTCACAGTCCCCTTACTAACTGTTCGCCTGTAAATAAATTTGGTGCATCCTACTCCAGGGATCCCTGTATTAAGATTGCCATGCATTATGGTGAAAACTACCTGTGTCGGGAAGGGATTAACCTCAGCTAATTCCAGCTGGAAGCTTTATTGCAGTTGCATGTCTTTTCATTTATTACGTTTTGTTATTGCTCATACATTGTACATTTTCCTTCCTAGGATGCCGGCGTATGACTACAACTGGTGGTATTCTGTTTTCTTCATAGCCTACATTATTCTGAATACTTATATTTTCATGTCCGTCTTCTTAGCCGTTGTGTACAATAATTACAGAAAACATTTAAAGGTACGTTTGTTGGGTAATTAATGTGCTCATTAGGTCATTAGATTGCTTTATTTTTTTCTGCCGATAATTTACGACATCAACCAACATAGTCATTCATCAATATAGTGTGTCTATGGGCAACGTAACTAATAATTTGTTGTGTGTGTATATGTGGCATTAGCCCAGCTGACTCCACTAGCCATGCCCACTCAACACTGCCATGTATAGCCACGCCCACTTTCACAACCTCCATCTGCAAATATCCCCGCCTCCTCCATACAGCCCCATTCTAGGAACTATGTGGAAGGGTGGAACTATGAAGGGCGGGTCTATAGGGTGGGCAGCGCTATGGAAGGCGTGTGTAGGTGTGGTGCTATACATTACCATATATGAGTGATATTGCCATATATGGGCGATATTACCACATTTGAGCATTACAACCATGTATGGGCATTACGTCTGAGCAAAGCCAGGCTCTACAGCTAGTATTTAGAGATGTCTGTCTTAATTGAGTGAGAATATTATTAAATCGATTCAACACCTAACATTAGTAGTTCTTGACCCTATTGCATCACTTACTATGTAGTCATGCTGATGGGAAATAAGTCAATCAAAAGAAGGCAGACCTGGACAAGGAATAAAGCTGGGGAGACAGAGACGTGGGAAGTGCTTTGATACATGCAGAGCACTGAGCATCATGTAAATTAAAACACTGATTTCTCAATAATTAAAGGGATGAGCAACATGACCAAACAAACAGTTTGGATATTCATTCCTTTGAAAACTTGCTAACCATTATTGATTTTACAGAATGAGATCCGTAAATTGGCTTATATGAAGCGTCGCAAGATGGCAGAAGCATTTAATGCCTTGAAGGTGCAAGAAGGATCAGAATTTGTGATTTCAGAAACTACATGGCTAAAATTAGTAAAGTTGGTGGCACCAGACATCAGTAACTCCCACAGAGAACTTCTATTAAGAGTATCTAAAGAAGACACCCAAAGATTTGTGGGTAAGGAAGATTGAAGGACGATTTGGTTTAAATTATACAGTGTCATTTTTTTTTCCTTTAAGACTCTGGCCATCATGATCACTTCTGCTACTTTGTGACCATTAGACATGAGCAGACTCGCTCAATACAAGTCAATTGAGCTTGGCAAGATGTGTAGTTGGAAATGTGGCCAAAAGTATGGAAATTGTACACTTGTGTTCTTGTGACCACTGCTCCTTATACCAGAGAATCCTGACTGCGCGCACTGAATACTATGAGAATTCACTTCACAAGTCTGCATTTACATAGAGTGACTGCAGACTTGAACCCCAAGCCTGCACAACCCCTTTAATGTCCTTTACCTGACTACTTAAGTCAGCTGATTGGTGGGAGTTCAGGGAGTTGGGCCCCCTACCTATCTGATGTTGATGATCTATCCTATAGATATGTATATGTTATCAATCTTAAAGTCCTAGATAACTTAAGGCTGCTTTCACATTGAGTTTTTCTGGGGTCCGTGGCTGTCCGATTTGGCCCCCATGTGTCCCTATGGGCAACGGAACTCATCGGATTTGGCCTAATTGCCATCCGATTTGTGTCAGATACGATTGTGTCTGATTTTCTGCTGGGCACAGCGGACCAAATCGGACACAATCAAATCCGACAGGATCCGTGTCCGTTAACCGGCGGTCTGTGAGCGTGGGTCCGAGGAAACAGCTGATCGCTCCCTTGGACCTGATTTTAGTGTACTGAGCATGCTCAGTACACTAAAACTGCTGTGTGCCGTCTAATTTCACTTCCGCAATGTATCACATACATTGCGAAAGTGAGATTTAAGTAAAGCAGGTGTTAAAAATAAAAAAAATCTCTATTTCACCTTTCCAGCGATCCCCCGATGTCGGCATCTATCTGCGATGGCTTACAGGGCCTGCCGTTACTTGGCAACCCGATCATGGTAACTGGTCATGTGACCGATGACGCTGATCGGGTAGCCCCGCCCAGCCAGGTCCTGTAACCATCGGGAGCTAGATGCCGAAGTCTGGGAATCGCTGTAAATGTGAGATAGAGATTTTTTATTTTTAACACCTGCTTTACTTAAATTTCACTTCCACAATGTATGTATATACATTGTGGAAGTGAAAGTGCACAGCTCTTTCTGTGTCCGGAGCCGTGAAAATCACGGACCCGGACCCCAGAAATAGTCACCTCCGATGGTGTCCTTTCCTGTCCGTGGGTCCTGCAAAAAGTAGGATCCCACAGACAGGAAAAATATCGCTATGTGAAACCACCCTTAAACGAAAAGGGAGCACAGAGAAGAAGAGGATAACAATTCCCCCATCTCTCCAGTGCAAGATAACTTGATTTCCTTCAACTTATTGAATTTAACCTTAAATCTCTGTTCTTTTTTCTTCACTCAATTATTACTTCATAAGGTTTCTATCTGTTCTACCTCTCAGGAAAGGAAGCCTTTATACGCTTGGCTGACTTACTGAATATCCAGTGATCACTATGAAGGCTCGCATGCATCCATTTGAATGTTGGATGCCTCATCTGTACAGAAGTGCAGTCAGTCGCTTTATCCGCAAGGTGGTCTTCATAAGTAAGTGTTACAGTCTCTCTGTGTCCACACTATGGCTTGTTTTGCATATTAATATGATGATTATTCTTTTTCATCTAGGGGTTTTATATATGCTTTTGATGTCGTTATTCTAGTAAATGCAATTTTCATTGGCTTGGAGGACAAAATCCCATTAATATCCAATGCAGAGTGGGTGTTTCTCTCGCTTTATGTCATAGAGATACTGCTCAAACTCTACACATATGACCCCAGGTCATTCTTTGCAAAGAACCAGTTTTGGAATTGGTAAGTTTCATTTAATTAAATTTTCTACACATTCATCACATTTAGTTATACAATCTTCAAATATCCTTGGAAAGTCATCAAGCCAAGTTACTGATACTGCAAATAAATAGATGAGATGTGCCATGCTGGGTTATAAACTTGGAGCATTTCTAGGCACTTTTGTGTAATGTTATCTCATAGGGTCAGAATCTGTTCATTGCTATTAATGCACATGTGGTTTCTTGAAACTACAGGAAATTGATTTTAGTAATGAGCGAGCACTACCATGATTGTGTGTTTGGTACTCGTCACGAGAAGTCAAACGCTCGGACAGACTCAAGTCGTGTCACAAATACAATGAAAGTCAATGGGAAAAACAAGCATTTTTCTGTAATATCTTCCAGACAAATGCTCAAGTTCCCGATTGACTTCCATTCTACTTGGTACACAAGTTGAGTCTGTCCGAGTGTCTGAGTGCTAATGATAAGTACCGAGCACCCAATCATGGTAGTGCTCGCTCATCACTAATTGGTCTAAAAACGCCCCAGTAGCCAGTGTGAAAATTGTAGAATTTCAATTTTTATTTTGAATACAGATTGCGATTTTGATTATAAAACCTTAAAGTCGGTTTTCTCATGAACAAAGTTCAATTTAATCAATAGATCTTGGAATAAATACTTTCCATAATTGGATGTGTTTAAAAGACATGTTCCTGTGCTGTGATAATCTTATATACAGTTGTGCTCAAAAGTTTACATACTTTGGTAGATTTTTTGCTTTCTTGGCCTTTTTTTCAGAGAATATGAATGATAACACAAAAACCTTTTTCCACTCCTTTGGTTAGTGGTTGGGTGAAATCCTTTATTGTCAAAACATCCAAATGACCCTGATGAAAAGTTCACGTATCCTGGTGATTTTGGGATGAACAGCACAGAGGTTGACACTAATGGGTTTGAATGTCTAATAAAGGTAACATCCTCACCTGTTTGCTTGTAATCGGTGTATGTGCATAAAATCTGAGTTTCTGGATCCAGACAGACTCTTGCATCTATTATCAGCCAATGACATTTTTGGATTGTGAGTCATGTGGAAAGCAAAATAATTGTCAATGGATCTACGAGAAAAGATAGTTGAACTGTATGGAACAGGAAAGGGATACAAAAAGATATCCAAGGAATTGATATTGTCAGTCAGCAGTGTTCAAACTGTGTTTAATAAATGGAAAATTAGGGGCTCTGTAAAAACCAAACCACGATCTGGTAGACCAACAAAAATGTCGGCCACAACTGCCAGGAAAATTGTTCGGGATGCAAAGAAACACCCACAGAGAACATCAGCTGAAATACAGGACTCATGGAAAACTAGTGGTGTGGCTGTTTCAAGATGCACAATAATTATAGAGAGATATTGTAGCAGTCTTGTTGAAGTGCTATGGAATGAAACACTGGTGTCAAAAACTTCTTAATCATTAGCAAATCAGGTGATTCACCTGATGAAGACAGATATCCCTGTCAAAACGCATTGTGGAGCTGTACAGGGCAATAAAATTTTGCTAATGATTAAGAAGTTTTTGACACCATTGCTTCATTCCCTAGTGCTTCAACAAGGCCGCTACAATATCTCTCTCGCTGAGGGAGTAGCGGCAGGAGCAGCTGAGGGATTAAATTTCCAGGGCCAAAGGACCTTGTGTCGCCCGGCAACAAGGAGCAAGACTAAACACCTGCGGTGTCGTATTTCCGGTTGGCCCGGTCACGTGATTGCACCCGGAAGCAGCGCAGGAGCATCATTCCTGCTGGCGGTTCAACTTCTCTTCTTCCGACGGCACATCTAAAGGCAAATTGTTGGGGTTGTGCAGGTTAGTGGCCCTCGGCCCTCTCAATTAAACCCCCACTGTTATTAGGTTTTTCACATTGCGCTCCTCTTTCTTGTTTTCTTTGCAAGATGAACAATAAGGAGGCACTTGAAGAAAAATGGGTTTCATGATCGAGTTTCCAGAAGAAAGCCATTACTGCGCAAATGCCAAAAAGTATCTCGCCTATAATACGCCAAACAGCACAGAGACAAGCCTCCAAACTTCTGAAACAAGGTAATATGGAGTGATGAGACCAAAATCAAACTTTTTGGCCACAACCATAAATGTTACATTTGGAGAGGTGTCAACAAGGCCTATGATGAAAGGAACACCATTCCTACTGTAAAGCACAGAGGTGGATCTCTGATGATGTGGGGATGTGTGAGCTACAAAGGCACAGGAAACTTAATCAAGTGGAAGGAAAGATGAATGCAGCACGTTATCAGCAAATACTGGAAGGCAAATTTGCAGTTATCAACCCGGAAGCTGCATATGAGACATACTTGGGCGTTTCAACAGGACAACGACCCAAAACACAAGGCCAAGTCGACCTGTCATTGGCTACAGAACAAAGTGAAGGTTCTGGAGTGTTCTCAGTCTCCTGACCTCAATATTATTGAGCCACTCTGGGGAGAACTCACGCATGCAGTTCATGCAAGAAAGCCCAGGAATTTACAGGAACTGGAGGCTTTTTTCCAAAAAGAATGGGCAGCTTTACCATCTGAGAAAATAAAGAGCCTCATCCACAACTACTACAAAAGACTTCAAGCTGTAATTGATGTTAGAGGGGGAAATACACGTTATTAAGAACTGGGGTATGTGAACTTTAGATCAGGGGTAACTTGGATATTTTTGGTTGTCATTATGATTTAAAAAGAGAAAGCACAGTAGTTTTACAATTAGGCTGTATGCTCACGGTCCGGAAGAGTTGCGTGTTGAACGCAGCTCCACCGGACCTGAGTGAAGCCGCGGGTGCCCGCAGGGAGACCACAACCGCCATGTACTCACCATGTGCGGTGGGTGCGGGGCGACTTCTCCCTGCAGTCACCCAATGGCAGCCGCTTCCGACTCCGCAGCATGAAATGAACATGCGGAGGAGGAGCAGAATGCCTGCAACCCGCACCGCAGATGTCAGATCGTTGCGGTCGGGTTAAGCATAGCGAGGATGGGATTTTTTTTAATCCCATCCACTATACTTATACTGTACTATGCAGCGTTTTGTATGCAGCGGAAAGACACTGCGTCCAAAACGCTCCGTATACTGATCATGAGCACACAGCCTAACTGGCTTCACCCAACCACTAACTATGAGTGGAAACAAAGTCTTTGTGTTATTCATATTCTCTGAAAAAAGATCAATAAACCAAAAAGTCTGCCGGGGTATGTAAACTCTTGAGTACAACTGTATGTGTCCCTGCCATGTACTTTGTAATGGTCATGTTTGACCATAGATCAGATCATGTCCCTGTATAGTCAGATACATCCATTACACAGTAGGAGCTGGAGGTATGATCAGACTATGTTCCTGTACGTTCAGACATGGCCACTAGACAGTACATAGCAGGGACACATATATAAGATTATCTTAGCACAGGAGCTGTGGTATGATCAGACCATGTTCCTGTACGGTCAGACACGGCCACTAAGACAGTACATAGCAGGGACACCTATATACGGGTGCGTTCCCACGCTGTGTATTTGCTGCATTTTTTAAGCGCGAGCTCATCATAAACCAGGAGTGGATGATGAAATCCAGAAGTGGCGCACTTGTTTCTATTATACTTTTCTTCTGATTGTTCCACTCCTGGTTTGTGATGAGCTCGCGCGTAAAAATGCAGCAAATACGCAGCATGTGAAAGCACCCTAAAATTTATTTCAGCACAGGAACATTTTTTTAAACACATCCAATTGTGGAAATTACTGTTATTCCAAGATCTATTGATTAAAATCAACTTTGTACTCGAGCTTATACTTTGTAATAATGCTTGTTCCTCATTTTAAACCATGTAAACATGACGGCAATTGCCTTACAAACAAGAAAACCGCTCATTTGTCAGGTGATCATATTTATTTAGGCAAAAAAAATGTTGTGATTGGCAGCACATTACTCCATGTAAACCCGACATATGCTACAAACATGATGCTGTATAAGGAGAGAGCCATCATATTAAAAATTTCTCTACTTCCATCAGTGATCATTGGCCGGTGTAAACAGGAATGTTAACAAGCACCAGTCAACTTTTATATAGTTGATCAGAGCTTATTAATGGGTCAGAATCGGCCTAAATGCAACATTATTGTCCTTCCTGGATATCTAGTACCATTACTATTACTAATCTTACTTGGGGGCTAAGATAATACAACAAATAATTTTCCAAATTATGGAGCAATATCCAACACGGAAATGATGCACAACTCTGGATGTAGGACGGTATTGTAACCAGGACTGTGGAGTCGGAGTCCATTTTAGTGGAGTCTGAGTCGGATTCAGAGAAATTGAGGAGTCGGATATATGTGGCTTACTGACTTCACAGCCCTGCTTTTAACATGGGTCTCACTTTTCCTTTCATAGGAATGGAATATTTCATTTTAATTCAGATATCCACAGAAACGTAGCAGACTGTTTCTATACCCGTTTGAACAAATGGATGTGTTTAAGAAAAAAGCACAAGCTGAGCTCATTTGAACTTTGGTTGTGTCATTGTATTCTATGGCCCCTTGGACTTTTGTTCTGTCCCCCATTTTTAGGGGGATTCGGACAGAACCCCCAGCCACACACAATGACAACGCATAGTGTGATGAAGGCCTAAGGCAGGAGCCAAAAAAGAGTTGCCTCGAAACTACGGTACTATCCCTCATATATGGGGTTCTAGTCCTTTTATTGTGCTCATTGTGTATCTCTTGTCACTTGTAAGGTTTGACACCTTCATCATCATCGCGGCTATTACTGCTACAACCGTGAACACAACGCTGAAATCAGGTCTGTACCCGTGTGTCTGTTTTTAGATTCTGCCATATTTATAATCTCTAGTTATACTTTAAAATATATGACCGTTTTTATTATTGGGCCTTACATCATCATGCATTGTTATAATCTTTTATTTATTGCAATGGATGTTAGTTTGTTTGAATGGTTCTAAATTTTTCTCATGGTGCATAACAAGGTGAAGTAGAGTATAATGTGACTATAGACCGTATTTTTCGCTTTATAAGACGCACCTGATTATAAGACGCACCCACAATATTGGTTAAGGAAAAGAGAAAAAAAACTTTTTTAATGTTAAATGAAGTTCGTCTTATAATGCCAGTGTCCGTCTTACAGATCACTGTCCCCTGGCGCTGGCACACTGTCCCCTGGCGCTGGCACACTGTCCCCTGGCGCTGGCACACTGTCCCCTGGCGCTGGCACACTGTCCTCTGGCGCTGGCACACTGTCCTCTGGCGCTGGCACACTGTCCCCTAGCTGGCACACTGTCCCCTGGCGCTGACACACTGTCCCCTGGCACACTGTCCCCTGGCGCTGGCACACTGTCCCCTGGCGCTGGCACACTGTCCCCTGGCGCTGGCACACTGTCCCCTGGCTGGCACACTGTCTCCTGGCGCTGACACACTGTCCCCTGACTGGCACACTGTCCCCTGGCGCTGGCACACTGTCCCCTGGCGCTGGCACACTGTCCCCTGGCGCTGGCACACTGTCCCCTGGCGCTGGCACACTGTCCCCTGGCTGGCACACTGTCCCCTGGCGCTGGCACACTGTCCCCTGGCACACTGTCCCCTGGCGCTGGCACACTGTCCCCTGGCACACTGTCCCCTGGAGCAGGGCACACGTCCCCTGGAGCAGGGCACACGTCCCCTGGAGCAGGGCACACATCCCCTGCACAACTGGCAGATGTGTTCCTGGTGTCTCCCACCTTGTTGCTGCAGGACCGGAGCGAGCAGTGGGAGCCGCCATGTTTTTTGTGGCCGGCTTCATTCAGTAACAGTAGAGGCTTCAACAAAATGGCCGCCGCCATAGTGGAGACGGGCGGCCAACTGAGGTTTCTACCTCTACCGGCCAGCTGCTGCACAAAAAACATGGCGGCGCCCACCAAACGCTGCAGCCGGCAGAACTCCGTTGCTCCGGTCCTGCAGCTGTGCCCCCCAGCCACCGGAAGCTGCTGCTAAGCCGCCGCACCCCTCACCACCCCTCCGCCGGTAATATTTAATCTTTTTTTTTTTTTTTTTTTTTTTTAAAGATTCGCTTTTTAAGACGCACCCCCATTCTCCCCCCCAGTTTGGGGGAACAAAAGTGCGTCTTAAAAGGCGAAAAATACGGTACCTCCCATTTAGAGATGTGCGGATCTTCCAAAATTCCCTTAGTTGAGATCCATGTCTCCAGACCCCATAATAATACAATATAAATGTAACAAATGGAGAGAAATAAAGGGTTTAAAAATAATTAAACCATTACTCTTACCTGTTCTGCCACCGCAGCTCTCCTCAGTGTCCCCACCTCGTCAGCTTTGGTCTTCTTGCTTTTGGTCTTCAGCTCTTCTCATCTTCAGGCTTTTATAGAAGATCTTCTCTGACTAGATCGCACAATGTGGTCAACATGGGGCACAATAAAGCAAGCGTAAGGGCTGGACAGGGTGTGGCAGTCGTTTTGTTAATGTGTATAGAATTGCTTATTGTTTCTGTTCGACATTTGGTGGATTTGTGAGAGATTAAACTTAAAAAATTCGGATTCTAAGGAAACAAAATCTTTTAAGAAATTTAAAACAAATTAAAGGAATTCTGTCAGCCCAAGCTTACACTATAAACTAAGCACGTGGTCTTGTAGTGGATGGAGCTCAAATTGTACCTTTAAGGTACCGTCACACGCGGCAATTTTGCTAGCAATTTCACTGGCAATTTGCTGGTTGCAGTGAAATCATGGACACATTGTTACATTTGTACACGACAGCAAAATAGAACAATGTGTCCATGATTTCACTGCGACCAGCAAATTGCCAGTGAAATTGCTAGCAAAATTGCCGCGTGTGACGGTACCCTTAGTGTTGTGTCTCCATTCTGAAGAAGCAGAAGGTTAATTATGATAATTTGGATATATGTGCACCCTCGGTGTGGCCAAGAGACTGTTACTGTTCCACCCACTGGTTTTGCATGGTCCTTCCTCACTCACTGATAATTGACAGCATAAGCTTGCCCGGAGCTAACAGTGTTTATAGAACTTTTAAATTCAGTAACATGCACTTATCCTTAAAGGGAATCTATCAGCAGGTTTTCCCCATGTAAGCTGAGAACTGTGTTCTGTAGGGGTTAAAAAACAAAAAGCAATCTTGCCTTTCCTCAGTCTGTATGCTGTTGCTTACAAAGACTAAAGGATTTATCACACCTAGTGATTACCATTACAGGACTACATTGTCACACACCCAGCAGTCCGACACACACCCTCCTGTGATTGAGTGATTGAGACCTCAATGTCATTATACAATCTCTTTAGAGAGCCCGGTGTGGGCGGGGGCAGCTCTCCCAGCTCTGCTGCATGGCTAAAGCTAAATGCTTTAATTGTGTCAGAATGGCTGCACTCAATAATCTAAATTAAACCTCGTTGGATTCAGAATCTATTTGCCTACAACATTCTGCTCTCAGATGAGGTAGCAAAAATCTGCTGCCACATTTCCTTTTAATACATCATACCCCCAATATAGAGCAGGAAAACTTCTGAGAACAATTATCCAAATTGCAATGAAAGAGTCTTGTACAGGGTTGATCTTCCTACAAAGGTTGGTCAGTATACACAATCTATGATTATATTGAAAATCTGGCCAAGGAGATCTGGTCTGTATATTGGTGGTTGGATAGGTTCCATTGTGTATAAATAGTGTTCAGCATAAATTAGTACACACCGTTTTGAAATGTAAGTTTTTAATAGAGATCTCACTGAATACAAGAACAGTTTACAAAATTTTGGCAATATTGAGTTTCATAGCACATTTTTTTTTAACCCAATTAAATGAGAACTTAAGGGAGATAAAATAAATTGTACTGTCCCTGCCCTCCTATATGATGAAGCAGAGCTGGGCACTACAGTTCTAGGATCTATAGACTGCTTATTAATCAATAATATCATACCTGCTCCTTAGCACTCACCCCTCCCTTTGGGGACAGAGAATTTCAGTCATGCATAGTGCTAATGTTTCAGGGGTCAGAAAGCTACCAAGGTGATATGGGGGAGGAGAGACCATGGCAGTGCTAAGTCAATCAATGTAGTGCTTTGCTTCTGCTCCTAGCCTGATACATGACTGTAGACATTATGCACCATCATTGCATTGTACAGCAGAGTATAACAGCATTTATTTATATCTGCTTGGTGACATGATTGCTATTTGAAGGGAGAACATCCCTGCTCATACATTACATAGGGCAGGATTGTAGTGTGACCATGGGGCCGGCGGCCATCTCCCCTGCCCATAATATACATAGTATATTAGGGGCAGGATTGTAGTGTGACCATGGGGCTGGCGGCCATGCCCCCTGCCCATACGAAAATATGAGGGGGCAAGAATGTAATATGATCCTGGAGCCCCCAGGGTCCACACCACTGACACACCTCCAGCTGTCAACAGCAGCAGGAGGCTGAGTTTCTCTGCCTCCTGAGAGCAGGGACAGCACAAACATATTTTTTTTTTATCTCCCTGAAGTTCCCTTTAAAGTACGGTTACTATAACTTTTGTTAAGAAATTTAGTCAAATTAGTTGATTCAAAATTAATTCTCCTCATATCTAAAACTACTACATTTAGTATTTGGTAGGACCTGCATCATTTTTAAAGACCACATCAAGTGTAGGAATGATCAATATGTCGATATATTGTACAGTGCTGTTCAAATTAATTGGGCCAAAGCATTTTTTAAGTAAAATCGTAAGTTGGGGTTACCAGTCAGTGATTCAAACCAGTTTTACTGCTTTGAACAGGTGTGAGTGTACAACCTTGAGTAACAAAATGTGACTTTACTGGTTTTAGTCAGAAAATAACAGCTAGCTGCCCCCTCAGCTTCAGTTGTGAGCTTGTTTCTGTGAGTAGTTTAGTGTACTTTTTCTCTGTGTGATTCGTGGGTCACAAGGATACTACACACTCTTTTGTGGGTGCAGTACCCCTATGTGGTTTCCTGACCAGTGGGGCTCCACCCGGGAATGTACTTTCCGCATAAGATGAGAATAACCCATTAATTTGCCTCTACATCAGACAAATCCAACTTGTATGGCGCAAGATGTTAAACATGAAAATGATGTAAATGTCAGACTAATGCCTTCTACGGACACTGTCTGCTAAATATCTGTTATCTATAGGCAGTCAAATTGCAAAACATACACATTTAAAGCGGATTGTCTAGGCATAGTGATATGACGACTTATCTACCAGCTAGATCATCAATTCGACACCTGATTAAGGGGAAGATACTGTAACATCTCAAGGTACCTTCACACACTTCAACATCACTAGCGATGTTGCTGCAACGTCACAGGTTTTGTGACGTCACAGCGACCTCTCCAGTGATGTCACAGCGTGTGACACACACCAGCGACTTGGCACCTGCTGTGAGGTCGCTGGTGGCTGCACTTCGCTCAGGCCAATTTTTTGGTCCTTGATCTCCCGCTGGTCAGCACGCTTCCACGTGTGTGACCGCGGGAGACCAGCGATCCAGCGTCCTCACAGGCTGGTACCTATGATAAACACCGGGTAACTAAGCAGTGCACGCTGCTTAGTTACCCGGTGTTTCTCATGGTTACCAGCATCCTCCAGCTTACAGGCTGCTCTAAGCGGCGTTTATCATAGTTACCAGCGATCTCACGGGTGCTGAGTCGCTGGTGAGTCTGTTTGTTTGACAGGTCACCAGCGACTCCAGAGAGACTTTCCAGCGATCCCAGCCAGGTCAGATCGCTGGTGGGATCGCTGGAAAGTTTGTGTGTGTGAAGTACCCCTAACTTTTTCTATTCTTCAAAAATGACCATTAAGAGCCTGTATGGAGAATGATGTTCAACTTCTCTCTTCAGAATTCCCCATAGGTGTTTGTTTGGGTTCAGATCAGGAGACATAGATAGCCACTGAATCACTTTCACTCTGTTCTAGTTCAGAAAAGCAACAGCGAATGCTTAGCTGTATGTTTTGGGTGATTGTCATGTTGGGCACATGTACCAAGGGCATGGTGAGAGGGTAGTATCTCCTCTTTCTATATAGAGCAGTTACATCAGTGAATTCCTGATACTATCAATGAATTGTAGCTCCCTGACACCAGCAGATCTTGTGCAACCCCACGTAAGGGCACTGCCACCATCATGTCCCACTACAAGCACCGTAACAAAATGTTTGTCCTCCTCACCATTGCGACACCGTACAGTTTTTAAACTATCAGTTCCAAAAATCTTTATCTTGGTCTTATAATCTTAGCATAATGAGTCCCAATAGTCTTCATGTTTTTCAGCATTGGCCCTGGCAAATTTTAGGCAGGCTTCTTTTGTGCATGGGCTTCAAGAAAACTACCTTCATACACCCATACATACTATTCCTGTCGCTGGAAACACTCACCCCAGTTTGGCTTTCTACTTCTTCAGCTAACTACTGTGAACTTGCATGTCAATTTTCTTCAACACTTCTCATGAGAAGACGCTCCTGTGTAGGTGTTACTTTCCGTGGTCGCCTTGACGTGTCTGTGATATAGTTGCACTTCCATCTTTGTTACATTTTTGTATCACTTTGGCAGCAGTACTGGGGAGGGAAGAACCCCCCAGGTCATCAGTTCCCACTATGGTCTTTGCTCCCAGCAGTTTCTAATTTTGGTTAATTTTTCAAATTAAATTGAATAAAGGTCTAATGGTGGGTTTACACGCTTCAATATCGTTGCGATATCGCAACTCAATGGCGCGTGAGCGCGCATTTAGTGCACGTTTCTCCCGCATCACATTGGATGTTTACACGCTGCGATATCGGAATACAACATCCGTGCGATGTCTACGCCCCCCAACCCAGGAACGATCCTGTAACATGGGAGTGAATGGGTGACGTAGAACATTGCATCGTAGTTGGGCGTTTACACAGCACGATCCGGCTCCAATCTCCCTTCAATATCGGGGCATTGAATAGCACGCTCATTCAATCCCCGATATCGCATTGACATCGTTCCTGCATCGTATTGGACGTTCACACCATACAACGCAGGAACGATATCGGCTCCAACGATTGAACCACGTGACTTTTCATTGAAATCGTACTACGATATCGCAACGTGTAAACCCGCCATAACTTCTGATCTATGTTCTTTGGTCTGTGAATAAAATGGATAGAAGAGCCTTCCAAATAATTGCATTTTCTTTTTCTTTACATTTTTGGGATTTGGGGTTGTACTAATTATGTGTTTTTAAAATTATTAACTTTTATGCACATTTTTAGTGTGTTTTATTTTGCCATTTTTTTATGTGGTTGGAAGATCCTTACTTAGTTAAACTGACTGCTAATTCTGAAATATTATAACTTTTCAGTGAGTCTATATGACAGTCAAGATATCCTAGACATTGTCTTCATTCTTCGTGTTCTCCGGCTCATTAGGATCATTGACAGCTTTCAGAGGTATTACTAGTTCTTGGTTATACGCCATCATTTATCATTAGTCCTAATTACAGGTAACTAAAAATACATTGCTTAGTAATCTAACAACTTTGTAATGAGCGGGTTCACTTTTAAATGACTGCTGAAATGCCACTGACACATTCAGAAGATATTTCATTGAGGGACCGTGACCTCCACCAGTCAAAACATATTTAAAGAAACTCCATCTATAGTCAGAATATCCCATTCCCTAAAATTGAAATAGGACTTTAAAGGGAAGCTTTGGGCAGGTTTTTGCGATCTATTCTGAAGGCAGAATGAGATAGGGGTTAAAATATAGAATTCAGCAATTATTTACTTAGTACACTGTGCTGTTTTTTACTTCTAATGTTTTTCTCACTAGTTGATCATGCTGTGGCTACCTGGCCACGTGAGTCTGTACCCAACCATGTCTCCTATTGTGATCAGCAGCTCACTGTCAATAGACTATGAACATAGAGAGCTGTGGTGTGTGTGGGCTTAGCCTTCTCAGCTTCATCCTACAGCTAAGAATTCTAATAGTGTAACAGCTACTGCACCCAGTAAACTAAGGGATACATATTTGGATTCAGGGTCACTTTTCTTGCATTATGCTGCTTTCAGGTGATGTAAAAAAAAAAAAAAAAAACTGACAGATTCCTTTTTAATAAGCATCCAATCCCATTTCACTTAAAGGAAGTGTTCCACAGACAATGTATATTTTACCGTATATACTCGTGTATAAGCCGAGTTTTTCAGCCCAAAATTTGGGCTGAAAAGTCTCCCCCTCGGCTTATACACGGGTCAATACGGTGGTGGGGGCTGTGGAGGCGGGGGGAGGCTGCTGTATGAGCGGCCCCGTCACGTGGGGCCGCTCATTATATATATGCACTGCTTCCCCCTGTCAATCAGCGGCAGGGGAAGCAGTGCATATATGCCCCCAAATGCTGGCACTCACCCCCAGTGCCAGCATTTGGGGGCTGCTGTATACCCCCTGGGGGCTGCTGTATTCCCCCTGGGGGCTGCTGTATTACCCCTGGGGGGTGTTGTATACCCCTGGGGGCTGCTGTATAACCCCTGGGGGCTGCTGTATAACCCCTGGGGGCTGCTGTATAACCCCTGGGGGCTGCTGTATACCCCCAGGGCTGCTGTATATACTGCTGGGGCCTGTATACCACTGGGGCTGCTGTATATACTGGTGGGGTCTGTATATACCACTGGGGCTGCTGTATATACTGGTGGGGTCTGTATATACCACTGGGGCTGCTGTATATACTGGTGGGGTCTGTATATACCACTGGGGAGGCTGCTGTATACCACTGGGGTTGCTGTATATACTGCTGGGGCCTGTATATGCCACTGGGGTGGCTGCTGTATGCTACCACTGGGGGGGCCTGTATACCACACTGCTGGGGGCTGTATACCTGTGCTGGGGTTCACCCTCGGCTTATACACGAGTCAATAGGTTTTCCCAGGTTTTGGGGGCAAAAGTAGGGGGGTCGGCTTATACACGGGTTGGCTTATACACGAGTATATAGGGTAATTAATTTGTCTTGGAATAATATGTTCCACATTTGGATGTTTAAAAAAAAAAAAGTTCCTGTGCTGAGATAATGGTATATATGTGCCTCTCTTTGTACTGTGTCCTATTTGCTATGTCTGACTGTGCAGAGTTGCTCCAGTTTGTGGTCAGTTCACACAAAAGCTGCTAGCCAAGGGAAGAAATGTTAGTCACTTATGATAAGTGAATATACAGACATACAGAAGGGGCTTGAAACTACTTCTTCTGTGATAAAACAGACAGGGAAATGTGTTACCTCAGTCACTACATATTTCTGCTGCATCTCAAAGCCCCCAAGTTCATCATAAATTGTCAGTGGTGTAACTTGATTTATTATGCGCTCAAAGGGCTGGAGATATTGCAGGAACACTAACTCCAAAAAAAACAGAAAAATATGTTGCCTCACATTATTATGCAGCTGCGAGGACCTGCTCTGTCACCTGTATACTCACTTATCATAGTTGGCTTGTGCCCCTAGCAGGCCAGGAGCTGTTGTATGTACTGACCATGAAGAGGAGCACCTCTGGTTAGACACAGCAGATAAGACAGTACATAGCAGGAGCAAAGTTATAGATTATCTCGGCACTGGAACATTTATTTTTACCACATACAATTGTGGAACTTATTTCTATTCCAAGGACTATTATAATGCACTTTGCCCCTTTAATGACATATGAACACATCTAAATTCAAAGCTAAAGGGGTATGATGGTGTCTTGCTTCAGTGTTATGGGGGTCACAAGACCCAGACTCCTCCAGTGACCTGATACAAGATATTTAAGGTTGAACCTTTCCTTTAAAGTTTATTTCTCTTTTTTTTGCAGATTTCGGGTCATCATGAACACATTATTAAATATTTTTCCAACCATGTTGACTTTTTGTGGCATTATCCTAGTACGTATCTTTCTCATTACTTCTATGTTTATATACTATGTAAACTGTACGGTATCTATTTCTGATATACATACTTTGTCTGAGATTTATTAAACCTTTTAACAGGCCACATATGTCTTTCTATTGTTATAGTTTAGGGGTTGTAGTGCATTGTGCCTATAGTAAACATATTATTTCTCTTCTTAGACTATTTACTATGTCTTTGCCATTATCGGGATGGAAGTTTTCAAGAACAAAATCCGTTTCTTTCCGGAAAACTCCACTGAGCCTTATGCACAGGACTGTGGAGCAAAAGCCTTGAGGGATTCTTCATTTGCCAAAAGCAAATACTGCAAGAATAACTTCAATGACTTGGGTTCTGCCTTCGTTGTTCTAGTGGAGCTAACTGTGGTTAACCAATGGCATGATATCCTTTTATTGTATGATATTTTATTATTTCAAATAAGTATGTACATATGGAGTAAATGTGGAGTGTTTCCTCCTATGTACTTTGGTTTCTTTACACCCAAAACACGTAAAATGGCTTTTTTTTGGATACTACTGGAATAATGAAACCTAAATAAACGCACAAAATGGAATAAAACAAAAAAATTAATTAGAATCAAATATTTTAATACTAAATAGGATTAAAAATGAAAGATACTCACGATTGGATATAAATGGGCAACACGGCGGCTCAGTGGTTAGCACCTCTTATAGTGATGAGCGAGTAGTAAGATACTTAGGTTCGGACAGCTCTAACCGAATACTTTGAACTGTTTCAGTATTCATTACGAATAACGAAACCAATCCAAGTCAATGGGGACTCACTCACATACAAATACTGAAACATTTCAAAGTATTCGGGTAGAGCTATCCGAACATGAAGATCTTGCTAGATGCTCATTACTAATCTCTTGGCATCTAAATATTTGTGTTATCACTCTGTCCTAAAAAGTGTATTTACATTTCACTAAGATTGAAAAGTGCAGGTGTGTATTCCTCACCACGCACTTATGGCCGAATATCACAATCTAATACATGTTGATACAGTCATCGACTGCACCAAACGTTCAATGAGAGCAGACCTCATACTTTATTTATTGAGGACCTCCAGTTTGCTTTGACATCCAATGTGCATCAAATGCATAACTATAGTGACAGTAGTTGTAAACTTACAGTAGAGAAGGCATTTGCTGGGACGCTGAGAGCAGCATAAAGTAGGGTCAGATATGGTTTCCTGTGGTGTCACTTAGGGTATGTGGTCACAATCCAGAAGTGTGGCATCTTGGATGCAGTGCCTCTAAATCTGCAGGAACCCGTGGGTGTACGCTGGGAGAGCGCAGTTGCCCTGTACTCGCCATCTGTGGTGGGTGCAGGGCGGCTTCTCCCTGTGTGCAGCCAATTGTGACCGCTTCCTACTCCACAGCTTGAAATTAACATGCTGCGGAGATGTGGAAGTCAAGCAACCCGCCCCGCAGCTGAAAACACGCTGCGATTGAGTGAAGCATAGTGAGGAGGGGATTTCTACAAATCCCTTCCACTATGACGGTACTTGTATAATGCAGCGTTTTGAACGCAGCGGCAAGACGCTGCATCCAAAACACTGTTTTCCCTGATCGTGAGCAGGCACCCTAACTGGGCATCTTGCTGCGGTTGATACAGCGGCAGATGTTTTTTAGTCCTCTGTGTTGTTCAGGCTTCTGAATCCTCGCAGCACACTCTGAGCATTTTCCAGTGTTGTCCGCCACATTCTGACTAGAAGTCCATGGCCTCACTCAGTTCATTTGTATGCATTCACAATGTAGGCAGAAAGCTGTCAATTAATGGTTCAGGCAGATTAGGACAGAGCTCATCATTGAGAACACCAACAAATCTTAAGCAGATAAAAGTGATTTTCTTATTCTCTCCATTTGGAGACCCAGACAATGGGGTGTATAGCTTCTGGCTCCGGAGGACACACAAAGTACTACACTTTATAAAAAAGTGTAGCCCCTCCCCTACTGCCTATACACCCCCTCCTGGGAAAGTCCCATCAGTTCTTAGCTTTGTGTTGAAGGAGGCACACTCTGCACTCATCCACTCTCACTTTAGTCTTACTCACTCTCCCTGGAGAGTGTCGGATGGAAGAAAAGTGGATCCATATGGATCCCCAGCATGTCTCCTTCCTACCCTCGGGCAGAGGCGGTTGAGGTACCTTTGAGGTACAACGGGCTGGAGCCCTCATGCTGTTTTCCTTCTCCATCCCTTAGGGGCTCTGGAGAAGTGGGATCATCGCGGGCTTCCATCTAATCTGGAGCTCAGACTCCATCCACAGCCACTGTGGTTCTGCTGGCCGGAGTTATGGACCCCCAGGGATCGGCCCCTGCACCAAATGAGGTACTCTGTATCTGTGCATTGCTGCTGCAGCCTGGGCTCCGGATTCATCCACATGCTGATGAGGTACACTGGGGGTCATTACATTGTGGGGCATACTGGCACACTGCTGCTCAGTGAGTCCGGTCCCTGCCGTGCTGCGGGCATACCGGTTCTGTCGCCGGCTCCCCGCGCCATCTCCTTCGCCATCCCTTAGGGGCTCGGAAGTGGGAGTCATCACGGGAATCCATGCTTCGCTGGAGCCCCTGCTCCGTCCACAGCCCCTGGCGGACTTGCTGGCCGGAGCACTGTTAGCCCCAGGGTCCAGGCCCTGCACCTAAAGGTACTCTGGGGGTATTATGTTGTAGACCGGCACATCTTCCTTCGGGGCTGGCTGCCGGGATCACAGCAGGTAACCTGGTTGTCACCGGAACTCCGTGCTGCTGCAGCTGCTACAGCCCGGGCCTTCGGATCCCTGTGGGGGTCCTGACCCCTGGGGCTGGTCTCCGACACCCCCTCTGAGGGTGTCGGCGCTGTCGGCCGGACCTCCGCGCCTACCGTGCCTGCACATCGGGCACGGTCTCAAATTTAGGCCCCAGCTTCGCCTTCGGCCTAGTTTCGTAATGCCCGCCCCCAGCTGCCATTCAGGCAGAGGGTTTTGGGCCGTCCCTGCAGCCATACTGATGCATGGAGGGCCTCTCCCCAGCTGCCTAGGTGACGCCCATTCCTCTCAGTTTCTATGGGGCCCCAGATTCCCGCACTTAGTGCTGGTCCGCCCATTTTTCACTCCCCCTCTGCTGGCTACGGCGGCCATCTTGGCTTTCTACCGGTATATGCTCAGCGGCTGCAGTTCCCTGAGAGGTTCTGCAACTTCTGGGGGACCAGGGACAGTGGGCTCTGATGATACACCGCTGTCCTGCGGTCGGGCCACACCAGTTTCACTGGCTGTGACCCCCCTTGCGTGGGCATCCCTTGCTGGGGATTCCCACAGTTATACAGCTATGTGGGCCATTTGGAGTATATCCCCCAACGGCCACACGCATGTCGCAGCCTGAACTTCTTATAGGGCTTAGCTGCCTGCTGGATGCACTCCTCTGCCTGCGCGTAGCCGGAGACAAGCCCAGAGCCACAGGCTCTCTCCAGCACCTCGACCAAGGTGGATTTCCCTGAACAGAGGTTCCAGGAACCCTTGTCCAAGCCCTACCTAAGGCTATATTAGGCTATATAAGCCCAGACCGGGTCCCTTACAGGATCCCACACGGGACCTCTCTCAGGAGTCTAGGCCGGGTCCTTCACAGGATCCCCCTACGCCTGACCCTCCCCGGAGGGTTCCATAAGTCCAGGGCTGCGTGCCCACTAGTTGGACTGCCCTGGAAAATAGCCGAGGACTCTTCCTCAGGCCACTGTCCGTGGCCCGCTACGCGGACCCGCGGGGCTACCTCCCCCTCCTCGCATTACTCTCAGGATGTCGACAATGAGCAGGGGGTCAGGGTTCAGAGTTCGAGCTCTTGCTGACTCTGGATGCCCCTGAGGGGGGACGCACTCGTGGATGACCTTGTTCCTTCTTCAACATGTTTGTTCCACCTGCTCCCCCTTCTCCGGTGGAGCCGGATTCCTTTTCAGGAAACACACCAATTTAGGTTCCCTAAAAGGGCTCAGTGTGTTGCTTCCACCACCCTAATTTGGAGATGCTGTCCAAAGCCCAGGGCTGGCCGGACTAGCTCTATCCTAAGAGAACCAGCAGTGCCGTTACTATCTCCTTCCTCGGAAGTGGTCAATGGTTGGTTTCATTCCCACAAGGTGGACCCTCCGGGTCCAGACTTGCAGCCCAGACCGTTGTGCCCGTGGCTAACGGCTCTTCCCTGAAAGAGCTACGGACCACCAGATTGATTTATTTATTAACTCAATCTATGAAGCTACTGTCCTCAGCTTTCGCAGCTGTAGGAGCAGGGCAGCCATGTCTGCGTGCTCGGCAAGGATCCGCTCCCTTACGGGGGTTATCTTGCCTGAGGTCATTACATAACGTCTCTGACGATCTTGGTAGCGTCAGCTACTCCCTGGCTATCCGCAGGTCTATGGCCTTGGAATATGATTAGCTGACCCCACATCCAAAAAGGTACCTTACGGGGTTGACTTTTTGCTGGTAACAGGCTGTTTTGGGAACAGCTGGAAGGACTCCACTGGCAGGTAAGCTCTTCCGTGCCGCACGCTACGGTTGGGAAACCTGTGAACCAAAGGATTCAGTGCACTGGCTTGGACTAAAGCTAAGGGTGTGACTCTGCATGGCGTTACAAGATCGCCTGCACTCAGCGGCAGGAGGCTCAGCCTCTGTGACGGCCTCCTCATGCCTATCCGCCTCTCCAAGCCGCATCCTCGGTCGAGGACAGACTCTCCGGTTATATCGCATGGCTACTACATACAGCTGAACTCCCTTCGTCGCTTCCTCCAGCAAAGGCACAGGCCTTTAACCAGGCTCTGGATGCCTTGAGGCGAGACGGAGTAGTTGTTTCTGTTCCTCTCGAGGAACGCTTGCTTGGCATCGATCGCCATCAAGGAGGCGTGTAGGCACATCCCCATGGCGCCCGCTAATCAGCATTGGCTGAGGTTTGCGGTGGGGGACGACCATTTTGGTGGTTGTGTCCTCGCGGCCCTGCACTCCCAGGGTCATGCAGTAATATCGTACTTGAACGACCTACTGGTCAAGGCATCTTCTCTGGAACAATGCCAGTGCAGCCTCTCACGACCCTCTGCACTCCTGCTCACACTCTGACACGCCAGTGCATGGAGTCTCACGACTATTCAGCTTAAGTCAAGCTGCCTCTGAACAAACAACTGACACTTCAGTCAGAAGTCCGCTCACACCTTCGGTCACGCTCAGTCTCCCTTGGGCGGCTGATGTACATCTTGGGGAAAATGGTAGCGGCCATGGAGCAGTATGCTTTGTACAGTTTCACCTGCGGCCACTGCGATTGCAGATCCTCCGCAGTGGGGACAAGCACCATCTTCCTGCGACAGGAAGGTCTCCCTGTCTGAATTGACAAAGGTCTCCCTTCATTGGTGGCTGCTACCCCTGTCTGTCACAGGGGAGGTCCTTCCCGCCCCCCTCATGGGCAGTTGGGGCCACGACCTCCAGCCTCTCGGGCTGGGGCGCAGTATTCCTCCACCACGGGGCTGAAGGCACCTAGACTGAGTCGGAATCCATTCTCCGGATCAATGTCCTGCAGAGTAGGGCCATTTGCTTAGCGCTTTTGGCTTTCCAACGGTTCCTGTCAGGAAGACAGATCCGGATTTCATCAAACGCGATAGCGTCTCCTATGTCAATCGCCAGGGAGGAACTCGAAGCATCTCAGCTCTGCTCGAGGTTCAACGTATCCTTCAAGGGGTAGAGGACAATGACTCCTCCATATCGGCAGTCCATATCCCCGGAGGGGACAACTAGGAAGCCGACGACCGAAGTCGCCAGGGCATAGACTCGGGCGAGTGGTTCCTTCATCCAGACGTCTTTCAGACCATCTGCAACCGATGAGGAACGCCGGACGTGGACCTGATGGCCTCAGGTTCCAGTTTTCATGGCCCGGCTTCAGGATCACCAGACCCTGGCTGCGGACGCACTGGTCCAGAACTGGTCTCAGTTCCGTCCCCCGTATGTGTTTTCCCCGGTGGTAATGTTGCCCAGAGTCCTGCGCAAGATCAGGGCAGAATGCAGGCGCGCTCTACTGATTGCCCCGGACTGGCCCAGACCTGTGGCAGCTCACGGCAGGGAACCGTGGAAGCTTCCAGATCGTCCGGACCTGTTGTCTCATGGTCCGTTCTTTCACCAGAATTCTGTGGCCCTCAGCTTGACTTTGTGGCTCTTAAATCCTGGCTGATGACATCCCTGGGATTTCCCCCAGCGGTTGCCGCTACTATGAGACAGGCCAGGAAACCTGCGTCAGCAAAGATCTACCGCAGGACTTGGAAAATTTTCTTTTCCTGGTGCCACTCGAATGGGCACTCTCCTTGGCCTTTCCCTTTGCCAACCCTGCTTTCCTTTCTATATTCAGGATTGGGTTTAGGGTTATCTCTTAGTTCCCTTCAGGGACAGATTTCTGCACTATTCGTGCTATTCAACAAACGTCTGGCTAATCTCACTCAAGTTAGGACGTTTGTGCAAGGGGCATGTCACATTGCCCCGCCCTACAGGCATCTGCTGGACTCCTGGGACCTTAACTTGGTTCTCTCGGCTCTGCAGAAGCCGCCCTTTGAACCACTAAGAGAGGTGCCCCTCTCTAGGCTTTCACAGAAAGTAGCCTTCCTTGTGGCTATCACTTCTCTCCGGAGAGTCTCTGAATGGCAGCCCTGTCTTGTAAGTCAACCTTTCTGGTGCTTCAGCGGGACAAGGTGGTGCTTAGACCGGTGGCTGAGTTTCTTACCGAAAGTGCTTTCTCCCTTTCATCTTTTTGTCCAAATACTGTCCACCTGTCCGAGAAGGCTCCGCATTCCTTGGATCTGGTCAGGGCTTTCAGGATTTATGTCTCCCGTACGGCCCCTCTACGCCGCACGGATTCCCTGTTTGTGCTTACAACAGGCCAACAAAAGGGTACACCAGATTCCAAGTTAACCTTGGCACGGTGGTTCAAGGCGCCTATCCAGGGGGCCTACCTTTCCTCTGGAACGCCTCTCCCTTTGGGAAGCATGGCGCACTCTACTATAGCTGCTGGAGCTTCATGGGCCTTGCGGCACCAGGCAACGGCTCAGCAAGGGTGTCAGACGGCTACTTGGTCCAGTCTGCACACCTTTACGAAGCATTACCAAGTGCATGTATATACTTCAGCAGACGCAAGTCTGGGCAGGCAGGTCCTTCAGACGGCCGTTGACCACCTGTGAATGGAGCTTCCACCTTGCCATTATGTGTTGTTTGCCCACCCAGGGATTGCTTTTGGGCATCCCCATTGTCTGGGTCTCCCAATGGAGCGAATAAGAAAAAGAGAATTTTGTTTACTTACCGTAAATTCTTTTTCTTCTAGCTCCTAAATGGAAGACCCAGCACCCACCCTGTTGCCCTTCGGGTTATTCTGTTAAGTTTCTTGTGTTTACACAGGTTGCTTACGTTAATCAGTTGGCCGCCGTTATACGGCCGGACCTGATTTTTCAGGTGTGGGTTATCCTCCTTCCTGCTTGTGCACCGAACTGATGGGACTTTCCCAGGAGGGGGTGTATAGGCAGTAGGGGAGGGGCTACTTTGTGTGTCCTCCGGAGGCAGAAGCTATACACCCCATTGTCTGGGTCTCCCAATTAGGAGCTAGAAGAAAAAGAATTTACGGTAAGTAACCAAAATTCTCTTTTTTATCAAATCAACAGCAAAGAGCTCAGTAAGCAACACACCCCTGGAGTTAAGGCCTAGTTTATGCTTCCCTTGGTATGATGATACTATATGTGAATACTTTTATGTTTATGCCAAAAATAGAATAAATATTGTAGGAGTGATAACTTTATTAACTAACCTGAGAAATTATTTTGGCAAGCTTAAAGGGAACCCTTTAGACTAGAAACACCGTATCCGACTCACATGCGAGTCTTTCGGACGAGGCTCGGATCAGTCACCCTGAATGGCCTCTCCCTCTCTGGACGGGAGTGTCAGCTGCTTGTGTTTTTGTGCAGGATCACACTCCCGTCCTGACAGGGGAAAGACCGTTCAGGGTAACTGATCCGAGTCTCGTCCGAGAGACTCGCATGTGAGTCGGATAGTGTGTTTCCAGCCTTATGAGATTCATGCAGCCCACACCAGCCGGGTATAGAATCATAGCATCTTTTACTCTGAAATGTTGCAACCTTGAAGTGAAAGCGTTGTTTGAAAAGCCGACAAGCGTTATAGCGGGAGAGCTGACTTGTCCTTTGAGAGTACTGGATGGCTTTTCCCTGTTTTTCTCCATCTGATTGAAAGGTATCTCCCTCCCTCTGTGTACATAGGAGAGACCTGTCAATCAACTGGAGCTGGGCAGGGAGAAAGATGGCTGGTAACATTAAACTAGTCCATTCCCTTCTCCTCGTTCAGTTCCAGGTCAGCTCATCAAACAATGCTTTGTATAGATTGTTAGTTTCTGCTGACAGTTTCTTTTTAAGTAGTTTTGAACATAAATTGCTAGATGTAATATAGCTGATACTATTTCCTAGAACTACAACAAAAACTTTGCTTTTATTAGAAGAATATTTAAAAGTACATATTTAATTTTCTTGTTCATGTCATTGGGGGACACTCTAACTATGGGATAGTCTGCTGCCACCGCATGTCTGACATTATTACATCCTAAATCAAAACTGGTTCCTCTCCAGCAGACTACACTTCACCTGCTAGCATCAGGTCTCCTTAGTTTTTCATAGTGTCAGTTTAAGGTAACTAAGGTCTGAGTCTCAGACAGATTGTAGGCCTTTAGAGGTCAGGTTAGGTGTTAACTGTTCTCTTTCTCAGATGGATTGCTCAGAGCAGTGTTCCCCACCTCCTTTCCTACAGAGCCACCAACAGGGCATGTTTTCAGGATTTCCGTAGCATTGCACAGGTGGTGGAATCATCACCTGTGCAGCTAAATACATTTTCACCTGTGCAAGGCAATCCTGAAAACATGACCTGTTGGTGGCTCCTGAGGACTGGAGTTGAGGAACACTGGCTTAGAGGTTTACAGGGTGTAATTGACTGTATTGTTCAATTAGTATCCTCTCTCCTGTACAGCTGTATTTTATGCAGTCAGTGATCAGATAGCAGGGTGGGTGGTCCTTGGATTACCGCCTTCTTACTATAATGTGTGTGTTTGCATGGACCAGAAAATGGAGTCTGGTTTTCCCAACTTTTAGCCACAGGATAAAGCTTCTTCAAGACAGAGGCCTTACCTAGGGCCCTTGCTAGAGCCCTGCATTTACACTGGCTTTGAGTGTTTGCTTTTTGGCATGGTAGCATCTCCTTTTGCAGAGTCGGAGTCGTAGCACTTACTTTGTTTCCCTCGCATAGCTCTGTATGCCTCCTGGTGTTTTTTTGAGAGTTTTTTTGTGTCCTCTTTCACCTCTCCTCTTGGCTTTTTCCATCTCCTCCTCTGCTGTCATTCTCTCCTTCAGATTTCAGATCTTCAGATGTTGGCCCCTTGGGGATGGGGAGGGTGTGAATAGGGAAGGGCTTCTTTCTGTGCCATTAAGGGTGTCTGCGGCTGTTATGGTGGAGGTAGAGCTACTGCATGGTGGTGGTGTGTGTATTTGTTACATTAGGTTTTCAATTTCGAAGCCTGCGTATATGCAAGTCATGGGCAGTATGGGCGATATCAAACTGGGGAGACCTTGGCCCTGTGGGTGACGGGTCAGGGCAGATGTCTGGACTCTTTCACATTCTAGCAAATCCTTGGTCTTTCCTTGTTATGCCAGGATACTACCTTCCCAGCTTGCACTGAATATTTGAATGTCGGTTTGACCTAAGATTCTGCAGTTTCATTTCAGAATTCCTGTTCAACGTGGCAGATGGCCCACAGGCACCATCCATAGCACTCACACATACATCTCCCAAGGTTGTCTTTTTGTACACACTTTTTTTTTGATCATTTAGTTTACTGGCAGGACTGTTGGGTCCGCAATTCGGAAGGGTCTTGGCCATTTGGATTAGATTTGCCTGACTAGGGTTAGGGCACAGGGGCCTTAAAGATCACTTTTCTCTCATTTAATTTAGCATACTTTTCATAGTTTTTATCGACCCATGGGCAGCACCCATGTGGTGACATCCTCCTGTCTGCTGGGGAGGATGTAATAACAGTCAGCAGATTATCCGATGGTTAATGTGTCTCCCGATGAAGACTACAAGTCTTATGCTGAGTACCAAAAGTATCAATTTCACTTTCCTTAACATCCTACTTCTTGCTACTGGGTTTGCTCTTGTGACCCATCCGACGGCGAAATTGTATTTCATTGCTTTTCATGTGGTGGTAGTCATCATGGTTATCAAGTAAGTATTTAAAAAGTGCATTTCATTGTACACAATGTTTTGTGGGACTGATATCTTGCTCAGATTCATAAGTAATTGTAATGGTATGGAGCTGCTTTGGGGATGGTAAGGGGAAATAATTAGGCTTTGTTCAGACTTTTAGTTTTCAGTTGGTGACATCACACTGACCAATCATAGCCTAGAAGGCGCACAGGATGTTGGTCAATATTACTGAAAGGGACGCAGGATGGGGGATATAATCACATTATGGAGGGAGACAATATGTATATCTTTATATGTTTTAGAACGCTGCAAGGTTCTGACTAGCATGCAGATAGGGGCCCAGGTCCAAATTTTGCAGCAAGGTCCATTGGAATCTAGTTATGCTACTGCATGTACTATTGTCATCCATAAAGACGACCAGTCTAATACAGTACATGGTGCAATGTTTTGTTCTATGTGAGAAATGCTCTAAAACAAACTATTCTGGTTAATAAGTGAGTACTAGGTTATTCCTTATCATTTAATTGTGTACTATAATATCTATATAAGCTCTGATGTAAAGTTTCCATTCAATTAATGACAAGGAACCCACTGTGCTTTGGTTTTCAGCATATTTGTAGCATTTATTTTGGAAGCATTTTTTGTGGAATACTCCGTGGAGAAAAGTGAAGTTGAAACCGCCATTGAAAAGAAGATTCAGGAGTTAGGAATGGCAGTACAGGAGTGAGTGATATGTCTTCCATCTCTTTGGCATACCATGATAGTGTGTGTTCAGGATATCGTCAGTCCTTATTAAGGATGAGATAGTAATATTTGAAGATCTTCTTTATGTTGTTTTTATTGCACCAGCACATTGTGCAGCACTGTAAAGAGGCTGTCATCATGTTCATCAGTTCCTATCTCTATTGGGGCTCATAGTCAAATAACTAATGGTACCTTTACACGCCGCTACAGAGGGTTGGAAACAACCGGGTGTCTGAGATAAATGTATCTTGCACCGTCAAAGCAACCCGAGGTAGCGGCGTGTAAACTAGGTTGTTGCCACCCGTCACTGTCAGCACCTGTTTCAGAGCAGAGCTCAAAACAGGTTGGTTTCAAGTCGATGGTAGCGGCGTCTAAATGAGGTACAGGAAGGTTTTTTTCGTCACCTAGTTAACTCCCTGGGGCGTGACACAGCCTCCAGGATACCGCCCCCCCTTCAGCGATCATTGGTGGAAGCTCCTGCGTTACGATTGGTTGTCGCTGCATAGGGCGGCATATTTAAGGAGCTGACCAGTCATACTACACAATTGCAATAGCATCATGTATTAGCCAGCCTTACTGCGCTGGCTGGCCAATCATGATGCTATTGCATTGTCCAATCATCGTACGAGCTTCTCGTAATCCATAATTCTGTCACGCCTATGTGTTGTCCCTGCTGCCCCAGGTCCTCCCATATTACCTTCTGTAGCGGCGTGTAAATGAGGGACAGTGCTCTACAGAAGGTAACTTGTGGCACCCGGCGGTGCCTCCAGAGATAGATTAAACCTTCTGTAGAGCACCTTTTGCAGCGTGTAAAGGCGGTATCGGGTACCGTTTGCAACTGTTGAAACGTGCTCGTGAGACACCCGGTTGTTTCCAACCTTCTGTAGCGGCGTGTAAAGGTACCATAACTGGTATACACATATTGATGCTTTTTGTCTTTTTCCAGCTTTTTTTTTATATAATTCATGACCTATGCATTTTAATCATTTTGCAACCATTCTAGAGTGGCCAGACACCTTATAGTGATTTTTACCCTTATGGCCGATGCAATAGCCTTATTTCTGTAATTTATTAATTTATTTTTTGTCTTTTAACTCTGTTATATCTGATCGAATTCTGATATTAATTTAACACAGGGAAGACATTCCCACTAGAAACTTAGTCGACAACATGGACAACTGTGAAAATGATCTTGGAGGGTTTGGTGAAGAGAACCAGAAAGGACTGATGTTTCAGATTGCCTCCAAACGTATGTTATTCTTTCTTTTTTTTTTTTTTAACCCCTTCCCGACATAGGACGTTGTGCAACGTCCTGTGTTTCTGCCCGTTCCCGACACAGGACGTTGCACAACGTCCTGGCAGATTTGAGCTGCTGCAGCTCCTGTGAGTGGGGTCGCTCAGGTGTCACAGATGCTGCTGCTCTGTGACAACCTGTAGATGACCCCACAGGGGTGGATTAACCCCCCCGTGCCCAGGACCCCTCCGATCGGCAGTTTAAAAGTGAAACTGCCGATCGGAGGGAATCATAGGGATTCACCCCTCCAGATCTGATTGGAGCTCTCCAATCAGATCTGGAGGGGCGGATCGGCATGTGTCCACCCCTCCTCACCCCCCTCCCGCTCCATGACTCACAGGGGGGGCCTCCCCTTCCCCCCAAACCGCCCGCCCCCCCTCTATTATTATGTATATGCCGGCGGGCTGCACCCGCGGGTGTGCCCGCCGGCAACACTGTCCGGGCCCCTGCTCCGGTGCCCCCCCAGGCTGCCCCCACCTCTGCCCTGTGTGCTGCCCCCCCCCTCACCTCCTGCAGCAGGCTGCACACCTCGGTGCACCCGCCGCTGCAGCCGCCTCGGCCCTGCCTCCGGCTGTGTGCCTTCTGTGCCCGCCGGTCGGTGGCCCCGCCTCCTCTTCCGGCCTCCTGCTCATCGGTGGATCCAGAGGGTAAGTATGTATGTATGTTTGTATGTATGTATGAATGAATGAATGAATGAATTGATGGATGGGGGGTGCATGCGTGGACGGTGGTGTCGTGCATAGACGTGTGTGCATAGACATGTGCGTGCGTGGATGTGTGCATAGATGGATGTGTGTGTGGATGTGTGTGTGGATGTGCATGCATGGATGTCAGCGTGCGTATGTGGATGTCAGCGTGCGTGAAGTCAGCGTGCGTGGATGTGTGCATGCGTGGATGTCAGCGTGCGTGCGTGGATGTCAGCGTGCGTGAATGTCAGCGTGCGCATGCATGGATGTCAGCGTGTGCGTGGATGTCAGCATGTGTGGATGTCAGCATGTGTGGATGTGCGTGGATGTCAGCATGTGTGGATGTGCGTGGATGTCAGCGTGGTGTGTGGATGTCAGCGTGCGTGCGTGGATGTCAGCGTGCGTGAGTGTCAGCGTGCGTGCATGGATGTCAGCATGTGTGGATGTCAGCATGTGTGGATGTGCGTGGATGTCAGCAGTGGGATGTCGTGGATGTCACTGCGTGCTGGATGTCTGCGTGCGTGGATGTCAGCGTGCGTGAATGTCAGCGTGCGTGGATGTGTGCATGCGTGGATGTCAGCGTGCGTGGTGATGTCAGCATGTGTGGATGTGCGTGCGTGGATGTCAGCGGCGTGCGTGGATGTCAGTGCGTGGATGTGTGCATGCGTGAATGTCAGCGTGCGTGCATGGTTGTCAGCGTGCGTGGTGTCAGCATGTGTGGATGTCGATGTGTGAGTGCGTGGATGTCAGCATGTGTGGATGTGCGTGGATGTCAGCGTGCGTGTGTGGATGTCAGCGTGCGTGCGTGGATGTGTGCATGCGTGGATGTCAGCGTGCGTGAGTGTCGCGTGCGTGCATGGATATCAGCATGTGTGGATGTCAGCATGTGTGGATGTCAGCGTGTGTGGATGTGCGTGCATGGATGTGCAGCGTGAGTCGTGCGTGGATGTCAGCGTGCGTGAATGTCAGCGTGCGTATGTGGATGTCAGCATGCATGCGTGGATGTCAGCGTGCGTGCGTGGATGTGTGCGTGGATGTCAGCTTGCGTGCGTGGATATGTGCATGCGTGTATGTCAGCGTGCGTGAATGTCAGCATGCGTGGTTGTGTGCGTGCGTGGATGTGGATGTGCGTGCGTGGATGTCAGCGTGTGTGCGTGGATGTGCGTGCGTGGATGATGGGTGCATAGGTGGATGGATGGGTGCAACAAGGGATCCAGTGTCCTCTTGTTGTAGTCTCTGAGATCATAGTCATGGTGCACTGTATGACAGATCATTGTCATACAGTGCACCATAACGCTGACCCCAGAGGCTGTAGGAAGAGGACACTTGATCCCTTGCTGCAGTCTCTGGATTGAGCAGAGGCGATCGAGCGTCGTGGGACCTTCATTGTGGACTATGTCGGAGGCGATCGAGCGTCGTGGGACCTTCGTTGTGGATTATGTCGGATCTTTATAATAAAGATTCAGTTCGAATTTTGTTTGTGTTTTTTTTTTTCAAATAAAAAGATTTTTCTCTGTGTATATTTTCTGACTATTTTCCAGAGATTCCTAATGGCGGGTCTAACAGTGGCCCTATATTATGAAACTCGGGCTTAGTGCCAGCTGCCAATAAAAAGCTGGCATTAACCCCTTTATTACCCAGTTTGCCACCGCCACCAGGGCAACTGGAAGAGTCTGGGTACAGCGCCAGAAAATGGCGCTTCAATGAATGCGCCATTTTCTGGGGCGGCTGCGGGCTGCAATTCGCAGCATGGGGGGCCCAGAATGCTTGGGCCTCTCCATGCTGCGGATTCCAGCCCCCAGCTGCCTAGTTGTAGGTACAACAAGGCAGCTGGGGGTTGTTGGCAATCCGTAGCTGCCAAGTTGTACCTGGCTGGACCAAAAATATGGCGGAGCCCCACGCCATTTTTTTTTTTCCAGAATTAGTCCTAGAAAAAAAATAAAAATGGGCTTCGCTGTATTTTTGGTTGCCAGCCAGGTACAATGAGGCAGCTGGGGTTGCTGGCAGTCCGTAGCTGCCAAGTTGTACCTGGGTGGACCAAAAATATGGCGGAGCCCCACGCCATTTTTTTTCTAGAATTAGTCCTAGAAAAAAGATAAAAAAGGGCTTTGCTGTATTTAGATGCATAGTGAGCACTTTGAACCCCCAGGTGCTTCACAAATTGATTCGTAAGAAGGAAAAAGTATTTTTTTTCACACAAATTTTCTTTTTTCATTTTTACGGATCAATTTGTGAAGCACCTGGGGGTTCAAAGTGCTCACTATGCATCTAGATGCATTCCTTGGGGGGTCTAGTTTCCAAAATGAGGTCACTTGTGGGGAGCTCCAATGTTTAGGCACACATGGGCTCTCCATATGCGACATGGTGTCCACTAACAATTTCAATAGTTAGCGGACACCATGTCGCGTATGGAAGCCCCTGTGTGCCTAAACATTGGAGCTCCCCCACAAGTGACCCCATTTTGGAAACTAGACCTCCCAGGGAAATTCTCAATGAATTGTTAGCATTTTGAACCCCCAGGTGCTTCACAAATTCATCTGTAAAATTGAATAAGTACTTTTTCTTCCACAAAAATTTTCTTTGTTCATTGTTACAGATTATTTTGTGAAGCACCGGGGTGTTCAAAATGCTCACCACCCATCTATATAAGTTCCCTGGGGGGGTCTAGTTTCCAAAATGGGGTCACTTGTGGGGGAGCTCCAATGTTTAGGCACACAGGGGCTCTCCAAATGCAACATGGTGTCCGCTAACAATTTGACTGAAAAATCAGCTCAAATTTTTAGCGACACCATGTCGCATTTGGAGAGCCCCTGTGTGCCTACACATTGGAGCTCCCCCACAAGTGACCCCATTTTGGAAGCTAGAGCCCCCAGGGAACTTATCTAGATGGGTGGTGAGCATTTTGAACCCCCAGGTGCTTCACAAATTCATCTGTGAAAATGAAAAAGTACTTTTTTTTCCACAAAAATTTTCTTTTAGCCTAAATTTTTCATTTTCACATGGGGAACAGGATAAAATGGATCCTAAAAATTGTTGGGCAATTTCTCCTGAGTACACAGATACCTCATACGTCGTCATAAACCACTGTTTGGGCGCATGGCAGGGCTCGGAAGTGATGGAGCACCATTTGACTTTTTGAATGGAAAATTAGCTCCAAAAGTCAAATTGCGCTCCTTCCCTTCTGAGCCCTGCCGTGCGCCCGAACAGTGGTTTATGACCACATATGAAATATCGATGTACTCAGGAGAAATTGCCCAACAATTTTTAGGATCCATTTTATCCTGTTGCCCATGTGAAAATGAAAGAATTGAGGCTAAAAGAACATTTTTCTTGGAAAAATTAAAATGACCATTTTTTCCTTCCACTTTGCTTTAGTTCCCGTGAAGCACTTGAAGGGTTAATAATCTTCTTGAATGTAGTTTTGATTAGCTTGAGGGGTGCAGTTTTTGGAATGGTGTCACTTTTGGGTGTTTTCTGTCATGTATACCCCTCAAAGGGACTTCAAATGTGATGTGGTCACTAAAAAAATGGCTTTGTAAATTTTGCTGGAAAAATGAAAAATTGCTGATGAACTTTGAACCCTTATAACTTCCGAACAAAAAAATTTTTTTTTTCCAAAATTGTGCTGATGTAAAGTAGACATGTGGGAAATGTGATTTATTAACTATTTTGTGTCACATAATTCTCTGGTTTAGCAGAATAAAAATTCATAATTTGAAAATTGGTAAATTTTCAAAGTTTTTGCCAAATTTTTGATTTTTTCACAAATAATCGCAAAAATTATCGACCTAAATTTAATGCTAACATGAAGTCCAATATGTCACGAAAAAACAATCTCAGAATCGCTCGGATCCAATGAAACGTTCCAGAGATATTACCTCATAAAGGGACACTGGTCAGAATTGACAAAAATGGCCTGGTCATTAGTGTCAAAATAGGCCCGGGGTGAAGGGGTTAATATAAATGATTATTAAGTCTAATTTTTTTTGAGGGGAAGAAAAAACAATTGAAAAAAACAGCTTGAGATTTCACTGGCATTTGAGCCAGCCTCCTTAGTTCCTTGTCCCCTTAGCTAGACTTCTGTCCTGTGGGGAGGCCTGATGGGACTGTTGTATTTATTTTACAAATCCATTAAAATACACATTTTTATGAGTTTAGCTACAGAATGAAGACAGCCCATTTGTTCAAGTGTATTCGGCTCCACTACGCAGCCTGACTGACAGGAGCAGCTTCTACTGAGCAGAGTGAGATCTCAGCAGTAGGGACAAAGAGGAGCTGTTAGTAAGGTTGGGTCAGAATTAAAGTTTCTATTCTGAAATGGATTTTAAATGTAAACAAACCAACTCCATCAGGTCTAATAGGTTTATTTAATAAATGTGTGAAATCCGGTGACAGATGTTGTAAAAGCCACGGAGAGAGACAGTGACTATGAGTGAGATAGTCTGCACAGTCTTTCTCTGATATACCAGATGTGTGTACACAGGGTTTGGATCCTGTAAGGGTTGTACAGGCCGAGGTGTTTTGTTGTGACCCTAAACACTACCGTAGTAACTGGATCCTCTGGGTGATATTTTTTTCTATTCCTATAAATGTTCTTCACTATTGGTACAGGCCCACAAATGCATCAGTAACCAAGATGTATTTCAATCACAATGAATGAAACGGTCTACTTTACAAAAATAAAGCAAGCTTTACTATTGGTAATGATGAATCGTATGTACAGTAGGTATAAAGCTTGTACTTCACATCTTCTGTTATACACCAAGGCACAAACATATCAATTTAACATGGCAGCACTTCACTTGTTAGCATTTTAATGGCAAGCAATACTTGCACTCGTTTCTGCTATCGGTCTCCACTTACTACAGTTCACTTTCGTTCGGCACCCATATATGCTGGATAGTTCAGTATCTCTTCCTCTACTTCCAGGTCTGGCCTTTACATTGCCTCTTCAGTCCCTCTACTCCAGTTTTCAAGAGTCCTCACAAATCCACAGCTCTATCTTTTGGGGCTTAAGGCTATAACTACTGTCGCGGAGTTCTCCTTTTGGCTGTTGCACTTTCTAGACATCCAAGATGTTCTGGCTGTAATAAGATCCAGACTGCCTCTCATGTAGTTACTATTGCAGACTTGCTACCTCACAAATCTCCTTTCTTGCACACACACAGTAACACATATGTGGCTAATTATTTATATACCTCGCCTTCTCTGTTCACTCCAAACTATACATAACTCTCATCTTAATCACAAAACCCCTCCCACCATCTGGGTACGACTGGCTGTAACTCCTTTGCTTCCAGTTGTTTATTGCAATTTTTCTGATGTGCCACTGTGTTAGAATAAACCATATAAAGAAATAGGCAGCATTTCTATACAAGTAATATACATTAGAACATATGAATACATTAGTAAAGCACACAATTCACTATAGCAATATCCTCAGGGGTGTTGGCCATCTTTTCACTTTATTACAGTCCCACACCACGATCTTTGTGTCTGCTAGTATATGAAGGACTGCAGTAATAGGTTTCAATCTATCAGAGATTGAGTTATTTGTTCAGATAGGGTACGCTTGATTAGATCCTGTGATGCCCTTTATATTTTAGTTACACTGCCCATCATACCCAGACAGAAAAGTTATGGATATTCCGGACATGTATTCATATACGTTGGGAAACATTTCACATCTTGCGCATAAATAACTTGATTTTATCCCATTGCCTTTCAGGGTACAGGACAGTGGATGCCTTATTACAACGTATGTTTGAGGCTGAAATACCTCCTGAAGATGAAGGGCCACCAATGGAGGACATCTTGAATTTGTCACCCAATGATCTTTATATTGAAAACCCAACATTCAATTCAGCAGCCTAGTAGAGGACAGCAAGTCAGACTGGGGAACAATGGTATAAAATAGACTGTGACGAGAATCCCAGAAATGCTGCTGCCTACACATGCATTAATAGATGTATTTATTTTTATACAGAATAGCTTTTTTTAGTTGGAAAAGGAAAAAAGACCAAATAATAGAATAATGAAACCAAAGAGATGTCTTCTGTGGCAGGGTAAGGGCACATCACCACTTTGGGCAACTTTGCACAAAACCCTTCCTAAGGGCTCAATTGAATGGCTTTATTTGTGGATGTGTGTTTTGCTATGGGATCTACATTATTTTCTGTATGTAAAGAACTGGGTCATCAACCCACAAACAGAGCCCTTAATTCACATATTGGTGAGTTTTGGTTATTCACAAATGGAAATGGTTTCCTCCTGTGTTTATAGGGGTTGTCTGCAACTATTTTTTTTTACATTTCTTTATATACAAAATTTTGTTTTTTCGTAATATACTTCTTAATCATGTTTTATTAACCTTTTTTCCTATGTGCAATGCAAAATATCCATCATGTGATTTTTCCCGGTTACGTCTTCACCCAATGGAGTAACACAGTGTATGTGTGATTCAAGCATTGCACATTCACCCTGAGAAAGAAACACGTTAGCCTGTCTGTTTACTGGACATCACTTCCGATGGCCTGTATATTAGGGGAAGCCCGCGCAAGCGAAAAACACAACCAGCTTGTGATCGGGCACATCGCGCAGGAGGGAAGTGGGCATCTCATTCCCATAGTGGTAATGTGAGGATATGCTTAGTAAGCCATATTAGATAACACTGAGATATGTGATTAAAAAAAATGAGTCCAAGACAATCTCTGTAAATTAACACTTTGGGCAAAATTGATCATGTATCATGTCTGTTTTAGGGGCACAATTCGTTTTTTGGTGTTCAATTAACCTTTTCATGCCTAGTTCTATGAATAACAAAGTGGATTCGTTTTGCCTTTAGTGTCCATTTAGATTAGATTTCCACATATAAATTTGATCCGACTTTCTGAGCCAATCAGAGAAGTGGAGACATAACTAAGGTAAAGTAGGTCTTTGTTCTGTCTTTTGTATGCACTCCTGACATTGATGTAACAAAATTACTTGAGAATCTAACCTAAGAAAGTAACTAGTTCGAGTCACCACGTCCTCCAAATCACTTCAATCTCCTAACACGTCGTGCCTCATTATTTCTAATTCCTGCACCTTTTATTTTTAACTACAGTGACCTTTAGATCATGATTAGAACAACTACTTCACTTTTGAGAATATCTGATTGATGCCCAATTATTGATTTTCTTCTTCTTAATTTTTTTTTTTTATGAATCAAAAATACCTATTTATGTATTTTTCTACTGCTATGCTTTACCAATGAGTGCCTTTAACACTTCATACAACCAAATTATGAGGATGTATTACCGTACTTTTGCAAGTCAAAACATAATATGGAATAAGTATTGTATTTATGTGTATGAATATGTTTCTCTGTACTCCATTTTTGTCTGTTACATTTCAATAATAGAACAATGTATTTAGTATGTGATTTGATGTCTACATTATTTATCAAATATGAAAAATATAGCAAAGATGTAGGTACCTATAGATTATCCCAAATCTGCTGTATTTTGTTGTGATTGATCCGGCAATGTATTGCAGAAGACTGATATTACATTGTGGTTAATGGGACAGGATCTTAAAACCACAACCAACAGTGGGTAAAAGTGTGACATTTGTTTTATTTGGACAACCCCCTATCGATATCAAAAACTATGAATAACATGTATGGGAAGGAATTGCTTTTACATGTTAGTTTTTATTAATCAAATTACAAGTCTCCATTTGCAATCTATATTTATTTATTCATTCATTCATTTTCAGACCCCTTGATACTCAGTTTGCAGCCTGATCTAAAGTTCAGATTTTTCTCATATGGGAGTGTCCCTCAAAGTAATTTAGGCTGGATGTAAATTTTTTGTATAGCCAGGGTACTGCTGTGTTCAGTCAGTAGTAATGATGGGTGAACTCGCCCGGATTTTTTTTTTTTAGGTTCGGGGCCGAACATGACTCGAACTTGAGTCCGAACCCCAAACTCGGACTTTAAAGTTATGTGATGGGGTGGGGGACGTTAAAAAAAGAAGATAGGTGATTAAACAGCATTATACTTACTGGATCCACCATCCCATCATCCCACCACATCTACTTCCATGGCCACTCCACAACGTCCGGGATATTCACTGCAGAGGGACCCAAAACCCAATTTAAAGATGCTGTCAAAGAGAATGGGCGTCTTTGATTGGCTGTTGGAGTAATCTGGAATCAGCCCATGCATTCTAGCATCTACCGTGCTAGAATTTATGTGCTGGTTTCAGGTTACTTCAACAGGCAATTACAGATGCCAATTCTCTGTGACAGCATCTGATTGGTTGTTGGGTCCCCATGCAGTGAATATCCCGGACGTTAATGAGCGGCCCCTGAAGTAGACGTGGTGGGACTCGGTAATATAATGCTGTTTATTATTTCTTTTTTTCTTTTATACAGCTCCCCACCCTTGAACCCTAATTGTTACACGAACATCCGAGGGATGTCTGTGTTCGGGATCTGTGCCCGAACACTAGGTGTTCGGTACGGACCCTGAACTTTACAGTTGGGGTTCGCCCATCACTAGTCAGTAGCTCATACAGTCAGTTTAAGAATAGGATGGGGTTGTATGCAGAACGCCACAATTTGAACAAAAGAGACAGTGTCTACACTCTCAGGAATAGCTGAGAAAACATGCGGGATAGAAGCTGTGCTGATATACAATCATGATCAAACGTGATGGCACCCTTGAAATTGTTCCAGAAAATGAAGTATTTTTCCCAGAAAATTAGTTCAATTACATATGTTTTGTTTATACACATTTATTCTTTCTGTATTTTGGAACAACACAAAGAGAGAAAAAAATGGCGCACTGAACATAACTTCACACAAAATCCCCAAAATGGCCCAGACAAACTTGTTGGCACCTTTCCAAAATTGTGGGCAAACAACTTTGTCTCAAGCATGTGATACTCATTCAAACTCACCTTTGCCAAGTAACAGACCTGGGTAATATGAAATCACACATGAAATCAGATCACAAGGGGGAAGTGGACTCAGTCTTTGCATTGTGTGTCTGTGTGTGCCACACTCCTCATGGAGAATGGTAAGAAAGAGGATAAGAACTGTCATGAGGATTTGAGAACCAAAGTTGTTGAACAATATGTACAATCTCAAGGTTACATGTCCATCTCCAGAGATCTTGATATTCCTTTGTCCACAGTGTGCGACATAATCAAGAAGTTTACAATCCATGCCACTGTAGCTAATCTCCCTGGACGTAAAAGGGTGAGAAAAATTGGTGAAAGATTGCAATGCAGGAGAGTCTGGATAGTGGATAAGCAGCCCAATCAAGTTACAAAGAAATTCAAGTTGTCCTGCAGAGACATAAAAAAGTCAGATTGAAGTTTGCCAGAATGTGTGTAAGCCAAAATAGAGTAAGCTTTTTGGTAAAGAGTATCATTCTATTGTTTTTTTTAAAAAATGGAATGAGGCCAACAAAGAAAAAACCACAGTACATCAAGTCAAATATGGTGGAGGTTCAAAGATGTTTTGGGGATGTTTTGCTGCATCTGGCATTAGTTGTGTTACCTGTGTGCAAGGCATCATGAAATCTGAAGATTACCAAAGAATTATATAGGCAATATAGTGCCCAGTATCAGAAAGCTGGGTTTGGCTCCTACGTCATGAGTCTTCCAGCAGAACAATGACCCCCAAAACATACTTTAAGAAGCACTCTCCACCGCAGAATGAGCACTACAAATATTAGCTGCTCATGACCCATGCAGTCATTTATCTATCCCCCATTTCCTCAAGATGGCTCCACCATTGTAAATAAGAACCTATACGTATTTATGTTAGGGCACTGGAGCTAGTACTTCAATATAGGAAACCACCTTAACTAATAACTTGTGGACATATTTCATGTGATTTTAAAGATTTTACAATAAATATCCCGCATAAGGGTTGTATGAGAACAGATGTCATAATTTTCTGACGCCAGCGAAGCGGATCGTCCTTTTAATTCAGATTAAAACGTACAAAGATACATCCCTAGCAAGGGGATTTCTCAATATAACTTTGAATGGATGAGCTACCAATACCAGCAGCCCGGGAGCCCAGTGAGTATCAGGTGGTCGAGTGATTCCTCTTTCCTTGAATTAACACACAATTTTCTGACGCCATAATAATTTGCGCTGAACCGTAATCACAAAAAAAGAACCTATACGTCTTTGTGCCACCCCCACCTCACACTAATTTGTAAGCCTGCGAGCAGGGTCGTCGTTATTTTTACTTTAATTATTGTATTATCTAAAACTGTTACTTATAACTGTTTGTGTATGAACCTCTGAATTGTAAAGCAATGTGGAATATGTTGGTGCTAAATAAATAAAGATTATTATTACTACTCAGAAATAGATGGAACCATGCGTTGGAGAATTCTGAAGTGGCAGCAATGAGTTTGGATCTAAATCCAACTGAACACCTGTAAAGAGATCTTAAAAGTGCTGTAGGGAGAAGGTGCCTTCAAATATGAGAGACCTGGAGCAGTTTGTAAAAGAAGAGTGGTCCAAAATTCCAGTTGAGAGGTGTAAGAAGCTTGTTGATGGTTATAGAAAGCAATGGATTGCAATTATTTATTCTATAGAGTGGGCAAACAAATATTTAGCTGAGGGTGCCAACAGTTTTGTTCAGATTATTTTTTTTTAATTGTATTATTTTCAATTTCCCTATTTTTCTTTTCTTTTTTTTTTTTTTTGTTTTGTTCCAATACACACAAAGGAAATAAAATGTGTATAACAAAACGTGTAATAGTTTCTGGGAGAAATACTTCCTTTTCTGAAACAATTTCTCGGGTGCCGACCCTTCATAACTGCATATCAGCACAGCTTCTATCCTGCATGTTTTCTTAGCCGTTCCTGAGAGTGTATGCGCTTTCTGTCTTGTTCAAATTGTTGTGGTCTGTATGTAGCCATTTTAGTGTGGGACTTTTCTCTTTCCTATGGGGCTAGGATCTTACAAGCGGCCATGGACTACTCCTCCTGACAATTCTGCTGCTTCGTTTGACCTTATGTCAACAGAGCAGCTTTTCATCTTCCGATCTATTCGGTCCATTTGGCACTATTGTCTACGTCAAGCTGTTTGACAGGCGACTTCCCGCTAACTAAATTGGCAGAGAGAGACAGCCCTCTTCTCCATAGCAACGGTAGTCACGATATCTAGCAATGTTGCTTCATTTCACAAATGCGGTATATGACAGTAAGGCCTTGTGCCCATCCTCAAAAAGTGATGCATAATTTTCTGTACCATATCTGCATCTGCTTTTTGCAGAATTATTCAGCAAAAACATATTTGTCTTTGCTGCATAATTGAATCACAAAAAAACAGTCAAACAAACGTGTAAAAACACTCAAGCAAGTGCTTCTGAAAGAGTAGTAAAATACAGGGTATTTAGTTGATATGTTTTTTGGAAAAAATGTATACTAAGCCGCTCTACCACTTCAAGGTAACCCGTATCAGAGCAGTCCCTATCTGATGTATTAAAAACCTGACCATGTGTATTGGTACCTAAATGAGGTCCAATGTCTGACTTTGACTGAATGCAGATGACGGCTTTTTTTGTGCAGGGCTCAAGTGGGGGGGAGACTCCTCAATCTTGCAGAAACAAGAAACAATTTAGACAAAACCAAATGAGCCATGCACACAGTGAGCACGTCTGCTTTTGCTTCTTTTTTGGTGCAGAAAATTCTGCATGCACCCCTGTGAGCTCTGAGCAGAGCCCACCCTGTTCAGTCTGACCTCTGCTTCAATTATTGTACGTTTACCTTCCGTACGCCAGGCACTTCCTGGTTTCGACTGCATCACACTCCAGGTGGGTCACGCCCCCCGCCCACATGGGATGTGACGCAGTCGAAACTAGGAAACCGCCCAGGACTTCAAGAAAATGGCTGCAGATTCGGCGCATGTGCAGATCGAGATCTCTGCTCTCTGTCATTGCCCACATCCTCCGGTGACCCTGTCTCCTGCAACTTTTATCCACTACCGCAAACCCCCTCAGTAACAAAAAAAAATAACTATATTCAGATTGTAAAATGCACCCCCATTTTCCACCCAATTTCGGAAGAAAAGAAGGGCGTCTTATAATCCGAAAAATATGGTAGTTACCTTATGCTTGAAATGATGTGCGAAATACAATTGTAGAGTCTATAGGCCCACCTTAGGTTAAAGTTGCCTAATAAAGTGTGACAAATAATCATAGGGCTGGCTCACAACCTTTAGGGTGCTCAGAATTAAACGTCAATAATATCAAGTGATCTGGCACACCAAAAAAAGAATGAATAGAATCCAGGAATGTTGAAGAAAGAGTTTGTATTCTTTATTAGGCTGGCTTCACACTTGCAGATGCATCTGCAGCGTTTTGCGGATGCTTCTGCAAGTATCAGCATGCAGACCGCGGCCCCTATGTTTATAATAGGGCGCACCGCGGTCTGAAAGCTCTCATTCATTGCTATATGTGAAGCGTCCGCAGGCGGATGCCTGCTTACAGATCACACTCTCCCGTCCGCACCATGGACGTGACATCTCGCGTCGATGGTGCGGGCGGGAGAGTGTGATCTGTCAGCAGGCATGCGCCTGCGGACGCTTCACATATAGCAATGAATGAGAGCTTTCAGACCGCGGTGCGCCCTATTATAAACATAGGGGCCGCGGTCTGCATGCTGATACTTGCAGATGCATCTGCAAAACGCTGCAGATGCATCTGCAAGTGTGAAGGCAGCCTTAGTGATTCTCAATCAGGTGATGTTTGCTTTATCATCAGATAAACAAATTAATTAGTCAGACGTTTCGACCATAGTCTTCTTCACATGACATACTGATTAACATAAGAAAAAAGAAAAAACAAACAATATTTTGTTTACATATCAAGATCATAGGAAAATAACGTAATCTTGTTACATCACCAATAAAAATACAAAAAAGTTACTTTTACACAAAAGATATATAACATCAGTTACATAATGAAACAAGAATACAAGAATAAAGGATGTTCCATCATCCATCTTAGTGGAAAGGAGAAATTAACAAAAATTGCACAAAAACGTATAATACCTTATTCCAGTGCTGCGCTATTGTGTATTGTTGTGATTAAAGCACCATACACTTGTCTATAATAATAGTCACAGAATTAGGATTACTCAAATCAATATACAAATTCTCTCCAGAGCAAAAGAACTATACTGGATCCTGAACAATGGCAAATCTAGGATATTTTGTCGTATGTATTAGTTACCCAGATTAAATATGATTCATATGATCACAGTGTATTAACCACAGCTTCAAAAAGAATCCTGTCAAATTCCTACAGTCATACATGAGAATATCCTTATGATATGAAACATTGAATAAAAAGTATCCATTTACCTGTTCACCTTAACAGGAGTAATTATACTAGTCCTCCTCGCCCTGCTGTAGGGCGCAATAGCGGGTGTAACGCTATTTGCGTCACATCTGGTCTTTGTGACGTCAGTACACCCTCTAGGTGTACGCCCACCTCACCATGTGCAGCTTTATATTTACACCTAGAGGGTGTACCGACGTCACAAAGACCGGATGTGACGCAAATAGCGTCACACCGGTTATTACGCCCCTACAGCAGGGCGAGGAGGACTAAGATTACTTATCATGCCCATCGGGGCGTGATAATGAGCAGCTAAGGAGGGCTTAGAGTGTCACAGGGAACGCCCTGTGATACTTATTCAGAGCCAAGAAGTCGCACATATGTAAGTGCATAATGTTGATTTTTGCAATGTTACAGAATGAATTTTTTATAGAAAAGGACCACTATGATATGTAATGGTGCAGGGACAGGTATTAATAGGGTTGGGAATGATTTGGAGGGGTCAGGTTCCCTTTAAGACTTTGAATTTTGAATTGAACAAAAATATCAAAGCTCATAAAGATATTGGTAAGAGGGGTGTTTGGGAAAGTAACAAAGAGTGGGATGTTGTCTGTAAGACGACACACATTTGTGTTCCTCTGCATTACTAACCGAACAGTGGAATCTTTACAAACTAGATTAGCGAACGGCTCAATCACCACAGCAAAGAGTGTAGGAGACAGGAGACACCTCTGTCTTGTCCCCCAATACACCTAGATAAGATTCAAATCCTTGAATACAGACCCTAGCCAAGAGATCAGTGTATAGAGATTGAAGAATGTTGAGTGACTCTGGGCCAATGCCCATGCATTCTAATATATTACGTAAGTATAACCATGAGAGAGAATCAAAGGCCTTTTAATAGATCCAAATTTAATAACATGTACTGTCTATCATGACCCCCATCCCAACTGCAGAAGGGAGATAACATTAAAAACTCAGCAATCTTTGTCTATAAACTATAGAACCCACCTGATTTGGATGAATATATTTCGATATAAAAGAATTTGAACTGGTGGCCGTTTTTTTGGTAAGGATTTTAAGATCACAGTTCATGAAATAGACCCAAAATTTTCTATGTGGTCATTATTGGACTTGAGAATTTCTATAATTTAGGCAAGATTAAAGAAGGGCCCCAACCGTTCGGCAGAGCACAAGTGAATAAAGAGCAAAACTAGTTGGTGGGGCTATAATAGTACATTTTTTTGTCGTATTGATTAGGTAACCAGTCAGGTCCTCGAGCTTTGCAAGATTTGTCCAATTTAATGGCGTTGAGAACCTCCTCTAATGAGACGGCTGTTTCCATTGAATATTGATGTTTGAGATCCAAGGAAGAGATGACCCTATAGACTAGAATTCTTTCTGCGAGAGATTTTGGTAAGCGGGCAGAGGGAGCATACAATCGAAAATACAAATGATCAAATTCCCTCATGATGAGATTAGGGTCTAGGGTTAAAGTGTCTTCTGAAGTTCGAAGTTTAGGAAAGAACCACATCCCATATTTTAGAGAAAGTATGTGGACAAGATAGGTATTCAATTTGTCACAGAGTATATAGAACCTACATTTAGAACAGTTCAAGCTTTTTTTTTCCCAACAAATGTGAATAAATAGATTTTGCTTGATGCAATTTTTTGGTATCTCAGAGACTAAAGGCATTATTCATATGTCCGTGTTGCACATACATGTTCTATCCATGACATCCATTATATTCTATGTTGCTGTTCACAGTTGTTGTTTTTTTTATTACAAAGACCATACAGTTAGGGCCAGAAATATTTGGACAGTGACACAAGTTTTGTTATTTTAGCTGTTTACAAAAACATGTTCAGAAATACAATTATATATATAATATGGGCTGAAAGTGCACACTCCCAGCTGCAATATGAGAGTTTCCACATCCAAATCAGAGAAAGGGTTTAGGAATCATAGCTCTGTAATGCATAGCCTCCTCTTTTTCAAGGGACCAAAAGTAATTGGACAACGGACTCTAAGGGCTGCAAATTAACTCTGAAGGCGTCTCCCTCGTTAACCTGTAATCAATGAAGTAGTTAAAAGGTCAGGGGTGGATTCGAGGTGTGTGGTTTTGCATTTGGAGGCTGTTGCTGTGACCAGACAACATGCGGTCAAAGGAACTCTCAATTGAGGTGAAGTAGAACATCCTGAGGCTGAAAAAAAAGAAAAAATCCATCAGAGAGATAGCAGACATGCTTGGAGTAGCAAAATCAACAGTTAGGTACATTCTGAGAAAAAAGGAATTGACTGGTTAGCTTGGAAACTCTAAAAGGCCTGGGCGTCCACGGATGACAACAGTGGTGGATGATCGCCGCATACTTTATTTGGTGAAGAAGAACCCGTTCACAACATCAACTGAAGTCCAGAACACTCTCAGTGAAGTAGGTGTATCTGTCTCTAAGTCAACAGTAAAGAGAAGACTCCATGACAGTAAATACAAAGGGTTCACATCTAGATGCAAACCATTCATCAATTCGAAAAATAGACAGGCCAGAGTTAAATTTGCTGAAAAACACCTCAAGAAGCCAGCTCAGTTTTGGAAAAGTATTCTATGGACAGATGAGACAAAGATCAACCTGTACCAGAATGATGGGAAGAAAAAAGTTTGGAGAAGAAAGGGAACGGCACATGATCAAAGGCACACCACATCCTCTGTAAAACATGGTGGAGGCAACGTGATGGCATGGGCATGCATGGCTTTCAATGGCACTGGGTCACTTGTGTTTATTGATGACATAACAGCAGACAAGAGTAGCCGGATGAATTCTGAAGTGTATCGGGATATACTTTCAGCCCAGATTCAGCCAAATGCTGCAAAGTTGATTGGACGGCGCTTCATAGTACAGATGGACAATGACCCCAAGCATACAGCCAAAGCTACCCAGGAGTTCATGAGTGCAAAAAAGTGGAACATTCTGCAATGGCCAAGTCAATCACCAGATCTTAACCCAATTGAGCATGCATTTCACTTGCTCAAATCAAGACTTAAGACAGAAAGACCCACAAACAAGCAAGACCTGAAGGCTGCGGCTGTAAAGGCCTGGCAAAGCATTAAGAAGGAGGAAACCCAGCGTTTGGTGATGTCCATGGGTTCCAGACTTAAGGCAGTGATTGCCTCCAAAGGATTCGCCACAAAATATTGAAAATAAAAATATTTTGTTTGGGTTATGTTTATTTGTCCAATTACTTTTGACCTCCTAAAATGTGGAGTGTTTGTAAAGAAATGTGTACAATTCCTACATTTTCTATCAGATATTTTTGTTCAACCCTTCAAATTAAACGTTACAATCTGCACTTGAATTCTGTTGTAGAGGTTTCATTTCAAATCCAATGTGGTGGCATGCAGAGCCCAACTCGCGAAAATTGTGTCACTGTCCAAATATTTCTGGCCCTAACTGTATGTCTGCAAAACTATTGAAAACACATATGTCTTTTTTTCTGGTATGGATGGAAAAGGTCAATACAAGTCTATGGATCCATGAAAAAACATACATTTCATTGAAATTATTCGTGAACCATCTGTGTATTGTATGTATTTAACATTTTGAAGAATAGGAGAAACTTTTATTAACATATTGTAAAATGCCTTAGAGCACTATCGCAACAGACGAAACAACCTCGGCATCGGAGGTATGCCAGAAAATACCACAACTGAGGATGTTGCAGAGACTAATTGGGCTCTTCTCCACACTCTTAGACCCTGGAGACCAGTGACAGCAATTAATAGAAAGAGCACTGCGCCGCAAACCTAATCCTACCCAACCATATAGTGACATGAGCTGAACAATTTTAGACTTCCGTATGAAAGGAAAAATCTACCAAAAAGCAAGGTCCTTGGGCAAACTTGAATATAACAACACTGATATATGCATTTTCCAGGATCTCGCACCATCCACGTTGGCTAAAAAGGCATCTACTCAAGCTGTTCACGAAGGCACTCAAAGAGTGTCAATTTCATTGTCGCTGGCTCATTTCATGTGGACTGTCTGTATCTGCGAAAGGCAAAAGATACACCATCAGATTATCAGCAGACATCTCCAGTCTTTGCGGAGAACTGGACACCCCCTTAATTTCAATCCTGAACCTGGAAGTAGTACAAGGAGCATGATAACTTTGACCCTTGCCCATTTATGTCAATGGGAAATGGTGGAACCATCAATGAGCCAGAGGACCAAGGCAACTGAAACTTTACCAGAACAAGCAAAGACGTGATCATGCCTAGATAGATGATACACGTACTCAAGAAGCTGAGACCACATATGAAGAGTATCAGACACTAAAAATGACTGCTAAGTTTATGCCTTTTTTCTCAACAGGTTGAACATTGTTTTAGAAGTGAAAATAACCTTTAAGGTTTTCCTAGTTGAACCAGGTTTTTTGGTTCTCATTTGTAATGATAAACACACAATCACTGTACCACCCTATCTTAACTCTAAATGTACCGTCACACTTGACGACGCACCAGCGATCCCGACAGTGATATGACCTGGTAGAGATTGCTGGTGCGTCGTTGTTGGGATCGCTGGAGAGATGTCAGAGATCTCACCAGCGACGCAACAACGATCCGGAGTGATGCAGAGGTCGTTGGGACCCTGTTTCTCATACCTGTAGTATTGAGGTCGTTGTCCCTGTCAAACACACCAATGCATGCTGCCCAGCATCCTCAACTATCAAAAAATGGTCCAGGCGACTCTGACACGACCAGTGATCTCACAGCAGTGGCCTGGTCGCTGCTAAGTGTCAAACATAGCGAGATCATTGGTGAGGTCACTATTGCGTCACCAACTTGTGACTTAGCAGCGATCTCGCTTAGTGTGACGGGGGCAGTACGCAAAGATATCTAAAACAAAGACAGCAAAAATCTTTATGAACTGGAGAAACTGTCTATTTGTTCATGGGAAGGTGTCAAAATTTATGGTCTCACAAGAAAAGAGAAAGACACGTACATACATATACTCACTAAAAGGCGCAAACAACACGAAACTAAACAACCCAGCTAGCATCTACACAGCTTTTGCAATTATTATGCATCACTATACCACTTACTCCCACAAGAAAAAAATAGAACAAACAAATACATAATAAAATTCCTGAATGACCTGCTTGCAATCCCTTCACTTTGCAGGAGTTCCAGTCAGCCCTGTTCGGGTCCAGATGGCCTACCTGTCTTCTACTATAAAGCTTTTCAAGAAATCCTGTGCCCCTGTCTTCTTAAGCTATTTAACGCTTTGCTGGAGGGTGCCCTATCTCTGAAACTGTCTCAAGAGACACACTTCTCCCTTATGCACAAGGAGGGTAAAGACCAAAAGCAACTACATACGCATATCATTATTAAACAATGATCTAAAATTGTTTGCAACCCTCCTAGCGCAGTGCTTAAGTACGCTGCTATCCACACTTATCACTTTGTGGGAGGCAGAGGAGGCAGGGACAACTCCATACGGGTGTTGCATTTGACGTAACATTCCTTGATAAATTACACACCACTGCTCCTGCTAAGCACAGACACGGAAAAGGCATTTCACATGGTAGACTAACTATACATGTAAGAATCATTGAAGAGATTCGGCCTCCCCACACCCCTCATTAATGCCATACTCCAACTGCATACACGCCCGATGGCGAGGAAATGAGTGAATGGAAAATTATCCCCGCCCTTTGACATTAAGAATGATACTTAGGTGATAAGCTAAGCACCCTCTGGAACTCATTAGTAACACTGAATTTCACACCACTGCTTAAATCTTTGCAGGAAGTAATTACCTCATGGTATTCCATGACAACGCTCACCATTCGTCTCCTGGATGAGCCGAAAAAAAATCTGCTAAAAAGTTTCATCCTCCCAAAATTTAGCTACATATCTCGAATGCTGCCCATACATGTCCCAAATTTCTGCTTCACCAAAACCTGTTCCCTCTCCAATAGCTATATTTAGAAGGGGAAAAAACAAGGCTCGACTTCAATACCTTGACACTAACCAGAACTAAGTGGGGTATTGGTGCACCCAGTCTGCAGAAATACCACATAGCAGCTGTCCTATCAACAATAGTAGACTGGGTGAGAAGTCCCAAGCACAAACTGTAGACCACTAACAGGGGCCATGTCTCCAATCCCCTTAGAGCCGCATTAAATTAATCTAAAAGCCACCTGTGTAAAGTAACAATGCAAAATACAATAATAAAACACGCTCTTGCAACCTGGTCAACCTACTCACACATTTTAATGCCACTACTGCCGCTGATCTGGGTTTAGGTTTCACCAGGATTGTATCTAGACAGTTCACAAATAAAACACCAGATCTTATCCACACAAGATAGGCACAGGTAGGGATACTGATAAATGACGAGCATTGCTTGCCCTTCCACAGATAGGAGCCCACATCTCTCCACAATCAATACATTTTCTTTCAATACAGCAGACTCAAAATGGCAATAGGCCCCTATCTGCTAGACAGCCACCCGACTAGAGATCTCACCAAATCTGGGGGCATGGCCTGGCAGCTAATGGCACAGGCTGCTTGAGCAGGGAGCTTCTCCAGGCTCAGGCCATTATTCACTTCTAAAGCGGCACAAACAGCCTGAAAACAGCTCTGCTACATCTAGGCAGCCTCCTGATCCCGGTGACATGCCTCGGGGACCTACAAAGAAGCTTAACTCACCGTCCAGGAAGACTGACTTCTATGGCAGGGAAGGGGCACAGAGCTCCAAGATGGCGCCGACGTCCCGCTCCAGATCAGTGTCCTCCTGCTCTTCTAAGGACATTGGTGAGGTGAGAGTTGTGGAGGAGGGGATACCACTAACAGAAGCAACTATGGAGAGATTACTAGCTTCCCTGCGCACTGCTCTTCATGAAGACTTTAAAGGTATGCTGGGTGAGCTTAATAGAGAGATCCAGGAGCTGGGAGAGCGCACAGACCATATAGAACTATAAGACTATGCTGCTGCACATAATGGTGTGGCTGACAGTGTGGCGGCATTGGAGGACAAAATGACTAACCATCAGCTGAAACTGTGGGATCTTGAAGACAGATCTTGCAGATCTAATGTGAGGCTCAGGGGGATACCAGAGAGTGTTAAAGACTCGGAGCTGCCCTCTTCCTTTACTGATTTCTTGTCTGCTGTTCTGCCTGACACCCCATCTGCTTCACTTGAGATTGCTAGGAGCCACAGGGTCCCAAAGCCTACTCATGTTCATAAGGATTTACCCAGAGATGTCCTGGCATGTCTGAATTCCTACAAGACGAAGGATGATTTTATGCAAGCAATGAAATCTTGCCCAGAACTGCAGGATCCTTATGCTAAAGTGGCAGTCTTCCCTGATTTATCTGCTGGGACCCTGACTAGGAGGAGAGAATTTGCTCCAATGTGCAAGGTTTTGAGAGACAACCACATTCCTTATAGCTGGGGATTCCCGGTAAAACTTCGGTTTTCTTATGATGACAATCGATATGTCTTTAACTCTCACAAGAAATTGCATAAAGCTCTCCGGGAATGGAAACTCCCCCCGCCCCCCATCGCCTGAAGCATCACCCCGATATGCACGTGGTCCTTCACAGAGGAGACTGTCTCCGGGTTGGAGGTCGGCTACATGACTGTCTAGACTTGATTTTTTCTTTTGTTCTTCCCTGGTTTAAGCTGTTCGGCACAGTTGGTGATGGCCGGGCCGGGCCTGAGGGGGCTTCTCCCCTATCTTTTATACCAGCTTGGCATTGTCCGGTGTAGTAGTGGTCCCACTTTCTCAATGGACATGCGTGCCCATTTGGCCCCCCCTAGCAGAGAGATCTTATTCTCTGCCTCTTCGGTTTACATATGTATTCTCACGAGTGTTTTTATATGTATATTATGTATGTCCTCTTTCTCCTTCTTTCTTCTTTCCAAGATGCTTTTTTTTTTTCCCTGGAGATCGTCGGTTACTTCACTCAAAAAATAGGTTGCTGGACTATTATTTACCATGTCTGTAAAGTTAGTGTCACTAAATGTGAATGGGTTAAACTCACCATATAAGAGATTTATGATGTGGAGGGAAGCCCGGGCCTTGAAAGCTGATATTTTTTGTGTTCAGGAGTCTCACTTGCTAAGAGAGGATACCTTTCGGGTGGTATACCGTTTGTTTCCTATAGCACTATTTTCTAATAACACAAGGTGAAAGCAGCTGGGGTGTGTATAATTGTTAAAAATTCCATAGCCTTCCATCTGGTCAAGGATTTTTGTGACCCTGACGGATGATTTATCATTATGTCTTGTGATATTCAAGGGATGAGATATAATATTGTGAATCTATATGCCCCAAATCACTCTCCCATCAAATTTCTTCGCGATGTACTGAACAGTCTGAAGAAGTGGCCAGATGGAAGGTTGATTATTTGTGGAGAGTTCAATGTGGTTCCTTCTCAGGACCTGGATTGCTCGGCTGGTCCGGATGTGAGAAGGAAAAATATCAACATGCTCTGTAAAGAATACCATTTATATGATATTTGGAGGTACCTGCATGCTGCGGAGAGAGACTATTCCCACTATTCATATAGACACAAGTCCTACTCAAGAACTGATTTTTCTCTTGTGGACAGCGGACAACTTCATAATTGTGTCTCGTCTGAAGTGGGTCTGCTCTCCTGGTCGGATCCCGCGCCGGTCAGTCTTGAAATCTTCGTAGCGTGTAGGCCTCGTCCTCAGTGGCAGTGGAGATTAAACCCAGCTGTGTTTTCCCATCAGAAAATTTGTAACGAGATGGAAAAGAATTTGTTGGATTTCTTCTGTATTAATGATAATGGGAAGGTAAGGGACGAATCCATGTGGGATGCTCACAAGGCGTATTCTAGAGGCCTTTTTATTCAGAAGTCCTCACAACTTAAAAAGGATAGAGATAGAGTCAGAGTGGAACTCATAGATTCCCTTCAGAGCCTTGAATCCCATAACAAAACGACTCCATCTAGCCTGATTTCCCGTCAGCTGTTCCAAGTTAGGAGGCAGCTGAGATCATTCTTGTTGGAACAACACGATAAACACATGAGAATAGTAAAGACCTCATTTTATGCTGGTGGAGATAGGGCTGGTTCTCTTGGCAAGAAGAGTTAAATGTCGAGGGGCTCTGGCATGCATAGATGCTATTCGAGACCAGACTGGCTCCATTATCAGGAATCCAGTCCTTATTGCGGAAACCTTTGCTAAATACTACTCAACCCTTTACAATCTTAAAGATGACGGCCACACTCCTCCTACTCCAGAATTGATCAACTCCTTTCTAGATGGGATTTCCCTCCCCAGGGTCACACAGGGTCAGCTAGACCAATTGAATGCTCCGTTTACCTTGACAGAGATAATCCAAACGATTGATTCAACTAAAATCCACTCAGCTCCAGGCCCGGATGGGTTTTCTAACATATATTATAGAAAATTCATGCATATTTTGGCCCCATATTTACTACGTACTTTTTCATCCTGGAAACTTGGGGGCTCTCTGCCTGCCTCGGCCTTACAGGCGACGATAATAACTATTCCGAAACTGGGCAAGCAGAGGACGACCCTGGTAGCTACCGTCCGATTTCTTTACTAAACTGTGACGTGAAAATTTATTCAAAGCTCCTGGCAGCACGGCTACTTAAGGTCACTCCTTCCCTGATCCATGTAGATCAGGTTGCATTTGTGTCGGGGAGGCAGGCTGGAGATGGCACCCGTCGCATGCTGGATCTTCTTGGGTTAATGGAGAGGGCGGGTGTCCCTGGTGCATTCCTGTCTTTAGATGCTGAAAAAGTGTTTGATAAGGTGCACTGGGGATACCTCGCCTTGGTCCTGGATAAGTTTGGTATTTCTGGACCATTCGTGTTGGCAATCATGTGCGCTTTACTCAAATCCAAATGCGAGGGTGCTCTCATCTGGTTTCCTGTCGGCTCCCTTTCAGATATTGAATGGTACGCGCCAGGGTTGCCCCTTATCACCAGCCATCTTTTCACTACTTATTGAACCCTTGGCAGAAACTATACACACAAATAAACATATAGTGGGTCTTAGTGTGGGCTCCTGGCGCCATGTAATAGGACTTTACGCAGACAACATAATTATCACATGTACGAACCTTGAGTCCTCTCTCGAAGAGATCATGCAAGTCTTACATACATTTTCTTTCACCTCATACTATAAGCTTAATGCGAGTCTCTGCTACTTCCTGTTGGTGTTTCGCCGGTTGTTCAGGCACGTTTGGAAGAGAGGTTTTCTTTTGTGTGGAAGAATGACGGGATTCCATATTTAGGTGTGATTCTCTCGCGATCCCACAGGCTGGTAGCTTCTAACATGGAGAGGCTCCTCCCGACTATGAGGTCAGAGATTGGGAAACACCCTCTCAACAATATGTCATGGATAGCACGTATCCATGCTTTTAAAATGTTTATACTTCCACAAATTTTATATGTTTTCAGAGCTTTGCCCATGTGGATCGCGACGAGATTTTTACGGAAACTGCAATCTTTAACTCTTATATCTGGGCGGGTAAGAAAGCACGGGTTGTGGGGAAAATAATGTACCTTCCTTTTGCTGAGGGGGGCATGGGAGTCCCAAATATTGTCAACTATTATAAGTTGGCACTCTTCGAGTCAGTAAAAAATGGTGGTCTCCCCCGGCAGAACCCCCCGGTTGGACGAGTATTGAAACTCATGCTTTGGGAGGTTCTCCTCTGCATTCCCTTTTAGAAGCTGAGTCACTAGCGTGTACAAACGTTAGGCCGGCACTCCTAGCTCCTCAGGCTTCTTTGGCCTTGTGAGGTGATTCCTTCCTTGGTTTCTCTCCCGGTTGGGGTCATAGGTCTGGAGGCACTCCATTTCCATGTTGCATCTTTAAACTTGAGGCCGTGGCGGGAGGTTGGTCTGCATGCTCTTGGAGATTTGCTGTGGGATGGCTCGTTTCTTCCATTTGACTCACTCTGTGAGGAATTCCCAGAGCTTAACAGACGCTTTCTTCAATACATGCAGATGAGGCACTTTCTTCACTCGGTGGATAAAAAGCGAATGCCCTTGCTTCCCACAAGCCCTTCCGCATTTCAGAAATTCCTTCTCTCCGACCCACATAATTATAAAGGATTATCATTGATTCATAAGGAATTTAACAAACTAGCATTCAGGTCTCGTCCATCTTACATGGCCAAATGGGAGGATGATCTGTCGTTTCGGGCTACGGAGGAGGAGTGGAGTGCAAGCCTAAAGGCAGTAGGGTCGTCTACCAGATGTATTAGCCACCAAGAATCCCTGAAAAAGATGCAACTCAGGTGGTACCTTCCCCCTTCTCGGTTGGTACATTTCACAACAGATGCTTCCCACTTATGTTGGAGGCAGTGTGTGGAGAAGGGCACCCTCTTACACATGTGGTGGCTTTGTTCTAAACGAAGACCCTTCTGGGCAGTTATTTCCCAGCTCTTATTCACAATGACGAGGTTGGAAGTTCCCCTTACCCCACAGCTAGCTGTTCTAAATATAGGTATAGATGGATTACATAGAGACTTTCAATCCATTGTCTCTATAGTTCTTACAGCCTCGAGAATGTCTATAGCTGCTAAGTGGAGGTCACCTTGTCTCCCAACTCTCCAAGAGGTGGCTGATAGACTGAACTCAACTTTCCATCATGAGTATTGGCTATCGCTAGACTCCAAGCGGAGGAATAGGGTGATTGACATTTGGTCAGGCTGGGCCTCTAATCCCCTGGCAGTTCCTATTCCGTGATAGCTTTACATTAGCTGCTTAGGCTACACTTGTGTACTGTTATTTCCAGCTTTTATCCTTGTATTTAAAATTAAACGTGAATCTGATGATCTCTGTCTTTCTTTCTTTCTCTTTTATTTCTCCCATTTCTTCTTCCCCCGCCTTATCTCTTTCCTTTCTCTTTACCCCATTTCTGTCTTGCCTTTCTCGTCATACTTTCTCTCTCTTCTTTTCTACTATTGCCTATTGTTTGCTTCACCTCTCCCTTTTAAGATAGAATTGGCGTATGTTTGCCTCTTGTTGGTAATTTTTGTATGTATCTTTGTGTTCTTGTGACCAATGGTCAATATTGTTGTTCTTTTGTTTATTTTCAAACCTTTCATTATACATTAATGGATAAAAAAAAAAAAAAAAAAAAAGAGATCTCATCAAATCTGAAACCATGTTAGCACAAATTAACTAACCGAGAGGTGTCCTTACTAAGGGCGGCTTCACACTGTGGTGTGATCCGGTCCGGGGTTGTCCGGGATGAACCTGACAGCCCCGGACTGGATCAGCACACAGAACTGGAGGGCTAATTTGTCCTCCAGTCCGGTGTGCAGCCGCACGCAGCTCCCGGTGCTGATAGGACAGGACCACGGCGCCGCGCCCACAGCTTCATAGAAGTTCCATTTTCTGGCGCTGTATCCGACTCTTCCAGCTGCCATGTAGCAGTGGCAAACTGGGTAATTTGGGGTGAATGCCAGTTTTGTATTTGCAGCTGGCACTAAGCCTGAGATTCATAATGTCAGGCCAATATTAGACCCAGCCATTAGGAATCTAGTAAATGCAGCAGTAAAGAATACACAACAGTGAGAAAAATATTTTTATCAGAAACAAAACACAAACACATATTTAGACCCCATCTTTATTAGTCTGCAACATCCAACATAGTCCAGTGGGCGGTCCCTCGACGATTCTAATAGCATATGGGGTCATCCCTCATATGTTATAAGAGCACTGGTACATATTCCTCCCAGGGGAATGACAGGTCATAAACTCAATGAGGCCATGACAGGTCTTGATGCTGGGGGTCACACAGGGGTTAACTGTGATCTTCATAGTGATCTGCTTTGGAGACAGACTGCATTCTTCACCTTTTGTGTGTATTGTTCACTTTTTTTTTTTTTTTTTAAATCCCACTAGAAGTATGATCTTGGGTTTTAAAACCTAAAAAAAAAACATTAAGACATCTAATTCTTTTCAAAGCCATAAGAATGAGTTTTTGTTGTTAACCCCTTCCCAACCTGCGATGCAGCATATGCGTCATCAAAACAAGTTTGTTCCCGACCCGTGACGCATATGCTGCGTCATCGCGGGTTTCCTCTCCTGCGGCTCTATTAACCGGGGTCACTGAAGGGTTAATAGAGCCGCAGCTAAGTGACAACCTATTCTTTAGCCCAGGGGGGGTGGCTTAGCCCCCCATGGCTAAAGTCGTACTGATTGGCAGTTGAAAATTAAACTGCCGATCAAAGCGAATGAGAGGCATTCACCCCTCCAGATCTGATTGGAGCTCTCCAATCAGATCTGGATGGGTGGATCGGCAAGTGCCCACCCCCTCCTCAGCCCCCTCTCTGCACAGTAAAGATTAGGGACCCCCCGTCCCTCTAATCCGCCCCCTCCTCCGATTCTGTATGTATCCGCCAGCGGGGTGCAGCCTGCCGGCGGATGCATACAGAACTACTGGTCAGGCTCCTCAGCCCCCTCCCACTAGTGTCACCCCCATCCCTGTGTTCTGGCCCCCCCCTCACCTCTCCCAGCTTCCTGTGCTCCGTGTGGGCCCCTCTCCTGGGCTCTTTCTCCTCACCGGTGGGTGAGGTAAGCATGAATGAATGAATGCATGCATGGATGGATGGATGGGTGGATGGATGGGTGCATGCATGGGTGGATGGATGGGTGCATGCATGAAAGTGTGCACGTATGGATGTGTGCATAGATTGATGTGTGCGTGCATCGATGGATGCGTGCATGGATACTGTGTGGATGGATGTGTGTGTGCGTCCGTGGATGCGTGCGTGTGTGGATGTGTGCGTGGATGCATGAGTCCGTGGATGGGTGCGTTTGTGGATGTGTGCATGGATGAATGTGTGCATGCGTGGATGGGTGTGTGTGTGGATGTGTGCATGGATGGATGTGTAGATGCGTGGATGCGTGTGTGTGTGTGGATGTGTGCATGCGTGCACGGATGCGTGCGTGGATGGATGCCTGCGTGTGTGGATGTGTGCGTGTGTGCATGGATGGATGTGTGCGTGCGTGGATGCGTGCGTGTGTGGATGGATGTGTGGATGCGTGTGTGCATGGATGTGTGCATGGATGGATTTGTGGTATGCGTGGGTGCATGCGTGGATGATGGGTGCATGCGTGGATGATGGGTGCATGCGTGGATGGATAGATGCATAGGTGGATGGACGGTGCAAAAAGGGATCAAGTGTCCTCTTGTTGTAGTCTCTGGGATCATAGTCATGGTGCACTGTATGACAGATCATTGCCATACAGTGCACCATAACTCTGACCCCAGAGACTGTAGGAAGAGGACACTTGATCCCTTGCTGCAGTCTTTGTATTGAGCAGAGGCGACCGAGCGTCGTGGGACCTTTGTTGTGGACTACGTCAGATCTTTATAATAAAGATGGAGTCCGAATTTTGTTTGTGTTTTTTTTTTTCAAATAAAAAGATTTTTCTCTATTTACTAGAGATTCCCAGTGGCCGGGTCTAACATTGGCCCGACATTATGACTCTCGGGCTTAGTGCCAGCTGCCAATAAAAAAGCTGGCATTAACCTCTTTATTACACAGTTTGCCACCGGCACCAGGGCAACTAGAAGAGCATGGGTATAGCGCCAGAAAATGGCGCTTCAATGAATGCGCCATTCCCTGGGGCGGCTGCGGGCTGCAATTCACAGCATGGGGGGGCCCAGAACGCTTGGGCCTCTCCATGCTGAGGATTCAAGTCCCCAGCTGCCTAGTTGTACCTGGCTGGGCCAAAAATATGGTGGAGCCCCACATCATTTTTTTTCTCTAGAATTAGTTCTAGAAATAAAATAAAGTGGGCTTCGCTGTTTTTTAGCTTGCCAGCCAGGTACAACGAGGCAGCTGGGGGTTGGTGGCAGTCCGTAGCTGCCAAGTTGTACCTGGCTGGACCAAAAATATGGCGGAGACCCATGTCTTTTTTTTTCCTAAAATCAGTTCTAGAAATAAAAAAAATGGCCTTTGCTGTATTTTTGGTTGCCAGTCAGGTACAACTTTGCAGCTGGGAGGCTGGAATCCTCAGTGTGGAGAGACCCAAATGTGGGACCCCCACACTGCAAATTGCAACCCACAGCCACCCCAGAAAATAGCGCATTCATTAGAGGCACCATTTTCTGGTGCTGTACCCCAACTCTTCCAGTTGCCCTTGTGCTGGTGACACACGGGTTCTCCATATGCGACATGGTGTCCGCTAACAATTTCAATAGAAAATTAGCTCCAATTGTTAGCGGATACCATGTCGCGTATGGAGAGCCCCTCCCTGTCGGCCTAAACATTGGAGCCCCCCACAAGTGACCCCATTTTGGAAACTAGACCCCCCAATGAACGTATCTAGATGTATAGTGAGCACTTTGAACCCCCAGATGTTTCACAAATTGATCCATAATAATGAAAAAGTACTTTCTTTTAGCTTAAATTTTTTCATTTTCACATGGCAACAGGATAAAATGCATCCTAAAATTTGTTGGGCAATTTCTCCCGAGTACACAGATCCCAAAGATTCAGCCCAATGGAGAATTGGTTCCACTTCCTGCATCGCTGCTCTGCTGCGCGTCCCGCCCTGATGGTTGACATAAGCCACCGCCGTGGCATTGTCCGATTGGATGCGAATGTGGCAACCCATCAGGAGATGATGGAAGCTCCTCAATGCCAGGTAAATAGCCGAATCTCCAGAAGATTTATAGGCAGGGAGGACTCCGCTGAGGTCCACAAACCCTGAGCTGTGTGACTCTGGAACACCGCCCCCCAGCCGAGGAGACTGGCATCGGTGGTCAGAACATGCTACCGAACCGGTAGGAAGGATCTCCCCCGAGAGAGAGACGATGGGACCAACCACCAACAAAGAGATCGTCTCGTTGCTACTGACGGGCGAAATGACCAGTGAAGGGTAAACGGGCTGCAATTCCAGGCCGATAACAGATCCAATTGTAAGGGACGGAGATGCAATCGAGCGAATGGCACTGCCTCCATCGCCGCCACCATCTTCCCCAAGACGCACATTGCAAATCGAAGAGAATGCAGAAGAGGGCCCAGAAGTGTGCGGAATGCTCAACGCAGAGAATGAACCTTGTCCTGGGAAAGCAGTACCAGTCCCTGGGATGTGTCCAGGACCATCCCCAGAAACGTGAGTTTTTGGCTCGGAACTGGGGAGGATTTCGGCATTCCAACCCAGCCGTGAGAGCGTGTCCATCGTGATACGAACACTGTCCTTGCAGTCCCTGAATGACCCACCCTTGATCAAAAGGTCGTCTAGGTAAGGGAGAATTGCCACCCCTGTCCGTGAAGAACGGTCATGACCGTGGCCATGACCTTGGTAAACACGCGTGGAGCAGTTGCCAACCCGAAGGGGAGAGCTACAAACTGATAATGATCCTCGCCCACCGCAAAACGCAGAAACCTCTGATGAGGGCCGGATATCGGGATGTGCAGATAACCGTCCCTGATATCTATAGAGGCGAGGAACTCCCCCTTCTGCATGGACTCAATGACGGACCGGAGAGATTCCATCCGGAAATGTCGGATTCGCACGAATCTGTTTAGACGTTTCAAATTCAAAATAGGACGAAAAGAGCCGTCCTTTTTGGGCACGATGAATAGGTTTGAATAGAACCCCTGAAACCGCTCGGCCAGAAGCATTGGTACAATGACTCCTGTCCGCCGCAGAGAGTCGACTGCTTGGAAGAAAGCGTGTGCCTTCTCTGGCAATCTTGAGGGGAGGGAAAGAACAAATCTTCTGGGAGGGCGAGTATGGAACTCTATGTTGTATCCGGAAGACACCAATTCCCGAACCCACTGATCGTCTGTAGCAGCGAGCCAGGCATGCCGAAAGCAGGAAAGTCGGCCGCCCACCTGGGAGGTGTCTTCCGGAGGTGCCAAGTCATGAAGGGGAGGACCTCTGAGACCCAGATTCCTTGGATGTGGGCTGTTTATTCCAGGACTGCCAGGTAGAATCCGATTTATTGGGAGTTTAGAAACCCCTATCCGTGCACGGCGTCCGGTTCTGGTGAGGCGGACGGGAAACCGACAACCCAGACGAGTTCCGAAAGGACCGAAATCTCGCCTGCTGACCCTTGGTGAACCTACATTTAGGTTTCTGTTGGGGAAGCGAGGAAGCGATCACCTACATATGGCATGCCGGTGAGGGACTTTTTGGATGCCGAATACGCCTTCCACTCCTGAAGCCAGAGGTCCCGACGTATTGCAATAGAATTGGAAGCTGCCACTACAGTACAATTAGCTGCATCAAGAGAAGAGTGAACTAGGAACTCCCCAGCCACAGAAATCTGAGCCGCTAAATCTAATAACTCTGGATCTGCCTCTTGATGACGTAAGGTCGAGTGTAAATCCCCAGCCCAGGTCATAATAGCCTTCGCCACCCACATAGAGGCGAAGGAAGGGGACAAAGATGCCCCTGAAGCTTCGAACACCGACTTAGCCAGCTGTTCCAACTGACGATCAGTAGTATCCTTGATGGAAGCACCATCAGGGGGGAAAAGAAGAGTCTTAGAAGCTAAACGGGATACCGGAGGGTCCACGGTCGGACAGTCCGACCAGGCCTTTGCCACAGTTGGCAAAAAAGGGTTGAAAGAGATAGTTCCGTTAGTTCTTCCTTTGTTCGATAAACTCCATAGACTGCGTCTTCAGAACCAAAAGTGGGTTTTATTCGGGTAGGAAAAAATACAGAGATATACGGCAAATGCAGTAACAGGCAGGTTTTCAGAATGACAGGCACGGGAGCCACAGGTGTCACACTCAGGATGGATTCAGAATAATGGCTCCCCGTCTCATGGACGGGGGTTTCTTTATACCAATTTTCCCCATAGAAAGACATTGGTTCAATGATTCTCTATGGAAAAAAGGATTACATCATCCTGTCATAAGTGATCCATTCATATTACTTACAACATATATTGACATGAAAAAGCACATTAATTTCATTACTAACTACATACAAATTATCTCATAATAGCCTTTTTGGGACCAAGCACAAATCACAACTTATTGACATTAATCAGCTCTGTTCTTGATTATAAGAAACGTCATATTAGCCTTGAGGAATACAATACACCGTAAAATATCCCTCAGATTTGAGAAATACTTGTAAAAAAGGAATTGGTTAACTGTTATAATGATGAACTTTTGATATATGCTCGGACCAAACCTAATTAGCTCCATGCCTGTTCTTCTTCTAGAGCTAGTTTCCTTTTATTACCTGAGACCTACAACAGAGAAATTCAATAGTTATATTTTTTTCAAGCTTACACTGAAACTTTTAGACAACATGGCTGACAGAGGCCTTGGTACCCATGGCCTCCGTCTAACAAATCCCTCTGTTGTACTTATGGTAATTTGATAATTTACCCTGAAGTACAAATTGGCATATGAGTCTAGTCCTAATTCTCATATATGGTATTGAGGGAATACATAATTTCGTACACTCCCTGGTCAGTAGGAGTGTTGGGAGGGACTGAAGGTACCTTTGTAAGAAGGGCCCTAACAATAGGTGTACCACCTACGAGTGAGCGTGGCCTGGCAGTAGGTACCTTACGCGCGCCAGGTCTCCGGTATGGTCTGATAAAAGTGGTACTATGTGTTATTACACGGGCCTGAAAGTTATTTAGTTCCTCAACATGAGCCAGATTCTTTTTTGAAAAACTTTTAAACTTTTAGGTTACTACCTATTAAACACATATAGGAAAAAATAAACAAAGTAGCAAAAAAATCTACAGTAAATATCACCAACGTAAGAGTTCTTAAGTATTAATGAGTCCCGTTACAATCTTTCAAAAAAAGAAAAAATTCAAAAATTTTCTTTGTTCCATGGCTCCTAAGGTCCTATTCACAGTTCAGGTGTGGGCAAATAGTCCTAAAAAGAAGCAAAAAACACAACAAAACAAAAAAATCATCACAGAAATGAAAAAACTTAAAGTGTCCGAGTCCCAAGTCCCATAACAGTCTCTGAATCCTTTGATCCGTGGCTCTCGATCTTGTTCTGTTCCCTCGGAGCTTTCACGGTCTTCCCCCTCGATCACACTGTCCGGGTCCCACTGGATGGTGTGAGATGTCATCTCCAGGGAAACAGGCGGATTCATGGATCCCGATCCAATAGGGGACCTGAAAAATAAAATAAAAGCGCAGTATCAGTTCTCACCAGCATCACTAGGATTCTCAACTGGCAGTATAACAAGCTTACATTGATCAATGTGAACAATTTTAACACCTTTGTCTCTTGGCTTGCTAATTCTTAGCACTCCCAAAACAGTTGGGTCTATCACTTGTGTGATAACAAACGGGCCTTTGTAATTGGAATCTCACAGTCCTTTTTTCCCTAAGATTCTTAAACATAAGCTAAGCTCCCACAACAAATTTGGACTCATATAATTTTTCTGTAGGTTCTATGCAACTTTTAGCCATCTGAAAGGCAGCGTACAGCTGGAGATGCTGAATCTGTTGTTGGATCTGTTCAAGCCACTGATCTCCCTGTACTACAGCTTGCTGCGGGCTGGGCAGCACAATGTCACTAGGCAACAAGACAGGCATCTGTCTTCCTGTCATCAGCTCAAAAAGAGATATTCCTGTTGACTTTGAGGCTACGGCTTTGAGAATTCACACCCCAAGCTTTGCCTGTAAGCAGTGTTTTTAACGTTACATGGGGGTTCTGCAGAATCAAGGTGAAAAGCCAATTATGTGACGGACCTGCAGCATGGTCCAGTGCACTGCAAGTAAATGCTTCATACAAGGTGTAAAACCTTTTTCAACGGGAGAAAGCAGCCATGAGTAGTAACCCAGGGCATGTAATTGACTTAACTTCAGGGCCCTATTTTGGCCACTTCTGCAGTAGCACAGATGAGATCGCTACGTCACCTGCATGTGCTTGCAGATAATAAGGCTGGGATGGGTCTGCGTTAATTAGAGATGTTGCTCCTGCAAGTGCATGTTTTACATTTTCAAAAGCCTGCAGGGTGTCTCCCTCTATTGTGATCGTGGTAAACTCATTTTCAATACCTTTTAGGAGATCGTACAAAGGCTTAGCAAGACAAGCAAAATTTTCAATAAATTCTCTGGAAAAATTCACAAGACCCAGAAACTTTCTGAGTTCTGTGATATTGATTTGGCACAGGTACAGCTTGAATGAATGTCCCCTCTTTTGAAACTGACACATTCAAATATTTAACCTCTGGTTGCCTTCAGCTGTACTCTGACCCGACTCACATTTAATATTGAGCTGCAGAATACATCACAAATATTGAACTAAATCTCTTTGTGTTCAGTTTCATCAACAATTTGAGTCCATAAATTTTAAATCAAGAAATCATTGACATATTGCAGGACTTTGTCTCCGTACCCCAGGGGTTCCAATACCTGTGCCAACACCTGATGGAAATAAATTGGACTAGAATAAAACCCTTGGGGCAAACTTGTGAACAGGTATTGCACATTTTCAAAGGTAAATGCAAAACGGAGAGCCGACTCAGGTGTAATGGGCACGCAGAAAAAGCCATTCGCAATATTCAAACAAGAAAAAAAAAACTGACATTCACTCCTCAGCTGTGACATCACTTCAGGGACCGAGATGTGCTGCTGAGGGGTGTATTTGTTTACAAGTCTTAAATCTATGACCATGCGATAGCTACCATCCTCTTTTTTTACAGGCAGGATTGGGCTGTTGCACGGGGGGGGGGTTTGCCTCGTACAATCACGCCCTGTTATTCCAATTCACTGACAGCAATCCTTATGTAAGGAATTGCTTCCTCAGGAATACGGTATTGGCACTGAAAGGGTGGTAGACGGTCGCTGTCAATCTTAATTAAAATTTGCATCAGTCCGCAATCTGTACATTTTGAAACCCATAAATGAGGAAAAGATTGTCTCAAAGCAGTGTCTGCAACATTTATCTCAGGCATGTCATCATCATCAACTGAGCACAAACTAGCAACGGTTAATTTATGACTGTGACATTTTCAACTCTGCAGCATAACTGAACAAACAATAGTTCCTTTGTCACGCCATAAGACCTTATTACACAAATCAACAATGATACCCATGGCTGACAAGACATCTGTCCCAATAATGGAGTACCTCAATTGCGGATTCATCCAAAATTCACACCGAATGCCTCTGCACTTCGATGTCCCCGTGTCCTGAAATCTCAGGTTTACTGGACAACTCCTCCTCGCCTGTATACAGGAGCCCTCAAATCCCACTAAAGTTGTGGTGTCTGGCAGCCCGGGGGGAGCTGCAATTTGTGTCCTGTTACTGAAACAGAGGCTTCTGTATCAATTAAAAAATCTTCCCAATTTTTGGTACCCTCTATCCTCCCTCTGACATAAGGTCTCCATCTCGGCCTAGGGATAATTGTGCCAAGAGGTACAGGGGAACAGGGGAGGTTCAATGCATCAATCAGTACCGGCAGTAGGAAGCCCAAAAAAAATTCACCAACCTCACCAGAGGCAATTCTACGGCCCACTGCTGTCACCTCCGAGCTGGACAGATCGCTTGAAAGAGCCATTTCCTCGTCCCCCCCAGCTCCTGAATCAGTGGAGCATAAGGGTGGGAGGAATTCCTCCCGGAGGAGGGTGAGCTCTCCTCACAGCATGGATCTGTCTGCTGGGATGGACAAGGGTCGCATAATTGGGTGACGGGGCAAAAGGCTCCCGAAAAACAGGGTGAACTATCTGAAGACCATTGTACTGCTGGCACGGTTTGGGGCCGTTAACCGCTGGCTGTCCAGGGTCTTAACAGCAGGATCCTCATACGGATCTCGGGACATTGTAGAGGTAGGCTGCTGCTGCACCTGTGGATCATCCCTGGGAGCTAAATGGGAACACTTACGTCTAAGATACCCTGATTGCCCACAAGGATAACATACAAGAGGACCCATGGAGTTCCGAGTGGTGTCTGCCGACTGGGACCAGCCCGCTTTTGGCAGTTGAATATAACCCCAGGAAGTCCTGGTCTCCTGTCCACAGCAGATGCCTTCCAGGCAGGGCGATATGCAAAAACATTTGTATCATCGCCCTTAGTCTAGGATGGCATTTTCCCTAACAATGTTTACCAATGCCCTAATTTTGTCCTCCACAAATTTAGCATTATGTAAAATCCCTAACTTGCAAAACCTTTCCAAGTATTCTCTACAATCTGTTCCATCAGATCATAATCATCTTTCTGATCTATTCTATCAAAAAATACTTCAACCGTTACACACCAGGCAGCCCATCTTCTAATTCTAAGATAATTTCCTTTCCTGATTCTAAAGAATTCTAACAACCATGGATGGATTTTCTTCCTCCCTTCTGTTTGCCTGCAGCCGCTGTATCTCATACCCCTCCCTTTGTGATACTACTACTCCTGTCATTGTATCAGTAGCTGCTGTGTTCTCTCCATACACTGCTCCACTGCCCCTCCCTGTGTAACTACATTAACGTACTGTCTTTGAAGCTGTCTTTCACTAGCCTGATCTGAGCTATAACTAACTTACACAAAGCCGCTATTCGGCTGCCCTTTCTGCTAATAATTTCTTCTTATCAAGATGTCTACTTTCTTCTGTGAACCACTGCATACAATTTAACCAAGTGGTTCAGCATTAACCCCTTCTAGCTATGGGGTTTCAGCGTGCCTGTCAGTCTGCTCCCTCAGCCATTAAATAGTGGTGGGAGCACAAGGATATTTATAAACTGCTTTTAGTATCAACTAATGTAATTACAGGCAAAAGTTAGATACTCACACCTCCGTAATGGAAGACACGTGCCGGCTTTGGTCAACCAAAAGAGGTCCAGCCGTATGTTCAGCCTCACTCGTTACGTTGCCACACGTCTCCTTCTCCGTCTTTATCACCCTCGGCGTTAATCATGTCCTTGTATAACTCACGTAGAGGCACTGTGGTCTTAGGTACTCAGGGTAGACAGGAGCACAAACGAGAGATTCTCAGCGGCTGATTTCCTTAATGCGATTTCACGTGATGCATCACGCTTTTTAGCAATAAAGGCAAAAAAAGAGAAAGAAAAGTCCATTCCTCACCCTCTCACCCTTTTGGTTCAGAGCTTTACTTGCAGGAATCTTCTAGGTTCTTCAGAAAGGATGTAGGATCATCTCCCCCCTTTCTCCTGGCTGGCTCGCCATTTGAAAGAGATAGTTCCGTTAGTTCTTCCTTTGTTCGATAAACTCCATAGACTGCGTCTTCAGAACCAAAAGTGGGTTTTATTCGGGTAGGAAAAAATACAGAGATATATGGCAAATGCAGTAACAGGCAGGTTTTCAGAATGACAGGCACGGGAGCCACAGGTGTCACACTCAGGATGGATTCAGAATAATGGCTCCCCGTCTCATGGACGGGGGTTTCTTTATACCAATTTTCCCCATAGAAAGACATTGGTTCAATGATTCTCTATGGAAAAAAGGATTACATCATCCTGTCATAAGTGATCCATTCATATTACTTACAACATATATTGACATGAAAAAGCACATTAATTTCATTACTAACTACATACAAATTATCTCATAATAGCCTTTTTGGGACCAAGCACAAATCACAACTTATTGACATTAATCAGCTCTGTTCTTGATTATAAGAAACGTCATATTAGCCTTGAGGAATACAATACACCGTAAAATATCCCTCAGATTTGAGAAATACTTGTAAAAAAGGAATTGGTTAACTGTTATCATGATGAACTTATGATATATGCTCGGACCAAACCTAATTAGCTCCATGCCTGTTCTTCTTCAAGAGCTAGTTTCCTTTTATTACCTGAGACCTACAACAGAGAAATTAAATAGTTATATTTTTTTCAAGCTTACACTGAAACTTGTAGACAACATGGCTGACAGAGGCCTTGGTACCCATGGCCTCCGTCTAACAGGGTAACGGGCTGCAATCGTCTTATGATTACCGAACCTCTTATCCGGATGAGCCTAGTGCTTCTGTAAGACTTCCTGGATCTCTGAATGATCAGAAAAAACCTTTGAGGTCTCTTAGGCCTCTTGAATGAGATCACATGATCCGAGGAGGACACCGGAGCAGGATCTGCCACCGACAGAGCCTGATTAACGGTCGACACCAGGTCGTCCACCATGGCGAGAGTATCCGAGGAAGTGGAGTCAAAGGATTCACCCTGATCCAGATCCACCTTAGATTCATGAAGCTCACCAGAAGACTGAGATTCACGGGACCTACTCTTGGCAGGAGAGGTCATGGAGCCCTGAGATGGGGCCGAGGAAGAGCCCGTTCGGGATCTCTTCCTACCTGACTGACCAAGGGAAGAGGGGTACTAGAATGAGACTCCTCATGGTCAGAACCCTCCTCCAATTGGACCTGCTGGTCTGAGGACAATGGACGTGGTTGTACCACCCGGAGCAGTGTCTCTGAGAGTTGCTGTATAGCCTGGCTCATGGATTGTGACAGAGTAACTGCCCATTCTGGTGTAGCAGGTCTGTTAACAGACACCTCTACTTCAGTGGGTGCCTGACCTGAGTCAGAGACACTAGACTAAGGGGGTTCAGAGGCACAGGCCTGGCAGAGCGGGGTCGAGCATCCGCAGGGCAGCGCAGCCTTACATTCTGTGCAAAAAGCATAATAAACATGAAAGGCCTTAGGTGCCTTCTTGCCCTTGTTGCCAGGCATCATGCAACTTTCGTCCCCTGCTGCACCCAGAAATACACACTACAGTGTAGGGAGCAAGTAATATTGGGGCAGGAGCTGCTGCGCTGTTAAACCACCGCCGCCTAGGGCTATTGCGGTGTCAAAATACTGCTGTGCCCAGTTCACCTGAGAGGCTAGAAGCGAAGGCGCCCAGTCCTGTGTCCCCCTGGCATCCTGTGCTGTTGCAATGGCGTCTGAAGTGAAGGAATGGTGTCAAAAGAGCGGTGTGGGAACGGGAAATGAAGCCACGCCCCCTCCTATGATGCCTGTTGCAGCTTAATATAATTGGTCAGAGACGAAAGGCCGGGGGCGGTCCGGAAGGAGCGCATGATCACTGGAGGTGGGACCTTCCAGAGCAGGCCGAAGCCGGGGGCTAAATTAATATCATCGGCCGCCTGCCAGCAGGGGTCCGGTGCAGAGCGCACCGAAGAACACCGAAATAGCACAGGACACTCCAGGGGACATGCAGCACTGCCTCATACCTGAATGGCGCTCATCCTTTAACCCTCCAAGGGGCAGGAGAGCAGACCAGTCATCCCATGCAGTTGGATCCATCTTCATAGCTGCTGCGGCCAGAAAAAAAGCTGGTGGCGCAGGGAAAACCTCCTACAACCCAGAGTCCCAACTGTGGGGTCTGGGGAGGGATGCTGCAGGAGCCTGCCATCACTATAACACGGAGCCCCAACTGTGGGGTCCGTGAAGGGATGGTGCAGCGGTCCGATATTATCAGCTACAACCCAGAATCCCCAACTGAGGGGCCTGGGGAGCAGTACCACAATAATAGGAAAAAATAACAAACTAACAAAACAAACAGTGTCTTGCCTCCTAAGACACTAAGCAAAAAACTGGCTGAACTGTGCCAGTCAGGGGGTTATATACTGCAGGGAGGAGCCACTGTGCTTCTCTTTTATTTGCCTAGTGTCGCCTCCTAGTGGCAGAATAGCATAAACCAACGTCCTGTGTACCCCAAATGAGGCGAAGGAGAAAAACTGAATATACATCTATATGTACAGGGGCATATGCCCTCCAGATATAGGTTCTAAAGATACTCTACTCTCTGCATTTCTGTTCCCAGTAGTATCCTTTTCACATCATTTGTTCATTTATATATAAACATTATGCTTTCACTTGTGTTTAATAACTTTCACTTGGTTTTGCATTATACCCCTTTGATTCCTCGGGTTTCAATATAATTATGGAGTGATCGTGGTATCACTTGCACACAACTTGCGTGACAACCGATACAATACATGTATTTATATACCATGCATTTTAGGGATCTAATCATTGTATCTATACAAGGAGTGCAGCTGTAATCACTCCCCAGTACCTTGATCGACAACCAACACACACTGCTTTACATTTTGGCAAAGTGCCTGTGAGTGATTACAGTGATCTCACTGTGCAGAGAAAGGTGACTGTCATCGCTCCCTGCTCCACCCTGATGACTGAAAGCGAGTGGCCACAGGGAGAACAAAACTTCATATTCTCCCTGTAGCTGCTGCTCTAGTAAGCCAGAAACACATGGTTCAACGTTATTCACCTTGGAGATTAACCCTACATCTGCAGGTAAATAATGTTTCTAGATAGATTACTTTCCATGTAAAAAATTAAAATACACTTAAGATAGTATAAATGCGATAAAACAAACAGCTGTGGGAGGCTTCACGTTAGTATTATTGCCCTTCAGGGAGCTTAGATATTTTTGGTAGCAAGAATAGCACAGTCTGCATTTATTTATACCTTTAAAATATCAGAACCATGATGAAAAAAGAAACCTGGCTGTTTATACAGAAGGATTACGGCATTATCCTGTGCCAGCCTCATCATGGAGCAGTCAGGACGGACTAGACAATGTCAGTGCTTGATCTATGTAAACTACTGGAAACCAAGTATTTCATTCACAAGCGCACTCACTGAATCCTTTACTACTGTTGATCAAATAACCACCATTTTGAATGTTTCTATGGCGGGATACGAGCATTTAGCCAAGTAAAAGCTGCTACTTCTGAGGTGTGTACTGGCTTAAAATTAGAGTTGCAATGTGTAGGATATTATTTCTCCATGGATACGATCAATATTTCTCTCCACCCTTGTATAATTGATCCATAGGGCGTGTACACTCACGTGTAAGTTACTATAGGTCTATATTACACAGTTCTCCAAAGCCCAAGGTGATTAAAACATGAATATAAATAATATAAATGAAACTAGATGGCGGCCATTTAATTTATTAAAATAAGTTTGTTGTTTTATACTACAAACATTTTAAGGGCAGAAGATAAAGTAAATAAAAAGTGGAATGTATCAGTGACATTCAAAAGCAAAGTCTAAGTTAAAAGTGACAGGTCCGAATGTCCTGATAGCTCAAAGTTTCCACCTCCAACAAACGGAAACTTTCCAAAATGGCAGCAAACCCATCAGCAAATGAAGTCATTGCTTGAACTGTGTGAACTGTCCCGGAGTGTATGTTCCATATCTGTTGGCAACATTTGTGAAAGTAGTCCTTAAAGCCTGTGTGCCGCCAATGCCAGGCACTCCAAGTCCTTGGCTAAACGTAGCTCCATACGGTACAGAACCATACTGGAGTCCTAGGCCATATGGCCTTGTTTGTGTATTCTGAAGAATAACAGGATTGATATTTTTGCCTGGTGTATTAAAGGCAAATTCAGGAGGTGGGCTGCTGGGCTTCGAGGGTGTTGAAGTCAAAGGACTTAATTCATCAACTGGAGACTTCAGAGATGGCATCTGAATAATATGATGGTCTGACATGTTCAGCATGTTGGATGGCATAGGACTAGAAGACAAGGCGGGCCTGGACCATTCATCCTTAAAGATCTGAACCGTAAGAGAAGAGACCAACGTATTGAGCCGATTTGTAACATGAGCCAACACCAGCTGCTCATTAGCGTCTCTTCTAATCCGAACTTGAACTGAACCAGCCTGAAATAAAATAAAGATGAAAATTCACATGAAAATCTAGAGCACATAATTGGATAGTATTATATGCCTTGTTTGTTCGGTCTAAAAATGTAACTAAAAGGTTAAGAAGTGTTATGCTCATCTTCATAGATGGATATTGTTGGATAGTACTGCTAAAAACAAGCACTTTTACAATTCACTGCTTCAAGTTGCAGCCGTTCTTGGGATAATAACAGATCTTATGGTTACAGCTCGTTGCCTAGAAGACAGACCCCTGCTGCTGTCCACCTTGTAAATGCTGTGCTGAAAGTTGGCTGGGATTAGGAGGAAACAGTGCGCTCCAAAAATCCTCGCCAGCTTTAAAACAGTGCTCACAAGCTCAATAGAAAAGAGGTTGTAAGCACTCTGCATGTTATGCTGTCTATAAGCGGTGGTCGGACTCCAAAGCAATGAACTGTAAACAAAACAAAAAAAAGTTACTATCCCAAGAACAGCTGAAAGTCATATCTATCTATACTACACAAAAACAGTGCATCATAACCAGCACCCCAACCAGGCCTGTGGAGGCGGTGCTCATTTAGGGTGGAATCGGATTCAGGGAAATTGAGGAGTTGGAGTCAGATGTTTGGCTTACTGACTTCACAGCTCTGGTTATGGAGTCGGCATCCTAAAGTCAGTGTCCATGTTGGTGGAGTTGGAGTCGGTGCTCATTTTGGGTGGAGTCAGATTCAGGGAAACTGAAGAGTCAGAGTCGGATGTTTGGCTTACCGACTCCACAGCCTTGCTGCCAACTATAGCTCTGAGAATGGGTGACATCTATTTAATGTATATAACTGCTGCATTATGCACATGTATCCACATTTCTCACTTACCATAGTCCCAAATCCTAAAGTCCAAAAATGTTCATTGCGGACTTCCAGAACGCCATCTAATGTAGACACCTGAGTAACGATGACACAAAAAAGGAGATTTTTGTGTACTCACCGTAAAATCCTTTTCTCTTAGCCTCTAATTGGGGGACACAGACCGTGGGTGTTATGCTGCTGTCCACTAGGAGGCGACACTAGGCAGAATCTGAAAAAGATTAACAGTGACTCCTCCTCTGCAGCATTACACCCCTGGAAGAGGAAGTGAAACTCCAGTTTTGTGCTAAAGCAGTAGGAGAGTTAACAGATAATAACAGTGACACAGGAAGTCTACGCAGGCGACCTGTGTAAACAAATATAGTTAACAAGGTAATAACAGTGTAACATGGCCTGAAACCAAACAGGCACGTGTGTAAACAGTTAAGGGTTAGCAGAGTAACACTATTACCACAAGGCCTGTAACTAAGCAGGTGCATGTGGAAAACAGTGAAGAGATAACGAAGTAATAATCGTATAACAAAGCCTGTAACTAAACAGGCTCACAGAACTACAAGGCCTGGAACTAAACAGGCACAAGTTTAAACAGTTAACAGAGTGATAATAGGCAAACATGAGTAAACATGTTAACCATGTAACAGCTGAGAAGCTATGTGAGAACTGTAGAAAAATGGCCCACAAGGGCAATAGGGTGGGTGCTGTGTCCCCCAATTAGAGGCTAAGAGAAAAGGATTTTACGGTGAGTACACAAAAATCTCCTTTTCTCCTTCGCCTCATTGGGGGACACAGACCGTGGGACGTCCCAAAGCAGTCCCTGGGTGGGAAAAACGATGGAACTAGTAATGCCGAACATGGTCAGCGAAAAACTATGTACCTACAGGAGGGCTGCTGCCTCCTGGAGGACACATCTACCCAGACCTGCGTCTGCCAAGGCCCGAGTGTGAGCACTGCAGTGACTTGTAGATGTGTGTAGGCTGAGCCACCTGGTTGCCTATGACACCAATGTGCTGACGCCTGGGGCCGGACGGCCTAGGAGGCCCCCACGGCCGTAGTAGAATGTGCCCTGACACCAGCAGGAAGGGGCGGCTTTTTGAGGGTATAAGCGTCTTGGATGGTTGGTGTAATCCATCTAGCTATAGTAGCCTTAGAGGCTGACATGTCTTGATATCGGACCTCTGGAAGAAGGAAGAGAGAATCCAACTTCCTAAAAAGGTGCTGTCCTGGATACATAGATGCGTAGGGCCCTGACGAGGACCTACAGGGCCCTGACGAGGTCCTACATATGTAAAGCCTTCACGACCCAATGGCCTGGAACCAGGCACAGAGCTGGCAGAGAGAGGTCTTCATTTAGGCGGAAGAAGTACCCCGCCAGTGGAAGAAAGGATGGGACTGGCGAAGGGCAACATTGTCTTGGTGTAAGACCAGACAAGGAGGTTTACCTGAGAGTGCTATAAGTTCCGATACTCTGCAGAAAAAAATAATTGCCACCAAAAACCACCACTGTTAGTATGAGAATGCTCAGGGGAGTGACCCATAGAGGCTTAAAGGATGGTTCTTGTACAGCCGTGAGGAGAAGGTTTAGGTCCCACGGGTGTAGTGGCCTGTTGAATGGGGAAATCAAATGGCAGACCCCTTGAAGGAAGGATTTCCTTGAGGTCTGGGAGTAAAACGTTTGTGGAAGAAGGTGGAAGGGGCTGAAAACTGCCCCTTGAAAGAACCCAAGGACAGGCCTGAGTCTAGGCCCGAATTGAGGAAACTGAGATTCTTGGTAGGGATAGGGCCAAAGTGAATGGCTTCTAAAGGTGCACCAAGCAACCAAAAACAAATGTTCATGTGCGATGGTAAATGTTTGAGGAGGCTGGTTTCCTCGCTCTCATAATGTTCGCCACAATATCCTAAGAAAAACCAGCTTGGGTTAAGACCCAGGTCTCAACAGACATGCCGTCAATACAGAGTTGAGGAATTCTGACGGTATAACCTGTCTTGAGAGAGTGAGTCTGGACTGTCTGGTTGGACAGTCCGGCAAGCGCCATGGTACGGCTGCTATGAGTGAGAGACGGAAACGGATCCATCCCTGGACTGGTGTGTGTGGTCCCAATGACTGTGGGTCATAAGACCTGGTCCTGAAGGCTGGAATCACGAGTACCTCATCCAGGGTTCCCTAGCATCGGTAGATTCATGGGACAACGTGAGGGTGTGGGAAACACTCCCTTGAGGTAGTCCCCTTGCGGGCGAAGAAAACCACTTCCCAGTCATCTACAGCCAGCGTGTGACCGGCTGATAGTGCCGAGTTTGTGGATTCCGCCCAGTGAAGTACATGATGAACTTCATCCGTTGCCTGGAGACTTCTGGGTTCCGCCCTAGTGACTGACATATGTCACAGCCGTGGCATTGGCTAAAGGACTTCAGTGCTAGGACTATTTCCGGAATCTTCCGTATATTCATGGGCATTATTTGACTCCGGGCGGGATCATTTGCCTTGTCTTCTGTGATGGGGGACGCTGCACCCCATCGCGTCAGGCTCGTGATAGTGGTTAAACTGTTCAGCGTGGTGGAACGAAAAACCTTCCCTGCGTGATAGAAAGAGTGGCCAAAGCCACCAGGGGGAGGGGGGAGACCGCCTACTTTCAGAGGACAGGTGAAAAAAACTCCTGTCGAGTGATTGAGGTTCTTATTCCTTGAATTGAGAGTGTGAAGGCGGTCTGAGATGCAGCTGTGAAATATTAAACTGTTGGCACCGGAGTATAATTGTGGAGGTTGTTATAGTGTCTACAGCATTGAGACACTATGTTCGCAGTCCGCGAGGATCAGAGTTTTGGATAGGCAGAACGTCCAAGGACGGAAGGATGATGACACCCCTGGAGTGAGGGGTAGTCATGACGTCTGCCCTGACTTTTGTGAGCACTGAAGGAGCTGTAGTTGAATCGAAACGGGAGTGCCACTAATTAATAGTGTTCCTGTTTGAATACAAATCTGATGGAACTTTCTGTCAGTATCTGCATAAGAATATACGGATAGGTGTCCTGTATATCTATGGGCGGAAGGAATATTAATCGTTCTTTGGAAGCAACTTGGAGTGGAGATACCATGTGGGATAAGGTATCCGGACATGTTAGTTTAGTTGTTTTAGGTCCTGTACGGATCGTACTGTACCTTCCTGATTGGACCACAGATAGGTTGGAAAACGCTCTTTGCGTGATACAGTTACAGCGACTCCTGAAATGAGGAGAGGCTTTACAGGGTGGAAAAGTACTTGAGTCTTTAGGCAGTGGAGACGATTTGGTCTCGGATTGGTGAGACTGACTCTGTCAGGATGAGCTACCCTTCTGGGTATCCTGGGACAGGTACCTGCGTGGCGACCGAGTACTCGTCAGTGTCGGTCTAAGTCTTGACCGACCTTAATAAATACTGAAAGGAACGGTCATCCTGGTTTGCACTGAGGGAGGGAAGTGCCCTTGCGTCTCGTAGCATCTGAAGTTAACTTGTGCAACTGTTCTTTGAACAGGTGTCCTCTGAGGAATGGAAAAAACTGTGAGGGGCTTCTTGGAGACCACGTCCATTCTTCCCTTCCCGTACCCAGAGGGCACGTCTAAGGGAATGGCATTGTGAGCTGCTATTGCTGAGCAATTGGCAACATGCAGGGCTGCGCACATTAGGTAGTCAGCTGAGGTGGCGACTCGAGTTGTTTGGGTCGTCAGAGTAGGGCGGCGGACGAGGCATTCAATATTGGTTGACCTGCTAATGCTGTGATGGCTGTTGCTGCCCTGACTGAAGCGAATCTTGTCCGTGTCAGTCTAGATGTGAACTGGCCGAATGAATTCCGGTTGGAATGCAGTTTGCTGACGGCGCTTGAAGGACCGCCTGGCTGTGCGCTGAGGGAGGAAAATGCTTTTGTCTCCCATGGCATCTGAATGCAATGCGACCAGTTGTCTTCTGGACAGACGTCCCTGGATATGGGAGGCCTGTGAGGGACTGAGGCTACAGTATATCTTAGAACTTCCAATAGAGCGTCAGCCTGGCGGCTCTAGGACTAAGGACGTATCGAGATCTGAGTCGTGGTCAAAATGGCCTTCTGAGGGCAGGACTGGTCTGCTGCCTGTAGCGCCTTTACTGAGGCAGTATTGTCCACATTATGTCCTATGTCCTGTGTGGAGCCACAGTCGGGAGAAAGTATGCCGAGCCTCGGATAATAATTATAATAATATTTATCCATTTATATAGCGCTATTAATTCCATAGCACTTTACATACATCAAGATATACATACATATGTATCTATATATTCACACGCAGGTGTAGAGGATTTGAACTTGGCAACCCGCAGGTGCAAGGTCCAGATCACTATCCTCCAGGCTACAATGCTTTGTGCTGCAGGGGAAAAAACATGCAGAGCCGCAGCAGGGAGGGAGCCCTGCTTGGCTTCATTGCAGAGAGTGTGCAGTGCGAGATCCTGCACCGCCAGTACTGCTGAACAACATGGCTGGAGGATTCGGGGAGGACTCCTCAACCCAGTATTCCCAGGGAAATCTGGGGAAGGGGGGCGGCATATGACATGGTGTCTCAACCTCATCCGAGCCACCCTACAGTGGGAGTCGGGGATGAAGCATGTCAGTTCCCATGACATCGATGAGGGCACTGCGGACACCGCAGACCGGTACCCCACGGGCAGGCTACTGTACAGCCCCATTCCCCTTGTGTGCCTGCATGCTGCAGCCGGGAACAGGTCCTGTGGGGCTCCCAGTGCATATGGGCCATAATAGTGGGGCTCCAAGCATCGTGAGGGGCTGTACAGAGTACCCTGCACTTATATGTGAAGTGCAGGGATCAGTGCATTCATTACTAGATGCAGGGATTACTTGATGCCCCAACATAGCTTTATTACATGGCTTTGCCATGATACAACAGATGTCCCCAGCATGTCTGCAGGAGAGGTCTGTAGAAGAAACCAGGAGGGGGCGGAGCGTGCAGGGAAATGAAACTCTGCTCCACAGTGGCCTGCACGCTCCGTTCCGCCCCCTCCATGATGCTGTTCGCGTCATCCGGGGGCGGGCCGGGGGCGGGGAAAGAGGAGCCGGCCTCGGTTTCTAGGCCGAAGCCGCGGCCTCTAGTAATGGACCCATGCCGCAGATGGTGCTCGGCCGGCGCGGAGACTCGCAGAGGGACCGGAACTGACCCGGATCCCCGCGGTCGCCAGGTATAGTGCGGCGCTGTCCCTCACAGGAGAACCCAGGTACTGGGTCTCCTGGAGCTCGGCCTGACATACAGCTGCCGGCCTTCAGAGGTAGCTGCTGGACCCCCGGGCATTATGGCGCCATTGTGGTGGCGGCTCCCGCCGGAGAACCCTAGGTCAGGGTCTCCTGGGATCTGGCCATATATGCAGGTGCCGGCTTCCAGTGGCCTGGTGCTGGCCTGCAGGGACACAGGGAGTCTGTGCTCCGTGTAATAGGTGCCTGTACTGCCGGACATGATGTCCTCCGGCCCCACCAGGAGCACACAGCAGGGCTGGTGCTCCTGGAATGTGCAGCCCTGGGATGTGCAGCCCATCAGAAGCACTCAGCATGGCTGAGGCTTCTGGATTACACTGCAGCCGACCTGCAGCCTGTGACCTGTGGTGCCTCAACCTAATGGTCCCACAGGGTGATTAGGGAGGGTGCTGGCTGCCCTGCTGCTGGTCCCTTGGCACCCTCAGGAGTACACAGCGAGGCTGTGAGTCCTGGGTGTACTGCGGCGAACACGCTGCCGCTGAAGTCCATGGAGTGGCTCAGCAGGGCTGAGGACTCCTGGGGTGCTCTGAGTGCTGCACCTGCTGGCTCTACCTGTGGTGTCTCAACCTAAATGAACCCCAAAGGGGTATTTAGGGAGGGATGCTGCTCCACCATCAGAGGCCTCGTCCGTCACCTCGACTTCAACCCACTGACCCCAACAGTGGGGAAATGGGGAAGGAGGACCGTTGTCTCAACTTCAACCCAGCGCCCCCAACATTGGGGGGCCGAGGAAGGAGCGGCATGTTAGGGGGAAAAAGTCTACCTCAACCAGGCGCCCCAACAGTGGGTGGCCGAGGAGGGACCATGCCGGGAGTCTCATCAGAGACCCACTTTTCTTCTTCTTGAAGTATAAAATTCAAAAAGTGAAAAATTTTAGGAGCAATAAAATTTGTGTGTGCCTCCTACAAGACACTAAGCAAAAACTGGAGTTTCACTTCCTCTTCCAGGGGTGTAATGCTGCAGAGGAGGAGTCACTGTTAATCTTTTTCAGATTCTGCCTAGTGTCGCCTCCTAGTGGACAGCAGCATAACACCCACGGTCTGTGTCCCCCAATGAGGCGAAGGAGAAATAGCAACATTTATTTCAAAGAAATTCATACTAGTAACACATTTCTAATGTTAGTAGTAATGATATAAACATATGTTATCTGATCAATGTTTTATTTAACCCTTATTTTGCGACATGGCAAATTTGCTCCCATTCTCTTAATACGTCAATACTCCACATACGAGGCAGTTTCAGTAGATGATCCCACACCATGCCCGGTAGATGGTGGCTCTGCTATATAGCTGGTATCTGCCTGTAAGAGCAGCGCCTGGAGCTAGTTTCTATTGATACAGTTTAATCTTTTAGGCCGGCTTCACACCATGGCCAGATCTGATCCGGGGCTGTCAGTGATGAACTTGACAGTCCCGGACCGGATCAGCAAACAGAACGGAGGGCTAATATGCCCTCCGGTCCGGTGTGCAGCTGCCGCTACTGATAGTTCAGGACTGCGGGAAGCTAGCCGCGGTCCTGACATTACATCAGTGTGCACCCGCAGGTGTTTGGTTCCCGGATCGGGGCAATCCGGACCCATAGGCTCCCATGTTAGGGAGTGCAGGATTGCCCCAGATCCGGGAGAATCCGGGAGAAGCCAATTTGGGGAGATTTTTCTCCCCGGACACAAAAATGTTGCAAGCAACGTTTTTGTGTCCAGGAGTAAAATCCGAATTCTCCCGGTTTCTCCCGGAGAGATGGAAACTGGATGGCAGATAGCTGCCATCCGGCTCCATCCGGCCCCATAGCATACAATGGGGCTGAAATCCAGTCCAGGGCTGTCAGATTCATCCCTGACAGCCCCGGATCGAATTAAACTGTTAAGCCAGCCTTATATGTAACCATCAATCTCTAACAACAGCTTTTAAATATCTGGGTTGGCAGTGCCCAATGGATGTCATGGCAGCTGGGCAGTTTTTGAAGTCCCCTCCCCCAGGTTGCTGCTGTTTTGGTCCTCCTAATTGGACATTATTTTCTCAATAAAGTGTAGTACTGAATTATTGTAGAATATAAAATAAGCAATGAAATGATTGCAGGTACAAAGTCTCTTAACCGAAAAAACAAAAACATAATGTTAAATGTTTTTGAAAATATATATTTGATTACCATCTTGTTACCATATTAAAAATATACGTTTTTCGGATTGTTGCAGAGGTATAAGAAAAAAATATATAAAAATAAATAAATCAAATTGCCCAAATTACAGTTTTTCAATGGCCAAAGTGCCTGAAGAAATAACAACTCAAAACTTGTTTTATGGGAAAAACAAATTATTATTTTTTTTAAGGTCTGGGAACTTGCTATCAAGCTTATGGAGACAGCGAAGTAGGTGAGGAGATTGTAAGCCACTTCCCTCCTCTCAGATATATGCATATATGCAAATTTGCACCGCACTAAGGAAGTTGAGAAACTCCCGTGCCACATTTAAGCAGCTTCCTCAAAGTCATAATCGCTTTCCTACAAGCTTTTAATATAACTAAGGGATTTGTGCCAGATCAGAACCCCAAACTACAGACGCTGCGTTTCGGGGTACCTGCCCCTCATCAGTGTAGTGTGTGGGATATTCTGATCTGACATGAGTGAGTGGGCTAAGACAAGGTCTGGGAACTTGCTATCAAGCTTATGGAGACAGCGAAGTAGGTGAGGAGATTGTAAGCCACTTCCCTCCTCTCAGATATATGCAAATTTGCACTTCACTAAGGAAGTTGAGAAACTCCCGTGCCACATTTAAGCAGCTTCCTCAAAGGTTATTTTTTTTAATGTATTTATGTCAGGATTTACAAGTTCTTTCAAAAACCTACCTGACAAATATATGTAATTAGTCTTGATGGTACTTTCATGGACTGGACACGATACTAAACTAGCTTAAAGGGGTATTCCCATCTCTAAGGCTGCCTTCAGATTTGCAGATGCCTCCGCAGCGTTTTGCGGAGGCATCTGCAAGCATCTGCATGCAGATGGCAGCCCCTATGTTTATAATGGAGCGCACGGCAGTCTGCAGATGCTTGCAGACCGCCGTGCGCACCCATTCACTCCTATATGTGATCTGTGCGCAGGCATCTGCAGATCGCCGTGCGCTCCATTATAAACATAGGGGCTGCCATCTGCATGCAGATGCTTGCAGATGCCTCCGCAAAACGCTGCGGAGGCATCTGCAAATCTGAAGGCAGCCTAAGATCCTATCCCAATTTATAGTAGGTAGAATAATAATAATATTAGCAAATACCTCCAATTAGAAATGTAGTATAGTTCTCCTGATTAGTTGTCTCCTAGGCTATGTTCACACTGTGCATTTTTGATCCATTTTTTGGGATTCATTCTTGCAGTGAAAATGCAGTGAACACATTACTTATATGGAATCCCAGCAAAGTCAGTGGGTTTTGAATGTTGCTGTTCTAACAGGTAAATGTTTGTATCATGTTAGTAGATAGATAGATACATACATAGATAGATAGATAGATAGATAGATAGATAGATAGATAGATAGATAGATAGATAGATAGATACTAGTTCTGAAAGGTAACTTCAGATCACAGAGAATCAGGAGAAATTTCAGAGTAAAAACATCCAGTTCATGCCACGAGCTCTTCCAGAATTCGTGGCATGAACCGGATGTTTTTACTCTGAAAATCTAAATTACTTACCGGTAATGGGTTTTTCCGGAACCACGACAGCACCACCTGAGAGAGAGGACCGCCCATCCAAGACAGGAAACCTCTGAGATAAAAAGGCGGGACCTCTCCTGGACCTCAGTTTTGGTTACAGAGACCGGAGAGGGGAACCCAACAATCATTAGTACACAACCACCACCAAAAGAAATCAACAATTCAAAACCCCCCAAACGTGACCACACCAACAGGCAATAGGGAGGGATGCGGTGGTGCTGTCGTGGATCCGGAAAAACCCATTACCGGTAAGTAATTTAGATTTTTCCATCATTACCACGACAGCACCACCTGAGAGATTTCAGAGAAAAGAAAATTAGGGAGGGACCACCGCTTGCAGAACCCGTCTACCAAAGGTCACCTCCTCGGTGGAAGAAAGATCAAGCCTGTAATGCTTGAAGAAAGTAGAAGGAGAAGACCAAGTAGCAGCCCTACAGATCAATTCTAAGGGGACATCAGCCTTCTCAGCCCAGGACGTAGCCACCGACCTGGTGGAATGTGCATTAAGGCCCACCGGGACCGGCACCTGACTAGAAGAATAAGATAGAGCAATGGCTTCCCGCAACCACCTAGCCAGGGTACCCTTGGACACTGCCTTACCCCTAGAGGGCCCCTGAAAGGAAACAAAGAGGGACGGGGACTGACGCCAGGCAGCAGACTTGTCCAAGTAGGTAAGCAACGCCCTCCTGACATCTAACGTGTGGAGAACCTCTTCCTTCTGATTTGCAGGATGATCACAGAAGGAAGGGAGGACAACCTCCTGCATCCTGTGGAACTTGGTAGTCACCTTGGGAAGATAGGAAGGGTCCAGGCGGAGGATGACCCTGTCCTGCAAAATCTGAGTATAAGGTCCCACCACCGACAAGGCCTGCAGGTCACTAATACGTCTGGCCGACGTCAAAGCCACCAACAGGACTACCTTCAGAGTAAGGACCTTAGGTGAAGCAGAAGATAAAGGCTCAAAGGGAGGCTTGGTTAAGGCATCAAGAACTAAATTGTGATCCCAAGGAGGCACCTTCGGACAGGGAACAGGAGTGGCCCGCTTGCAGGACTGAATAAACTTCGTCACCCAAGAAGACCCAGTGAGGGGACAATGGTACAGGGCCCCCAAGGCCGAAACCTGGAGTTTCAGGGTATTGACAGAGAGACCCATTTCCCACCCCCTCTGGAGGAATTCTAAAACAGCCGGCACAGGAGCCTCACCCTCCGGACTCGCCCCCGAAGAGGACAGGAATTTCTTCCACACTTTACCATAAATATTGGTGGTAACCGGCTTCCGACTGGACATCAGTGTACGAACAAGGCCGTCCGAGAACCCCCTACGCGACAGGAGCCGCCGTTCAAGTTCCACGCCGTCAGCCGGAGACCCGAGACCTGCGGATGGTGGATCGGCCCCAGAGACAGGAGAGACAGGGACGGGGGGAGAGTCCAAGGAGCCTGCACGGACAGGCGACTGAGCCAAAAGAACCAAGCTCTCCGGGGCCAGAAGGGCGCTATCATGATGAGTCTGGCCCCGTCCTCCCTGACCTTCCGAAGGACTGCAGGAATCATGACTAAGGGAGGGAAGGCATACAGAAGACCCGAGGACCAGGGGATCAGCAGAGCACCAACAGCATAGGGCCGGTCTCTGGGATTCAGAGAACAGAAGCGGCGTACCTGCCTGTTCTCCCGAGTTGCAAATAAATCCATCTCCGGAAGGCCTCACCGGTCCACAATCTGATCGAAAACCCTCAGATCCAGGGCCCACTCCCCCTGTCGGAGCTGCACCCTGCTGAGAAAATCCGCCTGGGAATTTGCCACCCCCCGTATGTGAAGGGCAGAGAGGGAAACGTGACGGCCTTCCAACAACTGACAAATGTCCCGTGTAACGCCCATGAGAGCCTGAGACCGGGTGCCTCCCTGATGGTTCAAGTAAGCCACCGACACACTGTTGTCAGAGAGAATTCTTAGATGGCGCCCCCGAAGGGAAGGAAGGAACGCAGAAACTGCCTCCCAAACTGCCAGGAGCTCCCGCATATTTGACGACATCCTGGAGAGGCGCGAGTCCCAGGCTCCCTGAGCGGACAGGGTCCGAAGGTGGGCCCCCCATCCCCAGGAACTGGCATCTGTGGTGATTACATCGGAGACCGGACAACCCCTCGGGACGCCCACGGAAAGGTGCTCGGGGACCAGCCACCACCCCAGAGAATCTAAAGTCGGAGGGGATAGAACAAACGATGCGTCCAAGGTCGCCCCCAACCCACGTTGATGCTGGAGAATCTCCCACTGAAGGGCCCGAGAGTGCAACTGTGCCCAGGGGACTGCCGGGATACAGGACGTGAGGGAGCCCAAGAGAGACATAGCCCTCCTCAAAGTCACTCGCGGGAAAGCCCGAACTACAGAAAGGGAAGACCGGAGACGCACTTGTTTGGCTTCCGGAAGGAGGCAAAGCTGAGACTGAGTCCAGAATCATCCCCAGAAACAGCTGACGCGTGACAGGAACCAGCCTGGACTTTTCTAGATTGACAATCCAGCCCAACTGACCCAGGGAACGCTGAACCCTCTGCAGACGGTCGAGGCACTGATCCCTGGAGTCCCCACAATCAGCAGATCGTCCAGATACGGAACAATCAAAATCTGCTGACGGTGGAAGTGAGCCATCACCTCCGCCAGCAGCTTCGTGAAAATCTGAGGGGCCATTGCCAGCCCGAAGGGGAGAGCCCGATACTGGAAATGGCAGAGGGAGCCCTCCATGTACAGGGCAAACCTCAGAAACTGTTGGTGGCGACAATGAACCGGAACATGATAGTATGCGTCCTTCAGATCCAGTACTACCATGAAACAATCTGGAAACAATAGCCTGATTGCTGAGTTCAAAGTCTCCATCTTGAATGAACGCTGGACCAGAAAGCTGTTCAGACTTTTCAGGTTTATAATCGTCCGGAACGAGCCGTCTGGCTTTGGCACGAGAAACAGTGTGGAATAGAACCCCCTGCCGCATTCGGCCGGAGGAACCGGGGAAACAACCCCTTTTTTCACAAGGGCCCGCACCTCGTCCATCAGAAATTTGCATTTTTCCGGACTGCTGACAGATGTAATCACTAGGGACCCCACAGGAGCCGAAGCGAACTCCAGTTTCAACCCTTCTCTGAGGAGACTGAGAGCCCAATCACAAGCCCCAATGTCGGACCAGGCTGGGAGAAAGTGGGCAAGCCTTCCTCCCACCCGGAGCGAGCCATCACTTAGACTGGTGCTTCCTGTCAAAGGAGGAACCCTTGAACAAGAAACCCGACTTCTTGTCTCTCTTGTCGGCCCAAGAATCTCGGGTCCGACGAGGGGACTTCCGCTTGGCAAATCGCAGCTTACGAAAGGAACGACCACGAAAGGTGGAAGCCGGAAGGCCGGCGGGAAAATTTTTCTTATTGTCACTAGCATGTTCCAAGATCTCATCCAGCGGCTTGCCAAACAGAAAATCACCCATACAAGGCAAAGAACACAACTTTGACTTCGATTGGGCATCCCCGGGCCAGGCCTTCAACCATAAGGCACGACGAGCAGCATTAGAGATGGACGCAGCCTTCGCCGCCAACTTCAGGGAGTCAGCCGAGGAATCCGCCAGAAAAGATGCTGCCGAAAGAGCCAAAGGAAAGGAAGACAAAATCTCCTCCTTAGGAGCCTCATCTCTCACCAGAGCCTCCAACTGCTGCAACCAAATCATGAGGGACCGAGCGACTGATGTACCTGCAATTGAGGGACGAAAGATGCTAGCAGTGGATTCCAGGAACTACGCAAGTAGCCGTCAGCCTTCCTGTCTAGCTGATTCTTCAAATTCCCCAAAGGGAAGAGAGGAACGCTTGGACGCCCGGGCCACCGCCACGTCAAGCTTGGGGGATCTATCCCAGGAAGTAGTGGCCTCCTCATCAAAAGGGTACTTCTTTTTAGCTAAATGGGAGAGAGTGCCCTTCTTATCAGGCTTAGCCCAATGATCTTCAATCAAGGCCTGGATTCGCTGATTCAAAGGAAAAGTCCGTCGCTTCTTGGAAGCCAGACCACCGAACATTAAATTCTCCACTGAAGAGGGGTCACGGGCATCCACCAACCCCATAGTTGAACGAACAGCCTTAATCAAAAAATCAGTGTCTTTTTGGGGAAAACAGGACTTCCCAGCACCACTACCATCTGAGGAGGAAGACCCCGAGGAGGAGGATGAGGAGGAGGACGAGGCAGAGGATGAACGAGACCTGTGTCTCCCCTTGTGAGAACTACGAGTGGCCCGGTCAGAACCAGAAGAAGATGCCCGGGACCTCTGTCTCTTACGCCCCCTATCCTTCCCAGATTTCTGTAGGGACTTAAACTCTTCCCTCACTAAATCCCTAAGGCTAGAGGCCAGACTGGGAACAGCGCTTCGTACAGTTTCCTCAATGCAAGGGGCACACAAATCCTTAAGACAATCCTCTGGAAGAGGGACTTTGCGGATAGCACAGTCTTTATGCCTTTGTTTAGCCGCCTTTTTTTGCCGTCCTAAAAACAAGCAAGAAGGCGGTGTAAATACAGATATCACAGCCCGAAGGCACTCACCCACCAGAGGCATACCGACTTCTGGGGGGCTTTCGGGTCCACATCCTGCCCGGACCCCTTCTGAGAGGACCTGTGGCTGCCAGCTTGCTGGTGCTCCCCTGGGTCAGGAGTCGCAAGGGACTGCTGCTCCATCCCTCCGTTGTGGCCGGTGCCGCCCTCCATGCACTGCCCCACACCTCTGGCCGCTGCTGCAGCGTCTCCCAGCCGCCGAACGCTGGGCGCCGCCATTTTGGGCTGTACTGCGCAGGCGTGGAGCGTCACTTCCGGTCCGCGCCCGAAACCGGAAGTAGCGGCTCCCGGCGCGAAATTTGAAAGCTGCTGCCGGGAAACAGCTCCCAGGCCCCTTATAGACCCAGGAACGCTGCGCCTAGCCAGGAAAGGAACCTGTTCACCCGGGGCACAGTCGTGCAGGGCAGCCACCAACCCTGCAGCTGCGACCCCCGGGCGGCAACAAGGGCCGAGAACCGGCCGCTGGTGGCCCTCTCCAGACCCCGTGCCCTCCACCACCGCAGGGGATACCCCATGGAGGAGCTTCTGCACCCAAGTCCGGAGCCACTGCCTAGGTAAGGACAGTTCTTCCAGCTACCGGGTCAGGCCAGGCCGCATGAGCTTCAGAGGTCTCCCACCTCCAAGACAGGAAACCTAAACTGAGGTCCAGGAGAGTTCCCGCCTTTTTATCTCAGAGGTTTCCTGTCTTGGATGGGCGGTCCTCTCCCTCAGGTGGTGCTGTCGTGGCGATGATGAAAAGTTACTCCTGACGGACCCACCAGCTGGACGTTCCGATTATCCGGCACAGAGCTGCAAGCCAGACTGACCACACCATGATGCAGTCACCCTTGGTTGGGTGGATACGCAGACCATCAAGACACTGAAAAGGTGGGGAGATTACCTCCGTTTTATCCACTATTGATTTTAATCCCTTTAGCATCTACACTTAGATCTGCGCCCTCCTTTCTCTCTCCTTCCCGTATACAGACCAAGCAGCCCTATGAGGTCCTTTTCAAATAGAGAATCAGGAAAGTGTGGGAATATAAACTGATGATGCACTTTAACAAATTTAAAGCAGGAATGAATGCCTCGCATGGGTTTATGTCCCTCTACAGTCATTGGGAAATTTTCAGGTTTCTGACCAACCACTAATCAAAGGACAATAAAACTACCTGTGCATTTTATCTCAGAACTTTAATTTTACTTCCCCAGTTGCTCTTTCCCCCTCCCACGACTGGCCACTATTCTCTGCTTCACGTCACCTGTCGTATTTCCTGTATTATGCCACCCTGTATTTATATATATATATATATATATATATATATATATATATATATATATATATATATATATATATATATATATATCTATATATATCTATATATATATATATATATATAAATAATTATATATATATATCTACTATATAATTGCCGTAGGCATTTTCATGTCGGACCCCGAAAACGCCGTGGCTATGTCACGCTGTGACGTCACCACGCGCGAGCAATGGCCGCAAAGCGGCCATTGCGAGTCGCTGGCCGAAAATAGAACCAGAGGCTCGGCCACAAAGTTAGCGATTTACCGCTGAGGTAGCGCGAGCAATGGCCGCGAGGCCATTGCGAGTCGCTACCTCAGCTGCCGCATCTGCCGCAACTCCCCCTATACTTTCAATGGGGATCTATTGCGAGTCGCTGTGTAGCGCGAGCAATGGCCGCGAGGCCATTGCGAGTCGCTACACTTGCGGCGCGGTTGCGGTAATCCCCATAGAAAGTATAGGGGGACTTGCGGCAGGTGCGGCAAGTTCTAGACACCCGATGCATTTGCATCGGGCTCACAGCTAGTATATATATATATATATATATATATATATATATATATATATATATATATATATATATATATATATATATATATATATATATATATATATATATATATATATATGTGTGCGTCTTCAAAAGTTGTGTCATTGTTAGGCCATAAAGTCTTGAAAGCTTGCTTTGCTTTTTCTTACCATTTTTTCAGTTAGCCATTAAAAGGTATCAACCACTGAGGGCTCTCAGATTCTAATATTTTGCTGTTCTAACAGGGCATTTAAGGCTATATTAACAGGCACCGTTTTTGATCCCTTTTTTTGCATCTATTTTTGCAGTGCACTGCAGTGAACGGATCACTTAAATGGAATTCCAACAAAATGAATGGGTTTTCACTTTTTGCCATTGAGTCTGGGAATTTGTGGTGTGATCCGTCAAAGAAAAGTGTATGTTAGTGTGCGTTCACACACTGCATATTTTTACGTGAGTGCTCTTGCAGTTTTTGTAGCCAAAATCAGGAGTGGCTAATTAAAGCCATGAGTGGGTGATTAAATACAGAAGTGGAGCACTTGTTTCTAATGAGGTACCTTCACACACAGCAATTTTGCTTGCAATTTCACTGGCAATTTGCTGGTTGCAGTGAAATCATGGACACATTGTTCTATTTTGTGGCTGTGTACAAATGTAACAATGTGTCCATGATTTCACTGCAACCAGCAAATTGCCAGTGAAATTGCAAGCAAAATTTCTGTGTGTGAAGGTACCATAATGGTGGGTTTACACACACCAATTTATCTGTTCAATATCTGAACCAATCTCTGGTTGCAGTGAAATCATGGATACATTGCTCCATTTTGTGGCTGTGTACAACATGAAGCAATGTATCCATGATTTCACTGCAACCAGAGATTGGTTCAGATATTGAACAGATAAATTGGTGTGTGTAAACCCACCATTAGACTTTTCCTCTGATTGTTCCACTCCTGGTTTTGGCTACAAAAACTGCAACAGCACTCGGGTAAAAATACGAAGCAAATATGCAGTATGTGAACACACCCTTAGATTCTCTTGCACTTTTCTCGTCTGTTTTTCCCATTGGAACCATTCTAAATGGAGGAAACTAAATGCAGCAAAAACAGATAATCCATTTACTGGTGTGCTTTTTTTGAAAAGCTGATCCAGTTTTGCAGCAAAGCGCACTAGAAAAAATGGAGTGAAAACCATGTGTGTGAATATAGCCTAAGATCTTCTGCGTTTTTTTTCCCTTGAAAAGTGATCCTCAAAAAGCAGGAGCATGTTAGTTTCTGTGGCGTTTTTCTGATCCACATTACTCAATGAAACCATTGTCTATAGGGGAAAAAAATGCACCAGAAAAAGCGCATCAAAATCGGATCAGAAATTGATGATCCATTTTCTTATGCATTCTTTTGAAAAGCTGATCCTCTTTTGTAGCTGAGAAAGTGAGAAAACCCCCCCCAATAAAAGAAAAACTGAACAATAACAAACAGTGTAAACATAGCCTTAGGCTGGCTGCACACTTGACACTGGCCGGTTCATGCTCGAAATGGGAGTATCTGCATCTGGCTGAGCATCCGCAAACTGATGCCACTGCAGCCCCCAGATGCCTGATCCGGAGCTCAGGAGTCAGGAGAAGTGATTAGTCAGGAGTGTGGGTACTTTGAGCATGCTCAGTGCGGTCCGACGGATCCGCCCATTTTCAGATCCGGTCACCATTGAACTACATCATATCTGAGGCCATCCAGATGCATCAGGATTATAAATGAACACCAAAATCACAACGTCATGCGGCAAGGGAGGACGACGGATCAGGGTGGTTTCACACTTGCATTTCATGGTCTTATGTGAATATCCATCCAAATCATGAAGCATCCTGATCAGGCATGCGTCCCTATACTTTACATGGCGTTGCATGGACATGCGTTGGTATCAGTATTTTGGCGTATCCGCATGACTGCGTTTTGACTTCCTCCTTGAACGCACAAAGTTGTTTTTTTGCGGCATGACAAAAATCCTGATGCATGTGGATCCAGCTATATGTGTCTGCAAATAGAAGGGTCCCAATGGCGTCCGGATTTGGCTGGGACGGCTCAGACCATCTGATCTGTCACCACACATGCCCAGAATCAAGTCTAACCAAAAAGAAAATATTCATTCTCATTCTCTCTCAGCGGTTTTTTCCCGGATCCTGTGCCTGATCAGGCAAAAAAAAATGTTTTCACATGCGGCAATGGATGGAGATGCTCCCGTTTTCATCCTGATCAGGATGCAACGCAAGTGTAAAAGTAGCCTCAGGTGTAATCCTGATGGCACCTCATGCAACTGCAGCCCCATTTTAAAGTATAGGGGCGCAACCTGATCAGGAGGTGTCAGGATTTGGACGGATTGCAAAGCAAGAAAAAAGATGCAAGTGTGAAACCAACCTTATCTCATGTGAAAGGCATTACAGTTTAGATATTCATAGTTACAACCACGACCATCTCTCCATATATACTGTAATGGTGGGTTTACACGTCCCGATATCGGCCCGATATCGGAGCCATCGACGCGGGAGTGCGCTTTTTGAGCGCGCTTTTGCCGCCATCGCATCGCCGTTTTACACAGCCCGATATCGGGATACAAAGTCCCGACGATGCTTACGCCCCCCAACCCAGGAACGACCAGTTAACATGGTAGTGAATGGGTGACGTGGCCGTACACATCGTAGTTGGGCTGTCACACGGGACGATGCGGCTATAACGGCCATCCGATATCGGGCGGTTGAATAGCACGCTCATTCAACCCCGATATCGTTTTGGCATCGTTCCAGCATCGCATTGTACGTTCAAACCATACAACGCGCGAACGATATCGGGTCCAACTCCCGAACCACGTGACTTTTGGTCGGAGTTGGGTCGGAGTTGGACGCCGATATCGCGACGTGTAAACCCACCATAAATGGTTGTAACCAATCTGCAATGCCATGCACATGAGATAAAAGACACAGCTAATCAGAAGAACTATACTACATTTCTAATTGGAGGTATTTGCTAATATTACTATTATTATTCTTAATATATATTGGGATAGTACCTGGGCAAAGACCGGTGGGGACCGAAACAGCACTGCTAGAGGAGCGGAGAGGCTTAGTAAGTGGGTGCACATTGGTTAGTACAAGTGGTGAATTACAGCATATACAATCAATTACAAACAAAAACAGCATAAGAAAAGTATATGCATTATTTTATTATATTTAGGCCCCTTTCACATCAGTGTTTTTTTCAAATCGCGGCAGATGCGGTGAAAAAAACCGCATCTGCCGCGATTACCGCATAACCGCGACACTTGCGGCACACTTGCGGCAAGCCCCATGCAATGTCTATGGGGCTTGCGGTAAGGGTGCGGCAGGTGCGGCAAGTGCGGTTTCGGCACTTGCGGCAGGTGCGGCCGCAAAAAAAACGCTGCTGACTGCGGTTTTTTTCGCGGCCGCACCTGCCACAAGTGCCGAAACCGCACTTGCCGCACCTGCCGCACCCTTACCGCAAGCCCCATAGACATTGCATGGGGCTTGCCGCAAGTGTGCCGCAAGTGTCGCGGTTATGCGGTAATCGTGGCAGATGCGTTTTTTTCACCGCATCTGCCGCGATTTGAAAAAACCGCTAATGTGAATGGGGCCTAAGACCAATGTGATCTATAACAGAAAAGTGGTGGATAATCCCTTTAATTTAATCTCTGATTTTCGTTCCCTTGGTTTTGCTCACCTCTCGGAGTAGTTTATCCAGCTGACCAATGACATGTGGTGGTGTCGTCTTCAGAAAAAAAAAAAGACAACATAAAATACCATTTGTTATAATGCATGGACAATCTCCGCAGAATTATCTTAGATATTATCTAATCCCCAATGATCAGAAGACACAATGTATAGTATGAACGTGAAACATATCGCAGGAAGATTTGTTTACAGGTAAAGCCAGGATTCGTTGGATTTGGCTCAGGTGGCCGTCACACGTAGCAATATCGATAGCGATATTGTTAACGATCACGTGCACGCGCGATCGCTAACAATATCGCTCACATCGTTGGTGAGCTGTCACACAGGCAGACTCACCAGCGATGTGGAGCAGCGAGATCGCTGGTAACTATGGTACACATTGGGTTACTAGGCGCCGCTTAGTAACCCGACGTTTACCATAGTTGCCATCTCCCAGCATAGGCTCCGCCGCTGGGAGATCGCTCATCGTGGTGTCACACACCACGATGAGGCAGATTGATCAAGCGATTATTGCTTGATATGAGCTCCGGCTCACCAATCTGCGATCTAACGATCAAGCGATTTTACATTGTAAAATCGCTTGATTGCACGCAGAAATGCACAAACGATATCGCTTAAGCGATCAAAACGCAGATCGCTTAAGCGATATCGTGCATTATATTGATGCGTGTGACGGCCGCCTATGGTTCATGTGTTTGCAAATTCTGTCATTTGCTGCAACAACACTCACAATAGATCTGCTGAGATGCGTGATGTGATGAGATGTGTGATGTGATGAGATGTGTGATGTGATGAGATGCATGATGTGATGAGATGTGTGATCTGCTGAGATGCATGATGTGATGAGATGTGTGATCTGCTGAGATGTGTGATGTGATGAGATGCGTGATGTGATGAGATGCATGATGTGATGAGATGCGTGATGTGATGAGATGCATGATGTGATGGGATGCGTGATGTGATGAGATGCGTGATGTGATGAGATGCGTGATGTGATGAGATGCGTGATGTGATGAGATGCGTGATGTGATGAGATGCGTGATGTGATGAGATGCGTGATGTGATGAGATGCGTGATGTGATGAGATGCGTGATGTGATGAGATGTGTGATGAGATGCGTGATGTGATGAGGAGCGTGATGAGATGCGTGATGTGATGAGGAGCGTGATGTGATGAGATGCGTGATGTGATGAGATGCGTGATGTGATGAGATGCATGATGTGATGAGATGCATGATGTGATGAGATGCATGATGTGATGAGATGCATGATGTGATGAGATGTGATGAGATGTGTGATGTGATGCATAATGTGAGGATTCACAACAGTTTACATGTCATTCCCAAGATTAGATTCTACTGTAAGCAGAAAACTGTATTTAGGATGAATGTTACCAGCCATTCAGAACATCAAGGGGATGTTCACACTTGCTATTTTTGCAGCATATTTTTGTCGGATTTTTACTTGGGTCTTTCACCTATTCATTTGACTGGGTTTAAAATTGAGCAGATTAAATAATGCAACTTGTGCATGAGATTTTAGAATCTCTTTGATCTTACAGGTAATGTACGCAGCTCAAACTAACCAAATAAAGGCAGCACAAAGGCAGTAAACTGAAATGTACAGTGCAAGTTGTCGGTTTACATACAAATACTCAGTATTTTAATTCTCCTTCTTTACATTTTTAAGGATAATATTACAGTTATTAGAACCAAGTAGTAAAACAAATGAAAAGATGAAGTGATCAAAAAATTCTCTCATCTACTATATAAAAGCCATATCCAGTCTGTCTGTGTCTCCAGAAGTTTGTCCTGAAAACAGAGCCACTTATAGGACATCGTGTAAATTACAGTTAAACTGGAATGTAAAGAAGCCCATAAGTTTGGTTGATCAGTTAAAGAAAACAGCGCCACATGTAGAACATCTGTGACATGGCAGCCCACACGCCATCCAGGACACTGGCATTTGTTATTGCCAGTGCCTGGGTCCACTCTGTCATTTCTTTGGGGGGGACCCATCCTGCTGCTGCACCTCATCCCATTTGTGTTCCCCTCTGGAACGGCAGGCTGGCGCTGTGACTCCTTAGCGCACAAGGGTGAAGGAGGCGTTGCACAGGGGGTTTCCCGTGGCTTGGCAGGCACTGCTGATCCTCACCATCGCTCCCTCTCCCTTTGTGCCATCTCTCACTCCTGTGCTCTCCGTGCACTCTTCTTCCCCCCCCCCGTGCATGCTCTCTCTGACCCCCATGCTCTCTTTGACCCCTGTCCACGCTCTCTCTGCCCCCATGTGCGCCACCATCTTATGGGTATCGTATGGGTGGCACCAGATGTCACCTCAGCATCTGAGCTGTTAGATCTGTTCAGAGAAAACGGTAACTTTATCACAACTGCTGCACCCAGTGTTGGAATCAGGGTCTCTGTCCCTAACTCATGCTGCTGTTAGATTACATAGCAAAAACCTGCTGCATATGGTTTTCATAGAGTTGTCTAACACTATACAAACCATTTTACACAAGACTTTGATAAAAAAAATAGAAAATGCAGATCATACCACAGTAAACCCTACCTGGAGTAGGACTTTGCCACTGTAAACGCTCATTGGATACATGGTGCCAAACGTCATAAGAGCAATGGCGACAGCTGATGCAGTGTCCACTGCAAAATAGTTGCTGCAAACACAAGATGTGCATTAATACTGTCTATTTGGTCAGAAATTGATTATGGTCCACTAATATAACCCCTCATCACGAAAAACAAAAAAAAAACAGTGTATAAAGGTTGAGAGGGGGAGAGAATCACATAATAAACAGTAAGGAAACCCAGTGCTGTAAAATAATCAAAGTTATAACTGCCTGTTAGTCTTGCCAAAAAGCCTCCAGTTCCTGTAAATTCCTGGGCTTTCTTGCATGATCTGTGTGCTTGAGTTCTCTCCAGAGTGGTTCAATGATATTGTGGTCAGGAGACAGACATGGCCACTCCAGAACCTTCACTTTGTTCTGCTGTAGCCAATTACAGGTCAACCTGGCCTTATGTTTTGAATCGTTATCATGTTGGAACATCCAAGTACGTACAATGCACTGATTCCGGGCTGATGAGTGCAAATTTGCCTCTAGTGTTTGCCGATAACGTGCTGCATTAATCTTTCCTTTAACTTTGACCAAGTTTTCTGTGCCTTTGTAGCTCACACATTCCCAGTGATCCACCTCCGTGCGTTACAGTAAGAATGGTGTTCCTTTCATCATAGGCCTTGTTGACACCTCTCCAAATGTAAGGTTTATGGTTGTGACCAAAAAGTTGATTTTGATCTCATCACTCCAAATTACCTTGTTCCAGAAGTTTGGAGGCTTGGCTGTGTGCTGTTTGACATATTGTAGGTGAGATACTTTGTGGTATTTGCGCAGTAATGGCTTTCTTCTGGCGACTCGACCAAGCAGTCCATTTTTCTTCAAGTGCTTCCTGATTGTGCATCTTGAAACAGCCACACCGCTAGTTTTCAATTACTTCTGTATTTCAGCTGATGTTATTTGTGTTTTTTTTTTTTTTTTCATCCCAAACAATTTTCTTAGCAGTTATGGCCGAAAATGTTGTTGGTCTACCTGATCATGGTTTGGATTTTATAGAGCCCCTTTTTTTCCATTTGTTGATCACAGTTTGAATGGCATTATCGATTTCTTGGATATCTTTTTGTATCCCTTTCCTGTTTTATACAGTTTGACTTTCTATTCCTGTAGATCTGTTGACCATTCTTTTGCTTTCCCCTTGACTCAATCCAGAAACGTCAGTGGCTGGATGAATGATACAAGAGTCTGTCTGGATCCCAGAAACTCACTTAGCTTTTATGCACACACTGAGTACAAGCAAACAGGTCATAGGTGAGGATGTTGCCTTTATTAGTCATTCAAACCTATTTGTGTCAACTTCTGTGGATGTTATCAGGCCAAAAAAATCCATGTAAAGTTTTGATCAGCCCTTTGTTTGTGCACATAACAAACCGAGGAAGACGTGGAATTTTTGTTTAGATATAGTGTGTTGGATATATACGTCTTACTATTTTCTTATTTTTATTACTATAAAATATGTTTTAATACGATAATGGTATCTGTATTTTAATTACAATATGCACCTTGTTTGTCCTTATTCCTCTTTTTAAATACCAATAAACTTTGATTATACATAAACTTTTGATCAGGGTCATTTGGATGTTTGTGGTTGTCATTATGATATAAAAAGAGAAAACACAGTAGTTTGACAATAAATGGTTTTATCCAATCACTAATCATGAGTGGAAAAAAAAGTTTGTGTGTTATCATTCATATTCTCTGAAAAAAGACCAAAAAAAAGCAAAAAAATCTCCTAACGATCCTGTAATAAAATAACAATTTTAGGAATCGCTCCTTGTGATCCAATTACACCTCTGACATTTGCCTACACGACTAAGGTCATACTTCAGACATATTAACAGGTTACACAAAGTCAGTAATACAGTCTTGCTCATTGTTATTGGCACCCATGAAGTTTATGGATATAGTGTGGAATATCTCTTGGAGAAAAATTAATCAAGAGAAAAAGCTCTCTTGTATAGAGCACTCATATTAAATACAGAAGAGCAAATGATAAAAAAAAAACTATTTAAAACAAAAAACAAGGGAGAGAAAAAAACAGAAAAACCTAAAGCTTGCTGTAACACTGGTATTGCCACCCTGTACATTAAATTAGCATGGAAACACATTTTCACTTGCCTGTGGTAACTCAGAAATGAGAATCACCTGTGATAAATTGTTAGTGCCTACGTGATGTCGATTAGCCAATGAATGATGAAGTCAGTGTTTTAAAAAGCCACATGTTACACGTTGCTCCTTTGTCACAATGATGACAACAAAGGAGCTGTCCGAGGACATAAGAACTGCTATTATTAGCAAACACAGGACTTCCAAAGGGTATAAGGCCATCTCCAAAGACCTTTGTATCCCAGTTTCAAAAGTGTGCAATGTTATTAAGAAGTTTACCAACCATCAAGAACCTCTCTGAGTGTGGGAAGAATAGGAAATTTGACAATAGATCTCTTCAAAGGTTGGTGCCAATAGTGGAAAAAACACCACGTCAAACATCTAAAGACCTGAAGGCCAACCTGAAACAGTCTGGGGTCATAGTTTCAACAAGTACAATATGCCGCACACTAAATCAAGCAGAGCTTTATGGGCGAAGACCAAGGAAGAAACCACTGCTGGCATAAAAAGGAACGACTGAAGTTTGACAAGGATTACCTTGACAAACCACAATCAATCTGGGAAAATGTTCTGTGGACAGATGAAGCAAAAATTGACCTTTTTGGCAATGCAAAGCAACTGTTTGTTTAGAGACGGCACAATGAAGCTTATAAAGAAAAGAATACCCTACCAACAGTTAGGCATGGTGGAGGATCCATAATGCTGTGGGGTTTCATTGCTGTGTCTGCTACTGGAGGCCTTGACTGTATCATAGGAATCATGAAATCAGAGAATTATCAAGAAATTTTCAAGCAAATTTTCCTATCTAGTTTAAGTAAACTTGGTTTGGGTCGAAAGTCATGGGTCCTCCAGCAAGACAATGACCCAAAGCAGGCATCTAAAAGCACACAGGAATGGTTGAAAAGGAAAACAAATGGACTATTTTAATCCTGCTGTTCTGTTCGGTCAAAAATGACCAAATTTGAACTTTTTGATATCATTTTTCATTTGTTTATGAACAACCGTGTTCACATACAGTATAATAATGCAACAGGTATTCAAATAAAACACTTAAATTAGCCAAAAATCAAGACTTTAATAGCTTCGGTAAATAATTACCAAAAAATAATTGTATATTAGATCTAAACACAACAGCAGGGTTAAAATGTCCAGCAATGAGTCCTGACCTGAATCCCATTGAAAATCTTTGGGGTGAGCTGAAATATGCCATTGGGAAAAAGAATCCTGCAAACATTCAAGAACTTGAACAAAACTGCAAAGGAAGAGTGGGCGAAAATAACTGCTGAGAAGTGCTGGAAGCTTGTAGATGGCTACAAGAAATGTTTGGAGGCTTCATCAGTGCCAAAGGGTGTGCAACTAAGTATTAATTCGGAGGGCCTTTATTGCTGCAAGTGCTGTTTATTCTGTTTCTTCTTTGAAATTGCAACATATAAGTTGACAATGTTTTATTGTTGTATTGCTTTGGACACTAATTAAAAAATCCTGAGGATATACACTGTGTGCAGAAGTATTAGGCAAATTAGTATTTTGATCACGATACTTTTTATACATGTTGTCCTACTCCAAACTGTATAGGCTTGAGAGTCAACTACCAATTAAGTAAATCAGGTGATGTGCATCTCTGTAACGAGGAGGGGTGTGGTCTAATAACATCAAGACCCTATATAAGGTGTGCTTAATTATTAGGCAAATGACTTTCCTTAGGCAAAAAGGGTCAGAAGAAAGATTTGACGGGCTCTGAAAAGTGCAAAATTGTGAGATTTCTTGCAGAGGGATGCAGCAGTCTCAAAATTGCCAAACCTCTGAAGCGTGATCACCGAACAAATCAAGCGTTTCATGGCAAATAGCCAACAGGGTCGCAAGAAGCGTGTTGGGCAAAAAAAGGCGAAAAATAACTGCCCATGAAATGAGGAAAATCAAGCGTGAAGCTGCCAAGATGCCATTTGCCACCAGTTTTGCCATATTTCAGAGCTGCAACATTACTAGAGCATCAAAAAGCACAAAGTGTGCCATACTCAGGGACATGGCCAAGGTAAGGAAGGCTGAAAAACAACCACCTTTCAACAAGAAACATAAGATAAAACGTCAAGACTGGGCCAAGAAATAACTTAAGGCTGGCTTTACACTGCAGTTTTTTCACTGATCAGTGTCCATGTCCATCCAGTTTCTGTGCCAAAACCCGGAGAGGAACCAGGAGAGGAACTTCAGAGAAAAACTATAATTGAAAGATTGACACCTCTTCTGAGTTTTGGAGACACTCCTGGTTTTGGCACGCAAACCGGATGGACACTGATCAGTGAAAAAACTGCAGTGTGAAGCTAGCCTAAGAATGATTTTTCAAAGGTTTTAAGGACTGATGAAATGAGAGTGACTCTTGATGGGCCAGATGGATGGGCCAGAGGCTGGATCAGTAAAGGGCAGAGAGCGCCACTCCGACTCAGATGCCAGCAAGGTGGAGGTGGGGTACTGGTATAGGCTGTGATCATCAAAGATGAACTTGTGGGACTTTTTCAGGTTGAGGATGGAGTGAAGCCCAACTCCCGGACCTACTGCCAGTTTCTGGAAGACAACTTCTTCAAGCAATGGTACAGGAAAAAGTCGGTATTGTTCAAGAAAAACATGATTTTCATGCAGGACAATGCTCCATCACATGAATCCAACAACTCCACAGTGTGGCTGGCGAGTAAAGGTCTAAAAGAAGAAAAAAAATGACATGGGCCCCCTTGTTCACCTCATCTGAACCCCATAGAGAACCTGTGGTCCCTCCTAAAATGTGAAATCTACAGGGAGGGAAAACAGTACACCTCTCGGAACAGTGTCTGGGAGGCAGTGGTGGCTGCTGCACGCAATGTTGATCGGAAACAGATCAAGCAACCTCTATAGGCTGTTGAGTGTCATAAAGAAAGGTGGCTATATTGGTCACTAATTTGTTTGGGTTTTGTTTTTGCATGTCAGAAATGTTTATTTCTAAATTTTGGGCAGTTATATTGATTTACCTGGTGAAAAAAACAAGTGAGATGGGAATATATTTGGTTTTTATTAAGTTGCCTAATAATTCTGCCCAGTAATAGTTACCTGCACAAACAGATATCCTCCTAAGATAGCCAAATCTAAAAAAAAATCCACTCCAACTTCCAAAAATATTAAGCTTTGACATTTATGAGTCTTTTGGGTTGATTGAGAACATAGTTGTTGATCAAGAATAAAAATAATCCTCTAAAATACAACTTGCCTAATAATTCTGCACACAGTGTAGCTTCATTTGTCTCTGAAAAAAATGAAGGGGTAACAATAATACTGAACAGCACTGTATGACCACTCCGGTAACTCCAATAGAATTGGCTTGACTTGAAATAATTTCCTATCACAGGGGTGGGAAACCCTTTTCTGTCGAGGGCCATTGGGAAATTTCTACCATCCTTCAGGTGCCGCACAGAATTATCAACTTAAAATGACTGGGTTATATTTGGTTAAACAATCAACTCACTGCTACTGTGGTGGCTGGAAATGCTTCTCTTTAGCATTGCTGTGATGTTAGGTGAGATTGATCATGTTGCTTTTCTGCTTTTCCAAGTTTGCTAGGGCTATAGACATCATAGGAGAGGCTGGGAACATATATGTCACTAACGAGACTGAGGCTGGGGGACCAAAATCACTAAGGAGCTGGATTTCACAGGCAGGCAGTTGGCAAAACATGTCTGCCAGCCTGAGCACTCCAGTCCCCAGGAATCTGCCTGAGGGCCGCAGAAAAGGTCAACGAGGGCCGCACCAGGGGTCTGAGGTTCCCCACCCCTGTCCTATGATAATGAACAGCTTAGCATGCCACCTGCAGAGCGATGTATACATGACAATAGCATTATTTCTTTCTTTTACTGGTGTGGCAGACTTACTTAATTTCAATCAACATGTAGGTAATGCAGAGTGCTAGTGCTCCAGCCATGTCAATCAGCACAAAAGGGTTCATTCGAGGTAAGAACACGCTGCTCAGCCCTGGGATAATGCCACATAAACTGCAAAAACACAAACAAACTGTAAATATAGATCTCTTCACTTGAAATGTTTCATAACAGATCCAATTAACAATTTTTTTGAAGGGGACGCAAAATAATTTGTAGACAGAGGATTGTCACACTGAGGCTTTATTAGAAATATGCCTACATAGTCTTCATCATGTTATTTGGGTATAGAACAATGATGACCCAGATAGGTCATCAATCAGATCAGTGGTGATCCAACACACGGCACCCCACTGATTAACTGTTATTAGCTTCCACAGCAGCCAGTAGTAAGCACTGAATACTACAACGTCATTGAAGATGTTTTTGTGACCCATATTAAATCACCCGAATGTCCACACAAATATTTGCAGTACAAAAAGTTTTAATTAAGTTACTGGTGGTACAAAAACAGGCAACAGTCAAAGGTAAACAAGGACAGTGTGGAAGAGGGAGGTGGGAGAGGGAGGCAGGAGATGCAGGGGGACAGAGGTACCCTCACCCTGGTTGCTAAGAAGAAATGCCTGTGCTTAGAGAGGGACAGACCACACCAGCGCAAGCGCTCTGGTGAGGTGTCACCTAAACTGTGCAGTCAAAGCTGCAGGCACTCTAACTAACACTTACCCATGGGTGTGTATAAGGGGGTCCGGTGCACTCCTGCCTTAGTCTCAGGGGCCCCGACACGTGTTTCGCGTCCGGCTTTCTCAAGGGGCGAGTGACACCTCACCAGAGCGCTTGCGCTGGTGTGGTCTGTCCCTCTCTAAGCACAGGCATTTCTTCTTAGCAACCATGGTGAGGGTACCTCTGTCCCCCTGCATCTCCTGCCTCCCTCTCTCACCTCCCTCTTCCACACTGTCCTTGTTTACCTTTGACTGTTGCCTGTTTTTGTACCACCAGTAACTTAATTAAAACTTTTTGTACTGCAAATATTTGTGTGGACATTCGGGTGATTTAATCTGGGTCACAAAAACATCCTTGGTCTCTTTCTCTTAAATGCTTCATTTGATGTGTGCCCAGTACTATGACTGTTCCTGGTCCTTTATATATTTATGTTTAACGTCATTGAAGATGTAGCAGCGACTGTCAAAAACTGTAGAAATTAAAGCACCACTCCAGACTTTATTTGCTAAAGTGGCTCTTTAAATGCAAGTCCCCTGCCCTCTTGTCTTAAGGCCCCGTCACACCTGGCGACGGGGCTGGGGATGTCGGCGGCGACTGTCGGGTGCGCGCACGTTTTTGGCACCCCGCCGTCCCCCATTTACATGTGGCGACATGTCCAGCACCGCACCGGCGAGCTGACAGGCAGCATCGCCGCCGGGGCGCCCGAAAACCCCAGCGGCCGGTTACATGGGGCGATGTGTGCACATCGCCCCAGATCAGAGCACTGCTCTGAAACCAGGCGACCTCCCGCCAGCGCCGACATCACCACTTTACATGAGGCGACGTAGGAGCGATGTCGCCCCATGTGACGGGCCCTTTATACTCACCTGAAACCATCTTCATCTTTTTCCAGTGTCGCTCTAGTAGGTCTCTGTTGAGTGCGGCAGCTCCAGTGTTTCATGCAGCGCACCGGAGAGAACAACTCAAAACAAGTCTATGAGAGCGTCATTCTGGCTCTCATTGAGTTGCACTGAGCACTTGTTTCATAACTTCTGACTTTTGGACAGTGAGAAGCTATGAGTACAAGATGGTGTTGAAAAGGGATTTAGTTGCCAGAGGGTGAGTATAAAACAGGGGGCAGGGGACTTAGATTTAAAGCGCCACTCCAGCATTGAAATAAACAAAGCAAACCGCTGGTGTGGTGCGTTAAATGTATGTATGTTTAACTCTGAAACGCTGTGGTGTGTCACAGAGACATATTTTTAATAGCCACTGGGGACCGAGCCACAATGTACACTGGTACAGGCGGGTCCCCAGCTGCTTCTCCCCGCCCGCTGACAGTGACTGACAGGTCGCTGCCTACATGTGCGCATAGGCAAAGACCTATCACTTCAGGTCAATGGGAGAGGAGAAGCCGCTGGGGACACCCTATACTAGTGTATATGAAGGCTGAAATGTAACATCGTTTCAGGCCAAACATACCGGGCTGGGATAATACAGCCAGTGGCTGATATATGCTGCGTGTGGATAGCATGTATTAGAAGTAAGGATCCCTTTAATATAGTCACCTACTTCTTCTCCGGTATCCATAAATGTTCCAGTCCTCTTGTGAGTGATGTCACTGCTCTTCAGACTATCTGGCTCACTCTATGAAGGAGCCTTGCTCTGACGCTGTAAGGCCCTGGCGTTTACAATAGACGAGTGCAATCTGAGTAAATATTGGTTTGCACTCACACCAATGGGATGGTGTCCATCTACAAGTTTATTCTCATGCCTAGGTGGCATGAGAAAACAATCGCAGCGAGTCTCAGATCACATGTACCCATACAAGTCTATGGGTGCAAGTGAAACATCACATTGCACTCAGATGTCACCCGTGTGCAGTGCAATATACACAGAGACTGGCTGTGGAGGAGATGGGAGATTAATTCTGTGATCCGATTGCAAGACAGCAGAGCTTGAGCCAAGTGTCATTACATATCGCATCTGCCATACTCTAGTTGAACACCAGCTTAAAAGCCACTTGTGTGTGACACAGAGCACAGTGTGATCACCAGTCTGAAGAGTGGAGAACTTACGCAGAAGACCAGAATCACGCTGGATACAGGAGAAGACGGTGGTGGGCGAGAATATTAACACACTGATGCTACATACACAGGTTTAGGAACAACAAAGCTAGTAGGAATGCTTTCTTAAGAAAAATGGGTTGTCCAGTAGTGGACAAGCCCTTTAATAGATAAAGCCATAATTCCCTGTTTTTTTCCCCTTCAAAAGAACATAAAAGTGCTCCTTTTTAGCATTCTCCATGAAATAACATTACTGGAGTATCTTTTCTTAGACTCTTGAGGTGTATTGGTAACATGCTCTGTTAGGGGTATATGCACACATTAAGTATTTGCAAAGGACATCTCTGCATCAAACATATGGCTTTTGGCTGTAAAAACAGAACATAAAAGTGGGTATCTTTTTCCCCTGTCACGATTCCTCCGCTCTGCATTCAGGGTGTGCTGGGCTGGGTGATTGACAGCTTAGTCATCCTATCTGCAGCTGGGATGTGCTGGGCTGTTGGTTTTCTTGTTGACAGCTCAGTCGCCCAATCTCTGTCTAGCTTTTGCTGTGATTCTGCAGCTGATCCTGTCCCATTTAATTGCTCTGCCTTTTAGCTCTGCAGGTTCTCCCAGAGCATTACCAGTCTTAGTTTAAGCTCTGGGGTGCTAAATTGGTCTCTTGAATCTGTACTCTAGGAATTGATCTTTTGCTGCCTGACCTTGCCTGTGTTTGATCATTCGTTTGTCTAGTCCCTCTGTTCTGATCCGCTCTTCTCCATGTAACTGACCTCAGACCGTGACTTAACTACGCCTCTGTTTCATCCCCTGTCTTGACATGCTCTCCTGGTATCTGACCTAAATGTTTGACTTTTCTACTTCTTCTTGTCCATGTGGCGACTAGCGTCACATTTCTCAGACATTATTCTAAGGCTGTGTTCACATGCTGCGTTGTTGATCCGCTTTGTACAGATCCACTATTGTAGTGGAATGCAGTTAAACGCATTGAAGTTAGATGTTCCAGCCAAGTCAATACATTTCACTATTTTGCAAATCAGACATTGCGCTTTTTACAGACCCGCTTTTGGGCTCAAAAGCAGGTATGTAAAAAGAAATTGCATGTCAATTGTTTACGCGTTCGTTCGCTGCACTTTTACTCACCTCACTGCGCTCCTACACTGATCTCTCCTTATCCTGATGCTGTAGGACCTGTGGAGGACCTTGGACTGCACCATGTGACCAAGCGAAGTCATCTGGTCACATGGGAGGCTGCAGGGTCCTAGAGGCTGCGCTCACTGCGGTCTCCGGGGATGAGAGGAGATCACCAGCGGTTACCGAGAAAGCGCGGCAAAGTGAGTAAGAACCGACGCAGTGGCATTCACACAGAGTATATTGCGGCGCTTTATGAGGATCAGTTCTTGGTGCAGTTCTTGCACCAAAAATGAATCCTCACAAAACGAAGCAATACGTTGTGTGTGAATGCAGCCTTGTGCCCAAAAATGATAATGTCCAGTTGACATTTTAATACTTTATTTCCAGGACTTATTTGTGCAAGTACAGACTTACAATATGCACCCAGGCTCAATATGGCAAAATTGAAGAGTTATAAGCACTGTACCTCCGGCTCAGGTCTGCTACATGTTCTTGAAGCCAGCTCGTACTAGCCGCTGCAAGATAAAGAAAGCAAATAACAGTAACATACAATGCTGACATAATGGAAACAGAGTGTATACATAAAGAATACAAACAAACGGACACATTATATGAAACTATTTAGATATTTATAGGAATATAATAGAGGAGCACCACAGGGTCATTGAGATGTAATGTATATACACATATTATATATCTAATATATAAAGCTGAATGTGTGTGTGTGTGTGTGTGTGTATATCCGGGATTGGCATCTACACCGTCGCAACTACAGCCACAAAATTTTGCACAGTCACACATCTGGACCCCGGGAGCGTCATAGGCTATGTTGTGAGGCGAAATTTTAACCCTGCGCGTTCCAGTTCACCAAACAATTTTGCCCCTATCTACATAATGGGGAAGAAGTGAATGGAAAAGTGTTGGAGGAAAATCGACAGCTGTCAGCTATAGCCACAAAATTTTGCACAGTCACACGTCTCGACCCAGACAGCATCATTCTCAATGCTTGAGAAAGGAGTCACTTGCTCCGAAACGTTGCATCACATGGGGTGGTGAAATAAACGTCCACTTCACTAAATGAAGGAGTGCTGCCTGTTTTTTTGGATGATAGATAGATAGATACATACATACATATATATATGAATATGGATGTATAACCAGAAAAAGCCATGGCATATAAGAGGAGCACACCTGAGTAATTATATATGTACAAATATTTATTAAATTCAAACACAGTTAGACGAGATTTTAAAACACAATTAAAATTCACAAAGAATTACAAGGGGTCCATCAGTTATATATATGTGGCACAACAAGTGCTTCATATCGAGAGTAGTCATAGTGCTTAATCACCAATCAGCAGTTATTATTATCATAAGATCACTAATATTCAATAATACCAAAATGATACTCATGTAAATCCCATGGGAAAGTGATCACAGTACAGTAGTCAATGATATAAGTAATGATATAAGTAATTGCAATATTATCATGAATAAATTGCGTACCAATTCTTACAGTATCAAAGTATAGTCATACATACAGGCAATACACAGCTTTATATATGGGCAAGCCACGTCAAAAATTTCTAGGTACCAATATAGTCTCAAACAAAGTTGATCATACAGTACCAAAGTGGTTATCTAAATATAGGTATGCATACCAATTATGTGGACATATGCTATACAGCCATAGGAAAACACTGGCAGTCATAATGGGCAATCATAACAAGTGATCGTTTGTTAGACTGAGGAACGGCTAATAAGTGCCTAGTTGCACTATAGGTTAATTTAGGGTACAAAGAAAAGGAGTCAGTGGTACAGACACCCACCACAATAATCACAATCAGATTGGAATCAGTAAATTGTTATAAATCTAATGAATATATAACAAAGGGTGGGATCAACAGGTGCTGATAGTACTATTATACCCAAAATGGATGCTGGTATGAATGAAAGCACTAGAAATAGTGGGGAATATAAGCGTCATATAGTAGTATATAGTCAATAGTCACCAGTAAGCTATAGCCCCAGTATTTGGAGTATGGACCCCCAGCAGACCCAACACGTATCGCTGTCCACTGGCAGCTTCGTCAGGGGGTGTCTGCCCATGTTGAAAGTCACAGTATAAATAGAACTTACACTCACGGCGCCGCACTCAGCTGGCGGTGTGCGTGCACCGGAAACGTGTCATATCAATGTGACCATGTTGCCCGGTAACCTAGTAAACAAGGATGACGCCAGGAAGTGCGTCATAATCACATGATGTGCTTCCATGGAGATGGTGTAAACAGTCCTCCCGCATCCTGGGGAGGAATGTAGTGCGCCCAAAGGAAGGGATTAGATGAAAGTATTAGTAGCTGGATCCCAAATAGGAGTCCACTATTTAGATATTCGAAATATCAAAAGTTTAAAGATAACCTGTCTGCAGAATTTTGCGATGTAATCTGAGGACTGCATGCTATAGGGGTTAAAACATAGAATTCAACAATGTGCCACATGATAAGCACCTGTGCTTTTGTTTACTTAAACTGAGCATGTTATCGCTAAGACATTATCATTGGTGCTGTGACAAGCTGGCTTGTATCATGTTGTCTGACTCTGCCCTCTCGTGTTTAGCACATCACTGTCTATTGTGAGGTATACCAGCAATACTGTTTATGATGGGTATGCATCACACAGACAGGTCTGCTGCTATATAAATCCAGGATGTTTGCTGGCACTTATTGTTATTGTTCCACAAGCCTTTATATGATGAGCTGGATTCAAGGAGGGAGCGACTGTACATCCACAGGCATGGATATAATGAGACTTCCTTCCTGCTCACATGACTGATGTAAGCAAGGTCTGTGACGAAATGGACTCCTTCAATGTAGAACATATGAAGATTTCTTATGTAATCCAGACCATATGGTATATTAGCTTCTAAACTTGTAATGGCCAAGGAGAATTTCCTACAGTATTTTCTTAGATTACTGTGGTTTAAGTTTAGCATGGTAATGTAATCATCTAATTTGTTTGTCACTGAAGGCCAGAGAACTTAATTATGCTAATCGTTCATTGTCTATTACCCTGTGAATGTTGATTCTATGTACGTGGCTCCAGCCACTATTGTTTTAATTATCTAATAGCAAAAGTCCTGGCACACCATAAAACAAGAGTCAATGAAAAAAGATTGTTGTGAGAGTACTGTATTCTTTATTGAGAAGGTTTTTTCAGAATCTCTTTTGATCACAGAGGTTGAAAAATGCAAAATATTTTCAGCCACATACGGCTTTCTTCAGTGCAAACAACTTTTGATCAAAAAAAGGGTGAAGAGATTCACAATAATCAAAATCAGCGGTAAATACTGCCACCTGCTGTCTGAAAAACAGTGGAGGAGCCTGAATCCATGCACTGTAAAGTATTATGGCAATATGACAATACCCTCATATGAGACAGGATACTTTATTATGAACTTAATGTAGTATACCACTATTTCATGGGGCTCACAGTGGGAAATTGGCTATGTACACCATGTGTGTCCAGGAAGACTGTGAGCCTATTGTTTTAATGTCATGGTTTGCAGGCTGAATGTCTCCTACTAACATTCCATTGTAAGGACTATGTCAATCACTATGTCACTCTACCTTGTCAGGAGTACAATACTACTAAAATATGTTACATGAGGATTGAGGTCCAGCCAATGCAAAGACAGTGTTATTGCACCAATCATGACATCCCCAATATCCTGCAATGAGGGCTGAGGGTATATAAGAAGGACTTTTCACTTTGACCGAGAGAGAGATTGAAGATTGGATACAGGCAGCTAATCTAGGGTCTTCGGGTCCGGTTAGCGAGCCATAACCCCAGGCCTAGGCATTTCGGTGCCGACCAAGGGGACCAGAACACGGACTAAAGAACCACAAGGACTTCAGCATCGGATTATCAGATTTAGCTGTGATGACAAAGACTGCATAAGGATGAGGAAGCAACCCAGGTTGGGAAGATACAGTCACCTGGCTACAGACTTTGCTGTGCTACATTCTATACCCTGGTGAGCCAGCGGAAGGGTGAGACTCTGTTGCCTGTTACATTGTTGTGTTGTGCTTGGTTATGCGTTATATGCTGTTAACTGTTTGGGCAGCCAATAAAGCCTTTTTATTGTAGTTCCCTCACCCTGTGTTGTCTGAGTAGTGTTCCGCCCATGGTTAAGGAGCTCGGGTGTTCAGTTGGGGATGAGCCCTGGTCCACGTTGTCTTTGTAAAGGCAGCTGGGCCTGCGGACAAGAGCACCCACTGACCTAGGGTCTCCACAATTGGTGGCAGCAGTGGGATACTACTCAGCCTGGTTTAGCCAGGGGAGCTGCAGGGGACTGGTGTTCGTGGACACCGTCCAAGGGCTCAACAGTCAGGGATGCATATAAGCATACCCAGCAGGTCATAGTGAGGCATTCAGGTTTCAGACGTTGCCATGTCCAACCCCACCAGCTCAGCCATGGGACAAGGGCCGGAGAGGAGATACGGCAGCAGCAGTAAATGGATGCTACAGGATCTGTGCCAGAGGCGAAATATTGAATACAGGAACGCTGACACTCGGTCGGCTTTGATTCAGAAATTGGTCGATTGGGATACCCAGATTGATGGTGAGGATAATGAGGACCCCGCCGACGTGGTACCAGAGGATGTAAGTTGTGCACCACATCATGGATCCAGTGAATATCGTGACATCACCAGGTCCAAAGCAGTGCAAATCAAGGAGTGCTTGGCTGCATTGGGGCCCAAAGCCTCAAGAGAAGAGAGGGCTTGGGTTCTGGGACATATTTTAGGAATTCCAGCTCACCAACTGCTACCACCAGCCGCTCGAGTAGGATTAATCTGCTATCCATTAGAAGCCCCACCAGGAAAAAGGTATACAGACAGGATACGTGACTTGCCCAATCCATGGCGCTGTTATACGTGTGGAAGTCTTAGACATATGGACATAGATTGTCACCAACGCCGGGGCCCCATGCCTGGAGCTCATCGGCCAGCACAGCCAGTCCAGGCCAGTGACGTCCAAGCCTCGGGACTACAAGAAACTGATTCTGTCAACACCCTGGTAAGCCCAGCTATTGTTTCTCCAGACCCTGTACCCTGTTCCCAATTAGCCATCTCCCTGGTTGAGGGTCAGTGCTCAGACATCCCTCTGGCAGGTGTGCAGCTGGCCGGGGCGAACGACCAAGGAGAGGGCGAGTTGGAGCGTATGGACAGCATCCCCACCCCTGTTATTTTGGAGCCTGAGCAGGGAGAGGACAAGTTGGAGTTTATGGACAACGTCCCTATCCCTGTTGCTTTGGGAACTGATCAGGAAGAGGTCGATGTGGAGCTTATAGACTGTGACCCTACACCTGCTAGTGTGGAAACTGACCCGGAAGAGGTCGATGTGGAGCTTACAGATAGCGTCCCCTTGCCGGCTATTAAAGAGGCTGACCAGGAAGAGCTTGATGTGGGATTTGTGAGCAGCTTTCCCACACCTGTTTATTCAGGGGTTAACCAGGAGGAGGTTGAAGTGGGGCTCATGGATGGCCTCCCCACATTTGTTGTTTTGCAAGCTGACCCAGGACAAGGACTATCCAGCCAGTTTGTCACAGCCATCACCAACATCCAGGAAGCCAAGCAGCACCCTGATGTGGATCTTGCTACCCCACCTTCAGAGGATGATCCAAGTTCCCAGCCCCCATCATTCTCCTCTGAGCCATTAGCAGTGAGTACACCTAGCCAGACTGTGGCCATTGACTGGGGGGGAATTGATAGCCAGAAGTTTATGGGAGCCCAACTCCTGAATCCCATTTTACTGCTTGTCCACAGTATGTCTGCCCATCCTGGGGGAGGTAATCTGGGGGAGGTGTATAGATGGAAGCCTCGATTGCTGTCTTCACCATTAAAAAAGACAATGCCGCCCAGAGGAGAAGGATGACCAGAGACTTATCATATTTGACTGCTCTGTCTGGTTACATAAGAAGGGGGAGGTATGTGACGAAATGGACTCCTTCAATGTAGAACATATGAAGATTTCTTATGTAATCCATACCATATGGCAGAGGTTCCCAACTCCAGTCAAGGCACACCAACAGTGCAGGTTTTCAGGATTTCCTTAGAAATTGGAATCATCCCCAGTGCAGGTGATTCAATTATCACCTGTGCAATACTAAGGAAACCCTGAAAACCTGCACTGTTGGTGTGCCTTGAGGACTGGAGTTGGGAACCTCTGCCATATGGTATATTGGCTTGTAAACTTGTAATGGCCAAGGAGAATTTCCTACAGTATTTACTGTGGTGTAAGTTTAGCATGGTAATGTAATTATCTAACTTGTTTGTCACTGAAGGCCAGAGAACTTAATTATGCTAATCGTTCATTGTCTATTACCCTGTGAATGTTGATTCTATGTACATGGCTCCAGCCACTATTGTTTTAATGCCATGGTTTGCAGGCTGAATGTCTCCTACTAACATTCAATTGTAAGGACTATGTCAATCACTATGTCACTCTACCTTGTCAGGAGTACAATACTACTAAAATATGTTAAATGAGGATTGAACCACAAGGACTTCAGCATCGGATTATCGCATTCGGCTGTGATAACATTGTGTTGTGCTTGGTTATGCGTTATATGCTGTTAACTGTTTGGGGAGCCAATAAAGCCTTTTTATTGTGGTTCCCTCACCCTGTGTTGTCCGAGTAGTGTTCCGCCCACGGTTAAGGAGCTCGGGCGTTCAGTTGGGGATGAGCCCTGGTCCACGTTGTCTTTGTAAAGGCGGCTGGGAATGCGGACAAGAACACCCACTGACCCCCCGGGTCTCCACAAGGTCTTTCACCCTTCCTGTGAACCACATGGCAGACAAGCCTGTCTGAGAGTGAAGCTGGTAAGTGTTCCTAGAAATCCAGGAGTAATTGAGGCCCTGAGGATCTGGACTCATGACAGGTACCGATATGGAGTGAGTCCAAGAACCTGGTGGGTGATCCCTGTGTGCCACCTCCTGGATGGCGAGACTGGCAGAAGCCAGTATGAATGGGATAATTGTGTGCTGACTGAGGTCAGGTGATAACTGGGAGCAGGCATAACCACTGAAGTTAATGGACTATAAGTTATGTACACTTCCCTGTGTGAACTATGGTCACGGTTATCAGCTACATAGCCGGAGTAGCAGGTTATGTCTGATAATAAACTATAATGGACTATCTTTTATAAGAACGTTGCTGTGTTTTTTGAATATTGCGCAGTGAGAGTGTCCCCAACACGATAAGTAAGCGCTACCTCACAATATAGACATTGTATATACAGAGCCTGGTGTGGGCAGGGGAGCAGCTTTTTCTCTCTGTGTCAAAACTGCTGCACCCTGTAATCTATGAAATACATTGTTGGATTCAGGGTCTCTTTGCCTACATCATGCTGCTCTCAGATGAGGTAGGAAAAACCTACTGATAGATTCTCTTTAAGAAAGCAAACTTTGATGGAGAATCTAGATTTGTGCCAACAGAAGATTAGTAAGAGCTTTAGAGACTTTCTAAATATACTTTTTACTAAAATGTATCACTCACGTTAAACATTATCAACATTTTGTCATTTCTTTGCAGACATATTACTTATTATACGGATATAATAATAGCAAGGACATAATAGATGCAAGTGTTTTCCAATTAAGGGTGAACAGAATAAAAGGAGAATTTTGTGTACTCACTGTAAATTCCTTTTCTCTTAGCCTCTAATTGGGGGACACAGGACCGTGGGTGTTATGCTGCTGTCCACTAGGAGGTGACACCAAGCAGAATATGCAAAAGAGTTACAGTGGCTCCTCCTCTGTAGTATACACCCTTGGAGCCAGCACTGCCTCACCAGTTTTGTGCTAAAGCAGTAGGAGAGTTAACAGAGCAAAAACAGCACAACGAGGCCTGGTAAGTAAACAGGCAAATATACATAAATGTAACATGAATACCGTAGCAAAGGCCCGAATGGGCAACAGGGTGGGTGCTGTGTCCCCCAATTAGAGGCTAAGAGAAAAGGAATTTACGGTGAGTACACAAAATTCTCCTTTTCTTTTTCGCCTCATTGGGGGACACAGGACCGTGGGACGTCCCAAAGCAGTCCCTGGGTGGGAAAAGCTTCAGAACTATTAACACTGAACAAAGTCAGTAAAGAACTATGCACCTACAGGCGGGCTACTGCCACCTGGAGGACACATCTACCTAGACTTGCCACTACCGGGGACTGAGTGAGAACACTATAGTACCGTAGAAAAGCGTGTAGGCTGTACCATGTGGCTGCCTCACACACTTGTGGTGATGACGCCTGGTGCTTAACAGCTAAGAGGGCCCTTACAGCCAGAATAGAATGTGTGTTGCTACCGCCCGGAAGGGGCGGGTTATCGATAGTAGGAGCATCCAGGAGGGATGGTCTGATGCAACTGGCTCGAAGAGTCTTAGAGGCGGACATGTCTGAGTTTCCATGCTGGAAGAAGAAGAAGGAGCCCGATTTCCTGAGGTGCGGTCCTGGACACATAGGGCTCTGATGAGGTCCCGCATATGAAAAACTGTGTTAAACCGATGAACAAACGCTGGGTACAGCGAAGGTAAGCAATGTCCTCAGTCAGGTGGAAGTATGACACCACCTCGGTATAAACGATGGGACCGGCCGTAGGGAAACCTTGCCCTGGTGGAAGGCCAGAGATGGCGGTGTACAGGAAAATGCTGCAAGCTTCGAGACTCTTTGGAGAGAAGTGAGCGCTACCAAAAATACCACTTGCTATGTGAGAATGGAAAGAGGAATTCCCGTCAGAAGCTTGAAGGGTGGCACTTGTAGGTCCGTGAGGACGAGGTTAGGTCACCAGGGTCCAGCGGCCTTTTGGAATGAGAAGGTAGAAGACAAACACCTTGAAGAAAGAATTACACATCAGGTATTGTAGCAAGGTGGCTCAGGAATAGGACGGAAAAAGCTGAAACCTGTTCTGTGAGGGAACCGAAGGACGATCAAGAGTCTAGGCTCAAGTGAAGGAAACTGAGGATCCTTGGTAGGGAATAGTCCCAAGGGAACGAAGTAGAGCGGCACACCAAGTAAGATAGCTGTTCTATGTACAGTGGTTAATCTGTACTGAGGCTGGTGTCCCGGTCTGAGTATGGTCGCCACGCTGTCAAATTCTGAGCCGATGAAGTCCGATGGTAAAACGGGCGTTGAGAGCGCAGGGCTGAATGGTCTGGTAGGCGCCATAGCACGTCTGCTTTGAGTTGTTCAAGAGTGGTGTACCAAGTGCTACTGGGCCAGTCTGGAACATGAAGATGATCCAGTGATAGTTTCGCTTGATCTGTCTCACTACCTTAGGTATAAAGGTACCTTTACACGCCGCTACAGAAGGTTGGAAACAACCGGGTGTCTCACGTGCACGAGCACGTAACAACGGTTGCAAACGGTACCCGATACTGCCTTTACACGCCGCTACAAGGTGCTCTACAAAAGGTTTAAACTATCCCTGGAGGCACCGCCGGGTGCCACAAGTTACCTTCTGTAGCGGCGTGTAAATGAGGGACAGTGCTCTACAGAAGGTAATATGGGAGGACCTGGGGCAGCAGGGACAACACATAGGCGTGCCAGAATTGTGGATTACGAGACGCTCGTACGATGATTGGACAATGCAGTAGCATCATGATTGGCCAGCCAGCGCAGGAAGGCTGGCTAATACATGATGCTATTGCAATTGTGTAGTGCGAGTGGTCAGCTCCTTAAATATGCCGCCCTATGCAGCGACAACCAATCGTAACATAGGAGCTTCCACCAATGATCGCTGATGGGGCGCGGTATCCCGGAGGCTGTGTCACGCCCCAGGGAGTTCACTAGGTGTCGAAAAAACCTTACCCTACCTTATTAAGACGCCGCTACCATCGGGTTGAAACCTACCTGTTTTAGAGCACTGCTCTGAAACAGGTGCCGAAAGTGACGGGTGGCAACAAGCTAGTTTACACGCCGCTACCTTGGGTTGATTTGACGGTGCAAGATACATTTGTCTCCGAAACCCGGTTGTTTCCACCCTTCCGTAGCGGCGTGTAAAGGTACCTTAAGGGGTAGTGAGCAAAAAATACTAATACATGTGCCCCTAACGACTGCGGGTCAGGGGACCTGGCTATGAGTACGGGAACCTTGGTATTGAGGCGCCACGCCATGAGATCCGCAGCCAGGGTTTTCCAAGTGTCGGCATGTCAGAAGGCGTCTGGATGTAGGAACCAGTCTCGAGTTTATTCCTTGGCGGCTGAGGAAAAGTGCGTTCCAATTGTCCACACACGGTATGTGGATAGCTGACAGTCCTGATGTCATGGATTCCGCCCAGTAAATTAACTTCTGCCATCGCCTGGAGACTGCAGGTTCCGCCTTAGTGGTCAACATATGCCTCCGCCATACCAATGACTGACTGTAGTCAGATACGGCAGCCTGCAAGAAGGCCGAAGAACTTCAGTGGTAGAAAGATTGCCTGATCTCCAATAGGCTGATAGACATCTGTGATTCAAGGCGGGACTCTGAGCCCCGTGTTCTGCGATGGGGGTGCACCACGCCCCATCCAGATAGACTTGCATCGGTGGTCAGGACGTTACAACTTGGTGGAAGGAAAGATTTTCCCTGCGTGAGAGAGAGTGGCCAGAGTCACCCGTGCGAAGCATGCACTTTACCACTGAGCTATATCCCCCAGTAGGAGAGACTGCCTGGCCGATGCTGGCGGTGAAACTTTTCGTTGAGAGACCGGAAGCTCTTTTCCTATGACTTGATCTGAGGTGCAGCCGAGGAAGGTTACTGCTGCTATTGCTGCCACAGTTCCGCCGAGAACTTTTATGGCAGTTCTGAGGGACAGCGGAACCCGGCGAAGGAGGGCACGGACTCATAGCCGAAGGGCCCGTGTCACAGCCTGGGGAAGGTTGACTCGAGCCGTTGATGTAGTGAACTGCAGTTTAATTACGACCGGAGATCGAGTCGGAATTGGAGTAGGCCTGTGGAGGTTGACCATTTAGCCGATCCTTTTCAAAGTGCCCGCCGTGAAGAAGACACTGTGTTCACAGTCTCAGAAGGTCGGCGCTTCAATGAGCAGGTCGTTCAGAAATGGAAGTACGACGACACCTCCGGAATGAAGAATAGTGAGGACGGTCGCCATGACATGTGTGAACACTCAGGGACACTCCGGGACCTGTAGCCAAGACGAACAGAAATGCCACACATTTGGCAGCGTTCTTGTTGATTGCAGGTGGGCGTCCTGTAGATCCCTGGATGTAAGGAATTCATCCAGTTCCCTGGACGCAAATATGGAGTGAAGACAGTCCATGCGGAAATGGCTTACCCGGACATGTCTGTCCAGTTGGTGTAGGTCTAGTACGGGCCGTACTTTACCTTACTCTTTGGGGACTACCGAGATTGGAATAGAAACTGCTAAAAACACTCCTCGCGTTGTATGGGTATCATGACTCCTGAGCTGAGAAGAGACTCAACCGCTGTGAAGAATGCTTGGGCCTTCACTGGGAATCTTTGGGGAACTGAAAGGAAGGAACGGTTGGGCGGGTGGACACTAGCTTCACATCCACTTGTCTTGTATGACGGGTCACCTGGAGGTGATGATAATAGGGCAGCCGGCCGCTTATAAGTGGTGGTGTAAGAATAAGGGAACAGAAAACGTGTTAGATCTTGGTTCCTTGGGCGTAAATTGGCGAGACTGTCTCCGCCAGGCTGTGCAACCTCTTCGGTTAGTCTGTGACCGCTCCCTGCGTGGCAACCGATCGATCACTCCCAAAACAATTGTAAGTAAAGTGGAGACCGCTCATTCCACTGCTTTGCCTATCCTGCCGTCAAGCCAAGGGATATTGAACCCGGGGACAGCATCCTAGATCGGGCCATTGGCAGAGGCCTTAACCTACTGCGCCACAGCGGGCTCCTTTATTTGCTGACTTCAATTGAAGGGCCGCCTGGCAGTGTGCTGAGGGAGATAAGTGCATTTACCTCCCGTGGCATCTAAAGGCAATCCGTGCAGTTGTTCTCTGAACAGACGTCTGCTGAGGTAGCTGAAGCCTGTGGGGCCGTGTGTGAAGGCCATTCTTGCTATCAAAGTGCACGATCAAAGTAAATGATAATAGTATTGACAGCTGCTAATGCTGTGCGATTGGCCAAATAAAGGGTTGCTGTATCATGTAGTCAGTTGCGTCTGCGACCTGAGCTGCCTGGTCCGCCAGAGTAAGATCGGAGTTCGTAATGTAGCCCTTTTGAGGTCACAGCCGGGAAGAATGGATAACGTGCCTTAATTAGGTTTCACAGGGTGAGAGCGGTGTGTTTGGAAAATCCCCTGAAGACAGGATAATCCGCAAAATATCTGCGCTGTCATTGCCCGTTTAAAAGACACAGTGTCCCAATTGGTGGGTCGGAGATATCGAGGACCTGATCACTGGACGCCACTAGATCTCCTACTAGAATGTTAGATTCTGGCGGTTCTAGACCTAAGGACGTCTCAAGGTCCTGGTCTGAGTTAGATTGAAAATCTGAAGGGGCTGCAATAGAACCTCAGAAGCCATAGTAGTGCACGGACTAGACGGGACCAGTCCGGGGAGCCACATATAAAGCCAGAAGGATAACAATCTGTATATAATGTAGGGAATGACCCGTTATCCAGGGCAGCATGCCAACACTGTCTCGTGCTACCTGTAATGCTCCTACTCTGACACAATGTACGTAGAGAAACAGGAACACACGGAATAGCTTCTTTAGCAGTAAGCTACTGAGCTGCATACCCTTCTAATGGCTGCACTAGACTGACAAGCGGTCCTGCAGAGCTTACAGAACATAACCTTGCAGCATTGTCACCGCTGCTGCGGAGAGAAATATGAGGATCATGGTATTGACAAGTAACTGAAATAAGGGGTAAACATTCTGGAGTGCCAAACTGATCATGAACTATTTCCAGATCGCCCATGAATGTCTGGGCGGTCTCTGTTCATCTATATAGTTATGCTCTAAAATGTCACGGGTAAGCAGAGCTGCACATCATCGTGGAGCTGCAGGAGGCGGCTGATAGACTCCCTCCCGTAGAAATGTCTGCCTCTGCTGTAACACTAGGTGATGGGGTGCGACTAGGGCAGTGTATTGGTCACACTTGGTGTAAGCTGTCACTCTGCCATGTGGGTCCATGGAGACCGCAAACTTCCGGTGTGTAGAGCGGAGGAGGAGGGGCAGGACATATGAATCACTCGGCGTGCATGGAGATCTCGCGAGCAAGCGAGAAGGCGCCAAGAATGAACGTCCCGCCTCTCGATGACGTGTCCGGTGAGCGGCCGGGAGGCGGGGCTGAGCGGCGCTGCAGTAATGTAGGCCCGAGCCGAGCCCTAGATTACAATGCGGACGACGTGGAAGTCCGGACGGTTCTCCGGAAATTCCGCAGCGGGGGACCCCTGTAAAAAAACTACGTATTAAAGACAGTGACGGCAACAACTGGTACTAGCAGAGCTCGTAACGCCGTGCTCTGCAGGGCTGTGTGCGGGCTGGAGCAGGTCACAACCATCAGACCCCGCAGGAGTGAGAGGGGAGGGAGAGTGCCAGCACGGAGTTCCCGGCGCACCGGATCCGCAGCAATGTACTGGTAAAGTGACTAAAAAAAATAGAAGGGGAGCCCCATAGGGGTCCTGGGAATGGCTCCGATCCTGCAGCAGCAGGGATCCCAGTGCGTACCTTAAAGCTGTCTCAACCCAAGTGCCGACCAGGTAAAGTGGGGAAGGCTCCTCATCTTGGCAGTCTTTGCCCCAACATAATTCCGAGGAGAATATCTCCTGCTTCTTTGTTTATAGAAGATAGACGTGGGAGGAGATGATGCAGAACCTCACTTTAACTCACGTTATCATCAGTGGGGGAATGAGGAAGGAGGATGGAATGCTGATCTGTCTCAACTTTAACCCAGCACCCCAACAGTGAGATGCCGAGGAAGGAGGGCGGCATATGCAAGGATATATCGACTTTAACCTAGCGCCTCCAACAGTGGGAGCCGAGAAAGGAGCATGCCGGGGGTCTTGCCTGGGACCCACTTTTCTTCTTCTTTTGATGAAAAATTAAGAGAAAAATAAAATCTAGATGTGCCTCCTAACGATACTAAGCAAAAACTGGTGAGGCAGTGCCTGCTCCAGGGATGTATACCGCAGAGGAGGAGCCACTGTTAATCTTTTGCAGATTCTGCTTAGTGTTGCCTCCTAGTCAGGGCCGGCTCCAGGTTTCTGTGGGCCCCGGGCGAAAAGGTCTCAGTGGGCCCCCTTTAAGTACATATCGCGGACTATATATATTAGTCCGCGATATGTACTTAAAAAAAACCCCGCATCTGCCGCATTTTCCGTCTAGCAGCTGCACTTGCTGCACGTTTGCGGCAAGCCCCATGCATTGTCTATGGGGCTTGCGGTAAGTGTGCGGCAATATATATGCATGGGGCTTGCCGCAAACGTGCAGCAAGTGCAGCCGCTAGACCAGGGGTCTCAAACTCCAGGCCTCGAGGGCTGCACACAGTCCAGGTTTTCAGGATTTCCCTAGTATTTGACAGTTAGTAATCAAATGACCAACTGTCAAAGTATGGAAATCATGAAGACCTGGACTGTGTGCGGCCCTCGAGGCCTGGAGTTTGAGACCCCTGCGCTAGACGGAAAATGCGGCAGATGCAGGTTTTTTTTTTACCGCAACTGCCACATTTTTCAAAAAACGCCTATGTGAAGGCAGCCTTACAGGAACAGTGACTGCCGAAACCAGCAAGAGCTGTTCCTGACAGTGAGTATATTACACGTTGTTAGGAGCGGGCTAAAATGCGATTGCGTTCCCTTGCGCTTTTTAAAAATACCCTTCAAATGCAAAATGTTGCATTTTTGTGTGTCTGAGGATGCTTGGTATATACACAAGCATCCTGAAGAGCACAAATAATGCAAGCAGCTCAATGGAGCCGCACCGCCATATGGTGGCACCGCAGCCAAGCGGAGTGTCTGGCCGTCCGGATCTTTCTTTCTCCTCACCTTTCTTCTTGCCGCTCCGGTCTCCTCCGGTCGCTCTGCACATATCAGCACAGTGATGACAACATCGTGCCCCTCCATGCTGAGCTGCAGAATGCAGACAGTGGCAGAAGAGACTCTGGAGAAGAATGCTGCTGGCAAAGGTGGCTGGGACTATAGGAGCGGAATCCGCGGGGGGCTACCACTGGTACACATACCTCGTACGCACGCGGCTCTGCTCCGTACACCTTGTACGCACGCACGCGGCTCTGCTCCGTACACCTCGTACGCACGCACGCGGCTCTGCTCCGTACACCTCGTACGCACGCACGCGGCTCTGCTCCGTACATCTCGTACGCACGCACGCGGCTCTGCTCCGTACACCTCGTCAACACTCGGCTCTGCTCCGTACACACACGGCTCCGCTCCATACACCTCATACACACTCGGCTCTGCTCCGTACACCTCGTACGCACGCACGCGGCTCTGCTCCGTACACCTCGTCAACACTCGGCTCTGCTCCGTACACACACGGCTCCGCTCCGTACACCTCGTACACACACGGCTCCGCTCCGTACACCTCGTACACACACGGCTCCGCTCCGTACACCTCGTACACACACGGCTCCGCTCCGTACACCTCGTACACACACGGCTCCGCTCCGTACACCTCGTACACACACGGCTCCGCTCCGTACACCTCGTACACACTCGGCTCCGCTCCGTACACCTCGTACACACTCGGCTCCGCTCCGTACACCTCGTACACACTCGGCTCTGCTCCGTACACCTCATACACACATGGCTCTGCTCCGTACACCTAGTACCCACTCGGCTCCGCTCCATACACCTCGTACACACTCACCTCTGCTACATTTACACTGTAAATCCCTCCTGACCCCACACATAACCTTCACCTAATTGCCATACACCTAGTACACACTCACCTCTGCTACATTCACACTGTAAATGCCTCCTGACCACACACAAACTTCACCTTATTTGAGCATCATTGATGGCCAGCATGGCAGAGTCCTGGATACACTGAGGAGCTGATCATGAGACCCCTGACTCCTCCCCATCCATTGACATCATCACAGGTCCTGTAAGCACACTAGCATAGAGTGTGCAGCTCTGTCGGCTCCCGTGGAGGGGGGAGGAGGGAGACCCTCCGGTGCTGCAGGCAGCAGGAGCCTGAAAATGACACCCCAGCTGCCCCCTGGATATGGCTCTGGCTGTGGGGGCAGTGCTCAGGGGCCCCTGAGGCTAGGGTCACACTTGCATTGTGACCCTAGCCTTATGCAAGTATTGTATGTTGCAGCGCATAGCGTTTAATGCTATGCGCTGGAGGCAGCCCATAGAAACCCGACGTTTACCTTGACAACCACTGGTTGTCAATGTAAATATCGGCTTTCTATGGGCTCAGTTGCTGGCAGCGCATAGCGTTAAACGCTCTGCGCTGCAGCAGACAATACTTGCATAAGGCTAGGGTCATAATGCAAGTGTGACCCTAGCCTCAGGGGCCCGATGGGCCCCCTCCAAGCAGTCGGGCCCCGGCACTTGCCCGGGTACGCCGGGTGCTGACGCCGGCCCTGCTCCTAGTGGACAGCAGAATAACACCCACGGTCCTGTGTCCCCCAATGAGGCGAAAGAGAAACACCAAAAACTCTCTGTAACCTCACGCTCCCGAGCTGTTCAGAACAATCAGCCATTACAGGGGTATGTTCACATGAAGTGTTCTGGCAGCGGTTTTTTTTTTTTTTCTTCAGGCAGAACATAAGAGAAGCTGTGTTTTAAGGTTCCAGCAAAAACGAAAGATTTCTGCAATCTCTGGCAGCTTTCTCTGAACTGAATCTGAGCTCTGCAGTTTTTGATCCTCATCATGTCAGTTCTTTTAGAGTTTTTTTTAAACCTATTAAAAGTAATGAGGTACTTCAAAAATGGTGAAAAAACTAACATTTGTGCTGCATTTTGGTGAATAAAACTAAGTTTATTAACACTAGACAAGATGTAAGGCCTGAAAAATGCAGCAAATGCATCTACGATGAATGCACCATTTTCAGGGGCAGCTGGGGGTTAGGATTCTCAGTGTGATGAGGGCCAAATGTTCTGGGTCTCTCCAAGCTGAAAATTGCAGTTACCCCTGAAAATGGCACATTAATCGTAGCACCATTCCAGGCGCTTTACCCAGCTCTTGCAGCGGCCCTGGTGTGGGGTGGCACACTGGGTAATAATGGGGTTAATATCAAGCTTTGTATTGTCAGCTGGAACTAAGCCCAAAATTCATGGTGTCAAGCCAAATTGTACTAGACCACAATTAATTTCTAGTAAACATAACCCCCCCCCACCAAAAAAAAACAAAAAAACCCCACAGAAATAAAAAAAATATTCATTAGAGATAAAACAAAAAACACATTTAAGGGCTCCATATTTAATTATAAAACCCTCCCTCCAACGTAGACCACTGGCAGAGCAGGTTCAGCTCTGCTTCAATGCTCTGAACAGGCAAGCATCTGTTCAGATCGACAGACAGGCTGAGACTGACAGTGACAGAGGTCAATCGAGTTCGCAGCCGAGCAATGAACTTGGGTGACCCCTGTCGAAACCGCGAACATTACAGAGAACTGAAGTGGTTCTCGTCAGTGCAGTGAATATCTCTGGAAGTTAATGTGAAATAGATGCGGCCGAGACGGCAGGACACTCACTGCGGGACCTGGTAAGTATAATGTTTATTAATAACGTGAGCAGGACGGCAGGACGTGCGCCGCACGACCCAGTAAGTATACAACCCCTGGCAAAAATTATGGAATCACCTGGCTCGGAGGATGTTCATTCAGTTGTTTAGTTTTGTGCCATGTCTGTGATCTGCTTTTTTTCCAACAACATTAAAGTCATTTGAAATGGCAACTTTATTGCTTTAAGAAACACTAAAAGAAATCAAGATAAAAAATGTGGTAGTCAGCAAGGGTAATTTTTTTCAGACCAAACAGAGGGAAAAAAAATTATGGAATCACTCAATTCTGAGGAAAAAATTATGGAATCATGAAAAACAAACACACAATAGAACACTCCAATACATCACTAGTATTTTGTTGCACTACCTCTGGCTTTAATAACAGCTTGCAGTCTCTGAGGCATGGACTTAATGAGTGACAAACAGTACTGATCATCAATCTGGCTCCAACTTTCTTTGATTGCTGTTGCCAGATCTGCTTTGCAGGTTGGAGCCTTGTCATGGACCATTTTCTTCAACTTCCACTTGACACTTTGATGTCTTCCTTGGTCTACCAGTATGCTTGCCTTTAACAACCTTCCCATGTTGTTTGTATTTGGTCCAGATTTTAGACACTGCTGACTTTGACCAACCAACATCTTTTGCAACGTTGCGTTTTGATTTACCCTCTTTTAAGAGTTTGATAATACTCTTTGTTTCACTTGACATCTCTCGTGTTGGAGCCATGATTCATGTCAGTCCACTTGGTGCAACAGCTTTCCAAAGTGTGATCACTCCTTTTTAGATGCAGACTAACAAGCAGATCTAATTTGATGCAGGTGTTAGTTTTGGGAATGAAAATTTACAGGGTGATTCCATATTTTTTCCCTCTGCTTGGTCTGAAAAAATTACCCTTACTGACTACCACATTTTTTATCTTGATTTCTTTTAGTGTTTCTTAAAGCCATAAAGTTGCCATTTGAAATTACTTTAGTTTTGTGCCATGTCTGTGATCTGCTTTTTTTTTTTTCTACAACATTAAACAACTAAATGAACATCCTCCAAGCCAGGGGATTCCATTATTATTACAACCCCTGGCAAAAATTATGTTTATTAATAATTTGCTTCGTTTTACAGCTGCTGGACCCGAACTGTAACATGGATTTCCCAGGAAAACACGTGTTTGGGATCTGTGCATGAATACTAGGTGTTTGGTACAGACCCTGAATTTCACAGTTCAGGTTCGCCCATCACTAAGCTTCACCTTTACTGCCGAGCACATAACATAGAATTGAGAATTGTAGCACAAACTTGCTCTTAAACCCCAGACATTCAGAGGAAAACTGTATGTAGTAATATAACTCACCTTCTGAAACATACGCAAACGGTTTATTCCTAACTGAAAGCATAGTGAACAGATTGAAAAATAGGGCCACAAATGTTCCCACAAGGAGACGACCCCTGGAAGAACAGAGGAATAATACAGTATAAGCCAAACTGTGCAGCGATAACAACAGGAGGAAGCAAAGAAGAACAATCACCTACGTGTGGATCTCTGGCTGCTCCAAAAATCGTTCAGCACTGGAAAAAAAAAACATCTATTAAACAATCGGAGGCGATTCTTGTTTCATGCACTAAAATTACTATTGACTGATTATATACCAAAGATAGGAGGTAAGCCAGCTGAATAGGAGATAGTGGTCGGCCCACAGTAGTATTTTCTGGTTCCCCCCCACCCCAAAAGATGCTGATGCCAGATAAATCCTGTGTCGCTTATCCCTGGATGGAAAGAAAAATTATGGGCCCGTCATACGGGATGTGAAGAGTGTGGTTAGCTTTACTCACACAATTCTACTGATACCATCGGTTTGTGTTTCCACCTCCATAGTTATGTTCATACTGATTCTAGGGTCTGTCTGTGGTTGTTCTCTAGTGTTTATGGTAGACTTTCTGCTTCTTTGCCGGGTTAAATACAGATGAAAGAGTTTGTGTGATTAAGGCAAGTCATGACCTATCCAAGGTATAAGCGATAACGTGATGATCGTCGGCAAATTGGGGAATTTTTATCTTCAAAGTGGATCTTTTCTCTGAAATACAAGATGGCGGGGGAGGTGGGACGCCAGACTGCTGCTGTATTCATTCTCTATGAGACTGCCAGAAAAAAACAAGCACAGGGCTCAGAAGCCCCACCGGAAATGAATAAGGCTGTGATGGAGCGGCGTACTGCCGCTCCATTCTAATAGGGGGTGTTTAATCTTCTCTCTGCCAATCAGTGAAGGTCCCTGCCGTCGGACCCCCACTGATCAACAAGTTACTCTGCAGAGAGGCGATAACTTGCTTACAACCTGCTGGGTTTTTGTACAATGCACACTGTTATGATGTACAATCAAAATTTACATTGAGGCACTGTGTTAGCAAGAAAAATCTATATAAACACATTTATATCTAAAAGAGACAAAAGTATGACTCCTAGAATTCTTTGGGCATAAAACTATTTACATATAAGATGTACACTAAAATCTTAGCAGTGTAAAGCAGCTTATAGTGACCAAAAGGACAGTCAATTATTTTTATAACCTCATCATGAACCATTTTGATCAGTTAACAACAGCATTTATTATTGATCAGGTGATTCTGGGGTCCAGAATAACCACCCCATTATGACACTCGGGTGCGTACCTCTCTTTTAATATGAAGAGCGCCCCCAGCTGTGCCAGGACTGTGGATGCAAAAACTGCCAACACTTCAAACCTTTCAAATCTGAAAAAAAAATGTAAAAATATTTATAAATTAATTAACTCGCTTCTTTTTTTTATATATATATAACGAACAAGGCCTGTGGTCCAACATTTCCTGAAAGGTGACAATGCTTTGAAGCCTGTAAGACTCAAGGAATATAAAAAAGTAGAAATTCAGGAATATACTCTAGATCCATGGCAGACCTTAATAGATGCTGAAGTAATAGCCTTAAAGGGACTGTCCAGAACTTAACAATGATGATTCATTTACAGAATAGGTAATCAATAGGAGATCGGTGGTAGGTAATCAATATGAGATCGGTGGTAGGTAAACAATATGATATCAGTGGTAGGTAAACAATAGGAGATTGGTGGTAGGTAAACAATATAAGATCGGTGGTAGGTAATCATATAAGATCAGTGGTAGGTAACCAATATGAGATCGGTGGTAGGTAATCAATATGAGATCGGTGGTAGGTAAACAATATGATATCAGTGGTAGGTAAACAATACGAGATTGGTGGTAGGTAAACAATATAAGATCGGTGGTAGGTAATCATATAAGATCAGTGGTAGGTAACCAATATGAGATCGGTGGTAGGTAATCAACATGAGATCGGTGGTAGGTAAACAATATAAGATCGGTGGTAGGTAATCATATAAGATCAGTGGTAGGTAACCAATATGAGATCGGTGGTAGGTAATCAACATGAGATCGGTGGTAGGTAAACAATATAAGATCGGTGGTAGGTAATCATATAAGATCAGTGGTAGGTAACCAATATGAGATCGGTGGTAGGTAATCAACATGAGATCGGTGGTAGGTAAACAATATGAGGTCGGTGGTAGGCACTGGCGGGAACAGACAGAAAAGGACCCCTGTGCAAAAACAATATATGGGCCCTTGTAGCCCAAGAGCTCTTAAAAATGTTATATTGCACCGGCTTTGGTGGTAGAAATGGGCCCCTTAACCTCCTGGGCCCCTGTGCATCTGCACAGGCTGCACCAATGGTATGTCCGCCCCTGGTGGAAGGTAATCAATGAGATCAGCGGAAGGTAAGCAATATGAGATGGGTAGTAGGTAATCAATGAGAAGGGTGGGGTGTTTGACATCCAGCACACCCATCGATCACCTGACTCCCATGCCGGGAGCAGCCAAATAAAAGTGATGCACGGGGTAAAACACAGCAGCTCCATAAAGTGCTTAGTGTCCGATTCAGGTGTAGACCCCACTGATCTCATAATGATTAGCAATCCTATTCAAAGGTCTGTTATTGTTCAGCCCTCGACAGCCCCTTTAAAAACAAAGAAATAGACTTTAGACAAAGTTTCAAATTACACAGCTAACAATCTAAAAGGGGTAACCAATTAATTATTAGGTCATGTCACAGGTCCCAACCCATAAGAGAAAAGAAAAAAACCCTTTAGAAAGATTTGAACTCTGTATTTTATTATGAGAAGGTAAATACATGACAGCAATACGTACCCAAAGGAATATGTTAGACTTTGTTTTTTCATCACTACCCAGTAGCTTATCAAACACGTTATTAAACTGTGAAAAGAAAGACAGAACATGGTGTAAGGGTTAACGGAAAGCAATCAGGACACAGGAAAGAGTGCACATCAGCGATATTGCTGGAAAGATGGAACAAAAAGGAGGACAGCAATATTCATGGATGGAAATCACATGGGTCCGGTGTGCTGGAAAGATGAAACCGGCGGATGACATTCAGCACAGATATTCATTGCTCAAAATTACAGACCGGGACATTTTATTTATTTTTTTGCAATATGCCAAATCACCCAATAGACATAAAATTACACTAAAATTATACTTCACTAAAAACTTACCTGAAGAGGTCAAATATGGTAAGGTAGGTATAAGCGGTTAAAGCTGAAAAAGAAATAAAAAATGTCACAGTGCGCCGGTAAAGCAAGACGCTGAATGTTTATAAACCAAACTTTATAGGATTATGAACACATCTCATCAAATCAAATATAAAGGGGAAGTGCCCACAGTTTATGCTGAAAGGATACCTGATGGCCACTTTACACTCCCCGATATCGTCGTCCAACTACGATAAAAAGTCATATGGTTTGTGCGTTGGCCCCGATATCGTTCGTGCGTTGTGTGGTGTAAATGACCAATTCGATGCAAGAACGATGCCAAAACGATATCGGGGGGGGGGGGGGGGAATTGTGCAGGCTCTCCAACTGCCCGATATTGGATGGACGATCTGGCAGGATCGGGCTGTGCGACAGCCCAACACCGACTTTGAGCACAACTTCCCCTATTCACTCCCATGTTAAATGGTCGTTCCCTGGTTCACACGTACAAGGGGGCGTAGACATCGCAGTTGTGTTGCCTGCCGATATCGCCCTGTGTGACATCTCCTATGCGATCATGGATTTCATTAAAAAAAATGCGCTCTTTTGTGCCGTTGGATACAATATCGAAACGATGTTGGGACGTGTAAAGTGGCCATGACACGTCATTAACAACATTGAGAAATACAAGCACTCTGGATCCTGGGTAAGAGAGGGTGGAAAACATACATCGCCTGATATCGCCAATTGTCTTTATATAACTACGTACCCATACTGTTTGTAGAGCTGCACCACGTGAGCAAGAAGCCTGTGCAGACCACATTTATGGCTCCAAACAACAAGATCTTCCATGACTGCAAAGAAAGTCCAGAGTCATCATAGAGAACACAAATCCTTCCATCCACTGACTGTCCTGTGCTGATCCAGGCCTGGGACTGACAGGTGCATCTCAATGAATTAGAATATAGGGTGGCACTGTGGCTCAGTGGTTAGCACTGCAGACTTGCAGCGCTGAGGTCCTGGCTTCAATTCCCACCAAGGACAACATCTGCAAGGAGTTTGTATGTTCCACATGTGCCACATTTCAAAGACATACTGATAGGATGTTTAGATTGTGAGCCCCAAGAGGGACAGTGTTGCAAAATGTATGTAAAGCACTATGAAACAGAGCTAACTTAATACTATTAATATCAAAAAGTTAATTTATTTCAGTAATTCAAAACAAAAAGTGAAACGCATATATTATATAGAGTCATTACAAGCAGAGTGATGTATTTCAAGTGTTTATTTCTGTTAATGTTGATGATTATGGCTTACAGCCAATGAAAACCCAAAGGTCAATATCTCAGAAAATTAAAGTAGGGTGGCTGAAGGGTTAAAAACTGCGTTGCTGTATTTCACAAGACATCAAAAGGTGAATATAATATTGATTTATTAGTCAACATGTTTCAGGGCTCCCTGAAACATGGCAATATGATACTGATTTGTCCTGAGGAAGGGGCCAGGGAGATCTGAAACGCGATGACTAATAAATTAGTATTATATTCACCCTTTGATGTCTCGTGGAATACGGCAGCGTGGTTTTTAACCCTTCATCCTCCCTACTCTATATGCACCACGATGGGGACTGCAGCAGCTGTGATCTGCTTTTATAGTGGTTGTGACTCTCACAACCACACAAGGTGAAGCCTCCGATACCTATTTAGGTCATATATTATCTCTCAGACCCTTTATCCTCCCTACTTTAATTTTCTGAGATAATGACCTTTGGGTTTTCATTGGCTGTAAGCCATAATCATCAACATTTACAGAAATGAACTCTTGAAATATATCATTCTGTGTGTAATGACTGTATATAATATATGCATTTCACTTTTTGTATTGAATTACTAAAATAAATTAACTTTTTGATGATATTCTAAGTCATCGAGATGCTCTTGTATATTTAACTACTGAAAATTCTGCAAACATTCGGTGCTGAATGCTTTGTGCACCTTTGCACAGAATTTTTGCTTTGTAAATTGTTCATTTCCTTCCTAATTTGAGCATCTTTCTAGCCTTTATGAACTCCATGGTGCATATGAACAACATAATACTGCGCTCCAATTGTGGCCTTTAGATACCGCTATCACTCACCAACAGTGACATAAATCACCAATAGCAATGACCAATGCATACCCACCAGCTCCCGTCAGCCCCTCGGGAAGTGATTGTGGAAAGTTCATGGATCACCATCATGGCTCGTATGATTGCCATCTCGGTACCACACACTGAGCTTTGTTGGAGTCCATCATTACCACTATATACTGCAATAAATCAGTACTGTAGTATATAGAGCGATCGATCAAAGGGCCCATGATTAAGATCCTAATGGGACTGAAAAATGAGGTAGATGATCAAGCAGGAGAAGGTGGCGCTGGATGAGGAATAGAGCTGGAGTGGCAGACAGTGTCACAAGCAGAAATCTGTAGAATGGCTGCAACCAATCACAATAGGGTGGGCGGGGGAAGAAGTGAATACTCATAAGGTTTAATAAGCATCACTGGAAACAGTCTGATAGTGGTCTTATCTTCCAGGAAAACAAGGTATGTATAATTGTCCTGCTTTAATCTCCATTTTGCAGCTCCCTGGCCCTGCTGTCTTAGCTTCCTTGAAACACGGAGGACAGGCAGTCTTTGAACAAGTTTTATTTGGGTGCTGCGGCGGTCTCTGTAGGTGGTTTTACCAGCCATTATATAATGGCCCATTACACTGGGAGTGACACTATAGGCCCAGTTACACACACAGATAATTGTGCAGAGATTGTTCGCAGATCTCTGGTTGTAGTGAAATCATGGACACATTGTTACATTTGTACACAGCCACAAAATAGAACAATGTGTCCATGATTTCACTGCAACCAGAGATCTGCGAACAATATCTGCACAATTATCTGTGTGTGTAACTGGGCCATTACCGTGCATCACAACTCAACCTGGAATTTGTGACCACACCGAATGTATTAAATAACACTTTTGGCCCAATTCATCACTTTAAACCAAAAATCTGGCATAATACTGTGGCATGATTTTTGCACAACATACAATTGTGCAAAACGTCTTACAATTCAGGTGGTTTCAGACCAGATCCTCTAGTAGAACAGAGCTCAACACGAACGGTCTGTCCTTCTCCAATAGACTATATTCTAAGTTGATTTGTGCTGGTGTAGGGTGATGATCACACATTCCTACAAAACTGTATAGGGACAGATAATATGACTATTCTGCCTCATACAGTATCATGTTGTCAGCAGCACATTCCCTATTTACATGAGACAGAAGTAATTTCTATGTCGCCCTAACTGATGATGAGCCAACAAAGTGATAGTCGGCCACCAGTTTATCTACCTGGGCTGATAAATGGTAATGAACGTTCTTAAGACTTATTTACCAATTATCAGTCCATATGGATGGGCCCTTGTCAGCTACTTACCCTCCGATCAGATGTCACTAGTCGGAATTCTTGTGCTAATTTTCCCAAAAGTGAGCGCTGTGTCTTCCGGAAAAGATGTATGGTCCCCTTAAATAAAAGAAAAACACTAAAGTGTCTTCTTACTGGATTAAGACATACAAAAATGGCAGATGTATTAACTCCATAAAACCTCAGCCCCCTAGGGAGCCTCAGCACTGCACACTCCCATTGCTTCTCCTGTGCACAGATGAGCTGCTTGCACGTCTGTGCACAAGAGAAATTATCATTTTATTATGGATGCCTGTGTTCGCCAGGAATCCACGAGAAGTGATTCCGGACAGCATCTGGGGTCATCACAAGACTCTAAGCTGTCAAGGTAACTGATCGAGGTCCCATGATCACATCATGGGACCTCCAATGTTGGCAGGGAACAGTGCGATCCCCGCTGCTGTGCTTTGGAGCGCGCTGTCAGTGAGTGACAATGGGGTTAACAGCACCGAACAGATTGCTGATCTGATCAGTGCTGTTAACTACAAGTCAGATAATCAGATTAGCTAACATGGAAATGATGCAATCTCAGCGCATGAGTTTGCAACAGAAGGAGGGACACAATGGTATACTATTGCACCCTTGGATGTGAAAGGGTTAAAGGGAACCTGTCACCCCCTTTATGCCCTCAATCCTGTCACTACCCGTCCCTGCAGCTTCCTATTACATCTCTAACCATCCCTGTCTGACCTAAATGTGTCCTGTAATCGCTGTGAAAACTGCTTTTATCTTTTATGGTACCTTTACACGCCGCTACCGAAGGTAGGCACCGCACGCGCACGTTTTCAACAGTCCCTGACGGTACCTTCCCTGATTTACACGCCGCTACCACAAGGGAATCTGGGCGTACATATTGTGCGCTGTAAATACATAGGCGTGACAGAGTTGTGTATTACGCGGCGCTCGTACGGTGATTGGACAATGCAATAACATCATGATTGGCCAGCCAGCGCAGGGAGGCTGCCTAATACATGACGCTATAGCAAATGTGCAGTGTGACTGATCAGATCGTTATATATGCCGCCCTGTGCACGGACAGCCAATGGGTACACAGTACTCCCCACCAATGATAGCTGATGGGGCGTGGTATACAGGACGCTCAAGCACGCCCCAGGTAACTCAAATACCGTACTGGTGCCCCGATTACACGCCGCTACCATAGGGTTTATACCTACTAGTTTTTCAGCACGTCTGAAAGACAGGTATCCAAAAAGACAGGTGGCAACAACCTGAATTACACGCCGCCACTACGCGGTTACGGTGTTTTGAAGGTAAAAGGTACAATTGTCTCCGACACCTGCCGGTTTGTACCTTTCGGTAGCGGCGTGTAAAGGTACCATTACATTCCCTATGGGAATAACCAGGGTGTTGTCAATACTGTAGACCAGAGGTCCCCAATGTCAGTCCTCGAGGGCCGAACCAGTGCAGGTTTTCAGGATTTCCTTACTATTGCACAGGGATTGGAATCATTGCCTGCTGTGCAATACTAAGGAGATCCTGAAAACCTGCACTGGTTCGGCCCTCGAGGACTGACATTGGGGACCTCTGCTGTAGACACTGTGGGTGTTCTGTAAGGCTCCATGTACCCTGTCACGTCATTGTAATCATGCCCCAATAGGCGTGATAGTTCCTGCAGAAGCACGCTTCCAACAAATTAAATCTGTGGTCTTCTTCCGGGTATGACGCTGCAGTTGCGTCATTTCCGGTCCTGCACAGTGAGGGGGTATTGGGTGTACTCGGCGGCTCCAGAGAATATGCAGTATTCATTTGGAAGCAGGCCAGTACACCCAATAATCCCCCACAATGCACCGGGCTGGAAATGACGCAACCGCGGTGTCATACCCTGAAGAAGACCACAGTTTTCACACTTCAGGTCCACGCTTCTGCATAAGTTATCACGCCCATCCGTGTATGATCACAGAGCGACAGGGGACATGGAGCCTTACAGAACACCCCTAGTGTCTACAGTATTGACTACACCCTGGTTATTCCCATAGGAGAATGTAAAAAATAAAAGCAATTTTCACATTGATTACAGGACACATTTAGGTCAGACAGGGATGATTTAGGGATGTAGCAGAAATCTGCACGGTCAGGTAGGGATAGGATTGGGGGCATGAATGACCTGACAGGTTCCCTTTAAAGGGAATCTCACCAGATTTTTGCCATTTTATCTGAGAGGAGCTTAATGAAGAGACAGAGACCCTGATTCCAGCGATGTGTCACTTACTGAGCTGCTTGCTGTCATTTTGATATGACTGTTTTCTCTGCTGCAGGTCTAGCAGCTCATGAATATGCCGGACTACCTGGCACCCGGCCTCTAATGATAATCTACAGCTGATTAAACAGTGATTTTATCAAAACTACACCAAGCAGCCGAGTAAGTAACACATCGCTGGAATCAGGGTCTCTGGCTTTACATTATGCTGCGCTCAGATTAGGTGGTAAGAATCTGTGACAGATTCCCTTTAACTATTAAACATGCTGCCCTCAATCTCACAGATGCTTTTAAGTGATTTCTTAGATTACTGGCTCCGATTGGCATTGGTGCAGGATAAAGCAGAGATCAGTATGGAATGAATGGTGGAGATGGGCGCTGCTCCATCCTCCCGGGAGATTGGAGCGTGCCCCCGTGGTCAGACCACAACCGATCACCAAGGTATCACCTCTCATTGATTATACCAGAGATCCCCTTACACCTCATCTTCAGGACCAGCAGGGTGACACATCCCCTGGGGACGCCGGTGAATGGGGACACAGGCAGGAGTGGCTGTGTGGGGGGAATAACTGTACATTTACCCCAGGTGCAGAATGGGCTATTCGCAGGGTGTGATCAGGTTGTGGATCTGTGCAGAGATCCCCTTACACCTCCTCCTCAGGACCAGCAGGGTGACACATCCCCTGGGGACGCCGGTGAATGGGGACACAGGCAGGAGTGGCTGTGTGGGGGGAATAACTGTACATTTACCCCCAGGTGCAGAATGGGCTATTCGCAGGGTGTGATCAGGTTGTGGATCTGTGCAGAGATCCCCTTACACCTCCTCCTCAGGACCAGCGGGGCGACACATTCCCTGTGGACACCGGTGAATGGGGACACAGGCAGGAGCGGCTGTGTGGGGGGGAATAACTGTACATTTACCCCCAGGTGCAGAATGGGCTATTCGCAGGGTGTGATCAGGTTGTGGATCTGTGCAGAGATCCCCTTACACCTCCTCCTCAGGACCAGCGGGACGACAGACCCCCTGTGGACCCCGGTGAATGGGGACATAAGCAGGAGCGGCTGTGTGGGGCGCGGGTGGGGGATACCTGTACATTTACCCCCAGGTGCAGAATGGGCTATTCACAGGGTGTGATCAGGCTGTGGATCTGTGCAGAGATCCCCTTACACCTCCTCCTCAGGACCAGCAGGGTGACACAAGCCCCTGTGGACCCCGGTGAATGGGGACATAAGCAGGAGCGGCTGTGTGGGGCGCGGGTGGGGGGATACCTGTACATTTACCCCCAGGTGCAGAATGGGCTATTCACAGGGTGTGATCAGGCTGTGGATCTGTGCAGAGATCCCCTTACACCTCCTCCTCAGGACCAGCGGGGTGACACAAGCCCCTGTGGACCCCGGTGAATGGGGACACAGGCAGGAGTGGCTATGTGGGGGGATACCTGTACATTTACCCCCAGGTGCCGAATGGGCTATTCACAGGGTGTGATCAGGCTGTGGATCTGTGCAGAGATCCCCTTACACCTCCTCCTCAGGACCAGCAGGGTGACACAAGCCCCTGTGGACCCCGGTGAATGGGGACATAAGCAGGAGCGGCTGTGTGGGGCGCGGGTGGGGGGATACCTGTACATTTACCCCCAGGTGCAGAATGGGCTATTCACAGGGTGTGATCAGGCTGTGGATCTGTGCAGAGATCCCCTTACACCTCCTCCTCAGGACCAGCGGGGTGACACAAGCCCCTGTGGACCCCGGTGAATGGGGACACAGGCAGGAGTGGCTATGTGGGGGGATACCTGTACATTTACCCCCAGGTGCAGAATGGGCTATTCACAGGGTGTGATCAGGCTGTGGATCTGTGCAGAGATCCCCTTACACCTCCTCCTCAGGACCAGCAGGGTGACACAAGCCCCTGTGGACCCCGGTGAATGGGGACATAAGCAGGAGCGGCTGTGTGGGGCGCGGGTGGGGGGATACCTGTACATTTACCCCCAGGTGCAGAATGGGCTATTCACAGGGTGTGATCAGGCTGTGGATCTGTGCAGAGATCCCCTTACACCTCCTCCTCAGGACCAGCGGGGTGACACAAGCCCCTGTGGACCCCGGTGAATGGGGACATAAGCAGGAGCGGCTGTGTGGGGCGCGGGTGGGGGGATACCTGTACATTTACCCCCAGGTGCAGAATGGGCTATTCACAGGGTGTGATCAGGCTGTGGATCTGTGCAGAGATCCCCTTACACCTCCTCCTCAGGACCAGCAGGGTGACACAAGCCCCTGTGGACCCCGGTGAATGGGGACACAGGCAGGAGTGGCTATGTGGGGGGATACCTGTACATTTACCCCCAGGTGCAGAATGGGCTATTCACAGGGTGTGATCAGGCTGTGGATCTGTGCAGAGATCCCCTTACACCTCCTCCTCAGGACCAGCAGGGTGACACAAGCCCCTGTGGACCCCGGTGAATGGGGACACAGGCAGGAGTGGCTATGTGGGGGGATACCTGTACATTTACCCCCAGGTGCAGAATGGGCTATTCGCAGGGTGTGATCAGGTTGTGGATCTGTGCAGAGATCCCCTTACACCTCCTCCTCAGGACCAGCGGGGTGACACAAGCCCCTGTGGACCCCGGTGAATGGGGACACAGGCAGGAGTGGCTATGTGGGGGGATACCTGTACATTTACCCCCAGGTGCAGAATGGGCTATTCACAGGGTGTGATCAGGCTGTGGATCTGTGCAGAGATCCCCTTACACCTCCTCCTCAGGACCAGCAGGGTGACACAAGCCCCTGTGGACCCCGGTGAATGGGGACATAAGCAGGAGCGGCTGTGTGGGGCGCGGGTGGGGGGATACCTGTACATTTACCCCCAGGTGCAGAATGGGCTATTCACAGGGTGTGATCAGGCTGTGGATCTGTGCAGAGATCCCCTTACACCTCCTCCTCAGGACCAGCAGGGTGACACAAGCCCCTGTGGACCCCGGTGAATGGGGACACAGGCAGGAGTGGCTATGTGGGGGGATACCTGTACATTTACCCCCAGGTGCAGAATGGGCTATTCACAGGGTGTGATCAGGCTGTGGATCTGTGCAGAGATCCCCTTACACCTCCTCCTCAGGACCAGCGGGGTGACACAAGCCCCTGTGGACACCGGTGAATGGGGACACAGGCAGGAGTGGCTATGTGGGGGGATACCTGTACATTTACCCCCAGGTGCAGAATGGGCTATTCACAGGGTGTGATCAGGCTGTGGATCTGTGCAGAGATCCCCTTACACCTCCTCCTCAGGACCAGCAGGGTGACACAAGCCCCTGTGGACCCCGGTGAATGGGGACATAAGCAGGAGCGGCTGTGTGGGGCGCGGGTGGGGGGATACCTGTACATTTACCCCCAGGTGCAGAATGGGCTATTCACAGGGTGTGATCAGGCTGTGGATCTGTGCAGAGATCCCCTAAGTGTATTATCAGAGGGGATGAATGTCCATCATGTCCTACACAGTAACGCTCCCTCCGCTCTGATGGAGCATTACCACTGTGGCCAAGGCCAGAGAACATCACAGGGGGGCGCTGTCACCACTCAGGGGCCCTCTAAATGCCCCCGGAGGCACAGGGGAAGCCATGCCGTGTGACAGACTCTAGGTCTGAGGGAGAGGAGCGGTCACTGCCACTTCTCCTGCTTCATTTGGTGACAGGCTGACTGGAGCCGCTCTATCTCCCGACAGCCCGTCTACACAACACTCACCATGTCTAAGGACCCGGAGGAGCCACTGACCGGGGGCGGAGCATGTTGGCATGGAGACCAGCTCCTCATTCATTGGTTGGCGCGAGGGGGAGAGCGTCACGTCAGCGTCCAGTCACGTGTCTATTTCACTACGTGGCCGGAAGCCATCTTTACTTTGGGAAGGTTAATAATAAGATTCGCCGGCAGAGGGCAGTCACCGACCGCGAAAGAGCAGAGAGCCTGACCTGTGATAACTGTCCGTGGACAATTCTCTTCTTTATTATAGAGTTTAACTGTTGGCGATGATCATGTGTGAAAGAATAAAGTGAAGTCTCTAAACATTAAAGTGTCTTTGTCTTCAGGAGCTGGTGCTCTTCAGCCTCTGAGGCTTCATGTGAAGAGGCTGAAGCCAGGAAACAAGCACAGGAAATACAGAATAGGACACAATTCATATAGAAGAATAAAAAGCCCCGTTTCCAATGAGTGGTGTGACTGGGGTTATACAGGGCTCAGCAGTCACGAAACTGGCTGGTCTGCAGAAGATAAACTAGAACTGTAGCAATCAGCCGAGTAAGTGACATGACTGGAATCAGGGTCTCCACCCCTACATCATGCGATCTCAGATTGGGGACCGGAACCTGCTGATGAATTGCCTTTAAATCCCTTCAAACTAAGCCGTTACACATAATGAGATGATAAATGCACCAGATGATTCTTCTTTAGTCTCCAGGAATGTCTAAGGCCTCCTTCACATGTCCGTGTCTCCACTACGTGTGCCGTCCATGTAGGCAGGGCCATATTTGCCACTAGGCCCTGGTGGGCACATGCCTAGGGCAGCGGGCTATGAGGGAGCGGCACCAAGACAGAGAAGATTAATTTTCTTTTAAACCTCCTCTCCGTTAGACAATCTAGGAAATCTGTTGTCTTTTTGGAGGGGTTGCGGGCTGGGCTTAGGAGGCTGGGGTGCACCCCCACTGCGTTTCTGAGGTGCTGCGGCGTCTCTGCATGTGATGGGAATGAGATCACCTCTCCTACTGCAGACATCACAGTAGAGGGCCGAGGATAAGGAAGACAACATGGGAGGAGGACACAGGAGCAGGTGAGCGCTCATAGAGTTGAAGATGGGGGCAGCTGCTATATACTGGTGACAGGGGAGGTTGATGCTGTATACTGGTGACAGGGGAGGTTGATGCTGTATACTGGTGACAGGGGAGGTTGATGCTGTATACTGGTGACAGGGGAGTCTGTTGCTATATACTGGTGAACAGGAGAGGATGGTGCTATGTACTGGTGAACAGGGAAGGCAGGTGCTATATATTGGTGAACAGGAGAGGATGGTGCTATATATTGGTGAACAGGGAAGGCAGGTGCTATATATTGGTGAACAGGGAAGGCAGGTGCTATATATTGGTGAACAGGAGAGGAGGTGCTATATATTGGTGAACAGGGAAGGCAGGTGCTATATATTGGTGAACAGGGAAGGCAGGTGCTATATACTGGTGAACAGGGGAGGCTGGTACTATGCAGGCTGGGATTTGGGGGAGGCTGGTGTTATATACTGGTGACAGGGGGTGGTGCTATATACTGGTGACAGGGGGGATGGTGCTATATACTGGAGACAGGGGGGATGGTGCTATATACTGGTGAACAAGGGAGGCTGGTGCTATATACGGGTGACAGGAGAGGCTACTGCTCTATACTGGTGAACAGGGGAGACTGGTGCTGTATACTGGTGAACATGGGAAGCTAGTACTATATACTGGTGAACAGGGGAGGATGGTGCTGTATACTGGTGAACAGGGGAGGATGGTGCTATATATTGGTGAGCAGAGGAGGATGGTGCTATATATTGGTGAACAGAGGAGGCTGGTGCTATATATTGGTGAACAGGGGAGGCTGGTGCTATGTAGGCTGGGGATTTGGGGGAGGCTGGTGCTATATACTGGTGAACAGGAGAGGATGGTGCTATATACTGGTGAAAAGGGGAGGCGGGTGCTGTACACTGTCAACAGGGGAGGCTAGTGCTATATAGTGGTGAACAGGGGAGGCTAGTGCTATATATTGGTGAACATGGGAGGCTGGTACTATATACTGGTGACAGGGGAGACTGGTGATATATAATGGTAACAGGGGAGGCTGATGCTGTATACTTGTGAACATGGGAGGCTGGTACTATATACTGGTGACAGGGGAGGATGGTGCTGTATACTGGTGAAAGGGGAGGCTGGTGCTATATATTGGTGAACAGGGGAGGATGGTGCTGTATACTGGTGAACAGGGGAGGATGGTGCTCCACAGGCTGGGGATCAGGGGGAGGCTGACGCATTAGAATGGGGATTAGGGGGCATATCACTATAGAATAGTTTTTATAGTAGCTATAAAGTAAAGTCTACTTTATTTAACACACAAATAAGGGTGCTTTGCATCCCCTTTATATTTGTATACTAGAACTTGACTTTATTGACAGCACTCTGTTATTGAAAGTGAGTGCTATCTAAAACCATCTTGCAAGTCTGCGCTCACTCACTGAGGCTGGTTTCACACTTGTGTCTTTTGAAATCAGGCAAGATCAGGTTTTTCATCCAAATGCTGATCCTTTCAGGATCCAGTTTTTTGCCCATTTACTTTAATGGTGTCAGGTTGCAACCTGAAGTAATAGGATTCTACCTAACACCATTAAAATGAATGAGCAAAAAACTTGATCCTGAAAGGATCAGGATTTGGACTAAAAAACTGATTTTGTCTGATTTGAAAAAAAACGCAAGTGTGAAACACTGGATGAGTGCAGCAGTGCGCTCCAAGTGTCAGTGTGGGTGCACGCAATGTGGCTGCAGGCTCGCTGTAACGCCTGGGACCCGTCTGCTCTTGGTGTCCCTTTGAACAGCTTTAGAAAACAGGAGGGGTGAATGAGCAGACAGCATGTCTTTATCACTAGGCCTCTTCTCACTGAAGCAATGGTTAGCATTGGCATAACAATCGCAGTCGCAGGGGTCGTGGGTGCGACGAGGCCCGGACCTATAAGGGGCCCGGGCCGCCTGCAGTCCCCTGCAACTGCCGTTCACAGCTCCTGCTTCACATGGATGTGCGTCCCCGAGGACACACATCCATGTGACAGCGTGGCAGGACAGGCCGCTTTGGGGGCCTGTGTGTCAGGGAGAGGAGGGAAGCCTCCTACTTCCTACTGCTGCTCCTGCCCCTCACTTCCGCTGACCTGTCAGCTTCCCTGCCTGCATTTCACTGTGGACCGCATACACAGGCTGGTGCCGCCTCCTCCCACTTCTTGCTTTATGCAGTGTGCAGTGGGAAGCAGGTCAGCACCTCCTCCTTCCCCTGAGTCTTGAATCCTCAGTTTTTGCAAGAGGAGAACACCGGAGCAGCGAGGGAACCGGGAGAGGTAAGTACAGATTTTTTTAATAAGTGAGTGCACTATGGCCAGAGGATCATGGGGGGGATTATATATAAGGCTGTATATATAATACTGCACTATATGGAGACATATGAGGCTGCATATATAATACTGCACTATATGGAGAGATATGAGGCTGCACATAATAAGGCTGCACTATATGGAAAGATATAAGGCTGCATATACAGTATAATACTGCACTATATGGAGAGATAGAAGGCTGCATATATAATACAGCACTATGTGGGATATATAAGGCTGCATATATAATACTGCATTATATAGAGAGATATCAGTCTGCATACATAATACTGCACTACCATATATTGAGGGATATGAGGCTGCATATATAAGGCTGCACTATATGGAGAGATATGAGGCAGCATATATAATACTGCACCATATGAAGAGATATGAGGCTGCATATATAGTACTGTACTACCATATATTGAGAGATTTGAGGCTGCATATATAAAGCTGCACTATATGGAGAATTTTGAGGCTGCACTATATGGAAAGTTATGAGCCTGCACTATATGGTAGGTTTTGAGGCTGCATCAAATGGAGAGTTTAGAGGCTGCACTATATGGAGAGTAGTGAGGCTGCACTATATGGAGAGTATTGAGGCTGCACTATATGGAAAGTTTTGAGACTGCACTATATGGAAAGTTTTGAGACTGCACTATATGGAGAGATGGAGAGCTATGAGGCTGTATTATTCTATATGGAGGGCTATGAGGCTGTATTATACTATATGGAGAGGCTATGAGGCTGTATTATACTATATGGAGAGGCTATGAGGCTGCATTATACTATATGGAGAGGATATGAGGCTGTATTATGCTGTAAGGAGGGCTATGAGGCTGTATTATGATATATGAAGGGATGTGAGGCTGCATTATATTATATGGAGGATAATGGGGGTTCATTATGATAATTGAATGACTATGGGGGCTACCTTATGAATGGAAGACTATGGGATGCATTATAATACATAGAGGACTATGAGGATACATTTTAATATATGGAGGAATATGGGGATGCATTTTAATAATTGGATGACTATGGTGACGTGAGGAGGTGGACTATATAAACCAGGATGGGGGACATATATACCACGATAAGGGTCCCGGGCTGTAGTTTCACGGGGGATGTCACGGGCGGCCTGTGCCCAGGGCTGTGGCCCTGGTGGTCGCTGAAAAAGGGGGTTAAATTAAAAATAAAAAGAGTTTGTGACGGTAATAATACCGAAGCTGCTTGCAGACCTCCGGGGTGATGATGAGGCAGCTTTTTTGGTAACACTCCCCGTAGGTGGAGTGATGGATGAATAAGGATTTTACACAGGGAGGCAGCTGGCCTGTTAGCACTGCTAGCAAGGAAGGTGGCTCTGCAGGCGAAGACGCTGGCACATAGTCTATGTTAAGGGCCGCAATAACAGACACACACACGCTGGAAGTTGTTTCCCTACCTTTTTACTGGTGATGTTGAAGCAAGGTAACATCCAGGGTACTGTCCAGGTGGTCGAGTGGCAGTTCAGGATTTCCACACCTGATGAGTTGTGAGGCCTTTTTGTTCTATGTGTGTGTGCTTAAGTCCTGGCCTGTCTGAAACCTGGCCCTGACCTCTCCTGTGTCCCTCACTTGTATAGCAGGCGGTGAGAACCTTCTGTTGGGCCCCGTTTACTCCTCTGTGGTCCCTGGCTCTGTTGTTGGCTGTGCTACAAGTGTCCGCCAGGAGACTGAAGTTCCCTGGTCCTCCGGTCTTCTTTGCTGGGCTAACTGGACCCGTGCAGATGTGTCGCCCTGCTCACGCAGTTAGCCACAGACTTCCCTAAAGTACACCTGGGTTTCCACAGCAGGTACCTACTACATGCAACATCTTCCACCCCGGCACAGTAGGGGGAGCTTCACTTGCTGACCTTAGGCAAGATCCCCTATAAAGACTGCTGCTGGGGGAGGAGTTAGTCGGAGTGTGCAGATGCTAGGAGAGCTGCGAAGATGTCCTGGTGGTCGGTGCCACAGTTAGGCCCGAGCCAGTGACCCAGAGGGGCCCTTCTGATGTCCCGCAAGCCTAAGTGGGGACAGAAGGCAAATAGTAGAAAGCCAAAAGGGAGTGAGGAACTAGTGGAAGTTTGCCCAGAGACATACCGGACTTCGGGGTTCCGCACCTGTAGGATACTCCAGGACTACAGAAAACCCCGTCACACCGTGGAGACTTCAGTCACCCGGTCCCCCTGTGAGTCCAGAGAGAGGGAGCTAGACACCGCAGTGAGGAATCACAAGGCAGTGATCAGAGAGGGTAACCCGTGGATTGCACAGGAGGAGAGAGCAAGGACAGGAAGAGAGAGGAGGCTGGTCTGGCTGCATGCAGACTGGGCTTCAGCTACCACAGAGGAACAGAGGAGGCCTTATACCCACTTGCTGTGGGGAGCCACTGTGCACCTGGTCACCTGTCAGTGCCCTGGTCGTCTTTACCTGCCGTATCACCAGTAAAAGGTAAAAGAGACTTCTACAGTGTGTGTGCCTCATTCCTCTCCACCCCGGTGCCCCTTATAGACTGCTCCATCATCCCCTACACTGACTTACAGCTCCACTCCAAGCTGCCCCTTTACACTACGCTGCCCCGGAGGACCAGCTCCACCTGTAGGGAGTTTTGCCATCTCAGCCGCATTACTATCTACCTCCGGCGGACTGTGGCGGCGCTGGTGACCCATCACCAGGTACTACAGGTGGCATCACATGACAAAAACTCTTATCTCCTGTAAATAACCCCTTTTTGAAGTGCCACCCAGGCCACGGGCTCAGGCGCTGCCACCCGTGACATCCCAAGCACCAACCGAGCCTGATACGCGAGTACCCCAGGGCCTGGGGCTCAACACAGACTCGGACTCCAGTGTCCAGGTTGCTTCTACTGCTTCTCTGGGGTGAGCTGGTGTGGTTACTTTGCCCCCTCTCCGTCTCTGGTACACCTTGCCTCCGACCCTCACTCTTGAGTCCCTCACAATGACTAGGCTTCCCCCTGGTACGGGCCTAGCGTGGCTCCGTTCATCAGGTGTCTTCACAGTCCTCTCTCTGGAACTGCACTGCTCGGCAAGTTGAGCTCTCCCTTCAGGTCTGGGGTGGAAGGTGTTGCATGTAAGTTTACCTGATGTGGAAATCCCTCCCTGCACCAGGTGTTCCTGTGGCAACCAAACCATAGGGGTGCCACATAGCCCGGCGGGAAGTGGAGGAGCACTTGCCCAAAGGACACCTGTATAGGGATTTGTCTCCAAAGAACAAAAAAACAATGTGTTTGAAAGCTTTTCCCTAATAACATAGGTTTTGCTGGAAACCAAAAACTCAGGATTAGATTAGCATAGATTTACATAAAACCAAGGCAAAACCTGATCTCAAACGCAGCAAAACCTTCCTGTGGGCACATACCCTTATGGTACCTTTACACGCGGCAACATTTCTAGGGTGTCAACAGGTAACTTACTGGCTGCATTGAAATCATGGAGAGATTATTCCATTTGTACACAGCAACAAGATAGAACCTTGTCTCCATGATTTCACTGCAGCCAGTAAGTTACCTGTTGACACCCTAGAAATGTTGCCGCGTGTAAAGGTACCATGAGAGTGTTAGGGCCGCTTTACACACACCAACTTCTGTGACCAATTTCTGAACAGATCTCTGGTTGCAGTGAAATCATGGACACATTGTTACATTTGTACACAGCCATAAAATGGAACAATGTGTCCATGATTTCACTGCAACCAGAGATCTGTTCGGGAGTTGGACACAGAAGTTGGTGTGTGTAAAGCGGCCCTTAAGTGAATGTTTATATGGACAATTGATCATGGACAATGAATTATCGGAACTAATTGTACATAGTTGGCACATTACGGTGTGCTCCCTGTTGGTTTTAGGCCTAATGTGTTTATAGTGAACTAGTTAGCGCATAAGTAACCTGTTGACCACGAAAAAAAAACCACTAGGTGTGGCCGAAAAATGTTGGTCCATCTGGTTCTCTCGCCCACCCAGGACCTACGTTGGGTTTTTTTTGGAAGTGGGCCCCCCATAAAGAACAGAAAAAGACAATCATAAAGACACTCGGTAAGGGACGCTCGCCGAACTAACTCTTTGCACTTTTCTTTTTATACTTTTATATCAAGGCTATTTTTATTTAATCATAGATAGTATGTTTTGTGTTAAGTAACATTTAAGAAAAGGACCTCATGTCCAGGAAGAAGCACTCTTATCCACTTTTACAGTTGTTATGCATGAATGCTATAAAAATGTGAGTTCTATCTGAAACATCTATTTTACCCATATAGCCGCACGAGGACGTGCTAATCCTTGCTAAGGGGAAATGTGGCGCCCCTGTGGTCTGGTCGCCACAAAGGGGTACTGCACCCATCCCAAGGATGTAGTATTCCTGTTCTGAGGAAACGGGATGGTAAGTTCAGACACAACACACATGGTCCCATGGACGGTGGGCGGACCCAATGAAGGGAGGGCTCGGTTAGTCAGTGGGATGGAGGGAAAAGTACTGTGGCACCCTGTGGTGCCACCAAAGTAAAAGCTAAGTAAACTGGGTATAGAACTCCGATCCGTGTGTGAGACTATTCATTTCCCACCTGTGGAGCGGTAGACTGATAAGAGGCGCAGGCTACAGGAGACCTTCCTGAGTCGCACCAATCCCCCTATCCTGACAGAACGACCCCACTGCCTCTCCATCACCGAAAATTACAATGGTAGGCCTGGGGAACCGCTCCACCCGTGGGGAGCGAAACCACCCAAGCTGCAATCCCATCATCCCCAGAGGTCCCACAGTGTCAGCTATCAATAGCCGAACATCACGGGTGTTGTCACGACAACCATCCCTAAATCTGTCACCTGAGGGAGGGGTGTGAGCTGAGGAGCAGATATAATTTCATTGATTTATAAGGCTGCTTTCACATTGCATATTTTTTCCTGTCCGTGGGATCCTACTTTTTGTAGGACCCCATGGACAGGAAAGGACACCACAGGAGGTGACCTATTCTGTGTCCGGGTCGGTGATCATCTTGGATCCAGACACAGCATTCTCAGTACACTAAAATCGGGTCCGAGGAACGATCAGCTGTTTCCTCGGACCCGCGCTCATAGGCCCCCATGTTAAAGGACATGGATCAGATTTGGCCTAATTGCCATCCGATTTTGTGGGCTCCGATTTTTTTATGCGCCCAAAATCGGAGCAGTCTCCGATTTTGGCTACAGCAAAAACGGACACAAATCGGATCCCACAAATCGGATGGCAATTAGGCCAAATCCGATCCGACCCCCATAGGATAACATGGGGGCCAAATCGGATCTGTGGCTATCCGTTTTACAACGGACAGCCACGGATACAACAAAAACGTAATGTGAAAGCACCTTAAGTGATCTATAGATCCTACAACTGTAGTGTACAGCTTTGCTTCATCATGTAGGAGGGCAGGGACTGTACTAAAAAATTTTCTCTTCCTCAAGTTTCCCTCTAAGAGGCACAATGTTATTGTACGACATAACAGATGCAGAAGTAGGGCAACATATGGCAGAATAATGAGTTTGTGGAAGTCGGAAATGTTAGAAGTCAAATTTGGTTTAGTTGTAATCTCTGCAGATGAGTTGTGGCTGGAGAAGTTGTTATGTTGGTCTGGACCGTATGGAAAAGATCGAAAAAGTGAACGACAGGAAGAATGTCAACTGTATGTCATTTAATTTATACCTGTACTGTAATCAATTGTATGGTCTACAAGCATGGGTGTAACGATCACAGTCACAGGGGTTGCAACCGCCCGGCTCCGAGAGTACAGGGATCTGTAGTTGTAATCAGGTCCCACACTTTGCCCCCCTGAGCTGAACTCCTAGCTACACCTCTGATTCTATGATAGTATTGGCGCTTTTCTACCTGCGATCAACTGCACTTGGAAAAAAAATTCTGCATAGATTCTTCTTCACAGTGCAGAAACAAATAGTGCAAATAGGATTTCTACTATGTTTTGCATAGGTTTTTTGTTTGTGTTTTGGATGGAAATGTTAATGGGAAAGCCACTCTTAGATTTGTTAGCTCATTTGAATGGCGTTTGTACGGTTCTGACTGGGACACAGCAAACGGCAAAAATTTGAGTGTCACCCTCAGAATCTGCAACAGATACATGTCAGATTTGATAAATTAACACATATGAACATGCTCCAAGATATATTATATGGTTGGACAAACTGTGGGCAATGTGACTGGGGTAGTGATTTTATTATTTTGGAGTGGAGGGGCAAAGTGGCTGGTACTGTTTAGGCAGTATGGGGTCCACCACAGTTATGGAAACGATGTAAAGATTGTGGGGACTCTTAGGTTATTATGGCTGTCACGGTTATGGAAAGTTCATTGTTCTGGAGTCATGAGGAAGGTAGGGCTGAGCTCTACCAGTAAACTTGGCATTCAAGGGTAAAAAGAGTCAATAATCAGTTAGAGAAACCCTGGCACACAAAACTATGTGAAACGATGTTTGGTAAACTGAGGAGCCCCAGGGCCGTGGGGCACTCGGAACCGGGTTTTGGGGCTTACGGGGAGTCACAGGGGTCGAGAACCAGTTCCGTGACCCGGAGTTCAGTTTTTAAGCATTTTGGGGAATATTTAGGGATAGGGTGGTTTAATGGATGGAATGTTTGTGACGCCACCAGTGGTTTGCGGCTATGGGTAGCCGCCGCTGCAGCAGAACCTATGGGGACGATGGATAGGCAGCTGGAATGGAGTAGCTCCCCACTGATGGAGGGGGTCCCCAGGGCAGCGGATGTAGGGTTTGATTGTCTCTGGCAGGCAGGGGTTCATGTTAGGCCTCGTTACCTTGCTTAGTGGCCTTCACAGCCAGTTGCCATGCAAATAACACAGTCTCACAAAGTTCTGCAACTGTGTACCCAGGTTTACTCACAGCAAGCGTCAAGTTTGAACAGGTCATAGATGTTACAGTCTCTCAGATAAGCTCCGCCTGTGTAGTCTTCAAGAGATCAGGATAGCAGGTATAAGATCCTCGGTGGTGTGCCTGTCCTTGCCTCTCTTTCTAGTCCTGTTCCTCAGCGCCTGTGTTTGACAGCGCCTCTGCGCGCAGAGCCTTGATTCGGTAGCCTTGTGTATTAGTGGGTGATTGGGGGGGTCCACAGAAGAAATAAAGATCCTTTCATTGACTTAACGAACATATTGTAACAATGTATGACTGTGTTTTTTTCTGTATCAATCTGTATCATTATGTAACTTTGTACATTATGATGATTGTAGATCCATCCTCTGATGCAAATCCTGATTGGAGTGAAAAGTTTGTTGGGTCAATAAAAGGATCTTTATTTTTTCCCCAAACTTCGCTTCACATGGTTTTGTGTGCCAGGGTTTCTCTAGCTGATTGTCTGAGGTCATGTCACAAATATAATAATGTAATGGGAGAAATTAGGTGGTCCTTAAAGGTGCAGATACATGAATAGTTACCCACATTGTGTTTGGCATAATAGGGCATGAATTAGTTCACACCCCTGTCCTGTCCAGCTCCACTTAGGAATCCCCCAGATCCACTCCTGGTGGGGATGTACATATATCCTGCCCCCGTTCAGTGTGTAACCATGTATTCTATAATTACAGCACAATATGTAAAAAAAAAAAATAGACAACAGCTTGTTAGCTTTCTTGGAGCCAATAAAATTGCCATCACACAAAACATATCAATATCAAAAAGTAAATATGTAACTATTCACCAGATGAGAATATTACAGGACCTGGGATCAGACTAATAATAATAACTCATCATTTCTGGAAAATACGGAGCATGGAGCAACCAATCAGATTCCAGCTCTTTTTCTAGTGCAGAGAAGAAAATGAAAGCAGAGATCTGATTGGTTGCTATGGGTGACAGTTACAGGACAGTTGCAGTCTGTATCAAGCACTGGACATTCAGAGTTGTGCATCGGGTATTCAAGATGGCAAGTAGCCAAGGAATTAGGGAACGTCATATTTTGGGTGGGTGTTCTGCAGGGTCTCTGATTTACTCTTATACTAAATTACCTGACTGATGATGACTGACCCTGCACTTATACAAGAGATACAGGGCCGGACAAATCATTGGTGTACCTGTGCAGCCATCCAAGGGCCCAAGTGGTAAGGGGGCCCATTTCCACCTGTAAAGTAGGTATTAATTTTACATTATTTTGAACTGCAAAGGGCCCCAATTGCTGTTCTTGCACAGGGACCCACTTCCGTCTGTGTGCGCCAGTGAAGAGATAGAAACAGAGATAATAAAGAAGAGACCCCTGATTACATAACTTTAACCCTTCCAATGTAACAGGAGTTGTCTAGTTTAGATAAATCCATTTTTAGATTGTCGATCCCTAAAAACAAGATACCGGTAATCGAAAAGGATCCAACTGTGGGAACCACTGGCAGGAGCTAATAATGTCCGGGAACCTTTCAATTAATTCAAAATTTATAATGGATCCTATGCATGGTTGCTGTTGTGCCGGAGAGTAAATGTGGCTCTTGAATCTCATTTTTTAGGTGTGTCCCAAAAAAAAAAGCTTTAGTTTGAGGGTGCGTTCGCACGCTGTGTATTTGCTGCGTATTTTTAACGCGAGTGCTCTTGCAGTTTTTGTAGCCAAAACCAGGAATGGCTGATTAAAATCAGCAGTAGGTGATTAAATATAGAAGTGGAGCACTTGTTCCACTCCTGGTTTTGGCTACAAAAAATGCAACAGGACTGATGTAAAAATATGCAGCAAATACACAGCGTGTGAACACACCCTTAAAGTTTTCTGGGACATTGATATTAATGAGATAGTCCAGAAAATCAGTTTGGTGGGAGTCACTGATTAAGGGCTCGGACACACTCTCCAAGTTGCATCCAAGTTTGACGGACGACACTTGGGACATGCTGGAGCAGTGACCCTGAACGACCCCTCCCTGTCTGCACGGGGAGTCTGGAGCTGCACAAAAACACAAGCAGCTGACAGCCCCGTCCAGACAGGGAGAGGCCGATCAGGGTCACTGCTCCAGCCTGTTCTGAGTCTCGTCTGTCAAACTCGGATGAGTGTGACTCAGTCCGTACTGAGTGAGGGGACCACGACACTCCAGAGAGGATCACAACCCTCCCATTGTCTTCCACTCTTCCAGCCTCTGTATAGTTAGTATTTGCTTCTGCGGCTCGGCTGAAGTGCTGCCGACATTTCAATCATTTGATCAGTGGGGAATCAGACCAACACAGATGTGATATTAATTGCCTAATCTGGAAACCCCTTAAAGAATTTATGATATATCAATTACCTTTCTTGGCATTTTGTTCCAAGCAGTGGCATAGGTAGAAATTATAAAATGGTCCTTAATCATTTAAAATGAAGCTATCATCAGGAAAATACCTGGAGTTTAAATCTAATTTTTGTGTTACATGTACTTAAAAAAAAAAGTCAATGTTTTTTTTCATATCACGATCTTTATTAAGAAGTAAAACAAAATTAGTAATTTGCAATTTTTACACTGACCACTAGGGCTCTTTGGGCCCATAGGGCCTGATTCATCTAAACTTTCAAATCCTGCATCTTTTGCCATTTTCACACCAGTTACTCTATGTTCGGAAGAAATAGGCGAAACTGGGATAGAACAAGGGCACGGTGAAGCATGATATCACTGCTCATCTAATTCATGATGAACTGTGGCATTCCATACTCCAGAAACCTCACTCCAGTCCCCGACTGGAGAAAGATTTCTGGCGTAACACACGGAGGTGCACGCCACTCATCAAATCCTCCAGATTCAACAAGAGAACAAGAGAATCAGGAGCGTCTGACTCCACCATGCTCCTACAAGAATGGTCAAGAGAGTGTATGGAGTGGGATTACCAGCGATCTGTCATGCGGTGCGTAATTTGATGTGTGCAAAAAACTGTGTTTTTTTTACTAGATGCAGCAGTGGTATGGTATTGCTGTGTATAGTACAAGGGATAAGATGACAATAGTTTCAAGTTCCCTAACTAAGGAACTATGAAATACATTAAAAAATAGAAAAAAGCTATAAACCCCCCCAAAAAATAAAAACAAATGTTCAAATCAGCCACTCCCCCAATTTTCACCCTTTAAAATTATAGACATTAAAAAATACACATATGTGCTATTGCTACATCCATAAAAATCAATTCTATCAAAAATTTTATTATTAATCCAATCAGTAAACACTGTAAACAGAAAAAAAAATCAAAATGCTAAAATTGCATTTTTTTGGGTCACAACAGTGCAAAAAAATGCTGCAAGATCACATTTAACCCTAAATGATATCAGCAAAATTGTTGTTTCACCCCACAAAAAGCAAACCCTCACTTGTTTCCATCGGCCAAAAGATGAAGATGATGGGTCTTGTAAAATATCGGCACAATAGAAAAAATTATAAAAATGACAGTATATTTTAAAATTTTGGATTTTTTTTAAATCTAAAATAATTAAAAAACTGGGCAAGCGTGGTATCATACTCACATTGATGATGAAAGTCGTTCTGCCAGGTTATTTTTACCACATCTTGTACACTATAAAAATAATTCCCTAAAACAATGTCAGAATTGTGAGGTTTTATTGCAACTTTACTGCAATTTTTCCAGTACATTATGTGGCAAAATGAATGATGTCATTCAAAGTACAACTTGTCCTGCAGAAAGCCGGCCCTAATACATCTACCGTATGTGGACAGAAACAAAAAAAAACGTTATGGCTCTTAGATCAAGGGAAGTTAAGAACAAAAATGAAAAACTGGGAATTAGCTGTGGCGGAAAGGGGTTAAAGACAATACATATTCCTAGCAGTTTTCTTATTATTGTGAGAGTAGTAACACTGCAATTGTTAACGTATCAAGGATGTCATACAGCTCATGTGAATATTTCTGTGAACATTAATACATAAAGATCCAAGGCGTCTTATTGTCACCGATGACGTACCGTATTCTGTTTCTTCTATTTATTCAGATAAACCTCAAGATATGACATGTAAATATCCCGTAAAGTCAGGCTACAAGTATTCATTCTACAGAACAAGACTTGGTGAGCCGGTAATTATTCCTCTTCCTCAGGGTCTCATTTCTCATTCTATGTATATATGTTTGATATTTCGCAGTCGTATGCTGGACTATTGAAATTAAGATCCTTACTCCAGTGATATAAAAAGCAGTTTTTATTCCTCAACGCGTTTCGACTCCGGTACAACAGCTTTCTCAAGTGTAAAAACCAACTGTATAGCGCACAGAGACAAAGGGTTAAAGCCTGAAATGAACGCCAAGGATGACTGAAGAGAATTGGAAAAAATGGGAGGTTAGAAAGGGGAAGGAAATTAATGATATATAACAGTGCAGTGAAAGATATAGTCATAGGATGAAAAGAATATATAGAACAATTCAGACTGAATAACGAGTGAAGTCGGCAAGAAAATAAGTGCAAATGAAATATTAAGAAGAGAACATAGATGGTTTTCAACATTTTTCAATATTTAGTTTAGTTTAGTTTTTTACGACTTCTTCGCTTATTCATTCTGCATTACTAAAATTTTCCAATCTTTTGAATATATCTTTCACCTAATTTTACATATTAATCATTCCCCAATACCGTCTACCCACCCATAGATGTGGGAAGCTTGTCATAAAGCAAAATGACCTAAGCAGATTAATATATAGTGAGGGGAAAGAAAAGTCAGGGTACAGCGCCAGAAAATGGCGTTTCAATTAATTAATTTTTCACAATGCTTGGACCTCTCCATGCTGAGGATTTCAGCCCCCAGCTGCCTATTTGTACCTGGCTGGACCAAAAACATGGCGGAGCCCCACATCATTTTTTTTTCTCAAATTAGTTCTATAAATGAAAAAAAAATGTTGGGCTTCGGTGTATTTTTGGTTGCCAGCCAGGTACAACGAGGCAGCTGAGGGTGAGTGGCAGTCCGTAGCTGCCAAGTTGTACCTGACTGGACCAAAAATATGGCGAAGCCCTACGTCATTTTTTTATTTTTATTCTACAAATAAAACGACATGGAGTTTTGCCGTATTTTTGGTTGCCAGCCAGGTACCATTTGGCAACTGGGGGGCTGGAATCCTCAGCATGAAGAGACCCAAACGTTGTGTGCCTTCTACGCTGCAAATTGCAACCCACAGCCACCCAAGAAAATAGCGCATTCATAGAGGCGCCATTTTCTTGTGCTGTACCCCGACTCTTCCAGTTGCCCTTGTCCTGTGGCAAACTGGTCTAGTTTCCAAAATGGGATCACTTGTGGGAGAGCTCCAATGTTTAGGCACACAGGGGCTATCCATACTTGACATGGTGTCCGCTAACAATTTGAATGGAAAATTAGCTTCAACTGTTAGCAGACACCATGTTGCGAATAGAGAGCACCTGTGTGCCTAAACATTAGAGCTCCCCCACAAATGACCCCAATTTGGAAACTAGACCCCCCAGGAAACGTATCTAAATGCATAGTGAGCACTTTGAACCCCCAGATGCTTCACAAATTGATCCATAAAAATGAAAAAAGAAATATTTGTGAAAAAAAGTACTTTTTAAATTTTACGGATAGAGAGGATAACCGACTATCCTGGCCCAGTCCACAGAACCCTGAGTACCGGCTCTGACGTGGTCCAGCAGGTTCACCCCTGAACCACAGAACCCGGAGTGGTTGCAGGCCTTATAGTGCTCGACTCACAAAACACCAACTACTGCAGCTATAGCGGGAGCACCCACCATTCAGAGCCAGGGACCGTGGGAACGTTAGCAGTGACCCAACCGAAGGCCCTCAGTGTTCCTAGTTGGGTATAACAGAGCAGCGAAGAGAAGGGACAGACAGTGATAGAGAAAGACACCAGAGGAGCTTCAGAGGGACGCTGCTCATTGCCAGAACCACCTGGTCCACTGCCTCAGCCGACACCATCGCATGCCTTGTAAAGTTGCCGTTTACCAGAGTAAAGAACCCGTGCAGAATGAGCAGCGTGTCCGAACTTTATTCCAGAACTGTCATTCACGTGCATTGCTTTACAGAAACGACTGAGCTGCCCTATTCCACCATTACAGCTCACCGCACCGGGGATCTCGCTCGTCCTGTAGGGAGCGACTCCATCTTGCTGCCGCCCATCACCCCGGAGGATCAAGCAGCGCCAGTGCCATCACCGGAACCTACAGGTGGCGTCACGAACAAAAACTTTTTTCCTTTTTATTATTTTATTTTTCCCCTTTTATTGACCACAGGGCCCACAGCCTCAGGCACCGAAACCGTCACCTACAGACTGTGCCTGAGAACTGAGTCCCCTGGCCCAGGTGAGTCAACTTGGCGTCTACAAACAGGATTCGAACCGACCCGTACCTAACGGGTACTGTGCGCCTTACAGAACTTTATCGGCCATACTAAAGAACTTTTCCCGCCATTTCTACTGGACCAAGATGGCGGGTCCCGCCATGTAAGAGACAACGTGCTGGCCCAGGGTCGTGCCCCGGCCCCTTACCATGGGAGGGCCATACCAGAGGCGCAAAACTGTTTGCCCGCTCCGACTGCCAACAAACAACCAAGGGGGCGGGCCAAAGACTAAACTACCCTTGCCGGAAACTAAAAATGGCGGCAGGGACGGAGCAACGCAACGGAGGTCCGGAAACCAGGAGCTGGAACCGAGAGCAAGAGACCAATCCACGGTTGAGCACCCGGTAACCAGTGAGGACCCACCAGCCGAGATGCAGCCCATCATCAGTAGTGCAGAAGTTGGGGCAGAGCGAGATGACCCTGAGGCCCTACCTAATGACAGCGGCAACCAGACCAGAGCAGAGCCCGAGGAAGCTGAGGAGCCATCCAGCCAGCCAAGCTCCGAGGAGGATGATGACCGGAAAGGCGACGTCGAGGAAGTCTGGGCATCCGGGCCTCGCACGGTACAGTAGGAGCTCCAGCCGCACAGACCAGCTAGACAGGTCGGTGTAGCCACAATCACAGGTGAGCGGAACCGTGCACCAGCTCCGGAGCACCCAGACTGGGACTTGTATCATAATGACTGTACGAGCTGTGAGAGGAATGCGGGGCCCCCTGGATGGTGTGCCCTGCGTGTATGTAAATGTGATAAGTAAATTGCAACATTCTGGTCCTGTAGATAGTTGTTAAATGTGAACTGCTTTTTCCTTTTGCAAAACCCATAGACTTTCATGAGGACTTTTTGCTAAGAACTGTTATGTAACGTTTAAAGTCATAGAGCCTCCTGGACAGGAAGAATACAAGAGTACTGTCGTCATTAAAAGTGTTTATTGTTTATGTATGCATATATAAAAGTTTTACTCTGTACCGGGTAGGGTAGACTGGACACTTGGGGACAAGTGTAATTTCCCAAGGGGGAGTGTGGCGCCCCACTAAGAGTGCGTCACAAAAGGGTACTGCACCCCTGAATGAAGGTGAAATATCCTTTGTTCTGGTAATGAGTAGAAGAATCCTGAAGCGCCAACACTACACACACACACCTAGTGATAGGGGACCAATCAGACACCCGTTCCTAAGGTAACAGGTCCCGGTGGGAGGAGAGCTAGGTTATATAGTGAGTGGGAGAGCAGCAAGGAGTTAGACCAGGAAAGTGAGAACAGAACAGTGAAGAAGTCAAGTCGTGACAGGGGAGAAGCTACAGAAAGGGGCTGCACAGGGCCGTGCAGCACAGAGAAAGCAAAGTGAAAGCAACAGATGTAGCAGAGTTGGAGAAGCTACAGAGAAGCACTGAGAAAGCTAACTGGGAGGGCACCTCAAACTGGTGACCCAGAAAGAGAGGGAGAGGCCAAAGAATAGAGAGGATAACCGACTATCCTGGCCCAGTCCACAGAACCCCGAGTACCGGCTCTAACGTGGTCCAGCAGGTTCACCCCTGAACCACAGAACCCGGAGTGGTCGCAGGCCTTATAGGGGCTCGACTCACAAAACACCAACTACCGCAGCTATACCGGGAGCACCCACCATTGAGAGGCATGGACCGTGGGAACGTTAGCAGTGACCCAACCGAATGCCCTCAGTGTTGCTAGTTGGGTATAAAAGAGCAGCGAAGAGAAGGGACAGACAGTGATAGAGAAAGACACCAGAGGAGCTTCAGAGGGACGCTGCTCATTGCCAGAACCACCTGGTCCACTGCCTCAGCCGACACCATCGCATGCCTTGTAAAGTTGCCGTTTACCAGAGTAAAGAACCCGTGCAGAGTGAGCAGCATGTCCGAACTTTATTCCAGAACTGTCATTCACGTGCATTGCTTTACAGAAACGACTGAGCTGCCCTATTCCACCATTACAGCTCACCGCTCCGGGGACCTCGCTCGTCCTGTATTGAGCGACTCCATCTTGCTGCCGCCCCCATCACCCCGGAGAATCAAGCAGCGCCGGTGCCATCACCGGAACCTACAGGTGGCGTCACAAACAAAAACTTTATTCCTTTGTATTATTTTATTTTTCCCCTTTTATTGACCACCGGGCCCACAGCCTCAGGCACCAAAACCGTGACCTACAGACTGCGCCTGAGAACTGAGTCCCGTGGCCCAGGTGAGTCATGTATAGGGTGTTAAAGTAATAAGTGTTCATAGTGGTGACACATGAAGAGAGGCACAATATAGTTACAACTGATCCAAAAGTTGAGGATTGTCACATATCTATGATTGTCACTGATAGGAATCAATTAAGAATATTCCACATTAGGTGTGGGCAGAAAACCACTGGTAAAGGGAGAGGATCCGGAAAGGCTTCCAGAACATGGAGGGTATGAGGAGGACAAAGCCTACATAAGAACACCTAAGTATAAGATTTACAGAAGTAAACAGTATATATAATCTGCAGGTCACAAGAGGATGTAAAGTCTCTACAACAGGAGTATTCCTAAAAAAATGGACTAAAGTACACACATCCTTACATGTACTGCTATATAAACAATAGTATGTGGTTATTGAAAACTGGAGACAAACCATTAATAATACAATAAATTTCCCAATAGCCAAAGAAGTATAAGAAAACAAAGCTAGTATACAGAAGCAATACAGCAAGAGACCCCTTTAAAGTAAGGGGCTGAGAATCATAAAAATAAAGTACCTGAGGTTAAATCAAGTAGTGACATAATATATCTTTCTAGGACTCCTCGCATAGATTGAAGAACACTGACTCATCAAAAGAACGGTGTCCAAGTCATATAAGAAACACCATACTAGCAATAACGCTAATAAAGTGTTTTTAAAGAATTATATAAAGATTGAATATGTACAAAAATATTTTTATTATCTATGATTTTATGAATTTCTATTAATTATTAATAATTTTTAATAAAGTTTCGATTGATGGTAAAAAACAAAATATAGTGAGTCAATTAGTAGAGGTAATGCTAAGCCATTGAAAATAGGTTTGTGTTGCGCTGGGCCCTTAGAAGTATACAAAAAATACATTTTTAAGGGGGGATCAACACGGTATTCCCCTCGCAGCTTTCTAGCAGCAACACCAGGTTAGTGACACCTAAACACTAGCTCCAGTGTATAATCCAAAAAATTAAAGCTTAGGAAGTTGATCGAGCATACCAATGTCTGTAGCCTGGTGACCAAATTGTCCCAACCTGGGTATCTTCCTTACATAGTCTCTGATATTACAGTCGAACCTTAGAATCCTAGACTGAACTCCTGCAGAAAATAATCCAGTCTTAGTGCTCCTCCAATCTGACCCGTAGCGCCTAGATTGAGGTCATGCAAAGTATGAAACACGATATTGTCTTACCAGCCGGAATCGAAATTCCTAGGCTAAAGTCCATATAATAATATCCAATGGTTCAGTAGGAAACAGAGGGGCATTCACCCATGTAGTCTTCAAATGCTTTTATTAATCACCGGTGGCGTCATACGGCTAGATGGTGCAGTGGGGGCGGGGAGGGGAGCAGAAGACACTGGACGACAGCACCTTTCGCACTTGGCTGTTGCTTCTATGGGTCCCACTGCCACTGGAGGGAGCACCACTGCTGTCTTGGCCTGAACTTGGCTGCTTTGTCCTGTTGCTCTGTGCCGTGTGAGCGGGTGGTCTATCCAGCGTGGTGCCCAGAACCTTAATCGCTGTAACCATATAATAATATAATCCAGGTTCTGACCCCCTCGCTAGCGCTGGAGTGCACAGGCCGGGTTATGCATCTTCTTTCCTTGGTCACTGAATAAATGTCTCTTTTTATGTCTCAAGCCTAAATCTCCTAGTTATATTATGTTATTCCAGGATTGGTGGGCTAAGGCTGATTTCTTATTGGTTGGGATTCAAGCCGCATGCTTAATTCTCCTTTGAGAGTATTTAGTCAAGAAGGGAGTCAAGGTGGAGCGGAGGCGAGGGGGATAAGGTAATTAAATTAGCAATACACATCCCCAGAACAATGGAAGACTTGCATGCTTAATTCTCTTTGAGTCATGACAGAGGGGCTGAGGGCGTCACGTAATTTACATTAAATTAGCAATATACAAGAGTTCCAACATGGCCGCTGCAGGGATCAGACGCACATGAGGGAGTCCACATCCAGAGGAGTCAATCCGTGCCACGCACCCTAAATAGTGCTTAATTAACCATCCTGCTCTGCTCTGGTGGGTGCCCAGTGCCCAGGGAACCAGAAAGCAGCAGTTTTAAACCAACTTCTCCAACCTGAAATTGCCTGCACAACCTTTTCAATCTGCAGCCTACTACAGGGCCTGAATCGTGGTCCCTCTGCCGGAAAAAGTTTCTCCTGTGGCTGGGGATGGCCCCTGCACTCCTTCCCACCCATCCACCTGTGACAGATCTACAGCCTTGGGAAGACACTGCAGGAGATCTCCTCTACTATATCCTGAGCAGTGCTGTTGCCTCTCTTTGATACTGGCCAGAGGGGCTTGTTGAGAAACACCAATAAATGTGACTGTGAGTGAGAGGTTCTGAAAGGATTCAGGCACTGGCCTATTATCTGTGGCATTAGGTAAGGCCACTTCACACGCTACGATATTGTTGAACGATATCGTTGAAACATCACGGATTTGGGATCGTTCAAAAGATATCGTTTGTGCATCGTTGTGTGTAAACGAACGATAAATCGTTGGATCGTTCAAGAAAAATTTGAGTCCCTGACCTCAAATCTATCGTTCATCGTCCAATTAACGCCCTATGAAGCAGCAACATCGTTCAGTGTGACACCTTTTTGAACGATGTCGTTCATAATTCTCCTATTCCTGCCGCTTTTTAACATCGTTCAGTCGTTCTTCTCCAAGAAGCTGGCGCGTTGCCAAATTTAAGATCGTTAACGATATCCTTGTGTGTGACAATGCACTAACGATGTTGAAAGGATCGCGGTCACGTGACATAGGTAACGATGTTGTTCATCTATATCCTAGCGTGTGAAGTAGCCTTTACCTTCTGACTTACTATTTCATCCAATATATAAGTTAAGTTGGAGCTCTGCTGCCATCTACTGCTCACAACTAAAATAAATTGCAAATTGGCCATTTACCACCCTCATCTTCAGACCTTTTGGTGCCACATACATCATAAGAGACTACAGAAGACCTGCACATTTATATACCTTGTGATCTACACAGACTAAAGGGGTACTGCTGTTTCAGACTGAAGTGGGCTATAAACAAGCAGGCAGCTGCCATTGGCTGAATATAACCTATTTTTGATGTGACTTTCCCTCTACTACTCCGGATACTACTGCTGAGTAGCACTCAGTGCTCTTTTTTATACACAGACGCCTCTCTTAAGGGCTCATCATCTAAACTGCTGTGGATACCGCCGCAATTGGGGACCCTTTTCAGCCTGTTTACCTTTGTGATCTTCTGAGTGCTGCGAATTCCTTAAACCACCTTGGATCTCCTCAAGACCAATTCTCCGTGATGATCTAAACTACTTAGTTTTGGAGGTTCTTGCACTTAACTCTCGATTGAGACGTCTCCCCTCTCCTTACAAGTGCATTTCTATTCATTTTCTATTCCTCTCCATCTACATGGAAAAATGTGTAAATCCCAGTAGCTTCAAGGCTACTAAAACCAGTGCACAGGCCACCAAATCTTCTCCTGAATCACTGGATTCTAACTCTGTCATGTCTAAAGAATTGCTACAAACCATTGCTGACTCTATCACAAAGCAACTTATGCCAAAAATAGATTCAAGACTTCTTTCCTTTCAATCCTCATCGGACTCGAACACATCCCAGTTGTCCGACAATTCCACCAAAATTTTGGCAGTGGAACAGCGGATCAGTGATTTGGAGGACACTGTACAGTCCTATGCTGCTAAGCTTAAAGATAAAAACCATGTGATAGAGCAGCCCCAAGACTAATTCAATGATCTGGAAAACAGGAGGCGCCGCGACAATCTCCAGGTCATCGGCGTTCCCAAGTCGGTAAAGGATCTCCACCACTTTACTTCCTCCTGGCTCCCACGAGCACTTAATTTGCCTGATCAGCCAGGCTACATGATAGTTGAACAAGCCCACAGACTTGGACCTCCAACTTCAGATTCCAATGCCCGCCCTCACCCTGTTATTTTTAGGTTGCTTAAGTTTCAGGACAAAATGCTAATGTTTAGGGCATTTCGGGCTATGTCTGCTGTGAAATATGAGGGACACTCTCTTCTTATGTTTCAAGATTATTTTGCAGTGGTTGCGGCCAAGCTCCGTGCCTTTGCCCCAGTTTGTAAACATCTACACAACAGAGGCTCCCGTTTTGCCCTTCTCTACCCGGCATGTCTGAGAGTGGAACTCCGAAGAAAGACGATGTTTTTTGTTGACCCTAATGAAGCCATGGAGGAGGTGAAGCGCTCTTCCCGAGCCTCTTCTCCGGCCAATTGATTTCAATTTCATAATTTTTGTAATTTTTTCTAGTTGATAGCCATGTTATCTCCCTGTTTATGTATACCTGCATGGCTAATCAGTTTCTGCTTAGTGCACGTGGTTTGCTATTTCTTACTGTATGATTATAGGAGGTCTTAGTCGGGATATTGTTATATAATGTTTATTATTGTAGTTTCTCTATTCCTTATGGGTTTGTTGGGGGTGGACTCTTCCTCTGTAGGTTTAGCACCCCAGGGTATGGGAACTCGAATGTCTGGGCCTCTTTCTCTCTCCAATTGTGGAATGTCGCAGGTGGCCTGCCCAGACCCGTGGCCCCGGGGGACAGCTTAAAATAAGGGTAGTTTGTATTTACAAGGTATAAGAGTCTCGTGATGCCACCTGTAGATTCTGGTGATGATCACCAGCGCCGCTTCAGACCTCCGGATGGCGATGGACCAGCAGCTGAGTTGGTACAGCTCCCTGCAGGTGGAGCTGGGCCTCCGGGGCAGATCGGCCCTTGTAGTCCCAATGCTGGACGTGGCTCTGCATAAACGGTGCAGCAGTAAATAATCACACTGAGGCTTGCTCACTCTTCCCGGGTGCTTTACTTGCAAACTGGTCAAGATGTTGATACAGCTCACAGTTCTCTAACAGGACGGCCGGCCGGGTGGTCGCAGCAGAATGCAGAATCTGTGGAAGTCTATGGTGGTACCTCCTTGGATCTAACCCATGTCCTTTTCTTTCTCTCCCTTCTCAATGCCTGCTTAGTTATCAGTGTTACGTCCCAGGGGATGAACACCCTGAGAATGTCTTCGGAGCCGGGACGAGTACGGTCGGAGGATAAACGCTCCAGGCTGCGTTGTCAGACCCGCGCACTCCAGATGAACAAATCAGAACCTCTCTGTCTGGGCTACTTTTCTCTCTAGCCCTCTCTTGGAGCCCCCTTTCACTCGCGGGTAAGCTCCCGTTCTTCGTCTTTCCGTGGGGAAGACACTCCTGAAGACTCCCTGTGCATCCTCACTGCTCGCCTTACAACTCCGACTCTCAAACTTTGGGACCTCCCCCGGTTGCCTAGGTGGTTGTGTGGGAGTGCTGGCATCAAATCCTCCCACAGTGTTCTGCATTCTACTTCTGACAGGGATAACCACACGCTCATTTTTGGGTGCAGTACCCCCACTTGTGACGCCTGTCCAGTGGGGCGCCACATAGGCATATTTTGTTTCTTGTTTTTCTGGGTGTTAGGGTTTGCTTGCTGGGACAGACCTTTTCCCAGTCGTTTCTTCTCTGATATTACTCTTTCATGGCCTCAATGTGGCATAGGCTAATATGGCTGACTCTAATAATGTAGCTCCTCACATCAATGTAGACTCTCTCAAATTGTTATCTTGGAACGTGGCTCAATACTCTGGTGAAATGCAGGAAAGTTTTAGACCATGTTACCCGTATACGCCAACACATTGTGTTTTTGCAGCAAACTCACTGGATTTGTGGAAAACATCCTCCGCTCCGTAACAAGCATTACCCGGACTGCATAGAGGCTTCTTTTTCAAAGAAGAAATGTGGGGTTGCCATCCTGTTCCATAAAGACCTTAAATACTCAATTCAAGATGTGGTAAGAGACAAGGCGGGATGCTATTTCCTGATTAGGATCCTTGCTGAGCAGAGGGAATACTGCCTTATTAATATTTTCCCACCTAATGCGGCTAGCACTTCTTTTTTTTCTAAGCTTGTAGAAGTCATCCATAGCTGGCATCCTACTAATATTTTACTACGTGGGGATTTAAATGCTCTTCATGATATCTTTTTGGATAGGTTTACCCCACCGGCTGCATCCCTCTCCTCGATTGAAATGGTTCCCATCCTACTAGACAGGCTTGACTTATTGGATTCCTGGAGATGCTGCCATCCTACAGTAAAAGAATATACGTTTTACTCTAGGGTTCATAACATACACACTCGCATTGATTACTGGCTAACACCCACCTGATTGAGATTCTTCCAATGGTTATTTCAGATCACTCTCCTGTCCTACTGACCCTAGACCTTCCCACAAAGAAAACTATCTTTTCGTTGGGGTTTTTCCTCATATCTTTTTACATTGGATGATTTAAAAAAATGTTTGACTGGCTGGTGGGAGACATACATGGTGGATAACTTGGAACACTTAGAAAACATCAGTTTCTTCTAGGTTACCGCTAAAACAGTGCTTAGAGGACATATTATCTCTCATGTGTCTCAGAAAAAGAATAAATTGTTGTCCTCCTTGCGGCCTCTTGACCAGCTCACTCAAACCTATAGAAATTTCCGGCTACATAATACCTTCTCATCCATGGATGCTTACCTCACTGCTAAACATAATCTAGACACCTTACTGCATGAACAAGCACATAACCAACTTGCCTACCAACGTAACCGCTTCTTTCATTGGGGCAATAAACCTGGGCGCCTTTTGGCATCACTAACGAAACCCTTCAAAACAGCTACTAAAATCACTACCATCAAACATCCTAATGGTTCCATTATCCGTGACCCATTTCAAATATGCACGGTTTCCAGAGATTTTTATGCAGATCTCTATTGCCCACCCAACGATTCTCAGGAAGAAGGCTATAATTTCCTTCAGAAGGTAGATCCACCAAAACTTTCCATCTCTCAAAGAGGTCTGGGGGACTAGCTATTCTCCTCATGGAGATGAATCTGCCTGTCGTCATAAAGAGACAGATAAGCTAATAAGGAGACTTATAGCCGCAATGCTCCTCTGGGAACAGCATTAGCCGCTATTTTCCATAGTCATCAAACCAAAGGTAAACTAAACATCTTGGTTAGCCTTGACGCCGATAAGGCTTTTGACCGGGTATCTTGGTCCCACCTCATCCGAACTCAAATATAGAATGTTTGGATTTTCCTTTTTCAATTTTATCCAGACGATCTACATCACTTCTCAGTCTTCAATTTAGCTCCATGGTATTCAGTCATACCCTTTCTCAATTTTCAGAGGTACGAGGCAGGGATGTCCTTTATCTCCCTTATTGATTAATATTGCTCTAGACCCTCTACTTAGATATCTGGAGATTATTCCTTCTTTTGAGGGAATTGGGATAGGCCACCTTACACTCAAGTCCTTGGAATTTGCCAACGATATACTACTCATGATAGCCAATCCTAAGGAGTCCATTCCTTTCATAATGGAGGTTTTACATGAGTTTGGAGAAATCTCGGGATTCTGCATAAATTTTAACAAATCCAAAGCTTTAGTGATCTTCAGAGATGATCAACAAAGGTGGCCCTTGCCGTTTCCATTTCAGTGGGGGCATGGTTCTTTACGATATCTTGGTATTCTTATACCCTCCAACCCACATACTATTTACCAACTTAATATCCGACCCTTAATATCTGCCATTACTCGGGAAATACAATCTTGGACGTCTTTTAAATTATCTTTTGCGGGTAAAGCTACCTATTCTATTATATAAAGCTGACGATCAACTCCTAACTAAGATTTTTCGAAAATTTATATGGGGCTCGAGGGGGCAATCTAGGATCAGTATTTTTAAATTGCAACAGGCTAAATCTTTGGGAGGGCCTCAATTTTCCAAATTTAAGATTGTAAAGTGTTATGGCCATTTTCAGACATTCTCTTGATTGGATTTGGGCCCATACTAAATTTACCAACACCCCATTAGATGAAGCAATGTCTGGACCGATCAGTCTTCCTGCCTTACTCCATTTACAACAAAATAGAGTTCCCGCTGTAATTTGGGATAGCCCTCTGCTATGGTCCATGGTACTGGCATAGCATCATGCTAAAAGGATCAGCGGACTAGACCTTTATACCTCAGTTTTTCTTACCTTTCAAGGTAATTCTTTCTTTTTACAAGGCAAACCACCCCCAATTTACCGAGTGCTGGGGGAGAGGGTGTGCAGACCGGTCTCCTATTTTCTGACAACTGCTCAATGTCCTCTTTCTTTGGAGGGTATTTTCTCCAAATATTCAATCTTAGTGGGTAATACTTTTATTACTTTTCAGATTAAGCATTACGTTGACTCGGTCTTCTGAGGCATACCAGACAATGTCAGAACCTGTCCTCTCCATCTGGTCTCCCTTGGCGTTTGTGCAGGAGTTTATTCGCTGAGTCGTATCTCAAAATCAATCAAACCTTCTATTTCACGGTTAGATTCTTCACCAGGCCCGGGCAGATGGGTATTACAACTATCTAATTATAGACTGACATCTTTTGAAGGCAACTCTACATTTAAACTCTTTATTGCCATATGAGAGCTACTCAACTATGGCCCTCATGATTTTCCATAGGGCTTACATTTCCCCGGAGGTCAAATCTAGGATGTCTCTATTGGCTAATCCCTCTTGTTCCAAATTTTTACACTCTCCAGCTGACATCTTTCATTGCCTCTGGGATTGTCCGAAGATACAGGAGGTTTGGAATATACTTAGCCATTTCACCAACACCTTCAACTTTCGCTTTACATTATCTCCAGAATGGGCGTTATTTAATATTCTCCCACGGGATCAGCTGCTTGAACTCTCTGCTCAGGATGTGTTTTAACCATTTGGGCGGGCGGCTACCCGCAAGAGTATTCTGCATTTGTGGGCACAGGACGCAACCCCTTCATTAAATCTAATTTCTTCAAAGGTAACATGTTTGTTTAAAATAGATTGGATTACGGTAAATCCATACTCCATAAAGAAAGTCATATGGAACGTTTTTTCCTCACATGATCCTCCTTGATCTGCAGCCACCATCGGTGCATCAAGCATTTCATGGTTGCTTTCAATTCACCAATTGGTATATGAGAGCTTATATCTGGTAACACACCTATTAGGCTTACTTGATTAAACCTGTAGGGTTTCAGACGTGCCTGGGGAAGGGGGGAGGAGGGAGGGAGGGGAGTTGGGGTCGGGACTGACTGTTATACTGAATAACCCCGTCTTCTTTTGAACCTTTCAAACTACACTTTCTGGATATTGTTATGTCTTTCTTTATCTCTGTATGCTATGTATCTTACTGATTTTTATTTTGTTTGCAGACGGTTATAAATAAATATGAGAAAAAAAATTTAAAAATTTACAATACACAAACTTTGGACACTGGGAGATTCCAAAGAGTCTGGCAAAAATAACGACTTACTTATCATAAGTTAACAAACAAAAGACAAACATGTCTGGCTAATTTAAGAAACTTAACCCATGCCACACATTGAAAAAGACCATGTCGTCACACAGTTATTTACAGGGGACGCGTTTCAAACAACTGTTGTTCATAACTGGAGAGGATCCCTAGGAGATAGGGGGAGTGACAGCACAGATGTTTAACCCTTTGCAACCATGGCTGGCTTCCAGGGGATGATTAGGGTAGTGGAGTTGCAGGGTAGCAGAGGAATGAAACAGAAAACAGTATTTTGCTTTACCTTTTACTGATGTTCATGCACACTGTTCAGGGTAATACAACCACCAACAGGCAGGTGACCTGGCCAGTCTGATGAGAACTGTAGTCTGTTCTGCTGGGTGAGTAATATGGCCTTCCTGATGACTTCCTTTGTTGTAGGTTTTCCTGATGCCTTTATCCTTCCAGTACTCCCTCTTGGTTGCTGTGGGTTACCTCCTGCCAAGCTGGTAGTGCGGATCCTGCAGGTATCCATGCTCTACTCAGACCAGTTCCCTGATTTTCTATAATACTGATGTCCCAGAACATTCCACTTAGGTGGCTGGTGAGCATAAAACCCACCCAGTCACTAGTTTCTGCCACCAGGCCTTAAAAGCCTGGATAGCCCAGGGACTGGTACCCTGCGTGCAGCTGGTCCATTCAGTACAGCTCCTGCTACCTCCTCACTGGATGTCTCCTATGCCTACTCCATCTTGCTACCCTCAGCTAACCCCTCCCCCTACCAGAAAGTGAGACACATGCCCAAATAAGTCATCCAGTTCTCAGTCTCCTAATAAGGGATCAGGCAATATGGTTTCACTTCAGACTTCCAGCAGACAGTGTTCTAATTCTCCTGGCATTACAAAGATATGCTATAACAAAGATGTTAAAGAAATACCATTTATGGTGACCAGACACAGGGGTGCCACAACAGAATTAAGAAAAGAAACTGTAAAATGCAATTAATCTTTGCTTAGTATTAAAATTAATATAAAGATTCTTTTCATTTCAGCTTCGTCGACCAGCGTATGAGTTTGATCTGACAGATCCAAACAGTTTTTTGCTTAAAACAGAATACAACAATTTACACGACCCTCATCTGAAACCCTTCTTCTATAACAGAGCCAGATATAGTAAACTACAAACTCGAGGATATATCAACAAAACAAACCATGTAAGTTTAATGCTTCACTTCCATTCTATCCATCCATCCATCCATCCATCCATCCATCTATGAAATAAAGCCAGGCAGCACTCCAAAAGATAATAATAGTAATAGTCTTTAATATAGCCCCTCAGTAGCGCGAAGGTTCGGCTTTGGTATTTGTTTTTCTCAACCACAGTGTGATAGTGGAAATAGCAGACATTTATACCATGTTCATGATTTACATAATCAGTGACAATTTTCAGTATATATTCACATAAAAAAATTCTATAGTGCGATAATCTACTTATATAATCCGCAGTTTGAAATTCGGGCACTGTAGCCGAATCCCACAATGCATCGTGCCACTGCGAGCGATGACGCGTAGCGTCATCGCGAGCAGTGTCCGCTGCCCACCAAGCGCCGTGGCGGCCCTCATCACCGATCAGGCAGGGGCGCAGGTGCTCCCTGACCACCCCCCCTGCCCACACGCACTCTCCGCTGACCACCGAGCGGCGCTGCGGCCCTCCTCACTGATCATACAGGGGCGCCGGTGCTCCTTGCCCACCCGCAGTCTCCAGTGCTCACCCAGCGCCGCGCCGGCCCTCCTCACCGATCATGCAGGGGTGCAGGGGCGCAGGTGCTCCCTGCCCACCCACACTCTCCGCTGACCACCGAGCGGTGCTGCGGCCCTCCTCACTGATCATACAGGGGCGCCGCTGCTCCCTGCCCACCCACAGTCTCCAGTGCTCACCGAGCGGCGCGCCGGCCCTCCTCACCCCTCATAAAGGGCCACAACTCATTTTCACCGCCGCCGTGAGCTAAGGGGCGGCGCCATATGCACGCCGGCGGATCAGCCCAGGTAAGACCCACCGAGCGCCGCTGCAGCCCTCATCACCGCTCATGCAGCGGCGCCGGTGCTCCCTGACCCCCCCTCCTCACCCGCAGGCTACTATAGGGCTGGTGCTGCAGCATCCCCCCACCAACCGACTCCTGTATACTCTGCCACCGCCACACACGCCTGTATACTCTGCCACCGCCACACACGCCTGTATACTCTCCCACCGCCACACACGCCTGTATACTCTGCCACCACCACACACGCCTGTATACTCTGCCACCACCACACACGCCTGTATACTCTGCCACCACCACACACGCCTGTATACTCTGCCACCACCACACAAACCTGTATACTCTGCCACCGCCACAGACGCCTGTATACTCTGCCACCGCCACACTCGCCTGTATACTCTGCCACCACCACACACGCCTGTATATTCTGCCACCACCACACACACCTGTATACTCACCCACCACCACACACGCCTGTATACTCTGCCACCGCCACACACGCCTGTATACTCTGCCACCGCCACACACGCTTGTATACTCTCCCACCGCCACACATGTCTGTATACTCTTCCACTGCCACACACGTCTGTATACTCTCCCACCGCCACACACGTCTGTATACTCTCCCACCGCCACACACGTCTGTATACTCTGCCACCACCACACACGTCTGTATACTCTGCCACCACCACACTCGCCTGTATACTCTGCCTCCGCCACACACGTCTGTATACTCTCTCACCACCACACACGCCTGTATACTCTCCCACCGCCACACACGCCTCTATACTCTCCCACAGCCACAGACGCCTGTATACTCTGCCGCCACCACCACAGACGCCTTTATACTCTGCCGCCACCACCACAGACGCCTGTATACTCTGCCACCACCACACACGCCTGTATACTCTGCCACCACCACACATGCCTGTATACTCTGCCACCACCACACACGCCTGTATACTCTGCCACCACCACACACGCCTGTATACTCTGCCACCGCCACAGACGCCTGTATACTCTGCCACCGCCACACTCGCCTGTATACTCTGCCACCACCACAGACGCCTGTACACTCTGCCACCGCCACATTCGCCTGTATACTCTGCCACCACCACAGACGCCTGTACACTCTGCCACCGCCACACTCGCCTGTATACTCTGCCACCGCCACACTCGCCTGTATACCTCCGCCACCGCCCACACGTCTGTATACTCTCCCACAACCACAGACGCCTGTATACTCTACCACCACCATACTCTGCCACCACCATAGACGCCTGTATACTCTGCCACCACCACAGACGCCTGTATACTCTGCCGCCACTACCACAGACGCCTGTATACTCTGCCGCCACCACCACAGACGCCTGTATACTCTGCCGGCACCACCACAGACGCCTGTATACTCTGCCGCCACCACCAACAGACGCCTGTATACTCTGCCACCACCACACACGCCTGTATACTCTGCCACCACCACACACGCCTGTATACTCTGCCACCACCACACACGCCTGTATACTCTGCCACCACCACAGACGCCTGTATACTCTCTGCCACCACCACAGACGCCTGTATACTCTGCCACCACCACAGACGCCTGTATACTCTGCCGCCACCACCACCACAGACGCCTGTATACTCTTCCGCCACCACCACCACAGACGCCTGTATACTCTGCAGCCACCACCACCACAGACGCCTGTATACTCTGCCGCCACCACCACCACAGACGCCTGTATACTCTGCCGCCACCACCACCACCACAGACGCCTGTATACTCTGCCGCCACCACCACCACAGACGCCTGTATACTCTGCCGCCACCACCACCACAGACGCCTGTATACTCTGGACCGCCACCAACCCCACCACAGACACCTGTATACTCTGCCGACCCACACCGAACCAACCCACAGACGCCTGTATACTCTGCCGCCACCACCACCACAGACGCCTGTATACTCTGCCGCCACCCACCACCACAGACGCCTGTATACTCTGCGCCACCACCACCAGACGCCTGTATACTCTGCGCCACCACCACCACAGACGCCTGTATACTCTGCCGCCACCACCACCACAGAGCCCTGTATACTCTGCCCCACACCACCACAGACGCTGTATACTCTGCCGCCACCCCACACAACGCCTGTATACACTGCCCACACCACCACAGACGTCCTGTATACTCTGCCTCCACCACCACCACAGACGCCTGTATACTCTGCCCCGCCCCACCACCACAGACCCTGTATACTCTGCCCCACCACACCACAGACGCCTGTATACTCTGCCGCCACATACCCTGTACCACCACAGACGCCTGTATACTCTGCCCGCACCACCTGTATACCACACACAGACGCCTGTATACTCTGACCGCCACCACCACCACAGACGCCTGTATACTCTGCCGCCACCACCACCACAGACGCCTGTATACTCTGCCGCCACCACCACCACAGCGCCTGTATACTCTGCCGCCACACCACCACAGACGCCTCTATACTCTGCCGCCACCACCACCAAGAAGCCTGTATACTCTGCCGCCACCACCACCACAGACGCCTGTATACTCCTGCCACCACCACACTCGCCTATATACTCTGCCTCTGCCACCACACGCTGTATATCCTCTCATCCGCCACACCACAGCCTGTATACTCTCTCACCGCCACACACGCCTGTATACTCTCCCACCCCACACACGCCTCTAAACTCTCCCACAACCACAGAGCCTGTATATACTCTGCCCACCACCACAGACCCTGTATACTCTGCCCACCACAACGCCTGTATACTCTGCCGCCACAGACGCCTGTATACTCTGCGCCAGCCTATCTCCACGCCACAGACGCCTGTATAAACTCTCGCCATCCGCCACACTCGCCTGTATACTCTGCCACCGCCAACACACGCCTGTATACTCTGCCACCGGCCACAACACGCCTTATACTCTGCCACCGCCACAGACGCCTGTATTACTGCTGCCGGCACCACCACCACAGGCGCCTGTATACTCTGCCGCCACCACCACAGACGCCTGTATACCCTGCGCCACCACCACAGACGCCTGTATACTCTGCCGCCACCACCACAGACGCCTGTATACTGTGCCGCCACCACCACAGACGCCTGTATACTCTGCCGCCACCACCACAGACGCCTGTATACTCTGCCGCCACCACCACAGACGCCTGTATACTCTGCCGCCACCACCACAGACGCCTGTATACTCTGCCGCCACCACCACACACGCCTGTATACTCTGCCGCCACCACCACACACACGCCTGTATACTCTGCCGCCACCACCACACACACCTGTATACTCTGCCGCCACCACCACACACGCCTGTATACTCTGCTACCCACAGAGTCTTCTCTATACTCTGCTACCCACAGAGCCGCCGGTATAATCTCCTACCCACTGACCCGCCTGTATACACACAATTCATTTCACCCCGCTCCCGATGCAATTGCATCGGGCCTTTTTACTAGTACAGAATAAAATACAGTGTATCAACATTAAAGTGCATAATAGTACATACACTGGGGGACAGGCTGATATTCCTGTTCTTTTATAAGCTAATTACAGTTGATTACTGATGTATCATTCTAATGATACCCATAGATGCTGCACTCACCCACATGGCTTAGGTAATGTATGCCATTACTGGCGTCCTCATAGATGTATTGCGCATGTCATACAGACATGTCTCAGTATAGGTCCAAAGTAATGATGCTACCGCACATGTGCATTGTAACTGATAGGCGAACAGCACCATAGTAAATCCTGTCAGCAAACGCTTTAATGCCCATGCCCCGGAGAAGAATATTTTAAATCTCTTAGATTCTTTAGCGTCTTATTTATATCCTAAATAGCATAAGTTATGGGCATAGATATTAATTATTTTGCATGAAATTACTAATATGTAGGTATAAATATATTAACCGGGGGTAATGCATATTGTAAAGCTTAAAACGTCCTGTTTCATGCCAGAGATAAGCACTTACTATGCCCACTCCTGAGCACAGTGTGGTACCTGTTTGTAAGGCGTGAAAGTCAAGGTCTTCAAACCCAAAGTTCACACCGAACCCAAAGCTGACTAATGAGGATGAATCTATGATACAAATAGCAATGCCATAAAATATAACAGAATTCAACCTTTGCATAAAGTCATAACATCAACTGTAGGACCATATGGTTAAAAATTCTATGTATCCACTTACATAATTGCCTTTGGACCGGAAGTGTCCGGATGTCCCCATTATTTGCAACTTGATTGGTCCACCTGAAAATGAAAAGAAAAAACAAGCAAAGCACCATATTGGCAATTGAAGGATGTCTGGGTCCTCAGCCCACTGCTGCCTCCTCCTCCTAAGTCGCTGCATTCAATCTCTTTTTCTGAGTGACTACTTGTGTTGGTTGAAGTGGGTCTAAAGGGAACCTGACCCCAAAAAATGAGCCCCCAGCCTCTTTATACCTGACCCTGCTAATACTGTTTTAGCCATCCCTTTATGTCTTTATAGCGATATTGAAAACCTTATAAAAGTTGCTTTTATTCCCTGTGATCTGTGGCTTCTCAGCATTTGAGAAGCCGCAAAAGGCGTTCCTTCATGCTTCTCCCTGCCGCCTGCTAGTTAATTATTCACGCCCCGATGGGCGTGCTAAACAGCAGAGAGCCTGTGCGCGTCATCAAAGGGGGCGGTAAAGCCACCATGATGCAAATCGCGTCATATCCGGCTTTACCACGTCAGTAAACCCTAAACCAAAAGTAGTAGGGTGTCACCCATTAGGCAAATAAGCTGCCGTGAACAGACCTCGCGCATGCGCACTCGGCAGCGCGAGGTCGGCAGTATACCAACATGGCTGCACAATTAAAACATTCCAAACAATCCAAACAAGGGAAACATCCCTTCCTCTGAGTGCCTGTTAGTATGCTTTGTGTCTGTTTCCTCATGGACTCCACATCTGAATGTACTAAATGATCCTTTGAATTTTTATTATGTCTGTACAAAATAGAGAACTGTGTGAGTGAGAACCATTCACTTATGGCTGTGAACTGAGTGAATTCAGAGTTGGGTTCATACGAGTTCACAGCTGACGTGGCTCTGCTGTGAACTTGGATAAGTGTGAGCCTGCTACTCACTATGAACAAACATATGTCTGCTCACAGCGATGTAGCAGAGCTGAACAAGTTCACTGAGTAACAGATTTATGGATTATTGTTGAAGGTTTTTTTTGGGGTTAACAAAGATGACAACCCGTGTTATCTTTGTCTTTTATTATTCCAATTAAAAGTTTTTTGTCTGTGTTGTGTTTTTTAAATGTTTACTAGAAATTCAAAATGCGTGGGTATAACATTGGCATGACATCACTGAATCTTGGGCTTGGTGCCACCTGGAATCAAATAGCCCACAAGGACCGTTGGAACAGCCAAGTAAAGCACCTGAAAATGATGCTATGACAGAATGTACCATTTTCAGGGGCGGCTGTAGGCTTCGATTTTGAGCGTGGGGGGGCCCAGAACACTTGGGTTTTACCACGCTGAGAATCCCACCCCCCGCCGGCTTGGGTTTTACCTTGGCTAACAATCAAAAGTAGAGCAAATCCCACACAGTTTTTTTAATTATTTATTCAAATAATTAAAAAAAATAATGGGCTTCCCTGTATTTTTATTGTCAGCCAAGGTAAAGCCAGGCAGCTGGTGGTAGCAGCCCATAGCTGTCCACTTTATCTGCACTGAGAATCAAAAATACAGCGAAGAGCTACATCATTTTTATAAATTGTTTATTTATTTTTACAGCATTATGATGTCAGTCAGTGGGTGATAGGCCCAACAGCCAATCACAGATCCTGTCAGAGAGAATGGGCATCTGTGATTGGTTGTTGGAGTACTCTGAAAACAACCCATACATTCTAGCATAAACCATGCTTGAATGTATGGGCTGTTTTCATATTACTCTAACAGCCAATTACACATTTCCATTCTATGTGACAGCATCTGTGATTGGGCTGTTCCACCCGCAATAGTGAATACCTAGGAAGTTAATGAGCAGTCCCGGAAGTACAAGCGGCTGTATGCTGGTAAGTATAATGCTTCTGTTTAATCACTATTCTCTGTCTTTTTACAGATCCCCTGTCCCTGAACCGAACCCAAACTGTAACACGGACTTCCAAGGAAAGTTTGCGTTTGGGGTCTGTGCCCAAACACTAGGTGTTTGGTACATACCCCACACTTTACTGTTCGGGTTTGCTCATCCCTTAAGAACACAACTCTTTAAACAGACCTATCAGAGCTATATACATTTTCTTACAGGTGTACGGTGTCGAACCCTCACTGATCTGATATTGATAACCTATCCAGCCCATTTTGGTTGAAGGTGTCATTGATCTACACAATATTGTCAGATGGCTAAATAGAGAAAAATATTAAAACAAATCCAGAGTTTAGCAATTTTTATAGTAACACTAATCACTACAGTAAAGACTGAAAGAGATTGATTAAAATATATGAACAATGTCACAAAGCAACATCCTGAGTTGCAGCAAAGTTCACTCCTTGCTTAGCTATGCTGTAGTGACAGTGAGTACATGTCGGTCATTTTTACACGGCAACATGAAACACTATACCAGAATAATTATCTACATGGAGAAAAAGTATTATGGAGAGATCTGCACATCTTATGTATTATAAAACCACGTCTGACTTTTGCTTAAGAATACTGCCGAGTGAAAGTGACCTAAGGGTCCGTGCTAGTGCTGGTACATTAAGATACAGAGAGCTGTGGACCAGTGGTAAGAATATAACTATTACATTCTAAGATATCAGCCTGTTTCTCAGTGTATTTTGCTGCAGAAAACAATAAACTTGAAACTTAATTTTTTTAGGTCAAGTGTACCTTGCCAGAATTTAATCAGTACCAAGACTATCTTCAGCAGAAGACTAAGACTGGGCTTGAGCCTGGGTCAAACGGTCAAGATCCAAAGAAACAGGTAAGCATTAGTGGTGAATGTGAGGATTCTGGTAGTTGGACCCCCTCTCATTATATTAATTATATAGTGATGTTGTATCCCAGAGATTTGTCTTTGTAGTTGTGATACCAAATTAAAGGTGTTGACTTGAATTAGAAAAACGTGTCTGGTGTCACTGAAAAATAGTGCCACAGGTATTTTCAGGATGAGTATGGTATTGCAGCTCAGCCCCAAACACAATAGTAGATGTGAGCTATTTTTCAAGTATCAGAGAAACCCTTTGATCTAACAGATGGTTTTACACTACTGTAATATATGCACCAAATAACAGATAAGTATAATATAATTAAAGTGTCTCATAACTAGAATGTATTATTATTATTATTATTACTAGATGGCGGCCCGATTCTAAAGAATCGGGTAGTCTAGAATCCATATATAGTTTATTTACTAATAGTTACGGGAGTGCGGTGAAATTAATTGTGTGTATACAGGCGGCTGTGGGTAGCACAGTATACGGTGGCTCAGTGTTTAGCCCTGCGTGGTGGCTCAGTGGTTAGCACTATATGGTGGCTCAGTGGTTAGCCCTGCGCGGTGGCTCAGTGGTTAGCCCTGCGCGGTGGCTCAGTGGTTAGCAGTGAGTGCCGTGGCTCAGTGGTTAGCAGTGAGTGCCGTGGCTCAGTGGTTAGCAGTGAGTGCCGTGGCTCAGTGGTTAGCAGTGAGTGCCGTGGCTCAGTGGTTAACAGTGAGTGCCGTGGCTCAGTGGTTAGCAGTGAGTGCGGTGGCTCAGTGGTTAGAGGTGAGTGCGGTGGCTCAGTGGTTAGCAGTGAGTGCGGTGGCTCAGTGGTTAGCAGTGAGTGCGGTGGCTCAGTGGTTAGCAGTGAGTGCGGTGGCTCAGTGGTTAGCAGTGAGTGCGGTGAGATTGGTCAGCGTAGCGCCGTGGGCAGAGTGGTCAGCGCAGCGCCGTGGGCAGAGTGGTCAGCGCAGCGCCGTGGGCAGAGTGGTCAGCGCAGTGCCGTGGCCACAGTGGTCAGCGCAGCGCCGTGGCCACAGTGGTCAGCGCAGCGCCGTGGCCACAGTGGTCAGCGCAGCGCCGTGGCCACAGTGGTCAGCGCAGCGCCGTGGCCACAGTGGTCAGCGCAGCGCCGTGGCCACAGTGGTCAGCGCAGCGCCGTGGCCACAGTGGTCAGCGCAGCGCCGTGGCCACAGTGGTCAGCGCAGCGCCGTGGGCAGAGTGGTCAGCGCAGCGCCGTGGGCAGAGTGGTCAGCACACACATACATACACACACATACACACACTCCGCTATACTTAGCACCGACCCTGCGTCTTCCCCGCCGCCTGGATCCTGAGTCGACATGTCGCCGCCCCCGGACGACTGGATCCAATATGTCGTCCGGGTAGTTTGGCGAGACATCTTGGACGCTATATTGGATCCAGTAGTTCGGGAGCGGCGACATGTCGACTGAGGATCCAGGCAGCGGACGCAGGGCCGGTGGCAAGTATAGCGGAGTGTGTGTGTATGTGTACAAAGTTGAGGGAAGTGCGGACAAAGTGACGGAAGTGCCTACATACACACATATATACACATACTGTACATTGCATATGGAGGGGTGAGGATGAGCGGAGGCTGGAGAGGTGAGGAGGGCAGAGGAGAGCAGAGGCTGGAGGGGTGAGGAGGGCAGAGGAGAGCGGAGGCTGGAGGGGTGAGGAGGGCAGAGGAGAGCGGAGGCTGGAGGGGTGAGGAGGGCAGAGGAGGAGCGAAGGCTGGAGGGGTGAGGAGGGCAGAGGAAAGCGGAGGCTGGAGGGGTGAGGAGGGCAGAGGAGAGCGGAGGCTGGAGGGGTGAGGAGGGCAGAGGAGAGCAGAGGCTGGAGGGGTGAGGAGGGCAGAGGAGAGCGGAGGCTGGAGGGGTGAGGAGGGCAGAGGAGAGAGGAGGCTGGAGGGGTGAGGAGGGCAGAGGAGAGCGGAGGCTGGAGGGGTGAGGAGTGCAGAGGAGAGGGCAGAGGCGGCTGGAGGGGTGAGGAGGGCAGAGGAGAGGGCAGAGGCGGCTGGAGGGTTGAGGAGGGCAGAGGAGAGGGCAGAGGCGGCTGGAGAGGTGAGGAGGGCAGAGGACAGGGCAGAGGCGGCTGGAGGGCAGAGGACAGGGCAGAGGACAGGGCAGAGGCGGCTGGAGGGCAGAGGACATGGCAGAGGCGGCTGGAGGGCAGAGGACAGGGCAGAGGCGGCTGGAGGGCAGAGGACAGGGCAGAGGCGGCTGGAGGGCAGAGGACAGGGCAGAGGCGGCTGGAGGGCAGAGGACAGGGCAGAGGCGGCTGGAGGGCAGAGGACAGGGCAGAGGCATGCTGGAGAGGACAGGGGAGGCGGCTGGAGGGCAGAGGACAAGGCAGAGGCGCGCTGGAGAGAACAGGGGAGGCGCTGGAGAGGACGGGGGAGAGGCTGGAGAGGACGGCAGAGGCGGCTGCAGCAGACAGGGCATAGGCGGCTGGAGCGGGCAGGGCAGAGGCGGCTGGAGTGGGCAGGGCAGAGGCGCCTGCAGTGGGCAGGGCACGGGCGCCCGCAGCGGGCAGGGCACAGGCACCCACAGCGGCCAGGGCACAGGCGCCCGCAGCGGCCAGGGCACAGGCGCCCGCAGCGCCCAGGGCACAGGCGTCCGCAGCGGCCAGGGCACAGGCGCCCGCAGCGGGCAGGGCAGAGGCGCCTGCAGCGGGATAGAGGAGGAGGCTGGGACAGACAGGAACGTTCCTGGCTGGAACGTTCCTCCTGCGGTCCCTGTAGCCGGGCGGTGGCCGGCTACAGTGCAGTGGTGACGTCACCACCATGGGTCCGGAGGCCATCACGGAAGTACCCTTCGGGTTTTCCGGAAGTGGCCTTCGGCTTTTATATTATAGATTAATATTATTATTATTATTAGCAGTATTAGAAAAATACCCTGATAATAGGGATAAAAAAGAGAGACAACGATGCACAGGATCTAAGTGTAATAGAGAATTTCAGAAAAATTATAATTATGCTGATTCACTCACCATATGTTAGTTAAAATGAGTGTATTGACTTATGGGGATTCCATCCACCTCAAGCCCAATTAGAACGGTCTGCAGCACGGCTCCTTGATTCACAGGACAATCCTCAACCATCCATGATAGGATTAACAATTAAAGGTTCCCTGTCGGCTGGTTTATGCCCCTCCAGCTATCACTGTCTGTAACTGCAGCTTTATAATAGCAGTCTAATCATCCCTGTCTGAGCTCAGAGTGTAATGTGAAAGAAAAGCATGTATACACTTATATTTCCTTATGTAATGAGGCAGTCAGTCCCCAGCTTGGAGGACGGGGACTGTTTGGCAGGTTAATAGTTAACATTTCAGCCTTGTGCTAGAACATGTTGGGAGACCTGATGTGATGTCACAACCATGTGACTACAATAGGCGGAGCGAAGTTCTCATAGAACATAATACGTTTGCTGGCTTAGCTCCGCCCACTATGGTCACATGATCATTACATCACACAGGTCCTTTAACTATCCAAGTTAGAAGTGAGTTAACTATTATCCTGCCAGACAGTCCCCCTCCTTCAAGGTGAGGACTGAAATATAAGTGTATAAATGCTTTTCTTTCACCTTTCACATTACAATATGAGCTCATACAGGGATAATTAGAATAGTATTATAAAGCTACAGCTACAGACAGTGATAGCTGGAGGGGCATAAACCACCTGACAGGTTCCCTTTAAAAGAAAAAAATAAATATTATATTACTATATTACTATTAGAAAGAAGCCTAAAAAATATTTCATTATTAATTATATGGGATATTTTTACAATGATTCAAACACTATAGAGAGCACAAAAAAAAAAAATATATATGTACTGTATATATATATAGCCAGTAAACTAACAAAAAAGTTTTAACAGATTGCAATATGAAAAACGACCACAAGATGGAGTTAGAGGAGCATCATGTATAAGATTGATAAAAAAAATTATTAGAATCTGAGAGTCCTCAGTGGTTGATACCTTGTAATGGCTAACTGAAAAGATGGTAAATAATAGCAAGCTTTCAGGACACTGTGGCCACTTCGTCAGGCTGATAATAGTGTCCTGAAAGCTTGCTATGCTTACTATCTATTCAGTTAGCCATTAAAAGGTATCAACCACTGAGGACTCTCAGATTCCAATATTGTTCTATCTACTGGCTAAGGCCCCTTTCACATCAGCGTTTTTTTTAAATCGCGGCAGATGCGGTGAAAAAACCACATCTGCCGCGATTACCGCATATTGGCTGCACTTGCGGCACGGTTGCGGCAAGCCCCATACAATGTATAGGCGGGCTTGCGGCAGGTGCGGCAAGTGCGGTTTTGACACTTGTGGCAGGTGCGGCCGTGAAAAAAACCGCGGTCAGCCGTGTTTTTTTCGCGGCCGCACCTGCCGCAAGTGCCAAAACTGCACTTGCCGCACCTGCCGCAAGCCCGCCTATACATTGTATGGGGCTTGCCGCAACCATGCCGCAAGTGCATCCGGTATGCGGTAATCGCGGCAGATGCGGTTTTTTCACCGCATCAACCGCGATTTGAAAAAAACGCTGTTGTGAAAGGGGCCTAACACAGTACAAATATATTTTTACCTTATTAAAATTGATAAGTTTACAGGAATAAAGCAAAAGTGAGAGTATGTAAGCCGGAGGTATGTTAAATTAAAGAACAAGGGAGGCAAAGGGGAAAACGGACAGCTAAAATTGGAGCAAAAGACGAGAAGAAGAAGACATGTTTAAAGGACTACAGCAAGATCCAATTTGTCATTTAAGCCTAATGCTCCTTGAGCCCGTGTATTCAGGATCCACCTGGCTTCTTTTCGGAGAAGATTGGAGGAGGGACAGGATTCTTCCTCCCCTCTGTGACATCAGCACCGGCGTATTCCTGCTGGAATTATTCATCATCTGAACGGCGATGAGTAATTCCAGCGGTTATCATGGGGCCTATAGGAGAAGGCGCGCGCAAAAAGGCGGAAAGAATGAACATGTTCATTCTTTTCACGCGCGCGCTTTCTCCCATAAAAGCGCAGCCGAAAATAGCGCTGCGTGTGAACAGCAAAAATGAAAGTCTATACACTTTGCTGTCAAACGCAGATGCAGGTGCGCTTTGGGGGGAAAACCGCGCGCAAAAATGCGCAAAAAATACGCACTGTGTGAACGAGGCCTTAGGGTGTTTTAAATTTTGTTATGGATAAGGAGATCTCTCAAGTTTTTGCTACGCCTGTTTGTAGTTTCCTGTCTGTAATAAGCACATGCCAGTGTTTTAGAATTGATGATTTTATTGCCGATTGTACTGGACCGTACTTAAAATTAAAAAAGATTTTTTTTTTTTTTTTCAATTGGCTTAATTTTTCTTTTAGAAATCTGTATGGATTATTAATAGTTTAAGGCTCGGTCTCTGGCGGTTCTTAATATATTATCTGGATAGCCTCTTGTTTTAAAACTAGCCTCTAAACTATCTGCTTGTTCTTTCAAAATAGTACTGCCATTATTCAGCCTTTTAAACGTAAAAACTGGCTGTAGGGTAGAGAATCCTTTGTGTGGGGTGGATGGGCACTTTTATAATGTAGATAATGACTACTAGCAGTGGGTTTTTTAAAAACAGATCTTATTAGCTTCCCATTGCGAAGTTTCATGTTGATATCAAGGAAGTTTAATTTGTTTCCACCGAATTGAGACGTAAAATACATATTGTCACGTCCTACTGACGGACCCCACACGTGGACCCACTGGACCGCGTAGTGCGGGTGCCGATACCTGGTTGACAGAGAGGCGGACCAGTACAGTAAAGTTAATAGGTTTATTGAACAGAACACGGACCCACGCCCCAGGGGAGGGCCACCCGGCCACAGCAAAGGAACACCACCGAAGGAGGCCCCGGAGCGCTTAACCCCTATACAGGGATACCGCCGGTACCAGCCTCGGAAGGACCAATGAAGCGGACACGGGTGTTAAACCGACCCAAGGCAACGTGGAAACAACACCGCAACCGGGTATAAGATAGGACACGGGGAATCTGGAGCAGGACTTGCGACAGCGATCTCAGCATGGAAGAGATCCGGGTAACAGGCCAGGAACACGGGAGTCAGCGAGGAGCCAGCAGAGAGGAGATCTGCAGGAAGGAACACACAGAAATCAGATATCAAGCAAGATAAGGAACAACCTAACCAGACCAGGAATAGCAAATTCACTAAATAGAAATTGCCCTGGCAAAGACTGACTGGAAACAGGAAGTTTATATCACAGCAGGGCAGTCCTGATTGGCAGGACACAGAAGCATGGTGATTGGCTGAGGGGAGGAGCATGCTCCCTGCAGTTCTCCAGCATATACAGGTTTGGAGATGTAGTTTCATGTGCTCAAGCAGTAGCCCCGGAAGTGAGGAGATGAGCAGCGCTACTCAAGGAGAGGGCGCTGGAACCCTGCGGATGGGGACGGGTGCACGCACCCGAGGAGCAGACGAAGCCCTGGAGGCCGCAACCCGACCGACCAATGGGCGGCGGCTGCCAGCGCCCCGGAGCCGTCGGCAGACAGACGACACCTGGGAACCTGGACACCGGGCAGGAGCGGTAGGAGCCGGAGGAGTGGAGGTAGCAGGCCGAGGAGCACGGGCAGCAGACCCCCGGGTGGTGACAGTAACCCCCCCTCCACGCCCCCCTGGACGGAATCTGGCCAGAAACCTTCGCAGAAGGTGCGGGGCATTGACATCTGCCTGGGGTACCCAGGACCGTTCCTCGGGACCAAACCCCTTCCAGTCGACCAAATACCACTTAGACCGGCCCCTCACTTTCATGTCCAGAATAGCACTGATCTCGAACACGTCGGAGTCCGTGATCGGGGGAGGCTGCGTGTCCGGATCCTGGGAGAAGCGGTTGAGGACCAGAGGCTTGAGAAGAGATCGGTGGAAAGAGTTATGTATACGCAGTGATGGAGGCAATCGCAGCTGGTAGCTCATTCAGTCTCCGGACTACAGCGAAGGGACCGATATAACGAGGACCAAGCTTGTAGGAAGGCATCTTGAGGCGTACATATTTGGAGGAAAGCCATACCTTGTCTCTGGGGTTGAACAGGGGTGAGTCCAGACGGCGTTTGTCGGCCTGACCCTTCATCCGCTGGGAAGCCCTCTCCAGGGCTGTGCGGGTCGCCTCCCAGATCTTGGCAAAGTCCCGAGCCAGCGCGTCAGCAGCTGGATTTGGAGTTGCGTCCGCCACAGGACGTGGGACCCTAGGATGGTGTCCGTAGACGATAAAGAAAGGGGTGTTACGGGAGGACTCACCAACATGGTTGTTATAGGAAAATTCGGCCCAGGGAAGCAGGGAGGACCAGTCGTCATGATGGGCGTTGACGAAGTGTCGCAGGTACCCGGACAACACTTGATTTACCCGTTCGACCTGCCCATTGGACTGAGGATGATAAGCCGAAGAGAAGTCGAGGTTGACATCGAGCTTCTTGCAGAGAGAACGCCAGAACCTGGAGACGACTGTACACCCCTGTCGGAGACAATGTTAGAGGGAAGACCATGCAGACGGAGAACATGTGACACGAACAGCTCAGCCAATCTGGGGGCAGACGGAAGACCGGGCAGGGGAACGAAATGAGCCATATTGGAGAACCTGTCGACCACTACCCATACCACAGTGTTGCCGGAGGAGACAGGAAGGTTGGTGACGAAGTCCATGGCGATGTGCCTCCATGGTTCCGAGGGCACCGGCAAGGGCAGAAGGGGCCCGACGGGCCGTCGCTTGGGCGTCTTGTTTCGAGCACAGGAAGAACAGGCGGAGACATAGTCGGAGATGTCCTGACGCATCTGCGACCACCAGTAGTACCGACCAATCAGGAGCTGGGTCTTCGTTACCCCTGCATGGCCTGCGAGTCTGGATGAATGACCCCAGCGAAGGACGTGCTTCCGATCAGCCTCGGGTACCAGTGACTTACCTGGAGGCGGTAGAGACAGACGGAGTGGTGCCACCATGCAGATGCTGGACGGATCGATGATGGATCGGGGCTCCTCCTCTTGATCCTCTACGAGGAAGGGCCGGGACAAGGCATCCGCCTTGATGTTCTTGTCTGCTGGGCGAAAATGGAGACGAAAATCAAAGCGGGCAAAGAACAGTGACCATCGAGCTTGTCAGGGATTGAGTCTCTGGGCCGACTGTACATATGCCAGGTTCTTGTGATCGGTGTAGATCACCACGGGGTGTACCGCGCCCTCCAGGAGGTATCGCCACTCCTCCAGTGCCATCTTGACGGCCAGCAGCTCCCGATCCCCTATGGAGTAGTTCTGTTCTGAGGAGGAACAAGCTTTAGAGAAAAAGCCGCATGTCACCATACGCCCTGAGGAGGACTTCTGGGTGAGGACGGCTCCGGCTCCGGAGGAGGATGCGTCCACCTCCAGGAAGAACTGTTTATCAGTCACTGGCCTGTGGAGGACTGGAGCCGAGGAAAAGGCTCTTTTGAGCATCGCGAAGGCGGTTTCTGCCTCGGGGGTCCAAGCCTTCGCAGGCGTTCCCTTCCGGGTCAATGCGGTAAGTGGCTTGACCACATTGGAGAAATGAGGGATGAACTGCCGATAGTAGTTGGCGAAGCCTAGGAACCTCTGGATGGCCTTAAGTCCCACGGGTCGAGGCCACGACAGGACCGCGGAAACCTTCTCTGGGTCCATCTCAAGACCGACGTCGGAGATAACGTAGCCCAGGAAGGGCAAAGACGTCCGCTCAAATAGACATTTCTCGTACTTGGCAAATAACTGGTTCTCCCGTAACCGGACTAGGACCCGTCGGACATCTCGCCTGTGAGTGGGAAGGTCCGGAGAAAAGACCAGGATATCATCCAGGTAGACCACGACACACACGTACAGGAGGTCCCGGAAGACATCGTTCACGAATTCCTGGAAGACAGCAGGAGCGTTACTGAGACCGAAAGGCATTACCTTATACTCGTAGTGTCCGTCCCGGGTATTGAAGGCGGTCTTCCACTCGTCTCCTGCCCGTATCCGGACCAGGTTGTACGCCCCTCGGAGGTCCAGCTTTGTGAAAACCCGGGATCCACGTAGCCGGTCGAAAAGCTCTGGTATGAGGGGAAGCGGGTATTTATTTTTCACCGTGATGGCGTTGAGACCCCGATAGTCTATGCACGGGCGTAGGGAGCCGTCCTTCTTCTTCACGAAGAAGAACCCTGCCCCTGCGGGCGAGGAGGACTTCTGAATGAAACCCCGCGCCAGGCTGTCCTTTACGTATTCAGACATTGCCTGGGTCTCGGCAGGGTTTAACGGGTAGATGCGGCCTTTCGGGAGTGGAGCCCCAGGCACCAGGTCAATAGGACAGTCATACGGTCTGTGCGGGGGTAACGTCTCGGCTTCCTTCTTGTCGAAGACGTCGGCATACGACCAATAAGCCGAGGGCAACCCGGGCAGCGCTGCCGGTGAAGGTGGCAGCCGGACGGGGGACACGGGAAGTAGGCATCGGCTATGGCAAGCCTGCCCCCACCGCAGGACCTCACCTGTTCGCCATTCCAGTACTGGTTCATGCATGCGGAGCCACGGAAGACCGAGCATGAGCGGGGGAGACAGGGTCGGCAGGACATAGAAGGTGAGGCGTTCCGTGTGCAGAGCACCGACTTGTATTTCCACCTCTCCGGTGACACCCGTCACAGCGTCCTGTAAGGGTCTCCCATCGACCGAGATGATGATGTGGGGATGCTGCAGGGGGTATATGGGAATACCGTAGCGCTGCGCCGTCTCTTGTTGCACGAAGTTACTTGCAGACCCGGAATCCAGGTAAGCCACCTCCGAATGACGTTTGTCTCCGACCTTAACCAGGATGGCAATAGTGAGAGGGTGAGAAGAATCGTTCTCCGTGGGGTTAGCCTCTCTTACCTGTCCTAGATGAAGGTTCTCCGGCCGCTTGGGGCATTGACGACGAAAGTGGTCAGATCCTCCACAGTAAAGGCACAGACCCCGGGTGATCCTCTCCTCCCTCGTCTGGGTCCGGGAGCGGACGCGATCCACCTGCATGGCCTCGTGACCTGCCGGAGGTGCTGCGGGTACCGGAAGAAGGGACCGCTGGAAAGTGGGAGCCAAGCGAAGGGGCCTTTTCTCCTGCGTCCTCTCCTGCGTTCTCTCCTGGGACCGCTCCTGAAGACGACGGTCAATTCGGACAGCGAGGGTGATGTACTCCTCCAGGGAGCTGGGCAGGTCCCGAACCGCCAGTTCGTCTTTGATCTGACTTGACAACCCCCGGCGGAAGACACCGACTAAGGGCTCATCCGCCCAGCGGAGTTCGGAAGCCAGAGTGCGGAATCGGATGGCATACTGCCCAACAGACAGGTTACCTTGTCATAGGTTGAAGGCCACCCGTCCCGGCTCATCGAAGGTCCTACGAAATGTGTCTAGGAACGCCCGGAGGTTGGACACGATGGGGTCCTCTCTCTCCAATAACGGGTTGAACCACGCCAGTGCTTCCCCCTCGAGGTGCGAAGCCAGAAACGCTACTCTTGCCTCATCCGTCGGGTATTGGTGTGGTAGTAACCGGAAGTGGAGTTGGCACTGGTTAATGAACCCCCGACATGCTTTAGGATCCCCTGCGTACCTGGTGGGCTGGCACAGGCGTGGTGAAGACACAGCTCCGGCCAGAGCTCCCGCTGGCAGTACGGGGACGGGACCTGGGTTTCCCGTTGTTCTCTGTAGGCTGGTAAGCCGATCGTCCACGGAGGCCATATGGGATAGCATCCAAGTCTGTATCCCTCTCTGATGGTCCAACTCCTGGTGGAGACCCAACATCTGAGAAGAGAGAGCGGGATCAGTGGTGGAGAGCACGCCTAAGCGGGCCTCTAGAGACTGGATAAATGCCACGACTTGGTCGTGACTCTGGCGAAGTCCGGCCAGCTCTCTTTGGGCATCAAACCTGGTATCAGTGGGGTCCATGGCCAGGGCAAGATCTGTCACGTCCTACTGACGGACCCCACACGTGGACCCACTGGACCGCGTAGTGCGGGTGCCGATACCTGGTTGACAGAGAGGCGGACCAGTACAGTAAAGTTAACAGGTTTATTGAACAGAACACGGACCCACGCCCCAGGGGAGGGCCACCCGGCCACAGCACCGGAACACCACCGAAGGAGGCCCCGGAGTGCTTAACCCCTATACAGGGATACCACCGGTACCAGCCTCGGAAGGACCAATGAAGCGGACACGGGTGTTAAACCGACCCAAGGCAACGTGGAAACAACACCGCAACCGGGTATAAGATAGGACACGGGGAACCGGGAACACGGGGAATCTGGAGCAGGACTTGCGACAGCGATCTCAGCATGGAAGAGATCCGGGTAACAGGCCAGGAACACGGGAGTCAGCGAGGAGCCGGCAGAGAGGAGATCTGCAGGAAGGAACACACAGAAATCAGATATCAAGCAAGATAAGGAACAACCTAACCAGACCAGGAATAGCAAATTCACTAAATAGAAATTGCCCTGGCAAAGACTGACTGGAAACAGGAAGTTTATATCACAGCAGGGCAGTCCTGATTGGCAGGACACAGAAGCATGGTGATTGGCTGAGGGGAAGAGCATGCTCCCTGCAGTTCTCCAGCAGATACAGGTTTGGAGATGTAGTTTCATGTGCTCAAGCAGTAGCCCCGGAAAGGAGGAGATGAGCAGCGCTACTCAAGCAGAGGGCGCTGGAACCCTGCGGCTGGGGACGGGTGCGCGCACCCGAGGAGCAGACGAAGCCCTGGAAGCCGCAACCCGACCGACCAATGGACGGCGGCCGACAGCGCCCCGGAGCCGTCGGCAGACAGACGACACCCGGGAACCTGGACACCGGGCAGGAGCGGTAGGAGCTGGAGGAGTGGAGGTAGCAGGCCGAGGAGCACAGGCAGCAGACCCCCGGGTGGTGACACATATTATATGTAGTGGTGGCATTCAGATATTCCACAAACACGGAAAAATGGGATTCTGAGCCATCCCACACCAAACAAATGTCGTCCACGTACCTAAGATCGCATTTGAGGTGCTTAGGAAAAGGGTTATTAGAATAGTAGATATAAACTTCCTCAAATACTGCTAAAAACAAGTTAGCAAAAGTACATGACATGGGGTACCCATTGCGGTACCGTCGCGTTGCAGGTACCATTTATTGAGGAAAGTGAAAGTATTATTCTTTAAGATGAAATCTAAAGAATTACAGATAAAGTTAATTTTAGGAAAATCAGTACCATTTTTTTCAAGAATAATTTTTACATACTCTATACCCAGAACCTGAGGGATCTGTGTATAGAGGCTTTCCACATCAATTGAGACTAAACTAAAGGTCTCCTGCCACTCTACCTGATCTATAAGTTTGCAAAATCAAATGAATCTTTTACATAGGCAGATAGAGTGGGTAGCAATGGACGCAATAGCCAGTCGATGTATTTTGACAAAGTTTCAGTGAATGGGGCAGCCAGGCAGATCTTGTAATGATTTATGGATTTTGGGTAATGCATACCAATGTGGTTTTAAGGGGAACTCTGGTAATAGTGTCTCTGCTCTTTTTTTAGTGATTAAATCATTTAAGACACTTTTATTTAGAAATTTTCTCAAGTCGGATCCATGAGAAGTTTCTGATAAACTTCTTCATTATTTAGTTACCGGTGGTCTTCATTAATCTATTGTTCTCTGGTAAGGAGGACCATACTACTACCTTTGCCTACCTTCCTTACTATAATATTATTTTGACTTTGAAGTTTTTATTCTTGCTTTACTATCTTTTATAGAAATATTTTGGGGAAGTTCTGTGTAAATTAAAGCCTCTATATCTTTAATAACCATATCGTGAAATAGGTCTACGTTATTACCAGGGGATATAGGTGGCATATAGCTAGACTTAATTCCACTGACAAAAAGATCTGGCTTTTCTAAAGAGGTGGATTCTTCAGAGATATTATCACAATCAGCAATACTCAGTAAAAAATCAGCATCTTTTTCAATTTTATTTAAGGCACCATCTGGCCCCAAAAAACCTAAACGGACAATTTTAATCAGTTTTTCCCCCAAATTTCTCCCTGTTTTTTCTGTATTATCTCCATTATTTTTCACACAGTTGAAATGCGTATAGAGATGTATCTTCCTTTCGATCTGCAGTGGTAGCGGTTTTCAATCCCTCCAAGAAACATGCTTCCGTTTTGTAGTTGGTGGTTTAGTCTTTTCGGGATCTTCCTCGCCCTCGTCCTCTCCTGATTCTTTGTCTAAAGGGTCAGAAGTTCTCCCTTTGATGATCGATTGTTCATATGAACTACTAGCCTCCAAATCTATTCTTCCTCTCTAATCTGTTTTTGGAATAAAAGGTTTTTTTCTAATTTTTGGTGTCATAGGAATGGCTGGATTCTTAGGATTTTTAGGAGTAATTGGATTTTTAGGAGGTTGCTAGGCTTCTCTGGACAAGCATTGGGGGTATTCCCTATGCTTCTATTCCAATCAAAAACATGACCTGATTCATAGTCCACTTTACCTCTTATAGATTTTTCTTTTTTGGTATTTTTAATTTCAATTTGCTGAGGGATCAACTTTTTATTGATTTTTTTGTAAAAAGTTGTCCATTGTTGGCTAGTTAGTTAGACGCTAGTTTTTCTCGGAGTTTAATAAGTTCTACTGTAACTAACTCAAGGTCCTTTTCGTTTTGTTTCAACACTAGAACTAGAAGCTTTTCTGAACAATAAGTTAAAACTTTTTCCTATTCTTTTTGCAAAATCCTTATTTTCTTGTGCGATTGCAACAGGTTTAACAATCCTTAATCCTCTCGGAACTTGTTTGCAGTCAATGTACAATTTTAATAATGACACTGTCCAGAATAATCTGACTTCACGTTCGGCAAGAGACATAATTTTCTGTTGAAGGCTTTTTTTTGCCAAGCACTTCCTTAATTTCCTTAGGATAAGGAATAAGGAAATGTATGAGCGCCCTCCTTCCCTGCCAATAGACCGGGTGTTGGACTTCTCACCGCAGTCCGGTTCAAAATTCCCGTAGCCATGATAGGTGAAGACAAAAAGGGGCCCTCACATTAAATGATGTGCACTAAAGCAGGAGTGCAGAAAATCATGGAGATCAAATAACAAAGGAGTCGGGCACCACACCTATGCGAGCCTTGAAATTGCCTTATCACCATGTACTAATGGCACTTTGCAAAGGTGCTTTTGTCACATGTGTGCCTCCAATAAGATACATCAAATAGGCAACAAGAATAAAAAGGTGCACTCACCCGTTATGACATTTGCACTAAAACCTTTATTGCGGTGAGAAACATTTCATGGTGCAGGGAGGGAGGAAAAGGAACGGCAACAAGACGCTTCGCACCAGGTTGGCGCTTCCACTGGTCCTATCCCTATGATGTAATTTCCCATATTTAAATCAAATGGGTGGGGATTTTTCGTCACAGGTGCACATACATACAACAATGCTAGAAATAGCAGAATACCTAAATTAATAAATGCAAATTTTAGAAGTTAACAATGCTCAAAACAACAGTATATCTTTTGCACTTATAAAAATACAAAAAATACATACCGTACATTAAATTATCAACTAAAGAATGGAATTAAGAATATATACCGTACTTATTATTGGAATATTTATATCATTTTTCAATAAACATCTGTAGTAAAGTGCTCATAATGTTAATCAAGCGAGCTATCCTTTTGTAGAATAAAGTATTATGCTTTTATCAAATGACAAAATTTATTTTTCTGTTAACAACAGCAAAAACTTTCTATAATATACGATAACTACCGTATATTACTATTAGAAAGAAGCCTAAAAAATTCTTTCATTTTATTAATTATTTGGGATAATTTTACAATTATTCAAATACTATATACAGCATGAAAAAATGAAAGAATTTTTTAGGCTTCTTTCTAATAGTAACATAGTTATATGATAGAAAGTTTTTGCATCACGTCCTCTCTGATGTTGTCCCACTTCTCTTCTTGGCCCTGCCAAATGGGTTTTTGTTCTGCTATCTATAGTAAAGTGTCAGGTTTCAAATGTCGGTTTCAAAACCAACAAGGAGCACACCAGATGCTATTTGCAACAAAGTTCTGATCACTCACTGTCCGTGACCCTATTGTCCATGGTTTAGCAACCATTCACCCTAACTCACTAAAGACAAATTATTCTAAGATACATCAATTATCAGTCTTAAGGCCCCGTTACACGCTACGAGATCATGAACGATATCGCTGAAACGTCACGGGTTTGGAGTCGATCAAGCGACATCGTTACTACCTCGTTGCGTGTGACTCTTCGATATGGTTATGATAAATCATTGGATCGGTGATCGCAGATTTGAAAACATGTTCTCAAATCAGACGTTCCACGATCAGCCAACCTGCTGCACTGGTCAGTGTGACACCGCGATAACAATGTCGTTCACAACTTCACCCATTCACATCAATGAACAAGTATCGTTCGCAGGGTTGTGCGAACAATACCTGCTTACTACATTGTTGGTGCGTCGTTCACAATATCTAGACGTGTGACATCTCACCAACCATGTCAAAGCAATGTCCTAACGACTGTGCGCCCACGAGATCGTTAGTGAGATCGTTTCAATATTGAGGCGTGTAACGGTACCTCTACACTAATCAGGTTAACTAGTAAAACTATATACAAACATTTTTCCACTTTTAATTCTCTTTTAAGGCAGTTCTTTGAGACAGTTAATATGCGCCTCTCCGGTGACACAGACCATGTATAGTCTATAACGGGGGTTTGTGTTGCCTGTTCCCGCACCTTAGTTAGTTCTCTACTTGCTGTTGCAGCCACAGGTTGTGCATCTCTTGCTGCAGCCACTGGGTTAGGGGTCACTAGGTCCTTATGCTCGGCTACCGGGGTTATGTCCATACCTGAACCACTGTCTTTGTCTTTCCCGTCGCCGGGTTCCTCTCCTTCACCTTCCTCGGAGGTCGGGGAAGCTGGGCGCGAGGTGGCCCACTGCTGAGACACCTTTTGTAGCAAGGCCTCTCTCCACCTCCCCCCCCCGCCATCAGCTGCGTCTTCATCAGATGGCGGCTCAGTTCTCTCATCTTGTCCCACAAAATGCTGCACAGCTGCCAGAGCTGTCTTTCTCCTCTCCCTTTTGTGGGCTGATCCTTTCTATTTTGCTGTCGGCCACACCTGTAGGCAGATTCCTCTGTCGGATGGGCGGGCCCTTTGGTATCAAAGTCCTTACAGTGGGTGGACACAGCTTTTCTCGCCGTTTGGCAGCCCAGCGCACGATGAAAGGCCACTCCACTCCCTCATGCATGCACATGGTGCTTGTTCTTTTTGTCAGGCGCTACTACATAGTCTCACTACATAGTCTTTGGGTGCACGAGACCCAAGTTTTCAAGTCCATAGATCTTGTTCGTGACACCAAACTGACACACGCACCCAGGACAGTGGGTTACTCAGAACCGAGTTGGGCAGTTCTCTGGGAAGGTCACGGGGTCATGACCCGGTTCCGTGGCCCTGGCGGTGTCAATAAAAGGCAGGCATTTTATATGGGTAATAAATTTGTGATGCCACCCGTGGGTTTCGGCAATGGGGATGGACGGCCAATGCTGCAATCAGATCCTCTGGGGTCATTGGTAATGCAGCTGAGGTGGTTCTGCTCTCCACGGGTAGAGCACAGCCCCAGGGCAGTTGATAGAAGTGTTGTGCAGTGGTAGCAACGCGGGAAATAAGTTGGAGGACACAGCTGGATGCAGTCTTTAGGTTTTACTCACTGTTTGAACACGTCTCCAGGTGTTTCCAGCGGTCCGGGAGGTGCTGTGTTCTCCGGGTTAGGGCTCCAGCCAACTCTCGGGTAATTTGGTGACACTTTACCCGAACCCCCATCTTAGGTTCCATTCCCGGGTTGACTCTCTGTGCTGGCTCTCACCCTCCTGCCCTGCGCCTCAGTGTCCCGATCCAGCAGCCCTGGGTCCTGACAGGTGACGTCTTCCTAGTCCCCTTGACCCTTCATAGCCCACTTCCCAGTGAATAAGTGTAGAGTTAGACCATGGCACATGGAGATACCTCGGTCCCCGGTTTGCTAATAAGTCCTTCAGTCACTGCACTAGTCTGGGGCCAGTCCCCTTTGTGTTGTCTCTCCAACTCCCCTCTACATCAGTCACGTCCTCTCTGATGTTGTCCCACTCCTCTACTTCCTGGTGCTTCCCTTTGCTACTTCCTCCACCCACACCCTCTACCTGCTTCCCCTTCCAGCCTGGGATGGGGCCCTCACTAAACAAGGTCCGCCCGAACCCCACGACCTGGTTGGTGTGGTGTTGGTTGTGGGTGTCTGAGTCACTCGCTGAGTCACCAGGGCTCCCCGTGGCAGTGAACACACATGACTCTGCTGCTGGCGGTCATCTGAGTTCACTGCTGTGGGTGACTTCACTCACTGAGTCACTAAGGCACCGCGGTTAGTGTGATTTCACACTCTGCAGGGAGAGCTTATTGTCTCCCTGCAGACTCGGGATAGCAACCAAAAATACAGCGAAGCCCCACGTCGTTTCTTAGAAATTATTTCTAGATATGAAAAAAAAAAATGATGTGCTTTGCCATATTTTTGGTTGCCAGCCAGGTACAACTAGGCATCTGGGGGTGGGTGGCAGCCTGTACCTGCCTGCTGTGCCTGGGCTGTTGATCAAAAGTACAGATGAGTCTCACTTCATTAGCACAAAATCCCCGTTAAATACACAACAGTTACTCACTGTGTGAACAGTGTTGCATATTTTCTGAGTATTTTGGAGCTGACATTGAGTTCTATGGGTAAAAATGGCAGCAAAATACACTGAAGGAATTGACATGCTACAGATTTTTTCACGGGAAAATGCACGCCATTTTCATCGTGCGAAAATCTGCAGCATGGGCACAATACTGATTATTTCCCATACAATTTGCAGGGAAGGTGTTGTACTGCTGAATTGTCACACATATGCCGAATCGAAGCAAAAAATGCAGGAAATCCACAGTGTCGGTGCATTACCTAAAATTCACATACCAGGTCCCCGCTCAAAAAAATCACTCCTTTCCTTATAAGCCCGGCCATGCACCCAAAAATTGTTTCCCACCACATATGGAGCATCAGCATACTCAGGAGAAATTGCCCAACATATTTTGGAGTCTATTTTATCATGTTGCCTGTGTGAAAATGGAAAAATGCTTTTTTTTTCCACAAGAAATTTCTTTTAGCCTCCATATTTTTATTTTCACAGTTCAACGTCATAAAAATCTGTGAAGCACCTGGGGATTTAAGGTGCTCACCACATATCCAAATAAATTCCTTTTGGGTCCAGTCTCCAAAATGTGGTCACTTGTGGGGGTTTTCCGGTGTTTAGGCACATCAGCGCCTCTCCAAACAGGACACCCACAGACCATTCCATCAAAATCCATGTTCCAAATTGTCACTCCCTCCCTTCAGAGCCTTGCCATGCGTCCAAACAGTGGTTTTCCACCACATATGAGGTATCGGAGTACTCAGTACAAATTGCTCAACAAATTTTAGTATCCACTTTATCCTGTTTCCCTTGTAAAAATGAAATAATTGAGGCTAAAAGAACATTTAAGTGGGAAAAAATGTACTTTTTAATTTTTACAGCTCAATGAAGCACCTGGGGGTTCAAAGTGCTCACCATGCATCTAGATAAGTTCTTTGGGCGGTCTAGTTTCCAAAATGGGGTTACTTGTGGGGGAGCTCCACTGTTTTGGCCCAAAGGAGCTCTCCAAACATGACAGGGTGTCCGTTAACGATTACAGCAAATTTTCTGCTTGAAATGTCAAATGTCGCTCCTTCCCTTCTCAGTCCTGCCATGCGCCCAAACAGTGGTTTTCTGCCACATATGAGGTATCAGTGTACTCAGGAGAAATTGCACAACAAATGTTAGGACCCATATTATTCTGATGCCCTTATGAAAACGAAACAATTGAGGGTAAAAGAACATCTTTGTGGAAGAAAAGTATTTTTTCATTTTCACGGCTCAACATTATAAAATTCTGTAAAGCACCTGTGGGTTCAAAGTGCTCACCACACATCTACATAAATTACTTTAGGATTCTAGTTTCCAAAATGGGGTCACTTGTGGGAGGTTTCTACTGTTTAAGCACATCAGTGGCTCTGCAAGCATGACATGGTGTCAGCTAATGATTCCAGCTAATTTTCCATTCAAAAAGTCAAATAGCGTTCCTTCCCTTCCGAGCATACTTGGGGGGAAATTGAACAATAAATTTAGGGTCCATTTTCTCCTGATATACTTGTGAAAATGCAAATTTGAGGCTAAAGTATCATTTTTGTTGGAAAAAGTAAAATGTTTATTTTTTCATTCCACGTTGCTTTAGTTCTTTTGAAGCACCTGAAGAGTTAATAATTTTCTTGAATGTGGCTTTGAGTAGCTTGAGGGGTGAAGTTTTTGGAATGGCGTCACTTTTGGGAGTTTTCTGTCATATAGGCCTCTTAAAGTCACTTCACTCTTCTAACTTCCTAACCAAAAAATTTGTTTCTGAAATTGTGCTGATGTAAAACAGACATGTGCGAAATGCAATTTGTGTGACATAGCTCTCTGGTTTAACAGTATAAAAATGAAAGTTTGAAAATTGCGAAATTTTCAACATTTTCACCAAATTTGTTTTTTGGGTTTTTTTTTCAAAAAGAAACAAGAAAATGATTGACCTAATTTTACAACTAACATGAAGTCCAATATCTCACGAGAAAACAATCTCAGAATCACCGGGCTCTGTTGAAGCGTTCCAGAGTTATATCCTCATAAAATGACACTGGTCAGATTTGTAAAAAAAATGGTCTGGTCAGTAGGGTCAAAACAGGCTGGGGGTGAAGGGGTTAATATAAATTCTAGACCCCTCAACAGGAATTCTCTTTGAGAAATCGGCAGTGTTGTATTTTCTAGTAATTAAAGTGAAATCCATATTATTACCATTATTTAGAACTGTTGATATCTTATCATCATGTGGATTACTCATGTTTTATTTCCATCTATATGCAGTATCGTTAGTGTGGGGAAACTATGATTTGGCGCTGGTAAGGTTAAAGGCTCCTCTTCTAATTCCTTTACAAACTGGGACACTAATAAGCAGTGAACACTGTTTAGGCCCCCACCCATCATATGTCAGATTTAGAATCAGCCCAGTGGGGACATCTTCTGGAAGGATTTTAAATGATTTTCTATCAGAATTATCTTATGAAGTATATTTGAAAGTTTATTATAATCACTTGCTCCACATTATTAATAGATAAAACTTTAAATGGTGGTTACACTTTAAGACACAGAGAGCTGTGGACCTGTGGTAAGAATATAACTATTATATTCTGAGTTTTTGCTTGTTTCTCAGTGTAATTTGCTGCAGAAGACAATAATCTTAAAATGTTATTTTTTTAGGTCAAGTGTATCTTGCCAGAATTTAATCAGAACCAAAACTATTTTCATCATAAGATGATCAGGTTGAATTGTCAATATCAAAAAGAACAGGTAAGCTTTAGTGGTGAATGTGAGGTTTCATTATATTCATTATATAGTGATGTACCGTAGTTTCCTAGAGATTTGTCTTTATAGTTGTGATGCCAAATAAAAGGTGTTGACTTGAATTAGAAAAACTTGTCTGCTGTCGTTGAAAAATAGTGACACGTGTTTTTAGGATGAGTATGGTATTGCAGCTCAGCCCCTATCACAATAGTACAGGGTGGGCCATCTATATGGATACACCTAAATAAAATGGGAATGGTTGGTGATATCTCATTCCTGTTTGTGGCACATTAGTATATGGGAGGGGGAAACATTTCCAGATGGGTGGTGACCATGGTGGCCATTTTGAAGTCACCCACTTTGGATCCAACTTTATTTTTTTCAATGGGAAGAGGGTCATGTGACACATCAAACTTATTGAGAATGTCATAAGAAAAACAATGGTGTCCTTGGTTTTAACATAACTTTATTCTTTCATGAGTTATTTCAAGTTGATATCACCATTCATTACAATTTTATTTAGGTGAATCTATATCAAATGGCCCACCCGAGCAATTGTCTATGTTGTGAAGATACGAGATGTGCAGCATCTGAAACAACGGATACTGGAAGCCTGTGCTAGCATTTCTTCTGCGGTGATGCTATCAGTGTGTCAAGAGTGGGAGAAGAGGGTTGCATTGACAATCCAACAAAATGGGCAGCACTTTGAACGCATTTTATAAGCGGTCATAAACTTGTAAATAACTCATGAAAAAATAAAGTTACATTAAAACCAAGCCCACCATTGTTTTTCTTATGACATTCTCAATAAGTTAGATGTGTTACATGACTCTCTTCCCACTGAAAAAAATAAAGTTGGATCAAAAATATCCGACTTTAAAATGGCCACCATGGTCACCACACATCTGGAAATGTTTTCCCCCTCCCATATACTAATGTGCTACAAACAGGAAGTTAATATCACCAACCATTCCCATTTTATTTAGGTGTATCCATATAGATGGCCCACCCTGTAGAACTGAGCTGTTTTCAAACACCAGAAAAACCCTTTGATATAACAGATGGTTTAACACTACTGTAATATATGCACCAAATAACAGATAAGTATAATATAATTATAGTTTCTCATAACTAGAATGTATTATTAATAATAATAATAATAATAATAATATCAGCAGCAGCATAAAAAGATAAAAACAAGCAAAACTGAAAGAAATTAACTGGAATATAAGTTTGTATGCATGCAATGTGTAGGGGTAGGTTCACACTGGCCATTAAATAGCATCACCCAAGAAAAAAGCAAAAATGAGCAAATGCCCAAAAATAAGTGTTCTGACAATCTCATTCCGTACTTAAGAAGAACAAGTTGACAGACAGCTAAACTCTTTCCCATCAGGGCATTGACTTGGACACAGACGATCCTTTTCAACTTTTATTGATAGGATCAGTGTAAAACTAGAAGAAACAAATGAAAGTACAACATTCAACATATCTGAGAGACATAACATTACATTTGTTACAGGACACACAGATTGCACCACATGGCGAATACACAATAGCAATAACGGCAGAAGACTACTTGATAATAGCATATAGAACAGAGCAGCTACATTATACAATTTGGTGAGCTCCAGCAAGGGGATAATAGCAACTCACCGACTGTGCTTTGTAGAGTTAAAGAAACAGATGAGCTGAAATCCAGAGAGAGATCAGCGTCCCAGAATGTCAGCGTCCATGAGGCTATAATGGCTGCTGCTGAAGCAGAAGGGGCGAGGCTAGTGCAAAGGCTGATGGGAAACTACAGAACCTTGATGAGCAAAAATTAGATTTCTCAGTAACTAATGAAACAAGAGATAAACAAGTTGTGGTAAGCAAACATTGTCAAAAGATGGTGCTGTTGGATAAGTTATCATCACTGGACAGTAACTTAATGTTATCAATAACTAAAATTCAACTTTATCACAAGGCATAGTAAAACTAATTATATGCGTTTCTATAAAGGCATAACACTCCCCATCTGGTACCCGAGGGATGTCATATGAACTTCAACTGAATCAAAAGAATAAGTCCAGAAACAGGTTTAAGAAACAGCTTTCCACGTTGCTTGGGGATCTTGATTTCCAACTTCCTGACCTGTCCATTTTGACTTGGGAAGACTTTAGTTACCAATCCTAGAAGCCACTCATTCCTTTTAGACTGAGTGTTCGTCACTAGGACAACATTTCCAGGCTTCATTTTGGGCCTACTAACTTGCCATTTGTCTCTTGTTTGCAACGTAGATATTGTTTTCTCCACTTTATCAAGGTGCCAGTTGGTGATCATTGTGTTAAGTGCGGAAACTTGAGGCCGGATCTCTACACCTGATTCGGGTTCGAAGAGTTCATGTGTATGTGTCTCGTGAGCAGTGGGTAGTGGTTGATATAGAAGTGCAGGCCCGACTAGCCAGGTGGTGTCTTTAAGGCATAAGGCTGGCACCACTCAGGTCGCATGGTCTGCAGGATTCTGGTTGGTTGGTAAATATCTCCACTGAGAAGCTGTGAAGACTTCCTAATTCTAAGTACTCAGTTATTTACGCAGATGTGGAATCTCCTAGTCTCGTTATGAATGTAGCCTGGCACTACTTTGCTATCAATGAAGAATTCTGCACCTTCAAGCTGTAGGTTGAGTTCTGAAGTGATAAGTTCCTGCAGTTCTATGGCAAGAACAGCAGTGCAGAGTTCTAGTCTGGGTGTGGTAGATTCGAGACATGGAGTCAACTTGATCTATAGTTTTCAAGTAGGCGACTGTGGCTATGGCTTTAGCTGAGGCATCACTAAATACACACAGCTTCCTAGAGTGAACTTTCTCTGAGGAGATATACATGTACGGCCTGGGTATATGCAGGTTAGATAATGTTTTTAGAGAGTTCCTCCAAGTTACCCACAAAACATCTTCCCCAAGAGAAAGTGGGGTGTCTCAATCAACCGAGTCTACAATTAACTCTTGATGCAAGGTCTTACCTTTGATGATCACTGGTGCAGCGAATGCGAGGGTGTCATATAGACTGTTGATGGTGGACATGAGGCCAAATACATGTGAAGAGCTTCTGCTCTAGGTCAACCCGAAACATGAAAGTATCAGACTTTAAGTCCTTATTGAGCCTTAGACTGCATTGTTCTGGAAGAGAGCCTATGGATAAGTCTAGGTCTTTCAATTTGGTGGCGAAGTCTTCGGTGGAAAAGGCTTCCATCATTGTTTTGCTGTTAGAAGCTATCTTATGCAATCTGAGATTACAACAAGCAAGTGCATTCTGAGTCTTCTTGAGTATGCTAATTGCAGCCTTTGGCGACAGAAGAGACTTCAGACCATCATCTACGTAGAAGTCTCTTTCAATTACGTCTTCATCCAAGTTTTTTGTACTTCCTTGCACGGACCGCATAAGCCCGTAGATTGCAATATCAGGGGATGGGCTATTGCCAAAAACATGCACCTTTATACGGTATTCTACAACGTCTTTAGTAGGTTCGTTATCTCTGAACCAGAAGAACCGTAGGAAGTCTCTATGTTCTTCATCGACTAAAAAACAGTGAAATATTTGATGTATATCTGCAGAGATGGCAACTGTTTCTTTCCAGAATCTGGTGAGAACACCAATGAAAGCATTGTTGAGGCTGGGACCTGTTAAAAGAACATCATTCCAGGAGAGTCCTTGGTATTGCGAGCTGGAGTTGAACACTACACGTATGTGTCCAGGCTTTTTGGGGTCATAGACACCGAATAATGGGAGGTACCAGCATTCATTGTTCTCTTTCAGAGGTAGAGCTACTTCCATATGACCATTTTCGAATAATTTGCCCATGAATGCAAAGAAGTGTTCTTTCATTTCCGACTTCCTTGAGAAGCTGCAGTTTAAGTAGGTAAGTTGCTTTATTGCCAGCTCTTTGTTGTTAGGAAGATGGGGTCTCAGTGGCTTGAATGGTAGTGGAGCCACCCAGCTGTTGTTTTTGTCCTTGTGAAATCCTTGATCCATTATCTCCAGGAAGGTCAAATCTTCAATGTAATGGGCTAGTTTATAGTCTTCTTTAATCCTTTAAAAGATAGCACACCTTAGGTGTTCTTTGTCTCGGTCACACAAGTAATCCATGACGTATCTGTCTTCCTTGCCTTTTAAGTGTGCCAAGCTTCTCTTTTGCAAGGATTTTGTTGGGGCAGGGTAGGAAAAAGGATGGACGGCCACTCTCCAACATGTTCATGTAGAGAGAGTGGACGTCCTTCGGCTTGTGAGTGTTTCCGAGGCAAACATGCCCTATAACTACCCTTCCCAGGTCTAGCTTCTGAGTGTAGGTTGAATTATGAGGACTGTTTATATGTTTCTTCACCTTTTGGACTCAGATGATGTCTCTCCCCAGCAAAAGGACTAACCTGGCTTGAGGATTGAATGCGTGAATGAGATGTGCTATGCTTCTCAAATGAGGATGATGCACTGTAGTACCGCTTCTGGTGTGGGGATTTCTTCTCTATTGTTCGAGATAGAATTACATTTGATTAATGTGGGAAGGGGTAAGGATGTCTCCCCATCCAGGGATTCGATTTGATAACCTCTCGCCCTCCTCCCAGATTCTTCACCCACTCCTGTGCATGTTTTAAGTGAGTAGAGCGAGCTGAGTCCCTCGATTTTAAATATGTCAAAGAAAGCTGAGCTGGCAAGTGATCTGTTGCTCTGGTTGTCGAGTATAGCATAGAGTTTTACCACCTATTCTCTGTGGCCTTTAAGGTAAACTGTAACCAGGCAGATCTTTGAGCAGGATTTGTTAGTAAGACCTTCTCCACAAATTTGAGTGCACTGGGGTGACACTTCAGGAGGTCTACCATCCTCCTCCTCCCCGCCATGCTCTGTAAGTCAGTCTATGGGTGAGGAGCACTGGATGTAGAGCTGTGCTGTGCTCCTGGCTGTTACACTCCGAACAAGTAATACTGACTTTGCAGTCTTTAGCTAATTGAGATGTAGATGTGCAACACCTGTAACATATGTTGTTCTCTTTGAGGAAGACTCCTTGTTCTTTAAGGGATTTCCCCCTAAAACCTGTTTGTGTGTTGACAGGATCTACAGCGAAAAGGTTGCAGCTGGAATGATTCCTTATCTTGGTCTCCTGGCGCACAAAATCTACAAAGATGTAGAATTGAGGGAACAGCACGTTGTGACGCTGTTTGTAATCTGAACCCTAGTTCAACCATTTCTCTTCCAAACTGTAAGACAGTTTCTTCACTATGGGTTTGATGCCTCTCGCTGTATCTAGGGACGCGAGGCCTAGCAGGTCTCCTTCAGTCTTGGTGACTTAGAGTTCTATCAAGAGGTCGCTCAATTCTCTTAGCATGTGAAAGCTCTTATTAGAGATTTTAGGAAAGTCTTCCAACCTGTTGCAGAGGGATTATTCTATCATCTCTGAGGAGCCATAGCACTTGTCGAGTCTCTCCCATAACATGCACAAACCTTTGCTTAAGTGGTTGATGTTGATATCTTTGATGTGCTTTGCATGTTCTGCCGATTAGTTTCCTAGCCAATGAACCAAGAGATCGATCTCTTCGCTGGCCGAGCTGTCCAGGCCAGCAGTGGCATTTCTAAATGAAGCTCTCCACGCTCTGTAACTTTCAGGACAGTCATTAAACTTTAAGAGACCTTTGGTGAGTAACTCTCGATGTGCGAAGAGCTTGAGGAAAGCTGGTAGCTCTTGAGAGGGTTGTATAGATATGTGTCGCTGTGATGAGGTCTTAGCGAGTTATTGTTGCCGTGAAACACATTATAACCGCGATAGTCACCATTGCAGTCCTCCATCTTAAAAGCGTTTGCTGTGTAGTAGTAATCTACAGGCTTGGGTGCAGGTCGCACTGATGGTGGTAGGTGGACAGAATTACTTTTATGCATATCGTGAGATGATTGGTGAATGAAGGTTGATGCTGAATGACAGGATTCAGTCTCCCTCTTGGAGCTGAATGTAGATGGTCGTCTAATGAGGCATGCTGTAGCATGTAGTCTGAAGTGCGTTGTGAGATATCACAAAGACTAAGTTTGGGTCCGAACCCTAAGCTTAAACTTTTACTATCACAGCGTGCTGCTTCTTCTAAAGCCTGTACTTCAGCTTCTGCTGCTGCTTCCATGTCTATGGCGAGTTTTGCAAGGAAGACTTCTAGATGCGCTTTTTCCTTCTTTAATTTCAACTCCTGGTCAGCAAAGGTAGCTCTCACTTTGGTGGCTTCCACCTTCACCCTCGTAGTGGCAATTGTAGCTCTGCTCACAGACTTCATTGAAGCTGATGAGCTTACATGGGAGTGTGTTACATAAACTTCAGATCCTCTATCTGACATCATATCTCTATGCAGCTTGACTGCTCTATGTTTCAACCCCGTATTATAGCAGTCGTTTTACTGTTCTGACATCCTCATTCTGTACTTAAGAAGTACGAGTTGCCAGACAGCTAAATTCTTTCGCACTGATGCATTGACTTGAGAGGAAAAAGATTCCAGCGAGAGGATCTCCAGTTGCAGAATTTATTGTGCATATATAAAAGCTTCAATCCATACAGTGAGGTACATGGGCTTAAGCACCATCTACCTCACTGTATGGATTGAAGCTTTTATATATCCACAATAAATTCTGCAACTGGAGATCCTCTCGCTGGAATCTTTTCCTCTCATATCGTTTACTGGCCCGTGCGAGTGAGTATCCAAGCAGGGCAGGACTATACTATCAGCTGGAGAGCTGTCTTTCCCTCCCCTCTTTTTCCTGATGCATTGACTTGGACGCAGAGGATCCTTTTCAACTTTTATTGATAGGATCAGTGTAAAACTACTACAAACAAATGAAAGTACAACATTCAACATATCTGAGATACATAATATTACATTTTTTACAGGACACGCAGTGTAATTGCACCACATGGGAAATACACAATAGCCATAATGGCAGAAGACTACTTGATAATACCATGTAGAATAGAGCAGCTAAATGATACAATTTGATGAGCTCTGGCAAGGGGATCATAACAACTCACCAACTGTGCTATGTGGAGTTAAAGAAACAGATGAGCTGAAATCCAGAGAAAGATCAGCGTGTCCGCGTCTATGGGGCTATAATGATTGTTGCTGAAGAAGAAGGGGCGAGGCTAGTGCACAGGCTGATGGGAAACTACAGAACCTTGAGGAGCAAAAATTAGATTTCTCAGTAACCAATGAAACAAGATAAACAATTTGTAGTAAGAGAACATTTTCAACAGATGGTGTTGTTGGATAAGTTATCATCAGTGGACAGTAACTTAATGATGTCAATAGCTAAAATTCAACTTTATCACAAGGCATAGTAAAACTAATTATATGCGTTTCTATTAAGGCATAACAATAAGCAAATAATTAGCAAAAGTGCATGAAAATAGAATAGGTTACTTATTTAACATTATTTTGATTAAAAAAAAAAAAGTAAAAGCCATCCCACATGTCAACGTGACCCAACTTGGGATGGTTCTAGCATTGAAATATGTAAAACCTTACCACATGTCAAGTGACATAAATGTAATAAGGATTGAGTAGGACCCTGGGCCCAACATGGACACCCAGCAATGAGAGGCTAAAGATGAAGTCAGGCCTGCAATAGACACAGCTTTGGGCTCGCTTCATACATCCAACCTTCATGGTCTGAGTTCAGACTGCGATGTCTGGACCAACCTTATGTCTTTTGATGTCAATTCATCAGTTTATAAGGCTGTTTAGTCCAGGTTTGTAGACCTGCAGACAGTTTGGATTCTTTGATTAATACTTCTATTATGAAAGTCAAATGTGTGAAATTGGACTAAGAAGTATTATTTGGGGGACTGTCCTCTTAGCATTGCGGCTGTCCATTTTTTTTTACAGCAAACCTAGTCAACTATTATCTCATATTGCACTTTTGTTTGCACACAGCATGGTCCTTTGAATGGAGGAAAAAATATAATATCTCAGGTGTCTGAAATACAAAACTATAGGGACTCTATGTAATACCAATGCTGCTCATCATTATTGGAACCAATTTGTTTATAGACTGTACAATATCTTTAGAAAAAATTTAAAATGTACCAAAATTATACTGTCAGGGTTTTTTAATTAGTGTCCAAAGTAATACATTATTAAAATATTGTCAACTTACATGTTGCAAGAATAAACAGCATGTGCAGCAATAAAGGCTCCTAATTAATATTTGGTTTCTCATCATTGATGATGCCTCCAGACGTTTCTTGTAGACGTTTCTTGAAGCTTCTTGCACTTTTCAGCTGATATTTTTTCCCACTCTTCCACTGCGGTTTGTTCAAGCTCTTGAATGTTTGCAGGGTTCTTTTCCCCAATGGCAGATTTCAGCTCACCCCAAAGATTTTCAATCGGATTGAGATCAGGACTCATTGCAGTCCATTTTTTCAACCATACCTGTGTACTTCTGGATGTGTGCTTTGAATTACTGTCTTGCTAGAGGACCCGTAATCTTTGACTCAAACCAAGCTTTCTTACAATGGGTAGGACATTTTGCTCTAAAATCACTTGATAATTCTGTAATTTCATGATTCCTGTGATACGGTTTAGCCTCCAGTATCAGGTACAGCAAAGTAGTCCCACAGCATTATGGAACCTCTACCATGCTTAACTGTTGGTAGGGTGCACTTTGCCTTATAAGCTTAAATGCGCCATCTGTAAACAAACATGCTTTGCATTGCCAAAAAGGTCTAAATTTTAGTTTCATCTGTCCACAGAACATTTTCCCAGATGATTGTGTTACTCTTTGGAAAGGATCAGTCATTCCTTTTTATGTCTTTTCTTTAGCAATGGTTTCTTCCATGTCTTCGCTCATAAAGCTATTCTTGGTTTAGTGTGCAGCATATGGTTGTTGAAACCATGACCCCACCTGTTCTAGGTTGGCCTTCAGGTATTTAGATGTTTGACGTGTTTTTTTTCCCACTTTTTGCACTAACCTTCGAAGACAATTCTTGTCAATTTTATTCTTTCCCCCTTGTCTAGGGTGGTTCTTTATTGTTCCATGCTTGGGAAATGTCTTAATAACATTGTGCACTGTTGAAACTGGGCTGCCAAGGGGTTTAGAGTTGCCTTATATTCCCTTTAGAAGTCTTGTGTTTGCACAATAGCAGTTCTGATATCTTCAGACAGATCCTTTATCTTCTCCATTCTGACAAAAGAAGAAAGCCTAACATGTGGCTTTTTAAAACACTGAAGTCATCATTCATTGACTAATTCATGTCACATGGGCGCCAACAATTTATCACAGGTGATTCTCATTTGTAATTTACCACAGGCAATTCAAAATGTGTTTCCATACTAATTTAATGTAAAGGGTGGCAATACCAGTGTCACAGCAAGCTTTATGTTTTTTTATTTTTCCTTCCCATTATTTTTTGTTTTACATTGTTGTTTATCATTTGCTCTTTTGTATTTAACACGAGTCTCTATATAAAAAGGCTATTACACTTGATTCATTATGTACTTAAACTTAATGGGTGCCAATAACAATGAGCAGGCCTGTGAGGTGTCATAAATCCCTAATTCTCAGATGTGCCAGGGAAAGGTGTATGGCTTTTATGTCACATAATTTGCAACTGATCTTTGATCTGATCTGATCTGATAATTATGTGTTTTCTTCTTTCAGGAGCATATTAGCAAGGAAATTGACAACATTAATAGAAGAAAGTAAGCAAAATGACCTCTAAAAACTGTTGCCCTGTCATGTTACATGTGTCATTTCTATTGGAGATACCATAGAAAATGTTTCAGAATTTTATTTTAAAAAATGTATAGTGTACACGAGATAACTATTATGGTACCTTTACACGCCGCTACCGAAGGTTAGAAATCACCGGGTGTCTGAGACAATTGTAACTTGTACCGTCAAAACACCGCGAGGTAGCGGCATGTAATTCAGGTTGTTGCCACCGGTCTCTGTCGACACCTGTCTTTCAGCTGTGCTCAAAAACAAGTAGGTATAAACCCTATGGTAGCGGCGTGTAATTGAGGAACAGGAAGGTATTTTCGACACCTAGTGAACTCCCTGGGGCGTGACACAGCCTCCGGGATACCGCGCCCTATCAGCGATCATTGGTGGAAGCTCCTGCGTTATGATTGGTTGTCCCTGCATAGGGCGGCATATTTAAGGAGCTGACCAGTCACACTACACAATTGCAATAGCACCATGTATTAGCCAGCCTTCCTGCGCTGGCTGGCCAATCATGATGCTATTGCATTGTCCAATCACCGTAGGAGCGTCTCGTAATCCACAACTCTGGCACACCTATGTGTTGTCCCTGCTGCCCCAGGTCCTCCCATATTGCCTTGTGGTAGCGGCATGTAAATCAGGGAAGGTGCTCTACAGAAGGTAACCTGCGCCACCCGTCGGTGCTTCCAGGGATCGAAAAAACCTACTGTGGAGCACTTTGTAGCGGTGTGTAATTGCAGTATCAGGTACCGTTAGGAACCGTTGAAACGCGCGCGTGCACGTGCGACACCTGGTGGTTTCTAACCTTCGGTAGCGGTGTGTAAAGGTACCATTAGAGATTAGCGAATATATTTTACACTATTTGTTACTAGCACGAATATTAGGCTATTCGGGCTCCTCATTACTCGGCGAGTATTCTTGTAATTGTATCAAGAGATTCTAGTGACATGGCTAGCATGTTTGGTGACTGATTTTCAGCCAATAAACATGCTGGGATAGCTTGCCAGTCATAGTAATGCAGTATCCATCTTTGATAATGGCATTATCTGTGATTGTCAGGGACCAAAAAATTACAATAAAAAAAGATGCCCTAACCGAATCAGCGATGAGTTTTGATGGGGGTAGTAAAACGGCACCTGTCCTACGGGTTCTGTTGTACAGGATGTTGTACAAGAATGTTTCTAGTGGACAATGCCTTCATAAATACAGTGCTCAATAGAGTATGGCTCTTTAATTTTGCTGGATTCATGCAAAATCCCACCAAAACACCTCTGCATGTCAGTTTCATACAAAAGCATATAGGCGGTATCTATCAATCATTACACACCACAAAAATAGCCTGCAATAGTTGCAAATTTTTCGCACAACACCTACAGGCGCATCTCAATGAATTAGAATATCATCAAAAAGTTATTTTCTGTAATTCAATATATTAAGTGAAACTCATGTAATATATAGAGTCATTACAACAGAGTGATCTATTCCAAGTGTTTATTTCTGTAAATATTACCAGTCTCCCACATCTACTTCCGTACTACCGGGGCTACCCATTAAATGGAAACTGTCACCTTCCCCCAGGGCCTATGTAGTTAAAAGAGCCACCTACAGCAGCACTAACGCTGCATTCTGTGAAGGTGGCTCTTATGTGTAATGTCCCCAGGGACACTGAAGTAATGAGTTTTATAAATTTGGCTCCATACCTCTACTTGGACCGGTGGGTGTGTGCTTTACTGAGCTCTCAGCCGCCTGCCTGCTGCCAATCATCCCCCCTCTGGGCTTCGGGCGCTGACTTCTTTCTGCTTCTTATGTCCCCGGCGCCTGCACTGTGAAATCATGTCTCAGGCATGCGCAGTGTGAGCTGCCCGACAATTGAGGTCACATGATCTCCTCACATCGCATGGGACCTCCGCTATTCGCAGGTGCTATGTGAGGAGATCATGTTGTGGCACCCAGCGGTCCGGTTGCCACTTGAAGTTTGCAGCAACCAGGATCGGTAAGTCCACACACCCAACACACTCCAGTCCCAGAGCAAGGGACTCTAAGCCCAGCTGTGAGATGGCAGGAGGAGACAGGTGGTGGGTGGGAAGTTAGCACAGGAAGCGGTCAGGAATCAGGGAACAAATAGGAAACACCACAGGAAGTCAAGGGGGAGTTGAGTAGTTAGTCAAGGAGTAGGAGAGGAGGCAGTTGAGTGGGCCCGTGAGCAGCCCAAGGGTCTCGAGGAGCAAGGGTCGGAGGAGGACACGAGGCTGCGAGGACACGGAAGCCAGTACCATCATGAGGCCTGTTCCGGGTCCAGGGGCCACAGGCTGCAGAGAGACAGAAGGAGTCCTAGTAGCGTGGGCAGTGAGCAATCCATCCGTGCGCCTGAATTAGCTGTGAAGCCGAAGGACAGGGCAGGAACCAGGGGACTGACCCTGAGGTGGCAAGAAAACTCCAGGCTCCAACTACGAAACCGGTAGGCCGCGGGGTCTTTATGTACCATAGCCCAACTAATGGCGCAGCGAAGATAAGGCTGCCGTACTAGGGCCAGGGGACCCGGTCGGACGCCCAGCAAAGGCCGGTGGCCACTGGATTGGAGCTCTGCGTGCGGAGGCGCATGCAGGAGGGTGGAAAGTAGGCACCGCTGAGAAGAGAGGCCCATGGAAAGGGACAACCAAAGGGAGTGAACTAAACAAACCATCCCGGCTGCTAAAACACTAGCAGAGCCGTCAATGTACTGGCTTGTAACTTAAAATGCCTGACGAGAGAAGCCAAGTAAACTGGGTTGAAACTCAGCATTGTGTCAACTGCAAGGCGTTTGTATGTTCTCCCCGTGTTTGCGTGGGTTTCCTCCGGGCACTCCGGTTCCCTCCCACATTGTAAAGACATACTGATAGGATGTTTAGATTGTGAGCTCCAAGAGAGACAACATTACTCATGTATGTAAAGTGCTATGGAATTAATAGCGCCATATAAATGAATAAATTATTATTATTATTATTCTGCGCCTGAGGAGAGGCAGACTCATACACCGAGCAGGCAGCAAGAGCCTGCCTGACAGTGTCCCTGATCACTGCCAGCAACCAGCCCAGCCCCGCTGGCCTTCCATTTCCCTAAACCACCTCCACAAACTTTTCAGTTTCCCTGGGCACCCTGCTCTTCCCGTGGAGAGCCAAACCATCACAGCTGCTACCCCCTCATCGCCAGAGGTCCCGACTGCAGCAGCGGCTATACCGGCCGCCTTCCATGGGTGGCGTCATGACAAAAACTCTTATTTTACTTTTATTTTTCAGTTCATCCCTTTTTCAAACTTCCCATTTTACTGGCCATCCGATGTGGGGACCACGAACCGAGTCACGCCACTGTGACATCCCACAGCTCCGACAACGTCCGAGTACCCCACAGCCACCGCCAGGGCGAGTCAATGTGACTTCAGTTGACGGGCAGCGCACACTGCGCATGCTTGACACATGATTTCACAGCGCAGGTGCCGGGGCAGAGAGGAGGTGCCCAGAGGGGGATGACTGTCAGCAGGCAGGTAGTTGAGAGCTCAGTAAAGCACACACCCACCGGTACAAGTACAGGTATGGAGCCAAATGTATAAAATTCATTATTTCAGTGTCCCTTGGGACATTACACATAAGACTCAACTTCACAGAATGCAGCCTTAGTGCTGCTAACGCTGGCTCTATTACCTTCATAGGCCCTGGGGGGGTGACAGGTTCCCTTTAAGCACATGCATATGACCTACCCAGGGTCAGTACCTGGGCGTTGATATGGGGGTTCTGCCTCAGTGGCTGGTGCCCGGGCCCGTAGCCCTGGGGGTCACCTGAATAAGGGGTTAAATGATAAAAGTCTCGTGACGCCACCTGCAGGTTCTGGTGAGTTCACCAGCGCCGCTGTCAGACAACCGGGGACGATAGTATTGCAACCAGATGTTAATGCTCCCTGCAGGTGGAGCAGGGCCCCCAGTGCAGGATCGGGAAGCACTTGTCGCAGTACTGGATATGGTCAGCGTAGCTGCTCTGACAATTGGTTCCTTATGTTAGGTGTAGGCATGCTGGGATAAGATCCTCAGGTTGACGTTACACTCCCCAATACTGCACACTCAGTTATGGGTGCAGTACCCCTACTGTGGCGCACTGACCAGTGGGGCGTCACATTCCCTCTTGGTGAAACACATTTGTCCTCAAGTGTTCCTACCCCTAACCGGTACAGAGCTTTTTATATTTTTTCAACAAACATTAAGCGGTTTTATTTACAAGTATACGCAATCCTTTTCTTCCCTTTATGGGAGGCACCAAGTTTAAACGTTACAAAACTTAAACTCACATTGGCCTAACGGGGCTGTTACAAACTGCAGGCCCAGCGGAAATTGTCCGTCACCAAGCATAGTGTCCTCTGTCACCGCCGGGCTGCTTTAATGCACAAATAATGAAGTAAAGATAATCAGAGTTCTCATCGAAGTCTATGAGTCTCAATAAGGCAAATAAAGCAAGTTTTTTTTTACATAATGGGAACTGTTTACACTACCGGGTGTCCATAATGTCTTCATTGTTTGGAAACACGTATGGCATAACACCCCCGTGGTCCTGTGTGTCTCTCGTACAGTACCCGGTCGCCTCTATTCAGTCCCGGGCTGGGTGGCCCCTCTGGAGGTGGGATTCCACATCCTTCCTTCCCACAAATACCTCCCCATAAAGGCCTGGTTCCCGGATGAACCCATACCCGCTCTCCAGGTAGAATGTAGTCACGGTACCTGTGTGCCGTTGCTCAGGGGGTACCGGTGGCTGGAGGCAGGCCTGGGCTCGGACCTGCCAGTTCTCTATCTCTTTGGCCCACCACTCCTCTCGGTGGCGGTGGCGCTCCACTTATTCGGCTGAAGTGGGCTGGTAGTCGTCGTCCGGTGGCGAGGAAATGGAACCGGGGGTCCTCTTCGGACCTCCAGTATAGGCAGATTGGCCCTGTACAGTCCCAAGCTGGTATTCCAGGCTGTTCCACCATACCGTTTGGGGGACAAGCGCCCCGCCTCCCTCGCTGTACTCTGAGCTGTCGTCCTCAGGGTCCTCCTTTTTGGAGCTCGGTTGATCGACTGGTTCCTCTTCGATGAACTTGACCATCACCTCGGGCTCAGGTTTGGGTGTCCCAGGGACATCTGGCTCTGCAGCTGCTCCCTCAGGGTCAATAGGCTCCGTTGCGGTGTTGCTGACGCTGTCTCCAGGCAGGCCCTCAGGGTCATCCGTCTGTACCCCGACCTCTACCATGGTTGCAGGCTGCTGTCCACCAAGCGGGTTTCTACTGGTTACCAGGTGCTCGACCAAGGCCTGGTTTGTCACCTCCACTTCCAGCGCTTGCCTCTCCATAGTTCTGCGGGTTAACTCCAGGGCCATGTCCGTGCTCCATCTTCGGACGGCCCACTCTACTGTCTTGTGGAGATTCTCCCTCAGTTCCTGGAAGGCAGCTATCCAGAAGACCGCATCTCCCTCATGGATGAGGAGGGAGACTGCCCTTGGATCGCTGGTTGCAGCCCAGGCCTCTTCCTCTACTTCTCACAACAGGTCTCACAGTCTGGTTGCCAGTATCAGGAAGCATTTGTTGTCGCAGTGATGGATATGGTCAGTGTAGCTGCTCTGCAGCCTAGTGGAAATGAGACACTTCAGTCGTACTTACTCTGCACGGGTGTTTACTTGTCACTGGTTAAGATGGTACTCAGGTTACAGTTACACAGTCTTTAGCTGGTCGCTGCCCAGGTAGTCACTGGGGAGGATAAAGTCTCTTTGAGGCTCCCAGAGTGTTCCTTCATTTCCTTTCACTGTCCTTTGCTGTCTTCCTTGCGCCTCCTCATTATCCTTGCGCTGTCCTGCACAACCCACTTGTCTACCAGGCCCGTTGGGTTCTATGAGATTACCCTTCTTCTCAGGGCCGGCTCCAGGTTTTTGTGGGCCCTGGGCGAAAGAGTCTCAGTGGGCCCCTTTAACACATACTATGATTCATGAATATAATATAGAAGCTGCAGGTTGTGTATATGTAATATAGAGGCTCCTGTGTGGGCTGTATATATAATATAGAGGCTGTTCAGGGTTGTATATATAATATGGAGACTGCTGGGCTGTATATATAATATAGAGGCTGCGGGCTGTATATATTATTTGGAGACTGTGCTGGGCTATATAAACTATGTGGTAGCTGTGCTGGGCTGTATAGATAATATGGAAGCTGTGCTGGACTATATATATTATTTGGAGGCTGCGCCGGGCTGTATATATTATTTGGAAGCTGTGGCAGCCCAGCAGCAGCTTCCAAATAATATATCCAGCCCAGTACAACCTCCAAATAATATATATAGTCCAGCACAGATTCCATATTATATATACAGCCCAGCACAGCTTCCAAATAGTATATATGGCCCAGCACAGCCTCCAAATAGGATATATAGCCCAGCACAGCTTCCATATTATATATACAGCACAACAGCAGTCTCCATATACCTCAGCAGCATCCTCCATATACCCCAGCACAGCCTCCGTATACAGCCAGCACAACCTCCTTATACCACCAGCACAGCCTCTGTATACCCCAGCACAGCCTCTGTATACCCCAGCACAGCCTCTATATACAGTCAGCACAGTCTCTATATACAGTCAGCACAGCTTCTATATGCAGTCAGCACAGCCTCTATATACCCCAGTACAGTCTCTATATACAGTCAGCACAGCCTCTATATACAGTCTGCACAGCCTCTATATACAGTCAGCACTCTATACACAGTCAGCACAGCCTCTATATACCCCAGCACAGCCTCTATATACAGTCAGCACAGTCTCTATATACCCCAGCACAGCCTCTATATACAGTCAGCACAGCCTCTATATACAGTCAGCACAGCCTCTATAAACAGTCAGCACAGCCTCTATATACCCCAGCACAGCCTCTATATAGAGTCAGCACACCCTCTACATGCAGTCAGCACAGCCTCTATATGTCCCGACACATGTGTCTATATGCCCCGACACAGCCTCTATATACCCAAGCATGACCTCTATATACAGTCAGCACAGCCTCTATATACAGTCAGCACAGCCTCTATATACACTCAGCACAGCCTCTATATACCCCAGCACAGCCTCTATATAGAGTCAGCACAGCCTCTATATACAGTCAGCACAGCCTCTATATGTCCCGACACAGCCTCTAAATACCCCAGCACAACCTCTATATACAGTCAGCACAGCCTCTATATACAGTCAGCACAGCCTCTATATACCCCAGCACAGCCTCTATATACAGTCAGCACAGACTCTATATACAGTCAGCACAGACTCTAAATACAGTCAGCACAGCCTCTATAAACACTCAGCACAGCCTCTATATACAGTCAGCACAGCCTCTACATACAGTCAGCACAGCCTCTATATACCCCAGCACAGCCTCTATATACAGTCAGCACAGACTCTATATACAGTCAGCACAGACTCTAAATACAGTCAGCACAGCCTCTATAAACAGTCAGCACAGCCTCTATATACAGTCAGCACAGCCTCTATATAGTCAGCACAGCCTCTATATACAGTCAGCACAGCCTCTATATACCCCAGCACAGCCTCTATATACCCCAGCACAGCCTCTATATACAGTCAGCACAGCCTCTATATACCCCAGCACAGCCTCTATATACAGTCAGCACAGCCTCTATATACCCCAGCACAGCCTCTATATATAGTCAGCAGAGCCTCTATATGACTCACCGTGGCCGGGACTTCACTGGGTAGGCGTTTCTTCTCCTCTTGTCACGGAACCGCGCCTGCAGCCGTGGGGCCGGTGGTCCAGAATCAATAGAGTTGGCTGAACAGTTAAGGGGTAGTTAATTCTGTCGTGACGCCACCTGTGAGTGTTTCGGTGATGTCCACCGGCGCTGCTCGGGCCTCTGGGGGATGGAATGTAGCAAGATGGAATGCTCCCCACAGGATGAGCGGGAGTCCCCGGAGCCAGTAGCTGCACAAGATGTTGTGAGGCAGCTGCGGTACTTCTAGCATGCGGAGATGGACAGTTCTGAAACAGGCACGGACACTGATAGTCTCTGTAACGGGTACTTTACTGTAACCAGCAGGTGATACATGGTATACAGTTAACGGGTAACGGACTGGGTGGACTCAGCAATGACCAGGGTTTCTCAGAGCTCCGCGGTGTTCCTCCATTCTAACTTATTCTGAGTGAGTTGCCGATATCGCCTTTGAGTGCCAAGGTCGGGTACAAGGGACTACTTAAATGACCCTGCCGGTGTGTACGTTCCAGTGTGAGGGGTAGTCTGGGTCCTTTTGGTGTGATAGAGGTCCTCAGGAATGCTGTGGGTTTCATCGTCCTCTTCCTCCACTCCTTCGACGATCACATCGGGCTGCGCTGCTGGTAGAGAGGCTGGATCAGATTCTTCCGGACAGATGGGTGTTGGAGACAGTTCATGGGCTCCGGTGATGAGGCAGGGCAGGTTGTGGGCTCCGGTGATGCAATGGAACAAGAACTGAACTCCGGCTCTAGAGTATGGCGGCTGGTAGGCCACTGCTGCGTAGCCCAGTAGAGTCGGTTGGCTAAAGACGCGCTCCAGCTGCGGATCGTCCATTCTGTGGTCTCCATTAATCTCACTCGCAGGTCTTGCAGCACCTCTTGCCAGAAGTCGGGGTTGCCGTCTACGGTCAGGACGGGACCCGAACCCGGATGGCCTATGGCTGCTCTGGCCTCGGCTTCGACCTCCTGCATCAACTGGTGGAGCTTCATGCTGGCCATAATCACTTGTTGAAGAACCGCACCCGTTCCAACTGGTGACCGTCCTCTTGGAAGAGCTGATGGAAAAGCCTCTATACACTCCCACTTTCTGGGGGTTTTTGTAGTCCATAGGTGGGATAACGTCTTTGGCCCGCCCCCATGGTTGTTTCCAGCAATCGGGGCGGACAATGATTTTGGCGCCTTTGCCTTGGGCCCTCCCACGAAGAGGGGCGGAGGCTCACCCCTGGGCCTTCACATGGTGGTTCACATGGCGGGGACCGCCATCTTGGTTGCCATCTTGGCCCAATGGTGAAAAGGCGGGAAGAGTTCTTTTTGGGACGAGCAAAGTCCTTTTTGATGAAATAAAGTTTTAAAGCACACTATACCCATTAAGGAACGGGCCTGCTCGTATCCTGTTCGTGACGCCAAACTTCTGACTCACCGTGGCCGGGACTTCACGGGGCAGGCGTTTCTTCTCCTCTTGTCACGGAACCGCGCCTGCAGCCGTGGGGCCGGTGGTCCAGAATCAATAGAGTTGGCTGATAGTCTCTGTAACGGGTACTTTACTGTAACCAGCAGGTGATACATGGTATACAGTTAACGGGTAACGGACTGGGTGGACTCAGCAATGACCAGGGTTTCTCAGAGCTCCGCGGTGTTCCTCCATTCTAACTTATTCTGAGTGAGTTGCCGATATCGCCTTTGAGTGCCAAGGTCGGGTACAAGGGACTACTTAAATGACCCTGCCGGTGTGTACGTTCCAGTGTGAGGGGTAGTCTGGGTCCTTTTGGTGGGTACTCCGCTGGCAAGACGGCTCTGTTTGCGGCGGTGGGGTACTCCTGTAGAGCGATCCCTCCACTCCTGGTTTGCATGGCAGTGATAAACGACTCCCAGCTTCGGAACCAGTAATCCGGCTGTAGATAGGCACGGGTGTATTTTGACCCGCGTGCGGTTGTCCAGGGTCCGGTTGTTGAGGCACCGGGGTAATGGCGCCTACCCGGTGGTGGTCGTGGCATAGGGGCTGCACGGAACTGTGCAGGGCTCCCTCTCCTACGTTCCTCCTGGCCACGTTCTGCTTCCTCCTTCTCCTACATTTTTGCAGACTCTCTCTGTTGTTCTCTGCAGACTCTTGTGTGTTGCACACTAACTTCTCCACTAACACACTACACCTACACTCCGCCCACCACCTTATTGGCCCTCTATTCTGATGTGCATGTAGGGTATGGAGCTCTGAGTTTTAACCATGTCATTGCTTAGTCAGAGAATATTACAGCTGCAGTCTGGGCTGCAATATACTCCTGTGACGCACTTGTTGCGGGGCGCCACATATATTCAGTCAGCACAGCCTCTATATACAGTCAGCACAGCCTCTATATACAGTCAGCACAGCCTCTATAAACAGTCAGCACAGCCTCTATATACAGTTAGCACAGCCTCTATATACAGTAAGCACAGCCTCTATATACCCCAGCACAGCCTCTATATACCCCAGCACAGCCTCTATATACAGTCAGCACAGCCTCTATATACCCTCATACTCAACTCATCTATTCCAACAAGCCTACAACCTACGATGAAACCCAGCACCGCTCCACCACACGCTTGGCGCTTCCCCTCCTATTGTGTCCTTCCCACCCCTATAGACTGTGAGCCCTCGTGGACAGGGCCCTCTACCATTGTGTATCGGCAAGCCTTGATTGTTCATATGTACTGTACCTGTTTTTGTTACCCCCATTTCTTATGTAAAGCGCCATGGAAACAATGGCGCTATATAAATAAATAATAATAATAATAATACCCCAGCACAGCCTCTATATACAGTCAGCACAGCCTCTATATACCCCAGCACAGCCTCTATATACAGTCAGCACAGCCTCTAAATATAGTCAGTACAGCCTCTATATAGTCAGCACAGCCTCTATATACAGTCAGTACAGCCTCTATATAGATCAGACAGCTAACAGTCAGCACGCTCTATATACAATCAGCAAAGCCTCTATATACAATCAGCACAGCCTCTATATACCCTAGCACTGCCTCTATATAGTCAGCACAGCCTCTATATACAGTCAGTACAGCCTCTATATAGCAGCACAGCCTCTATATAAGTCAGCACAGCCTCTATATCAGTCAGTACAGCCTCTATATAGAGTCAGCACAGCCTCTATATACAGTCAGTACAGCCTCTATATACAGTCAGTAGCTCTAAGCACAGCCTCTATATACAGTCAGTACAGCTCTATATAGAGTCAGCACAGCCTCTATTATGACAGTAAACGCACAGCCTTAATTCAGCACAGCCTCTGTATACCCCAGCACAGCCTCTATATAGAGTCAGCACAGCCTCTATATAGAGTCAGCACAGCCTCTATATGCAGTCAGCACAGCCTCTATATACAGTCAGCACAGCCTCTATACAGTCAGCACAGCCTCTATATACACCAGAACAGCCTTATATACATCAGCACAGACTCTATATACAGTACAGCCCATAACATGACTCTATATAACAGTCAGCACAGCCTCTATAAACAGTCAGCACAGCCTCTATATACACCCCCAGCACAGCCTTTATATGCAGTCAGCACAGCCTCTATATACAGTCAACACAGCCTCTATATACAGTCAGCACAGCCTCCATGGTACATATAATCCCCCTGTGGTCGCCCCTGTGACCAGGTGGCCACAGGTAGGAACTGCAGCCAGACAAAAAGTAGGCAGTTTTTATGAACACCTTCCAAACACACACCCACAGAATACAACACCCAACCTGGAGCCCGGGACTCTAGGCGGGCAAGGGGTGACAGGCTTTAGAGGGAAGTGGGTGGGAACGTAGGTCAGGTGGTGAACGTTTACAAAAGGGGGAAACTAGGAGAGTTAGGTAGTAGGCAGTGGGTGCCGAGAAGCCAAGACCGAGTAGGTCACAGTGAGCTGAACTGTAAAGACCAGAAGTAGGCCAGAGAAAGCTGAGCAGTAAAGACTAGAACAGCAGAGACAGAGTGACACTTCTCTATGGTCCTGGGTTTCCTGGAGGCGTAGAATCCTGCGAGACACCATTCCTTGGAGAGAAAGCCCGCTCCAGAGCTTGGGAGTCGAGGGAAGGGGAAAGACTGAGCCCAGACGACTTGTAGGAGAGATTCCCCTGGCGTACCCGGTAGTCACACGTGTCGGAGAGAGCCCGGTGATCCCTTGCAATATAGGGACACCCAAGGCTAGGCTGGGACCAGAGAGTCGCTCTGGGTGACCATAGCTACGTGTCGGTACACAGACACACCAACGGGGAGGCACAGATTCCAGGTCTGGTCACCCCACACACGAGCTGGAGGATCAGCAGCACATAGGACCCAGGATTGCCACCCACACACACATGGGATGCCAGACAAGGGACCGAGCTAACCCATGCAGCCCACAGGACGAGAAGCACAGAAGAGAGCCTGAAAGGCATAGAGAAAGTGAAGGGTATCAGAGAGGAAGCTTGGCTGCAGAGGGTTCAGTGAAAGCACGGAGTTATTGACAAGAACTGCACTGTAACTGTTGTACTGAGAAAGAACTTGTGAAGTAAAACCCGGTGAACCCTGCTTCAGTCTCCCGTGTGTGATTTCCTGTATACAGAACTGTATTTATCTCCTTTATCCTGTCAGGAGCAGCCCCGGCCCATGGCGGGCTCATCCATCTTGCTGCAGCATCATCCATCCTTCCTCCTGGAAGCGAATAGCAGCAGCGGTGGTCCCCTTACCTGACCACAACCCTGGGTGGCGTCATGACAACCCCTGTAAAATTTACTTGTGGGCTCGGGGCACGGTCCGGACTAAGGACCGCCGTGATAACCCCCGTGATACCCGGTCTGGTCCCGAGTACCCCGTCCAGTGGGCTCCACACCCTCATCCTGCTGCTCACAGTAAAAAAAAAAATGATCATACTCACCTTCCATCCGCTCCCCTGGGGCTGTGTCCTCCTTAGATGCTTCCCCACCCCATCCTTATAGCAGCAGGCTCTCGGGACTGTGGAGCTTCCTCCTTCCAACAGAAGTGTGATGAGGGCGCAGGGTAATCACTCATCGCTCTGCTACAGTTCAGGGCCCCGGCACTTGACTGGGTATGCCGGGTGCTGATGCTGGCCCTGCTTCTTCTCTAGGGGCTCAACACGTTTAGTGCTCCTGGTGGGGCTGCACATCGACAGGTCGGGCTTGGAAATGGACCCCGGATGGCTGGGTTGCTCGCCTTACTTACTCGATCGGTCCCCGTGGACTGGACCTTATAAGGTCCGGCATTGGGTCTCCTCCTTACATCTGGGTCGCCGTTCCTTTCAGGCACCCTCCCTGTGGTGTCCCTCTAGGACTTGTTCCTTGCTTCTCTCTGTTTTGCTGACTAAGTCTCTGTTCGGTTATCCTGCTCCTTCTACCCTAACGCTCCTCCTAACAGGACCGGTTACCCTGGTAACGAGTGGACAATTGGTCCCCTATGTTAGGTGTAGGGATGGTGGGATAAGAGCCTCAGGTTGACTTTACACTCCCCAATGACAGGAATACCGCACACTCAGTTATGGGTGCAGTACCCCTACTGTGGCGCACTAACCAGTGGGGAGCCACACATATTCACTGCACTGTCCGGCAAACAACCAATCATAGATGCTCACACTCTGTGACAGCCTCTGTGATTGGTGATTGCATTTCCTCAATTTGGATGGTAATTCTGCTTGGTTGGCATACACAATAGTATATGGCAACCAATCTGCCGTCATAGGGTGTTAAATAAATAATTTAAAAAATGCATGGGGCTTCACCGTATTTTTAAATCTAGCCCAATGAAAGCGGACAGCTGCGAGCTTCCACCCTCCGCTGCCTAATTTTATCTTGGCTGGCAAAAAAAGATGTGTGGGATCCGCCGTATTTTTAATTGCCAGCCAAGGTAAATCTGGGCAGCTGAGGGCTGTAATCTCAGTGGGGTGAGGGCCCACTGTTTTAGGGCCCAACCACGCTAAAGAAAAGCAGCCCTCAGCCACCCCTGAAAATGGCTCATTTATGCGAAGCTCCATTTCCAGTGGCTTTACCAGGCTCTACCAGCAGCCCTGGAAGCGGGTAGTACGCTGGGTAATAAGGGGTTAATACCAGCTTTGTTTTACCAGCTGGTATTAGGCCCTGAGATTCTTAATGTCAGGCCACGTTAGATCCGGCAATTAAGAATCTCAAATAAAGGGTTAAAAAAGACGGTAATCCCTATCTAACTATTCCTACCATCTATCTGTCTATTTTATTCAATCTATCTATCCTACCGTGTTTCCCCGAAAATAAGACACTTATTTTTGGGAGGTGTCTTATATTAGCCAAAAAAAAATTGGCAGAAAAGCAGCCTCCCATCCCAGTACCGTATTCCACTGCAGCAGCCTCCCATTATCCCAGTACTGTAGCCCACTGCAGCAGCTTCCCATTATCCCAGTACCGTATCCCACTGCAGCAGCCTCCCATTATCCCAGTACTGTATCCAACTGCAGCAGCCTCCCATCCCAGTACCGTATCCCACTGCAGCAGCCTCCCATTACCCCAGTACCATATCCCACTGCAGCAGCCTCCCATTATCCAGTACTGTACGGTATCCCACTTCAGCAGCCTCCATTATCCCAGTACCGCACTGTATCCCACTGCAGCAGCCTCCCATTCCACTACCGTATCCCACTGCAGCCTCCCATGTGTGTACACACACACACACCACACACACACATACACTCACACACACTTTCATTTTCTTACCGTACTTCTTTCTTTTCACTTTCTTTCCTCTGCAGTGCTGCTTTGGTGGTGCACAGTGCAGGAGCCCTGGGCCAATCAGAGAGCAGGAGTCCTGGGCAATCAGAAAGCAGGAGTCCTGGGCCAATCAGAGCGCAGGAGCCCTGGGCCAATCAGAGTGCAGGAGCCCTGGGCCAATCAGAGCGCAGGAGCCCTGGGCCAATCACAGCCCAGGAACAATCAGAGGCTACTGACGTCAACTGGCCCATGATTCCTGCGCTGTGATTGGCGCAGGGCTCATGGGCGGAGACCGGCACAGAGCTCCGAAGCCGTTATTCACTGCTGCGCTCCTGGGCTGTGAGCACTGCAGCGCGGCAGAAGAGCGGTACAGAGTGGTGGGCACCGGACAACGGGGACAGTGGGGAGCGAGACACAGATGCATGCCCCGGACTTGTGATCGGTGGCATGCTGAGAGGGTACGCCTTATAATCGGGGGTGCCTTATATGAGGAGGTAGGGCGCCCCCCAAGCATGCCTTACTTTTGGGGGGCACCCTATTTTCGGGGAAACAGGGTATCTGTTTGTCAACTCTTTTCTAACTTTATACAGCATGGGAAAGACCATATTGAAAACTCAGTGCACATGGACACCACGTGGATGTCACACGGACGTTAGCTGAGAAAAAAAAAACGCACAATCGCATCACACTCGCATGACCATAGGGAAAGCACTCGCGCAACAGTCATGCATCAAAATCGCTCTGATAATGCATATGCTAGTGTGCCTGAACCCTGAATGTGATAATGTGTAGACAGATGCCTAATAATTTGTAGTATAACTTTACACATATATCTACTTCAGCTCATAGAATGCTTTAATTAATTGTGGTGTGCACCTCTTAATGAATTTGACACAGCAAACTTTAATTTGATGGGAAATATATACAGTGAAGTTTTATTCGGCTGCTCGCCATATGCAATTAAAGCAGGGGTAGTCATAGTCATGTTTACTACACTAGTTCTGCCTTGGATCTATATTGCTGCATGCCGCAATTTATTTTTTTCAAAGATCCTGTCAGTGAAAAAAGAACAGTCATCAGCACTGCACCATTGAATAACACTGGTTTGAGTGCTATCCGATAAAAAAAACAGATAGCACTGGTCTAATTTAGATTGTGGTGTGAGCGAGTGTCGTGAGAATGCTGATGAGGGAATGGCAGTAATGGGCAGGGTGACCAGGGAAGACTAGTCTGAGCCTAGTCTAGGAACCCTGAATAGCCCTGATCCCAAAGGTATCTCTGATGGTGAGAAGGTTCGGGCCTCCAGCCTCTCCCTAAAACTCCTCCACCAGCCCTACGCTATTCCCCCCTCACCTCCCTCCACAGGACAGGGATATAGCAACTCCAAAGGAAAGGACATCAGCCACACAAACACAAAGGTCAGCATAGCACGGCTTCCAGGCATAGAGTGAGACTCTATCAGCAGCACCACCTGGTGAAAGAAGAGGCTACTTAAAGGCTAGGGGGAGGGTAATTCCGGTGAGTCACACATTAACCCCTCAACCAGCAGTTGAACCTAATAGTGAATGCAGTTCTGGAGCACAACACAGGAGGCAAAGACCTTCACAACTATCAACCATGCAGCTCTTAAATACAACAAATACACAGCAGCATCCAGCAATGTCAGCGCTATGTAAGCGCATGACAGCAAGCCCAAGATGATTCTATTTAACATGCTTATATTTATTCAACAGTGCTCAAGACTTGGAAAGGATATACGAAAGGGAGCAACTTAAAGTTCAGCTACAGAAAATATTGGAGAAGGTGAGCCTGGCGTATGTTAAACTCAACATAAAATTAATGGAAATTTGTCAGGCCAAAAATCCATATGTATCTGCTATCATTTTCTAATTCCTTTCATTAAGCTCTCTCTATTCATGTATTTCTATTATTTATGCTTTCCTTCTATCCTCTGTAAACTTCAAAGTAAAAGATTCATTCTGTCAATCACAGTGAGTTCTCTGCTGCCCACTCCCCAAAAATGAATATTCATGCATCATGACACGGTGTTGCCCTCCTCTCTGATCTGTCTGTTGTGTACCTCATTCACTGCAAACAGGGAAGGGAGGGGGAAGAAGGGGTGACCTTAGCTGCAGCTATGAGCTCTTCATGTCATTGCGAATATCTGAGACATATGTGCAGTGTTTGCAGTCTGAGATATTTCTATGTGATTATAAGAACATTTGGTCATTTGCTCAGTAGATACACATATTACATGCCTGCAGGAAAACCAAAGTTCATATATACACTTAGAAATCTTACAGACAGCACAGACTGCAGCACAAAATACCTCCTCCCTCCCAGCACAGAGCATAAAGGGGAGGGACAGAACACCAACTTGGATAGGCGTGGATATTGAAATAACACTTAATACAGATGGCGGACTAATCGGTTGGTAATATAATGGAGAGGACTAATGTAGGAGCTCCCTGCAGGGTCTGACAATGCTGATAACATAGAAACTATAAAGTGTACAATAATGATTTTACAAGTTTTTAAAAGGTCTGCCCAGGCCCTATTAAAGGGTAATATTAGTATCATCCTGAAAATTACCTGACAGAGTCCCATGAATTGAAATGGCCGAAAACCATCAATTCTTATTAGTTACTTATTAATGAAGCACTCCCATCAAAATTTGTATCCTCTTAATATATTGCAATCATCATATTATATAGCACGGTGTAATTATAATAGCTCTTTTTGCTTTCTATCCAGTTTATTCTTCTCTTTTCTCTTTTATCCCAAAGATCCACAATCTTAGCCCCTCACCTAGCCAAATCAGATCTCATACTTGGACTGACAAGGGGAGAACACCCGAAACACCGTGTCTGCAAACTGAGTTTCTGTTTTTGGCTTTTAACCTTGGTCATATGAAAAATATCTTAAATTGTCAATATTGACTTTTAGGATTGCTACTTCCAGTAGGTGGTACTAAATTTCAAGTCCTCTTTGAAGAAGCAATTTGCATATTTAATTTCCCAGAGAAGCATGCAAGGCATTTAAGTCTCCTCATACTGGTGTGCCAGACCTGACATGTCACTCTCCATAAGGAGAAATGTTATCCCTTAGATCCCCAGCCTTAGCATCTTACCTAGCCAAATCATATCTCATACTTTGCACTGTCAAGCTTCTAGGCCTTTTGGCTGCGATCTTGTGTCGGAGCCATAGTGGTGCGATTTTCCTGGAGTGATCCAGGGTTTTTGGCAGATTTTCTGCTACATTTACAGTGGTATATGTACCGACAGTTTTAAAGATGGCATTTATAAGGAACATGATACGTGTGGTGGTGAAGATGGAACGCAAGAGTAACATCGTTGTAGTGGTAGGAGATTTTTTGGAGGAGAAAGCCAGAGTAAGACAGGAGGATATCTATAGAATCAAGAAATTCAGGAGTCAAGGTATCTATGACATTACCTTTGTAAACAAGGGTTGCTACCTGACTGTTTTTCAATGGCTCTGGAACAATGAGGGGGACCCTTTCCTGGAGGGATTTCATGGAAGCCTTTATTTGGTCTGTAGGAGTTGGTGGTAACAATAATCATGTACAACCCTTATACGGAGGTTGGACTACTGGAGAAATTTCTGTAACGATACTGTGAATATGTTAAAGAGGACCTGTCACCCCCCTGCTGCATGGCAATCTAAATGCAGCACTGAATGCAGCATGTCTGCTGCATTCAGGGAAGGAGACCCCATGTGTCTGTGTGCTGTGTACCCCAAGATATAGCCTTAGAAAAACTTACTGTTAGAAGCCATGAAGGAATTCCCTATGGCTGGAGTGAGCTCGATTGACTGGGGCCATTCCCTCCCCCTCTGCCTCTCTGTGCTGCTTCTGCTGTTCTGGCTCTGCCCTCCTCCTCACCTGCTCTCTGTCACTCAGAGCAGATGCAAATCATTTGTCCTGACGTCAGCTCCAGATTCCTGCTCTGGTGTCTAAACAAAGCATAAACAGCACAGAAGGAGGTGGCACAGACAGACAGAGGGGGAGGGAATGGCCCCCCAGTCAATCGAGCTCACTCCAGCCACAGGGACTGCCTCCATTTGTTCTAACTGTCTAACTGTAAGTTTTTCTAAGCCTATATCTCGGGGTACAGAGCACACAGACACATGCAGGACCCCTTCCCTGAATGTAGCAGACATGCTACATTCAGTGCTGCATTTAGATTGCCATGCAGCAGGGGGGTGGCAGGTCCTCTTTAAGGGTGGCAAGAAGCAGCAAAACCTGCTGGGAAAATATGTTTTCCTGGTGAAGCTCAGGAGAGATCCAGGTTGTTTGAGAGACTTTACACATTCTCTAGCAAACTTCTCAATTACAGGACATACCGGCTTCCTGATCTATCCTGGGCAGCCCCGGTATTGCAGGAAATACTTTCAGTTTGGACATGTCTAGAATATGTGTGATAAACTGCAGTGTTGCCGTAAGTGTAAGCAGGAGGGTGTGGTAGTATGGACCACCTATATAAAGATTGTCCGTACGCTATGCCTAGGCAGTCGGAAGACAGGAAAGACAGGAGGGTGAAGGAGGAGTGGAC